>OZ037938.1:33799406-34999406 GCA_964035585.1 Polytrichum formosum
TGGGAGTAGTGTAAAATGTGCGGACTCGTGGGCGGTGTAGGCTAATTGCCTCAGTCTTCGATCACACAAAGTTCAAATGGCTAAGGAACATGTATAATACTCAATGATAGGTTGAGTATGCAATGATACAAAACGTATGATTATGCTGTATTTGATTGTGTGACATAGATAACAATTGGGTTCTGCTGTTATTCACCTCGTGTACGTTACTAACCCTCTCTTTGGATTTGGTTGGTGGCATGGGCACAGGTGAGGCAGACCCTTCACAACTTGGACGGCACTCTTAGGTTTTGTATTTCATCTTTGTGCAAAAATGTCATGTGTATAATGCTTAGGTATAATGTGAGTTACTAAGCATTGTTTATTTGTGATTGAATCTCGAAGTATAATGCGAATATGCAGTACATGTACATTTGAGTTTTGACTTGTAAATATTGGATATGGAATGCCATACTTTGGTTAAGGACACAAGGGTTACAACCTTGGTAGTTTGGACAATCAAAGGTTTAACTATTGATGATACATATCAAGAGGAGATAGTAGTAAAGGTTTAGAGATAGGTATGCAAAAGTCTGGCCAAGAAGGATGGTCCCACCCACCCTCCCGGGTTTTGATAGGTACATAGATATGTAAAAGAATGGTTTGGCCTCTACACAAGAGGATGTTTTAAGAAGAGACTATGCTTGAATGTAAGCATAGATATAGTCAAGAAATGCCCAGCTCTCTCTCTCTCTCTCTCTCTCTCTCTCTCTCTCTCTCTCTCTCTCTCTCAGGCACATAACATATCCTACATACAAATTCATGTACTTTAACTTATATTTCATTCATAGCAACTAAGTATGCGATGTTAACCTTTAGGGTTTAGGTTAAGTTGTCGTGGAATGTTAATTAGGGTTGTGATAGTGCATTCTATCATTTTGTGCTCATGTTTGGTAGAGGTTGTTTGGGAATTTGCAAGCATGGCTAAGAGGCAAAGGCGAATCAACCATATGTTCCATCTCATTGACAAGGATGAGAATTATTGAGTGCTGCAAGCGATATTGAAGTTTTGAAAGCCCAAATTGAGAGAGATGACACCAAATTTCATAATATTTAGACATTTTGATGATTCTTTTCCTTTCATTTAGGCCATCTAACTCAATAGTTTCCAAAAAAAATTAGGCTTCACTATTTATAATTTCTTTTTGCCCAACCCACTATCAAACTACGATCATATTTTCCTCTTGAATATCAAACATAAAACCATCATCTCAAGCACTCCAATGTGCTACGCTATATATCACAATTTAAATAATTGTGCATTTCAAAAAGTTGCTTATGTTGACAATAGTGTCATGTTCACAATTAACAAACATAACACTACTACACCGTTTATGGTATTTAGTGTCACGTTCAGTATTTGCGAAGGGCCTAAACTAGATGCCTAGAGGTCTCAAAGTGTCACATCTGTTGATTGCCAATATGATACTATTGGTCAACATAAGTAACTTTTGAAGTGAAAATTGATTTACAATATGACATTTAGCGTACCACATTCAAAAACTTGAGATGGTAGTTTTACGTTTTAGTATGCTTGAAGGAGAAGATACTATTGAGCATACTAATGGCAAGTGTCATGTGTTTACATTTTAGTATGCAAGAGGAAGATATTCTTGAGCATACTAATGCCAAGTGTCATTTGTGTACACTTTAATCAACTTGTAGACCATTGTGTAACATGGGCATACACCTCATAACACTATTGATCATACTCATGCCAGGATATTAGTAAGTGCACTTGAACGCCAAGTGTCAAGATGTGACACCAATAGTGAAGTTGTTGATAATTAGTGTAACCTAGCATGTGCTTCAAAATAGGATATGTGACACTAAATACCATAAATGGTGTAGACCTCTAGGAATCTAATTTATACCATTCGTCAATAGGGTACATGACACTAAGGGATTGGTTCACATGGGGTCCAAGTCCCAAGTCCTGGTCATGTTACCAAGTCCCCGTCATGTTAGCAAGTCCCAACATGGAGGCAAGTCCCAACTTCTGAGCCTCAAGGCACCATTAAAATATGGTTAATTTCATTAAAGTTGAGCTTTATTATTTTATGCAAAAATATTTGTGGGACTTTTGTTGGAGAGTTAGGCCTAGCTTTTTGCTCGACCCAACTCCCAACACAAGTCCCAAGCCTCACCTCCAAAAAGTGTTGCCATGTAGGCGTCCATGTCATGCTTGGGACTTAGGACTGGGGCTCGGGTGGCGCGCTTTGTGCATTTCACAAACAATGTGCAACATAATATAGGGAGGGTTAAATTCATTTGAAATAAAACATTATAAAGGAATTCCAATTGAAGGGTCCATCAAAACTAGACAATCGCATTACAAGTAATGTAGACATGGATAAAATGTGGGCCATGACTTTTTAGTAGAATTGATATAGGGGTTAAATTTTAGGATCCCAAGGTCTATGTTTTGTATGATGTGTTTGTAAGCATGTTGCATATTGGATGGATGATAAATGTATTCGACGTATGTGGAAGAACGTGTTTGTTGTGTTCTGTAATATGATCTTCAAGCACAACTTTTATGGAATGGGTTGTATTGAATTGCGATTACAATAGTATGTATGGACATGGTTTTTGTATGTATGCAATGATATGTATGAACATGATTTTATGTATGGACATAAATTGCTTTTTATTACTTAAAAGGAATTTAAACTACAATAAATTGCATTGACACAAGAAATATAAGTAATGGTAGGGTGCAAACAAATAGGTCATTTTAGAGAATTCAATTTTTATAGGGAACCTTTAAATCATGCCTTGGAAGTATATAGCCCTTAAATAAATACCCTCCACCACACATGGTGCACAAAGATCCTATAGAGTGCCCCACCTATGGACTAGGGAGTCCTTGTGAAGTGGTAAGTCCCAACTTCCATGCTCTCAACAACTGAGATTGCATGGATTGAATTCAAGTGACTTGGGACTTTAGGCCCACTTTATACTTAGGGTTGGATTGAGGGCTAGCCCCAAACTCAAAAAAATTGGCCTGATAGGATCACTTAGTTCCATCAACTCCAGCCCAAGGGCTTTATACTAAGGTTGGGCCCGAACACTCACTCATCCCATGTGGTGTCCTAGGTGGCACAAGTTTGGCGCCAAACCTTCACGCCAACTTGAAACAATTGAAATGAGCTTTTCCTTAGCCCGAACTCTGAACATGGCCATAGTGGGCTCATCTGTTGGATATTGAACATCGCTACCGATGGTCCATGAAAGGTTAATTCTCTTCACTACACTTTCCCCTTGAGAACATTGGGACCTAAACTTGGGCCTCATCACTTTTACATGTGACGAGGTTGGACCCGAAAAAAGTTGATAAGGTTGGGCTAGATTGAGGGTTTAATGCACATGAATCGGTCCGGTGCTCGGCCTGGCCCCACGCCATGTATAAAGTGGGCCTTAGGACTTGGTGCCCCATGCAAACCGGCCCTAAATATCATAAATGATGAAGTGCACTTATAGTAGAGGCACCTATTCCTAATCAAGACCTCATCGGCAATTTATAGGGAAGTGGAATTTTTGATCAGGCCGGAACCAATAGTGCCATGACACATGTCCTAGTTTTGAGTGTTGAAGTGAGGAGGAATGAGCAGTTATAACAAACTCTAGACATTGGTGATATATTCGGACCAACTTTTGGCTTCAAAATTTTACAGTAATTTCAGTTTACGGAATAAAATTATCAAAAAAATTGCAATTCTCCTTATATCTATCTTCCTAAACGGGAGAAATTTGCACTGCCTTATACTTCTCCAAATGTGGCACAAAATCTCTTAAGTGATCGGTTGTGGGCACCTCTACTCTAAATGGTTTCTATCTATCATATAGGTACATACCACATACTCAACTCCGAAATGAACGTGATTGGTAGAAAAATTAGCCAAGAAATCTATGAGCACTGCCAAAGGCTCCTCTCAAAAAGTGGTGTGCTTTAAGCAAGCCAGGTGGCCTGGCCGACCTACCCGGCCCTGCCACCCGGCCCGGCCCGTCCTCATATCATCATCTTCTTCTCTTCCCTTCTCAGCTTGTCAAACCTTTGCATCGCCTTTGCGTGTGCAAGAATCTGCTCAACCTTTCCAAACTCCTGACCGATCCTGCTCCTCACGAATCCCTAATTCCACTACTCATTCTCTCACATACTCTCTCGCACACCACCCGCACATCGCATTTCCCACACAAATTCCTCCTGGGTTTAACTTATCCAGGGAGCGAGGGAGCAATTAATCTTTTCCTTCTCTTTCTTCACTCACTCAAGAAGAAAGGAAATTTAATTTTAGGCGGTGGAGATGGCGGCTCTGCTGCTGGACGCTGGGGTTTTGCACATCCAGTGCCCTGCTGCGTGCAGAGCGAAGGGCTCGTTGCCTTCGTCTTCGTCTTCGTCTCCCTCTTGTTCTTCGCAGGCTGGTCCTGCTGCCCTGCTGGCCAATATGGAGAGGAATAAGAGGAATGGTGGTGCCCTCGTGATGTTGATGAGTGGTGGTGGAGCCAATTCGGAGAGTTTGAGGTGGTCGAGTGCGAGATTGTGTGTGCCGTTGCGGGAAGCACGGTGAGGGTGCCGAGGAGCACGGTGGCGGAGAATGCTACGCCGGTATGTATGCCCATTTTTTCATTTTTAGTTTTGTGGGTTTTTGTGTTTTTGCATGCTTGGTTCAAATGACGCCTATGGTTTTTTGGGTTTTTGGATTCCACAATTTTTTGCAAGCTGGAGCGGGGTAATTTGGTGGTAGAGTGAGGATAACGTCCGACAGTTCCCTTGACCATATTTTCCACAATGTCTGTATCCAACGCTCAAATAATTGATGCTGAAAATAACTCAAAGTGGGTTAATCACAGTTCCTCCGACACGGTTTCTGTTTGCCTGCATGTTTGCTTCATGCTTGCTTCAAACGACACCTATGTTTTTTTTGGGTTTATGGATACCGCGACGTTTTGGAAACCTGGAGTGAAGTAATTTGGTGGTAGAGTGAGAATAACGCCCAACAATCCCCTTGGCCAGATTTTCCACATTGGAGTTTTTATCTCTCTCTTTTTCCAATAATTGATCCTGAAAGTGGGTGAGATTAGTTGGGAGTAGGAACAATGGGATCTCAGAGTTGGCTTAACCACAGTTCGTCTGACTCGGCCCCGAATGTTCATCTAATTTTCAGTGAGGTACTTTTGTGAAGATTTTAGCACTTTGTATAGCTGGGTTGTTAGCAATTTGTATGAGTGAATAGGCCAGCGTGCTTTGAGTAGAACATCAGCAGCCGTTGGCTTCACCTTAAATTCGTCAGGAAATCCAGCCAAGATTAGAACAACCATCCAAATTTGTCAGGTTCTACATGTGAAAGTACCAGCATTGCATTTTCAGTTAAGCGCCGAGTGGAATCTGTCTGTTTTGAGCATGATTTTTTCCTGTGAATTGTTTGATGTGCAGCAAAGGCAAGAGTCTTTCACAGTGGGCGATTATATGACTCCTCGGGATGAATTATTTGTAGCAACCGTAAACACCACAATTGATGAAGGTGGGCATTGTTAGAACTGTGTTTCTTGTGTCCTGAGATTGGAATTATCTGTAGTTGTTCACATATCACATTTGTTTTGGCAACGTTCATCATACATTTTGTGAAGTAGCAGGGTTCCAGATTTTGAGCATTTTCTCTATGTGACTCTGAACGCCTTTTCTTTTGACAACTAATGGAGTGAGCAGAATGTAGTGAGAAATTCAGTATGCAGTAAGGTGTCAAAGTTTGATTGTTGCAGAACAGCCTTTAACGATTACAGAATAACTGTTGAATTCTCCCAAAATGAATCATTCTAGCTGTGATGTTCATTCTACTTTCTGTTACATATTCTGAAGGTTGCTAAAAATCACATTCACCTGGAATGCAGTCAATGTTTTTGACTGTTCAATGTTTTGAAACAGCTTTGGAGGTCCTTGTGGAGAAGCGGATTACAGGAATGCCTGTGGTAGATGATGTGGGAAATTTAGTAAGTGAACCACTTGCCAATTTCTAGTTTACCTTGTCTTTGGTCACATTGCTATGCATAAAGTCTATGGTTCGTATGTGAAATTTTATAGGAGAGAATTGATGAGAGATAAACGCTTAGACCTTGAACTCTTGAGTAGAAAAGGATGTTAACTCAATGCATACGTGCCTCAACAGTAAACAAAAGTTTGTTGATGAAAGGAATTCTTAAGTTGTTACTTTCAGTGTGAATAGGAGATGCACTTTGGAAGCTCTTATTGCTTAATATTATGATTTGCATCTTATGGACAATTGTGAGACATATCCTCTTCTATGTACTTATCATGGACTGTGAGATTCTTAGGAGAATTATTTCACATTCTGGTGTGTCTGGATACTTCATTTAGAGTTTCAACTCCTTTTTGTCCAAATAAGAGTTGTTTCACATTCAGAGTTCAGTTCCTTTTTGTTCATATAACAAGTGTTTTACGTATTTCATTGTAGGTGGGGGTTGTCTCAGATTATGATTTGTTGGCACTTGATTCAATATCAGGTGAGGTTGCTCATCTAATTGTGTTTGTTCTCCTTTACATCAATTCCCCAATACCCTCATTTATTTTTCCAACTCCACAATTGACTTATTCCAAGTCAGGTCCTTCCCCAAACTGAACACTTACAGTTGACATTGAAATCTGAATGAGCTTGGTATTGTAGTTGAGATTGACAAGATGTGCATCCTGCATGGTGGACTGCAGGGAAGAGATCAGCGGAAACTAGTTTATTTCCAGAGGCAGGCAGGACTTGGAAAGTAAGTTGTCAAGTTGCTTTTGTTGCTTTTCGGGTCGAAGTGTCAATTTCTTTTTTGTACACTTGCTCAAAATTAAGTGTCTCATGGTGTATGTGACTTTGCTCAACCCTGAAAGGTGCAAGTATCTTTTACTGGCCTATGTGAGAGTTGTACAAGCCTCCAACAAGTATCAAACTCAAATTCTATTTGGGTCTATGAGACTGAAACTATATTTAACTCAACCTATCAAGAGGAAGTGAAAATACAGTCCTTATCTAACAATGGAGATCGGATGCCTGTGAATGATTTTGGATCTAGGCCGTTTGTACAAAGTCCAAATCTTCCTATATTTCCTTTTCCAATTGGAAGAATACAAGTTATAAATGGGTTAAATTCATTTGGGGCCACTTTCAATATGCCCAGCTAAAATACCTCCTTATAATGTCTTAAGGCTCAAAATGGTAAAAATGGTCTAGCTAATGAGCGTGGTAGTGCATATATATCTGCTCCAACATTAGGAGTGATTAAGGGAGTTTGAGAATGTGATTGCTTTGCAAGTGTCAGAGGGTTAAGATCTTGCCTTGTCATGTCTAATCTAGGTGTAACTGTTTACGATGGACACATACAAGGAATCAATTGTGACCTACCTGGTGCTGAGGGTGTGTTGTACTTTTACTGCTTGTTTTTGCCTGACAAGATGCAAGAGAGTGTGTTAGACTAATGCAAAGTTTATATCTACCAGGCCTTCAAAGAGATCCAAAAACTACTGATTAAAACCAATGGAAAGACAGTTGGAGATGTGATGACCCCATCACCACTTGTTGTGCGAGAGCGGACCAACCTTGAAGATGCAGCAAGGTTTACCTTCATCCCGTTTCCCAATATGATAGTTTGTGTACATTGTTATACTGTCCATTTCATTCGTTCTTGGCATGATATACTTTTAGGCCAATTTATGATTAATCTGCTACAATGGCACTTTAGGGGAGTGATAGGAGATACTTTATTAAACAGGTTAGATAAATGTGCAGTGTCTGTTCTTTCTATTTATTTGATTAGTTTTTGAATCCTTTAGGTGAACCTAATCAAGTCTAAGTTCAGTGTCTTATATTAAGTAGGCCATTTGTTATTGAAAATGGTATGTGTACAAGAAAATGTACAGTTTATATAAATTGCCGTATTCTGGCTGTGGCTTTTCTCAATATTGAGTCAGCAATCTTTGTTTGTACTTACATGTGGCTTGTGTTGGATGGTTCAATTAGGGTGCTTCTGGATACCAAGTTCAGGCGCTTGCCTGTTGTTGATGTTTCTGGAAAATTGGTGAGTATATCTATGATGTTCTACAGCTGATTTTAGCCTGTAGTTAGTGAACCACTTTTCAAATTATCTTGCCTTTGAAATCTTATCTTATTAGGAAATTAATCCTTAAGAACCAAGGGGCTCAATTTACACCCCATACACACATTGTCTACAAGCCTTAAAATTGTCTTTTTAGTATTTATGGGTATGAAGCTGTATTTAGTACACTATCTTATGTAAACAAGAAAGTAAATATTTACTCATGCAACATTGGTGATCAATACACTAAGTGTGGATTTGCATCCATAGGCCTTTCAGCTGAGTACCCGAACTCTAATCTTCAATAATATTAAGGTATTTAACAAATCAATAAAAGTGCACTTGAAGAATGAGTTAATTTTAGATTGGGTCCCTTTTCATACTATTAGCTTAAAATGGAAGTATGTAGCTCAAACACACTTTTTTGTGCATGGAGAGGTGAACAGAAGTTTAGGTACTATTGAAAGGTCAGAAGCAATATATGTTGAGATAAGTTCATGTTTTGATGGTTGTCAGTCATCTTTATATAGATGTATTATGTCAAATGTTGTTTCCTTGCATATGTGGTTAGGTAATAACATGACCCAGTGATATAACCTTCTTTGCTTGCTCTTTGTCAGGTAGGACTATTAACAAGGGGTAATGTTGTAAGGGCTGCACTTCATATGAAACGAATTGCCGAGGAATTTGGGGAAGATGCTTAGGTGCCCCACACTTACAAAAGAGTGGATCTCTGCCCTTGTTATATGCAAGGTTGTGAGATCTTGCCAATGAGATGTTTTGCGACACCAATGCTAGAGCCCAAAATCATTTTTTAGATAGTGTGCCTATACAACTGGGTTATCCGGGCGGACCATGATTATTAGAAATCATGAAAACCGCATGTGGAAGTTGTAGACTTTCACTAATTGGCTCCGTCTTAGCAGGGGAACAGAAGAAAGTTTATCAGATAGTGCCTGCTATGGATATTTAGTTGAAGTCCTAATTACATTCAATATTACTTGGCAGCTGAGATGTTGAGAAGTAGGCTGTTCTATGTTGGAAAAACTGATCTCTTTACATTCATACAGATTCTGTCCAAAGCCATTGGCTGTGTTCAATTGTGGCCTCTTGATGCACAAATTTGGGAGTCATGAAATTTATCAAGCCCATGAATATGAAGTTGTGTTTATGAACTAGGATGTAGGAATCTATTGTCTCGGTATGTTAGTATTTTCTTCGTTATGATCATGAGGTACTGAGGCCTTGAAGCGCCACTTTAAGAAACTTTTGGTATTTCAGGAAGGTTAAGTAGCTTGGAAAATTTTCCAAAAAAGTCCAAAGATTAGCAAATGTATAGAGTCTACAAAAGAAATCATATGCAACCTAGAGAAGTTCTCAAAGTTGTCTTAAGGAAAGAGCCTTTTACTGTCAATTAGGGTGGTCTATTGATGTTGGATTGTTAAGTGAGAATCACCACAATCAACCTTATTGCAGGTGAGGATCTTCTATTAAATGTAGGTGTTTTCCCTCTTTTGTGACTCACTTCTTACACTGTCTCATTGAGCGGATAGATCCCCAACTAGAAGCAATTATATTATCTAAACAACTCAAATGGTCATCATGACTACCACTTCTAAAATCATCATCGTACGTATTGCTTTCCAAATTGCATGTTTCAAAAAGGTTTCGGCTTCAAGTAGAATTTTCTTGAAATTGAGATTCATCTGTTGAAGCCACAACCACAACCACAACCAAAACGTAACCAAAAACCCTAAACCTAAACTTTTGTTTTGAAATACCATTTGAATTGAATGTTTTTGTTTGTTTCAAAACAGAAAGAAACGCGTTTCATTGTAACTATGACATAACATTATTAAGTGCGTCAGTGTGTTCTCACGGCCCCCGGGAATATAAGCCGGGATGCCGTCAGTTAGCTCACATTTAGACTGAATGTGAGCTAGCTGACGGCATCCCGTCTAAATGTGAGCTAACTGACAGCATCCCGGCTTATATTCTCGGGGGCCGTGAGAACACACTGACGCACTTAATAATGTTATGGATCATGACACATGTCCAACTACTTTTTCAAAGAAAAGGGCCACATGCCAAAAACTTCCTCAAAACAAACTTGTGAAAAAAAAGGGAAACAAATGTGGAGAGGTGGGCATGTGTGGGGTAAACTAGGGGGAGGTGGTAGGCTGGAACTAAGGTAGTGACATGGCATGGGCAATTGGACAAAGTAGGATAATCTAATTCATAAGAAGAAAAATTCATTAAATTCTTTTTTTGGGGCATGGTGGCGGGTCTTGGGGGGCTTATGAGCATGAGCATACATGCATATGATGGGTATGCACGGGCATGGGCATATGGTTAAATGGGTGTGTGGGGACCATGGTTGGGTTTATCCAAGATATTAATTCACATGCATAGGTGCAATAGGTGGGGACAACACATGTCCAAGCTATCTTTTATACAATGGACAACATGGTGGTGGTGACCATCATCCCATTGTTCCCCATCATTACCCACAATTCTAGAGATGTAGGAGGATTGTGTTAAAGTGATGTGTCATGTGCCCAGGTGGAAAGGACCAGGATTGCATGGGCCCATATTAGTATGTCACATGCAGACAAAGGTTTGCGTTATTAGAAGAAACAACCATCGAGCTATAGAACATACCTTCACCTCTCAACCTCATCCTAATAAATGTCAGGGCGGAGGGGTTTATCACACATGAGCATGTCTTCCATCCATCCATGATGAGCAAGAGGGAATTACTCCATATGAGCAAATCATTCATTTATCTAGAAAAAAAAGCCTTGAAATAGTAAGTATGTAGGTTGAAGGTTACTTATTTAAAATAATTTGACACCAAAATTAGTTTCAAAGATCCCATGCTATTAGTAGGCCACGTGATGAGGCACATTTGAAATAAATTAACCTTATAGGTGTAATTTTTTTAACATGCAGTTATGAAAGGTACACTTGCAGGCAAAAATTCCCTTTGGTCTTTCATGGATGATGGAGACCATCCACAAGCACCCTCCCGATAGGTTAGCTAGCCACACATAACTTGAGCTTGAGCTCAAGCTTGCAAGTTTGGTGACTCAAGGTAAAAGTGATTGGACCTTATATTTATATGTGCCTCAAAATGGTGGAGCTTTGGCTCCTCTCTAGTATATTTGGATTGATTTTCAAGTTGAAATCGAACTTTGTTTTAGAGATGTGCTATTTTTTCTTTTATGATATGTTGGAAATGAGGCATGTTTTGTTATGGATTGTGTCCTCTACACTCCATTAGAGATAGGTTTCTTTCCCTGTTCCAAAATGTAGTGCTTGGTAGTTTCAAGTCTTTGTACTGATTGGATCATTGGGATTTTGGTTAATTTTAGCCAATATCTCACAAAGGCTATTGCACTTTGTTACTCTTGGGAACTAACATTTTGGACACTACTTTAATGTACTTCTAGTCCCATAAGTCTTTTGACTTCATGAACTTTAAGACTTCAATTCATTTCATTGATTAGGTGTTGGTGAACAAGCCAAAACTCACATGAAAATATTTAATGTCAAAATGCATAAAATACTTTGGATTGAGCCGGACCCACTTTTGGCAATTATAGAATCATCAGGCACAAGTGTGTTGGGACTACCTGTTAATTTAGATAGTGATCAGTAGTCATTTTTCACATGCTAGAAGTTGTGAACGCATTAGAGTTATCCATAAAGTCCCTCAAAGAAGGACGAAATTGTGGGTTTGATCCTTCATTGAGAGAACTTTCTATTAAGACCTCATCGTGTTTCGGAGCCTATTTGTAAAATTGTGTGCAAACTTTGGGATCTCCTCTTTCTACCTCTCAAACTTTGAGAGAATTTTAGGATCTAAAAAAGGTTGTGTGAATGGGACCCGTTGTGCTAAATCCTATATCAACCTATGCAAGGCTGGCTTGGCCCACCCATCCTAGTAAGACAAGCTCCTTTTGGATGATAATTTAAGCATTAAGAAAACTTGGGTGACTTTGTGTTAATTCTCATACACTCATGGTTTGGGACCGACTAAACCTATGGTTTCATCCACTTTACTTTGCGAATAACTCTATTGTAGAAAACATGTGTGTCCATGGACGCATTACTTTTGTTATGGGTCCGACCCATAAATAGGCGGATCCCCGGGCGGGTACTTGAGGGTGAGATGCAAGGGTCATACCCGCTCAAAATGAAGAAGTATAATCTTAGGGCCAGTTTACATCATGGACCATGAAGTTGGACCATGAAAGATGCCGTTTTTCCATGGTCCAACTTGATGGTCCAACTTTCATGGTCCGATTTCTTAGAAAATTTATTTACAAAGCCTTTGGGCCTCTCACTAGGCATAAACCAAATGTGGACCAAGATGAATGACCATGCACCAAAAAGTGAATGTGCTGATTTTTTTAATATATGCCCAAAAATGGCAGTTTTGAAAAAAATTCAAGTTTGACCATATTCTTGTCTTCTTTTCTCTTCATCTTCTCTTCCCCCAAAAAACTTCATTAAAATATTATTATAACAATATATCTCTGCCATGGGCCCTTGCTTTTTCTACTAGAGGCACCTCTTTTGCCTCTCCCACCGCAAAACCCGTTGGACCATGTCAATGGATAATGTAGGCCTTAAAATATGTCTTTTAGGGACCTCTAACTCCATGGTCACTCTGACATTTTTTCCTTGGTGTAAACAGAAGTGGTCCAGGACGAGTTCAACAGCCAATCACAAATTTTCCAAGGCCTTGGGACGACTTCGTGGTGCATGGTGTAAACAGCCCCTTACTGTCTGTGAGCTTCTCCTTTTGCTTTGACTAAGTACAACACAGCCAATTGTCGCACCACGTCTTTAACTTTCTCAACCTAATAATTTTGCACTTCCTTTATTATCTTCATGTTGCCCCAGTGTTGTGTTACTCATTGGTTAAGATTCTTCTAGAAGAAATAAAAATTATGATTGCAATCAGTAATTTTTTCTTGTGCATCACGAGGACCTAGACTTTCTGGAACTGAGATCAATTTGAGTAGAAGTTTCTTCGTTTCGGTTCTTCTTTTTTGTGTGACCGGAATGAGGAAAGTGCCTGGATTTGCAGGAGGTGAGAGAGGTTGAATATATTGAAGTCACGTGATGCATTTCAAGCCATCTGTTGCAT
This sequence comes from Polytrichum formosum, assembly GCA_964035585.1. Lineage (NCBI taxonomy): Eukaryota > Viridiplantae > Streptophyta > Polytrichopsida > Polytrichales > Polytrichaceae > Polytrichum > Polytrichum formosum. The sequence continues at coordinate 33,812,698 of OZ037938.1, forward strand.
CTCTCGCCATGTTCACAAAAACTAACTTCTACGGTCGCTGGATGTGTAACTTGCCTTCGAAGATTCTCCAGAGTCTTTTAGTGCCACCATTGTGTGGACTCCTTTACTACTGGAATCCAGTGGATTTAATGTCATATTCGTTTGTCAACTTTGTGACATTCTTAGTTTCCACTTAGAGAAAGTGTCATATTTATGACATTATTGTGCTCAATAAGTTGACATTAACACAGTCAAAACGCATTAGTGCTTGTTTCTTCAGGAGATGAGATAGATGTTCACGACTGTGAGGTTGTGTGAATTGGGTTTCAAGTGCAAGATGTTCTCTAAGTATGTTGGTGAGAGCAGGACATTGTGGTGTAGCCATGCATTGGTCATTCCATCATAACTGGCTAGCTTATCTCATCCAATGAATGGGGAGATCCGAGCGCTAGTTACAGATGAAACCGCTTGAGTTTGAGAAATATCCGCTTGTAGTTCAAGACTTCAGGATAATTGCCGATCATTTTAGAGGAATCTAGAGAATATACCCCAAATTAATATAGAGAAACCGAACGATGTCGACATGTAACCGGTTTGGACTTGGAAACACTCGGATCTCAACCGATTAGAATATGTGGGTGTTATTTGCTTCGTTTTTCATGTTCTCCAACTTCTATTGATTAGATTCACACAACAAAACACGTGTTGCAATAGCAAATCTATGATGAAACATCTGCAAAAATCGGATCTCCCCTGATTTAGTTATGATTATCAGAGGTGCATGTTTGTTGATTTCTCAATAGGATACATAAGTCCTCCCAATTTTGTTCACTATGGAGTGAAGAGTAGTAATTAATATTTGAAGACGTAGTCCATTCTCTTTTAAACGTGTATCTTTATGATGTTTGCTCATTGATCCTCACCAAACCACATACCAATCAAATCTAGGGGTCCGATTAAGAAAACGAGCCACTTATGACCAATCTACCTTATGCCCAAAAATCTCTCAGGATACTGATCTCATCTGTTGTTATTTTAGGGTAACTTGGATGTTGTGACTCTTAACCGGGCCTTGTTACATAATTAAGCCATTACGAGGATTAGAATTCCGTAGGATTAGATTGATGATGGGTATTGGAGGATAACCTTTTTGTTGTTTCAACTCTGTGCACGCCTCTTCATTTCAATGGCAAGTTACTACACTAAATATTGTATTTAGGATTAGTTTCCATGTAGGCCGCTTGTCCGTTGGATTCTAGTGGAGACTTAACCTTTAGTGTCACCAATTCTATTTGTCTTGCTCACTACTAAATTTGTACACTGCCCGTGTAGTGTCACCAACACTAAATGTGAACCTAACAATATTTGTCATTCCTTGTAAACGTTTTTGAACATTATAGATTCACAATGTTGTAATTATTGTCACTTTTTACTAAATTCATCCAATTTTCAATCATCCATGACAATATTCTATTACATAAATGTTAAGATGTAGATTATACCATACTTGTAAAGTTCCTAGGTACACAACTCTCATATTATACGCAAGGGGCATTGGCATTAAAACAATTTAGAGGATGGCTTTTGTAAAAATTATATCAAATTATATAAAAATGAAAGGACCAAAAGTTAAGTGAAGACCAAATTAAATAAAATGAAATGTAGAAGAAGTTGGGTTGCATGTTTAGTAAAAAAACAAACCTCCACAACGTATATAAAGAATTGAAACACCTATTTTTTTGAACCTTGTAGAGCATCTAATTTTAAAAGATCCACACAAGTAGTTGCCTCCAATTAAAATTAAAAGTCATTGTCAATGTTTTATTATAATAACAAAAATATTAAAATATGATTCAAAAGCCCAAAAATTTGGGTAGTTTGGGGTACCTATATTAAAAAAATCATATAATTAGGTTTTTAATGCAAGTATATGCTTCAAGGAATATTCATTTCCTATATATAATTACATTTTTGGATTCCTTGTTAGAAGGGCTACAAGAGTTCCCTACATTTTAACATATTATATGACTCAAGATTGGACTAATATGCATTATAAACGATTATAGTCAGGGCCATATAATACGGGAGTTGCATACCTGGGGTGCATACCCTATTTTAGATCTTAGAGTTCTCTCAAAGTTTGAGAGGTGCAAAGAGGAGGTCCCAAAAGTTTCACCCAACTTTCAAAATAGGATCTGATAAGGTAGACAAATGAAAAAAGGTGAATGACCACTATGGGTGCACTAGACTAGGAGTAGAACGATTCTTGTGTGGACCCAAAATGGCTATTTGTAAAAGTGGTGCCCCAAAAAGGCTGCAATGATAGGTTGGATGCAGTGACTAGCCGAACAGGTCATGTTTCACACCATTTGGGATCACTATTGGGTGCTATTGAGTTAACCATTTTGTGTGCATTTGTATGCATAGTAGGATTTTTTGATGCTCAAATTCAGGAGACTCTATTGTACAAGTAGGGGGTTTGACTTACTTGCCTCTTTAGGAAAATGTCAATAATTATTTACAGGGGATAAAATCCTAAAACAAACTTGCATTCCTCATCATTTCCTCTACTCCATCTCCGAAAAATATTGCACAAATTTCAAGCCACTCTATATGGCCACTCTATATATAAGTCTATTATCCTCCAAAGTGGTTAAGGGTGCATCGTTCTTCCTGATAACTTGCAGTTAGTGGAATTTTATAGTAATTCAGAGATAATCCAATCAATGGACTAAACCAGGCTTGGAAAATTTTATGTGATATGAATCAAGTTAGTCTTGGCATCATGAAGTTAAATTGTCCCATATTTGTGTATTGGATGTGATGAGATGGGATTGTTGAAATCGAAACTAGGTCTGTGTCAAGAATGGTGCCTTAGGGGCCTTTCACACTATGGCCGAAGGTCGAGAGGCCGTTGATCTCCACCAATCAAATTGCAAGAAACCAAGAGTTCGGCCTCTCGACCCTTCACACTATGGCCAAAGTCCAAAGGCCGTCGCAATTTAAAATGATTACTTTTTGAAGAAGGCGACGGACTCTCGAAGGAAGTTTGGGTCGGACAGGAATAGAAACCCAAACTATGATCGAGAGGCCGTCGGTTTTTTTCATAAAAAAAATCAATCATTGACAAGATCTCGGCCGTTAGATTGGAGGGGTTATTTTGAGCAAGGAATAAAGTGGAATGCTCCTTTGGGTTTGGACTTTGGGCTTGGCCTTTGGAGGCTTCACACTATGCCCGGCCGAAGGCTCCACTTACTATATTTTATTGGCTATTTGCAGCCCATTTCTTTGGACTCTCAACAAAGTTTGGCCACTCAATCCCACAGCCTCTCAACTTGGACGGCCATAGTGTGAAGCGGCCCTTAACTTGTCATGATTGGAGAAATTATAAGATTGACAAGACTACACTAAGAATTATATTTAGTGTCACTTACTACTTGGAGTTACACATTCCTATATCCTTGTACTACTAATCTATTTTTTTACCATGTAAAGATGTTAATGTTCTATAATGTCCAAACAACCAATTTAATCTTTGTTGGTACAAAATGAGATGTACAGTAAACAATTATAGCATCGCGTAATTCCAAATAGTAAGTGATACTAAATGCAGTAATTTACATAATTTTTTTAAAAGCTTTAGGAAAAACATAAAACTCCAAAAAAACCATAGTTGTGAAACAATTTTTTTTCTAGATTTTCAAGTTTTTTTTGGTACTTATTTCATATGAGAGTAAAGGCACAGGGAAGGTGATGAAATCTATTCCCCTCGAGCTTTTGAACTTATCAACTCAATGAGGGAAACTTATTCCCATATGAGGGTAAGGGTAAAGGGGGAGGTGATCAAATCCATCACCCTCAACCTCAAATATTTTGCAGTTGAATTTTTTCATATTCCTTGAATTCATCATAAGGTCAAGGGCATCATTACAAAGATTTTGTAGAAAAACATCAATCTAATGTAATTTTATCATATTTAAAACAAAATTTAATTACGTGTTCAATGTACCTACTTACACACTACTTGCACCGTCTTCTAAACATGTAAAATCTACATGCTTAATGCATTTCAATATTTAAGCATTCCATGTTGGATTCAAATCGGGAGGATTTTTTTTAATTACCTCTTTGGCAGAGGTCCATTTTTCAGGGCATGATATTTGACAGTTTATGGTTTATTTTATTGATTGAAATATTAAAATAAACCTTGAAAGTGCATTTGTGAATTGATGCAGGGAAATGATGCTCAAGGAGTGTAATGCCCGTGACACTAAGAATTGAGTTGATTGAATTAGAATACCACCTTTGAGATAAAGCACATGTGATATGAAAGCCTATGTGTAACCGCAACCAAGCCAAGATATAGAGAATTTCAGTTCTATGAGGGATGAGTTCGGACTGTAGTTCCTTGTAGAGATTTATATTATGCTTTTGTTGTAGATCACCTTCAAATTGTCCTTAATATCTCTCCTCGCTATGAGGTTCGTGAAGGACAAATTACAATAAATCACAACAAATCATAGCTATTATTGCAAAGATGCCACACTAAACCCTATAACAATGTGCTATCTACAAAGTTATTGTAACTAAATCAACTTTTGGCTACTACACAAAATTCGTGAAATTTTCTAAATACACTTACCTAAAAAGTTTTGGAATTTGAAGCTACTCTCAATTCATAAACTTGTTGCTATTGTTCATTGTGAAGGTCTTGAAGTCTGTTAATTGTTTTTGGAAATTTCTATGATAAATGGGTGAATGTTGTGCCTCTTGCAAATTAATCACTTTAGAAGGTGCATGAGGGAATTCAAGAAAACTTGATGTTACAAAGACTCGTGAGTTGGTGGGCCACAAACTTTGAAGCAATTTCACAAAAGGCCCACGACCATCAATTTGAGAGAACCTTGACCGGAAATTGACACTCTCAATATAGCCTAGTTATTGTTTGAACCCACAACTCCTTTGAGCCTACTATATGATACACATGCAAGCTAGCAGTTGACCTTGTTCAAACATGAGTCTTTGGAAATTTGAAGTTTAAATTCCCGCCATATTTCTTCCATCTCTTTTCATCACCCTCTCCGCATTCAACTAGCCCCTCTTCTATACTTCATTATGCAGTTATAATCTGAGCAAATTATGTTTGTGTCACTAGCTCTGTGACATAATCATTAGCATTGTAGAGTCCCACACATGTAGGATGATGATGTTCAACTATGATTTCCTTTCCTTAACAATGAACTCACATGAATCTTCCCAAAAACAAGGTTCATATAGCATTTGGTGTCATATAGCTAAATCTGCATAAGTGTGCATATTCCATGTAGATAGTAGTACATAGTACTATCATGCATGTCTATGAATGATCACATAAACTCTCACCTCACAGGACACAATCCACTTGTTAGTGGCAACTGCAAAACACTCTCACCATGAAAAAACTCTACATATTCTATAAGGCAATGCAAATTTTACTTGCGTCATTGGCTCGGTGACAAAATTGTTGCACATAGGAAACTCACATTTAAGATGATCATGTTTGACGATGACTTCCATTTCTACCGCTCACATGAATCTTTTCAAGAACAAAGTTTGTTGCATTTGCTTCCATATACTTGAATCTGCAAAATTTTGTAGAGGTCCTATATAGAAGCACAAAGAAATATAATGGATGTATTTGATAGATCGACATAGATCACGGGTCACAATCTTGTGGTTAGATGAACATCCACCATGAACAAAACTCTACTACCAAGGTATTGAACGTAACTAAGATGGATAATTTTTCTCTCTACACCCACTTCGTGTAGGATATGAGACATGCAATTAGTGCAAGATGATTAGCAAATTCTAATCGTGCCCGAAACCATTTGCCTCATAATTTCCAGAGCTCAAATGAATAGCTTATTTATTATCAAAGTGAAGATTCTTGTGCTTGATAAGTGCCCATGAAGATTCAAAGTGCTCATTAAGAAAATTACAAACTTCTGGCATATGGGGTATGAATTATTTGCACTTTTGCATCACACAAAATTAGAACTACGTGAGACAATGTTAGTTTTTGGAGGAGCATTCGTATGGTGCAACTACATCTTTGAAATCTACATAGAATTTGTTATTGTCCAAGTTTCTAGAAAGAGAGAGTAAATAAACATATAAATATAAGGGATAGCTAGCAATTGATCTTGTTCTTTTGTAGTTCCCATGAAAGAATGAATTACGCCAACAATGAATATGATAGACAAGCACAAGATAAAAGCCATATAAGTAGATTATCATACTTTGATGGTTTAAGAAATTGAGATATAATCCAATAGGAAAAAGAACCAGCTGTAAGAAGTGGAATTATTGCAGCCTATCAAAAGATCTCCAATCTACGTATGTGAAAACAAATGTGAAGCAAACCCATGCTAAGTGTAGCAACGATACCAAATGTATTCTTGTTATAGCTAAGGGGGAAGGAAGAGGAATAAAAAAAAAAACTCACCAACAACCAATACCCATGGACATGCTACTTAGTTATCTTGGCTTACTTGTGCCATATGCGTCCCACAATATCAAGAATGTCAAGAGTTGTTGCACAGTTATGCAAAATAAAAAGTAGCTTTGTTGAATGAGCAACATGTGGGCTCCAAAATACATAGTCTTCATCCTTGTAGGTCACCAAGGACCTTAGGTCATCTAACATCCAAACTCTCGTATTAAAGAAAGATGTGACTTCGTTTCTCCAAAAAATAAGGTCCCCAAGCCCCTCGTGTAATGTTGTCAAACTTGAACATCCATTGAAATTAAGCTATTCGGCAAAGTGAGGTGTCCAAATCCTTCAAGAAAAGTTGGAAAGCTCTATCATTTCCACACATAAAAATATGGCACAAAAGTGAGGTTTCCAAGTCCCTTAGGTAACATGGTGAAGCTCCAACACCCCCACACACTAAGCTATGTCCAAGCACAAAGGTTTCCAAGTGTCAACCATAGGTTTCTCAAGGAAGTAGGAATTTCAAGTCCCTCATGTAATGTTGTCAAGGGAGGGAAGTTTCCGGAGTCCCATGTGTAGTGTTGTCAACCTCAAACATTCATTCAAATCAAAACATGTCCAGGAGGTAAGGAAGCAAGGACATCAAGGGAGCCAAGGAAGTATTAAACAAAAACGTGACTTTATTTCAATAAGAAATGAGGTTTCCAAGTCCCTCAGGTAATGTTGTCAAGCTTAAACATTCCCACAAATGAAACTTTGTCAAAGAAGCGAGGTTTCCAAGTCCCTCGGGTAATGTTGTCAAGCTTGAACATCCCCTCAAATTAAGCTCCTTCAAGGAAATGAGCTTTCCAAGTTCCTTTGGTTATGTTGTCAAGCTTGAACACCTCCACAAATCAAGCTCTATCAAGGAAGTGAGGTTTCCAAATCCCTAGGGTAATGTTGTCAAGCTTCACCAATCCCACAAATTAAGCTTCGTCAAAGAAGCGAGGTTCCCAAGTCCCTCGGGTATTGTTGTCAAGCTTGAACATTCCTCCAAATGAAGCTCCGTCAAAGAAATGAGGTTTCCAAGTTCCTCGGGTAATGTTGTCAAGCTTGAACATTCATCCAAATGAAGCTCTGTCAAAGAAGTGAGGTTTCCAAATCCCTCGGGTAATGTTGTCAAGCTTGAACATCCCCTCAAATTAAGTTTCTTCAACGAAATGAGGTTTCCAAGTCCCTCGGGTAATGTTGTCAAGCTTGAACATCCCCACAAATGAAGCTCCGTCAAAGAAATGAGGTTTCCAAGTCCCTCGGGTAATGTTGTCAAGCTTGAACATTTCTTCAAATGAAGCTCTGTCAAAGAAGTGAGGTTTCCAAGTCCCTCGGGTAATGTTGTCAAGCTTGAACATTTCTTCAAATGAAGCTCTGTCAAAGAAGTGAGGTTTCCAAGTCCCTCGGGTAATGTTGTCAAGCTTGAACATCCCCACAAATGAAGCTCCGTCAAAGAAATGAGGTTTCCAAGTCCCTCGGGTAATGTTGTCAAGCTTGAACATTTCCACAAATGAAGCTCCGTCAAAGAAATGAGGTTTCCAAGTTCCTCGGGTAATGTTGTCAAGCTTGAACATTCCCACAAATGAAGCTCCGTCAAAGAAATGAGGTTTCCAAGTCCTTCGGGTAATGTTGTCAAGCTTGAAGATCCCCACAAATGAAGCTCCGTCAAAGAAATGAGGTTTCCAAGTCCCTCGGGTAATGTTGTCAACCTTGAACATCTCAACAAATGAAGCTCCGTCAAAGAAATGAGGTTTCCAAGTCCCTCGGGTAATGTTGTCAAGCTTGAACATCCCCACAAATGAAGCTCCGTCAAAGAAATGAGGTTTCCAAGTCCCTCGGGTAATGTTGTCAAGCTTGAACAATACTGCAAATGAAGCTCCGTCAAAGAAATGAGGTTTCCAAGTCCCTCGGGTAATGTTGTCAAGCTTGAACATCCCCACAAATTAAGCTCCATCAAAGAAATGAGGTTTCCAAGTCCCTCGGGTAATGTTGTCAAGCTTGAACAATCTGACAAATGAAGCTCAGTCAAAGAAATGAGGTTTCCAAGTCCCTCGGGTAATGTTGTCAAGCTTGAACATCCCCTCAAATTAAGCTCCTTCAAGGAAATGAGGTTTCCAAGTCCCTCGGGTAATGTTGTCAAGCTTGAACATCTCAACAAATGAAGCTCCGTCAAAGAAATGAGGTTTCCAAGTCCCTCGGGTAATGTTGTCAAGCTTGAACATTCCCACAAATGAAGCTCCGTCAAAGAAATGAGGTTTCCAAGTCCCTCGGGTAATGTTGTCAAGCTTGAACATCCCCACAAATGAAGCTCCGTCAAAGAAATGAGGTTTCCAAGTCCCTCGGGTAATGTTGTCAAGCTTGAAGATCCCCACAAATGAAGCTCCGTCAAAGAAATGAGGTTTCCAAGTCCCTCGGGTAATGTTGTCAACCTTGAACATTCCCTCAAATCAAGCTCCGTCAAAGAAATGAGGTTTCCAAGTCCCTCGGGTAATGTTGTCAAGCTTGAACAATACTGCAAATGAAGCTCCGTCAAAGAAATGAGGTTTCCAAGTCCCTCGGGTAATGTTGTCAAGCTTGAACATCCCCACAAATTAAGCTTCATCAAAGAAATGAGGTTTCCAAGTCCCTCGGGTAATGTTGTCAAGCTTGAACAACCTGACAAATGAAGCTCAGTCAAAGAAATGAGGTTTCCAAGTCCCTCGGGTAATGTTGTCAAGCTTGAACATCCCCTCAAATTAAGCTCCTTCAAGGAAATGAGCTTTCCAAGTCCCTCGGGTAATGTTGTCAAGCTTGAACATTCCCACAAATTAAGCTCCGTCAAGGAAATGAGGTTTCCAAGTCCCTCGGGTAATGTTGTCAAGCTTGAACATCCCCTCAAATGAAGCTCCGTCAAAGAAATGAGGTTTCCAAGTCCCTCGGGTAATGTTGTCAAGCTTGAACATTTATACAAATGAAGCTCTGTCAAAGAAGTGAGGTTTCCAAGTTCCTCGGGTAATGTTGTCAAGTCTGAACATTCCCACAAATTAAGCTCCATCAAAGAAAGGAGGTTTCCAAGTCCCTCAGGTAATGTTGTGAAGCTCTTGCATCGTGTAATATTCAAGTGTGTCAAGGAAGTCAAGTTTCCAAGTCCCTCATGCAATGCTTCAAGTGTTTTGAATCCTTGTATATCAAAGCTTTTCAAAGAATGCAATTCCCACAGTTGTTTAGGCAATTGTTGAAAGTTACCATTAATAAATATGTCCTTCAATTGACAAAAGTGATCTTGAAATTGTGAAAGGGGAACTTTGAATAGTTGGAAGTCAGTTGATGCATTGTCAATATGATCATGAATTAACAATAGTCGAAGATTGCTTAGATTCAAGTCTAAACAATAATTCTGACCTTGTAAATGGTATTGCGATCTTTTGTATAATATACCTTCAACTTTCTTGGTGCCCTGCTTTGCAAGATGTGAAAATTATATCAAGAAAAGTAGTGTGTCAATAGAATCAAATATTGTTTTGCAGAAAGATGGAATAAAATGTATCATTGCAAAGACCATACAAGAATCTAAATTAATTACAAGCATTTTGACCATCATAAAGATGAAACTAACAGTCAAATAAAATCTAAATCGCATTACACATTTTGTTTGTATAGACTTTACAAAGACAACATGGAACAAACATAGTCATTCAAATCATTTATTACAATTCATACCTCCCTTGTAGTTTGAGTTGAAGGAATCCAGTCAACACTCCAAACTCGAGTGCCCAAGTATTCTTCATCCCTTTCCACAATCATTCGTCCCATGTCACGTAGTTGGTCATGCATTTCTATGCATCCACCTTCGTCAACATTTACCAATGACCGCTCTATCAACATATTGAACGACTTTATTGGGGGGGTATCATTACTTATCCACACATGCAAGGCTCTACTTATTGACATGCCTCCAAGCCAAATGTCCTTGCAAAAGAAGCACGCTATGTCCAAAAACATATTTCTTTCATCCATTCCCAATCCATCAAAGCTTATCTTCAATGTGCTCCAAAGCTTCGTGTCTTCAAATTCTTCTTTGTTACCATCCAAACATCTTCCTCTTTTAATTCTTCGTAATGCTCGCTCCCAACTTCGCAACCTCCGTTTATCCCGCAAAAATGCACCCAATACTCCTAGGCTTAAAGGCAAGCCACTACAAGCTTCCACGATGCGTCCTCCTATATCACGAAATTCAACTGGTAAAGAACCTCCGGACCCACATGAATGATGGATAAAAAGCTCCTTTGCTGCATTTTCATCCAATGTGTCAACCTCTATTTTGCCATTCTCCCCGACACGATCTTTAATCTTGTCCCAATGGCGGGTTGTTATAATCAATGTGATGCCCCTGTTGTCACTCAAAATATCCGAATGGAGAATATCATCTAGTTGATCTTGATCTCTTATATCATCCAATATTATGAGAACCTTCTTACCAACCATAAATTGCTTCAACATGTTTTGTGCATCCACCAAATTTGTTGGCAAGCCTTTAGGATTTTCTCCAAAGTCTTCTAACATGTCACATAAAATTCCAAGGGAATCATTTTTATCCTTCATGTCTTTGGCAAAACATGATGCATTGTATGTGGACTTCAATTCATGAAATATGACATTTGCCAATGTAGTCTTCCCAATCCCACCCATGCCAATGAGACCTAAAACCCTCACTTTGTTGAGGCGATCCTTGACTTTTGTAAGGTTGTTTTCAAGACCAACCACCATGTTGTTCGCCTGCATTGTTGTTTCATCCACCTACATAAACACAATGCATGCAATCAAAACATAATTTTGATTCAAAATTATATCCTCAAAGACCTATATTTAAACTAAATCAAAAGAAATGACAAGCTATATATATGAATAGTTTATTAGATATTTTAACACCAAAATGGTTTGTACCTTTATAATATGTTTCTCCTTGACCTCTTTTGTCTTCTCAATTCTTGAGTTCATCTGGAGCAAGGCTCCACCCTTTTCAAACTTGGGACTTAGGCTTGCCGAGTATGTTCCTCTCAAAAACATTTTCTTCAAAGCAATCAATTTTTCACAAATTTCAAAAAATGTCAACCTTTGTAAAGGATCCTCCACCCAACATTCCTCGATCAACCTCGTAAGCTCTTCACAATTCATTGGCAATTGTGGCCTCTCAAATTCCTTTACTTTTTTCAAAATGTCTTTGGTTTGCACGGGAATGCTCCCGAATGGAGCAGTTTGTGACAAGATCTCTGAACATGTCATAGCAAAGGACCATACATCAGCTTGAAATAGACTTGCATGTGATTCAAGGTTTTGTTGCATTATCTCCGGTGCCATGTACTTAGGTGTACCAACACGATAGCAATGTTGTTCCTTGGAAACTTTGCTTGGAACATCAATGTTAGAAGTTCCATAGTCAGCCAACTTCACCGAATACCTCCTACAATTCAATTTTCCTCCAATGGAATTGGGTCTCATGAGCACATTGTCGGGTTTTAAATCAAGATGAGCAACATGCATGTCATGAAGATAACACATGCCGCTTGCAATTTGATGCATGATATCAATTGCAAGAAGATATGATAGTGGCTTGGATTGCTTCTTCAACATGCCACTCAAGCTCATGTCCATGAACTCCATCACCAAATACAAATTTTCTCCTTCACATTTTTGTAAAATATTGGGAGTCCAAGAACATAACTCGTCTATGCTCCCACCAACTCCACAATAAATGAATTTGATGAGATTCGGATGGCTCAAGCCTGCCAAAATACCCACCTCTTTGCCAAAACTTGAGCTTCCATTTGAAACTGGCAAAATCTTTGTTGCACATTGAAATCCCAACCATATTGATTCATACACAGCACCATATCCTCCTTTCCCAATTTGTTTAAGAAGTTTTGGTTTCAATGAATCAATGACAATTGGAACCTCCACACCGTCGAGTTCTCCACCTTCTAGTTGCAAGTCCCCAAATCTTCGTTGTAAATGTTCTCTCCATTCATAGTTGCTACCATCTTTGACCCTTTCTTCAAAAACCTTTTCGTCATCCTCAATCTCCTTCGAGGTGGGCATGTCAAGATCAATGGTCAACATGATAGAATGTGACCCTGGATGGCTTGCTGAATGTATCTCATATATCACATCCCAACAACACCTCAAATCGGACACAAGTTCTCGAAAAGCCTCCTTGTTATTTATTTGAAATGCAATTGCTAGACACCGATTTTGATTTCCGCATTCACTCACCACAACTCCCAATTTTTGTTTAATGCAACATAGCTCCTCAAGAACAACACCAAATTCTTGGACCTCACTACTCAATGTGATCATCTCATCAACACATTCTACGACTTTGTTAAGCTTGGTGAGAACATGTTTACATTGCTTCTTATTCAATACTTCATTTCCATTCGAAATCTCTTCAAGTCTACTTATTTCTTCCTTCTGCCATTGCAATAAACCTCCAATGTCGTATTTGTAAATGGTTCCTCTTTGCCGATATGTCCAAAACATCATAAAGCAAGTGCCAATAAAATCCCAAAACCTTGATAGTTGCTCAAAAAACATTTGTAAAAGCGTCGCCATGATCAAATATTTGCTAGAAAACCAAATTGTCTCGACCGCCAACAAATGTCCAAAGAAGGGGCGATTTGCATACTTCCAAGCATATAAAAGTGGTCACTCCATCTGCAAACATCCATTTAACATAAAGTCATAGTGACAACCACCTAAAATCTCCACAACCCACAATGAAAATATACATTGAACATCTACATGCAAATTGTCATAAAAGTAGCAGATAATAGATGCAAGCAAATAAACTTGGTTAGTCTTGGTCCCAAGGGCACTCTCATTGGTACCCTCCCTTGTGTTTCGTATACACATTCATTTTTGAGTATTTAAATAGGGGCTATTATGCTTAATTCAAGATTTTCCAACATACTTCCTTTCTAATACATAAGTATAGTATATTTCAATGCTTCATTCATACCATGAGTAAGTGCACTACATAAATAACTACAGCCTAACTCCCCAAGATAAGAGTTGAAGTTCTAGATTAAATACATGAATACAAATTCTATTTCATAATACTTGTAGTTAATGAAAACTAAGACAAAGTTCTCAACTCAACATAAGCCATCGGCTCCTCGCATTGACTTATGCAACACCCAAATGCAAGTCAACGAGTGCTAGAAAGCAACACGCCATTCAATCTCCCTTTCAAAAACTTAGAGCAACCTCTTGCAAGTTACATTTCTCAATGTGCAGATTTATGATTTTAGTTGATAATTATACTCCTATTTTCGTCCCGGTCATCAAACCCAATATGAACATCCTTGTGCTTAGTTCAATGGAGATTGACTTTGGATGCAGTGAAGATTAGAGTATGAAATTTCTTAGAATGTCTTCAAAATTTGAAGATCACGACACTTTTTGGATTGAATAAAGATGCACATTCAAGTTGATAAGGATTTTAGTTGCATACACTGCAATGCTCATGACAACTGGAGTCGTTGCCACATAATAAGTTCTCCAAAAAACATAGAATGCAAAGATCATGTTCACATTAATGGTACATTGTAGTAGGAAGTATTTGATCATCACTTTCCCTACCATCATAAATCTCTGTAAATTACTTGATTTCAAAAGGCCATTCAAGATTACCAATTCTAATCAACGCATAATACTAGCCCCTACTCCAATCAAGACTGTCAATGAAGTGCATGTTACAAGGCCAACAAATCTCCATGTCAAATGGAGAATTAACAATCTTCAAACTATTTTCGTAGCTTCAATGAAATTGCCATAAAACATCTCTATACAAGAGAAAAGCGATCTTGAAGGGAAGAGAAAAAGCTCCATCAATGTATTCTTGCTTATTTTTAAATGCATCAAATGACGCCAGAGCATACCAAAGCTACAACAAAGTTTGACCCATGTTTCCTTCGTTGATAGGAACCTTCCAATGTCTACATACATGAGATGCCATCCAACTGACACAAACTTCTTGCTTCATGCTCCAAAGAATGGTTCATCTATAGATCATACCCCCTAGGTCATAGCTACTCGGACATCATGTTTAATATTTGTAATATAGATGATAACATGGAGGTGTTTACGTGTTCTAAATTAATCCCAAAGTTACTCTTGCAATGGCTTCACTATGAGATGTCCAACAAAGTGCATGAATGTAACTTTCTGGGGCTTTCTACTCCAAACTAACATCGGATAGGGTTCATAGATTGCACATTAGCCCAAAAGATAGCTCAACCAACATCGCACTCTATGACGTGTAAAACCAATCAAATCTCTCTATGTGCAAATCGTCTTCCATTGACTACTTGCATTTGATATCTCACATCAAATTCCATCTTCATCTCATGCAAATACGGTTCAATTACTTAATGGTGAAACCAAAAACTAACAACGACGTGGAGATCGTTGCCACACTCAACACTTGTGAAAGAAAGATCTCTAACTATCCTTATTCTAGGAGGAGCTCTTCTATATCCCTCCTTCATGACTTCACCAACAACGAAAGAACAACCACTTGGTCCTTGCACTTCAAATTAACATCAAGAAGGGTTCAGCCACTTTAAAACCCCTTGATACTACCGTAGTACCATGGTAGACCTAACACTAATTCATTGAATCTGCCTTTAAGTGACAGTGCAATGGTGTGATAAAACCATTAATTAAAGCATTGACGATGTTGACGTGGCATATATTTAAGATGCAAAGTTCTTGAAACTTGAAACTGCCATGATACTACGGAATATAAGTGATGTGTTGTTCAAAGATGCAAAAACCGCTTCGTCTTCAATCCTGATCAATTCCTAAACTTTCCCTCGAGTCATAATCCAGATCAACTTTAAACTCAACCCACTAGCATTCTTGCAATCTCAGATGAGGGCCTACATCAGAGTTAACCAAGTCCTCCCCCACCCAAAACCTGAGAAGTAAAACTTCCACCTTGCTTGAGTTATCAAATAACCCATCAATAAGCCATCGAATCAACTTCTCCAAACAAGGTGGACATCCCTCAAGTTAAAAGCACAATGAGAACAGACAAGAGTCTCACAATCAAAGAAGAAGCAACAACAAACATCGCATATATCATCGAATTTTGATGTGAGACCTCCCACTCAAGTTTGTTCCTTCAACTACACGTTGAAGCTCGTGTAGATTTTCATAAGGTGAACCCAAGTTGCAAAGGCATTGACATCAATGTGGGCAAACCACCACATGAAGCTTCAAGAACCCAAAAATTGTCACGCAATCTACATGCTCGGGTATGAGAGGAACCGACCATTCGATGCGGATTGAGCCCCAGATGGATATATTTTGTATCCTGCAAAATCCAACAACCGTAGGCAAGGGAAGGAGCACAATGTGCACAAAACCAGAGGTTTACAAATCTCCAAAGATTGTCATTGCTCCAAACAAGGGTACAACAAATGTCTATTCAAAATTCAAGACAAGAACCACAAGAAAAAATTCTCTAGCCAATAAATGTATCCAATTGCATATAGAGTTCCAACAAAATCTAATCAAATGCACTATATTGAATATGGTAGCAAATGCTCTTCCAAGATTCCCAAGTTTTTGATAATTTAAGAAAACCATGTACAAGTCCAGTTGAAATCCTTTGGAGTGGGAAGACTACATGGAGATTATTACAGAAGAATGCAAATAACCTAGACAGGTACTTGCTTCAAAAAACATGTGACTTTTGAATACAATCAAGTTACATTGCAGTGTGTACTATCCCCGCTTGTACGAATTTGAGAAGCGAAACTTCCGACCAAAAATCTGGATCATTTCTACAGAGTTCAAGGAAACCCAATAAAGACTGACACACACAATGACGACCCTAATTGGCAATATAAACCCTAAACTCTACAGGATTGCAGTAACAGTTCCAGCAAAATCTAATCATATGCATTATAATGAATATGGTAGCAAATGCTCTTAGAAGTTTCCCAAATTATGCACTTCAAGAAATCATGTACAAGTTCAATTGAAATCCTTTGTAATAGAAAGAGAACATGAAGATTTTTCCAAAATATTACAAATAGCCTGGACAAACACCTGCACAAACAAGCATGTGACTCTCTTGAATATAATCAAATTACATTGCACTGTGTACTATCTCCCACTCATACGAATTTTGAGAAGCAACAATTCCGATAGCAAATCTGGATCAATTTTAAAAAACTCATGGCGACCCACAAAGACAGACACACACAATGACGACCCTAATCCTGAAGGACAGAGAGCGAATTTTCACACCTTGTTCATGTTCTGTAGCTTACAATGTCAACTTCTTCGTCGTGTGATGTGTACTATGTCCTACATGTCTTCCACACCGTAAGAGGAGACAAGCTTCACAACATGGAAGCAACGCATTCGGAGGAGTCAAGAGGACCAAGCTTGGAAATGAACCCCAAGCTGAAACGAGTGCAGAGAGCAATGGAAACCCTAACCCTAACAAGTGACGTGCCCGCCTCATAGGGCGGCATTTTCGGAAATGACTATAAGCCTCCTCCTCGATAATTACTGTGGCCACTATAATTCTCTAGTTGGGTGAAAATAATGTGGGGGAAGACGCGGTCTTGCCCTAAGTTGGTCTTCCTTGAGGCTTCTGACCACCGCCTTACATAATTAAAAAAATGACCCCCTTCAATATCCTATTAATGTGCCTCACACTAATTTTGATCTAGAAATTGGGCATGGATTAAGAATGAACACAACCTCGTTGATTCTTCAATTATGAAGAAGTGGGAGCTCAAGGCAATTCCTACAACCCACAATAATAGAACTATTTGGCATAGCAAATGAGTCAATTTCCTACAATCGATTGAACTACATTATCATTTAGAAAAGTTTAAACTAATTTATTGTAACATGTCGAGACATGGATCACCTCAAGTCTCGTAAGTATCACATCATCATTCATCCGCAACTTATTCAAATTTGTCAAACCCGATTCCCAAAAGCAATTGTAAACTCATGCTGACATCGCAAACCAAAATTGTGGATCATATATGACTGTGACGGCTTGTAACGCAAACGCACTCTACTCAAGAAGTGTTTTATACTGGATTAGACTTTACTTATAAAGGATTCTTAGAACCCACAAAATTGAAGTCTCCAATGTAGTATGCCAGGCTTCAACCAAATTGAGCATGTCTACTCGGTACCAAAAAAATGGCATGACAAGAAAAATCTAGTAATTTTTTTATTACAATAGAGGCAGACAGCTCATGTTTAATTTGGGGCCACTTCACGCACGAGACTCAAGGCCCATGACCATTGCACTTCAAGCAAATCTCACTCGTGGAAAAGGTGGAGCCGGTCTAAGTTTGCTTCACACTACGCTTCAGGGACCAACTAAGTAAGTGAACTCACATGGATCATGTTTCATGGTCACTTGGACTATTTTCAAAAACCACCTCTTGGAGGTAGCCCTAACACAACACCGGGTGACCATGGCACTTCAAAATCTCACAACTGTTGATTTATTACATTTCATCATGTGTGACGACCCCGTGAATAGAACTCATTGAAATAGCACTTGGTTGAGGGCACAATCACATATGACTTCACACTGCACTTAGGGCCCGTGACCAAACTACATGATTTTGGGAAGTGTCTCGGGACGGCCTTGGACACTTCTTTTGGGCTCTCACAATTTCATGGTCACGGCTCTTGGCTCGTGTGTGAAGTGGCCCTTACACACTTACAAGCATAAGCTTGCCAGTGTCCAATCAGCATCTTTGAAACCACCAAATCTGAAGATGTTTTCGAACTTGCTCCTCAAAAAATTTGATATTCTCCAACTCTAGAACTGATTCACAATGAAATCTCACATGAAAACGGACAACAGATTGGTACATAGCACTACAGGATGTGTGGAGCCGATGGACCTGAACCAAGGATTCAATGGAGCAGGAACTCAATTTACATTATTTTGCACTAACTTATCAATTTATTTCACCACAACTTGGATCACTCGTCATGTGCTTCCTGTCCGGCATCACAAAGTGCTGCTAATTGGTTGATCGCGAGAGCGAGCTATGTTGGACGACGAGAGCCAGCGGCGGGAGTAGCGAAGGGTGGCTATGGTAGGGACGGAGGGGGCTACAGTGAAGTGGGTTTCTTTCATTGGTGACTATCATCATGACCAGGGCTAGACGCCCACCTCTTTGAGCTGGGCTCCTACCTGAAATTCCAATGTGCACTTGTGATGCGCTTCAAAACTTACTTCCCAAATCATTCTACTAGCATGCAAAAGGATCTGAACGAACTAACCTGGAGACAAACTCATGCAGTTTTCAAATTGGAAGGAGTTACGCATACCTATGTAAGAAGCCGGATATGTGTGTCTTGAGAACACCCTCCAGATTCCCCCTCGTCATCCTCACGAACCGTCATCTTTCAACACCAAGCGCAGAGATTCCGAAGAACAACCACTGATTTCAAAAGACTCACCAGCCCAATTCCGTTGCGTGGTCACGGCTAGCAGTGGAGATGTTGTTTCGTCCTGTGTATTCAGGGTCTTGGATCTGTATGGAGAAATTCAATACTGAGAACTCCAGCGGGACGTACAAGATGAGAGCTGAACACACCATATTAATAGACTCAACGAATTGTGAAACAACAACAGACGCTTGACAACCTTCTGTTCGTCAATCAGGCAAAAAAGTACATCACTTCCTCCCACTTGGAGTGCAGGGAAGCACAAGGAGAGGGAGCTCAAAGAGTAGTAGAATGAGACCGCAGCGCAAGAGGAAGGCGGCTATGGCGGGGAAGAAGCTGGGCGCCGAGTGCATTTCCTTGGCAGGATCATGGCCAGATTTTCGGAAGACGCGTTCACCCGTACTTGGTGATACCTTAGGGCCCGAATTCTTGGGAATAATCCCTCTACTTTAGCTCTTACTGTCCTACATATAGTATCTATATTTACTGGAGCTCTGCTGTCCTTGCACTGTTCTGGGTTTGAATTAGTGGTTCTGTTTTGGGCACTTATTCCTGGCCCTACCAACATGAATTACAAAGTCCAGGTCCCGAAAGACCGACACCCGGACCTTTGACTGAATTTCTGGTGCTCCTCCCAAATCGTCTGTACCTATGTACTCGGGATTCGCTTCAGAGTCCTTTGTCTGTCGTGGCTGTACGTTGTACACTAAGGGCCGGTTTGCACTATGGACCAATTAGTCGGACCATGGAAGAGGGCCTTTTTCAAAAATTCAAGTTTGACCATTCTCTTGTCTTCTCTTGGGCTTCACTTCTCTTCACTTCTTGTTAAATGTGTCAAAGATGTGGCTTGCAAATCTTCTCACAACATTTTTTACAAAAAAATGAGCGATTTAATTTGTACATGTTCAATGTAATTTACATGTGACATGTACCTTGTGTTGTCACTACACTAAATAAGATATTTAGTGTTTGATTATATTTAATGTTGTTAACACCGTACCATGCTCAACACTAATTTTCAATTCTTGGATAATTAGTGTTAGAAGATTTGCTAGAAGATATGTTGGAATTCTCCTTTTATCATTGTTTTTTTTTCATATCCTAACTAACACTAAATTCAAACATGTAACTTCCACATAGTACCATAGTTGATATTTAGTGTTTGAGTTTACATTTAATGTTACTTACTTTCATAGGGTTATTGATAGTTAGTGTATCAAACACTAAATATCCTATTTAGTGTAGTAAAAAACTATGCGAAAAAGAACCGCAATCGTTTTCCCATTGCGATTCTTTTGACCACCCTGATCTACAATCGCTAGACAACTACAGAATTTTCTTTTTCGTTTTCCAACTGTAATTTTTAAAAGTTTTGGGGTGTGTAATATACCGTTGGAAAGGTATTTTCAAGACCTTTCCAGCGGTATATTACAAGCGCCCAAATTCCAAACATTTCAGTTGGTAGACCAAAAACCAAATCTGCACTTGAATTCTTGAGTTCTAGATGTCCCACATTGTTTGATGAACATGTGGGAGCAAGTTTAAAGGGTAGAACATGGAAGTAATGGCATGTCTCATTGGTTATGATTAGATCAAGGCACATAGAAGGCGGACTTGCTTCTCAAGATTCATTACATCATGTAGATGTTGAAAAGTGTGCCTTGTGAGTCTTACCTAGTGGGAAGAGTTGTATATAAAGCCCCCAAAAAAAATTCATTAAAAAAATATTATAGCGGCTTTTCTCTGCCATGGGCCCCTGCTTTTTCCTACCATACCACCTCGCTTGCCTCTCTCATCGCAGAACCCGTTGGACCATGTCAGTGCATTTATTAGGCCTTAAAAAGTGTATTTTGGGGACCTCGACCTCCATGGCCCCTCTACCATTTTTTCCTTAGTGTAAACCAAAGTGGTCCCGAGACGAGTTCAACAGCCAATCAGTGCTCTTGCAATGCCCTAAGACGACTTCCTAGAAAAAAGAACCTTGTTATTGGAAAAACATGAAGGGAGAATTCCAAAATATGAATTTAAAACAATAACTATCAAGAATATGTGAACATATAATTTGACAACCATATGCAACATGGACATGGATTATTGAAGTGGGAAGTTGGAAACTTACATATTGGTAATTGTATATATAATTACATGAGACACCTGTTTTTTAAACGAGCTTGGTCTAGTGCTTGAGAAAGTGGGTTGTAGCATGGAAGCGGGAGGAGGTGCATGAACTTGGTCAAGAACTTGGTCGTTGTGATCAAGGATTCCCTTGGGGTTGGAGTCTAGGCCCAATTTGCCTTGCCTCCAATGGTCCAACAAAGCCATTGCTTGATTGAAGGTCATATCTGATCACATTGAAGTGTTGGTTATTCCAAATTCTTTGTAGGAGGCATACATTTGAAAATGGGCAAGGTTGCCACTAATCTCCTTGCGGATCATAGCTGTTGCTCTTGAAGTTGAAAGTGTGTCCTCACAATGTTTGTAATCCATGCCAAAAACACACGTCATGATTTTGTGTTGCCTTTATGCATAGCCAAAAACAAAATGAATTGAATGATTAAAGGATATACGTAAGAATTGAATGCACGTATTGTAATTGTAAGACTTGTAGTAACATTTATAATAAATAAATGCACATTTGGCCTGCAAATTATTCTACTAAGGTGGAATCCATATCAGGGTCAAAGTACATGATCGAAAATGGACGTTGGCTTCTATAGGCAACATTCTATGATGTGTGCAAGACATTTGATTATATATTATTTGTAAGTGAGTCATACCTCGTATTGGGAAACATAACAAATTACTCTAAGGGTCTCCTTTTTGTTCTCCAGTGTATGATGTATCTTGCACTTGTGGCTTGCCTAAAACAAGTAGATTGAGAGGGTTGCTTACTAATTTTAGTATGAGACCAATGTAAGATGTAGAGCAACCGGAGGCACCTTAATCATTTGTTGCTCCCCAATGATTTCCAAGATCCATGTTGTCCAAACATAACAATAACTAAGCCACAATCCGGAGAGCAAAACTCAAGGAGCCCATCAGCACTCTAAGAGCCTCTAGTTTGTAAATCCCTAGAACCCAAATGCAACTCCTAAAGGAATGGACATGGTAGTCATTGATGATTATTAGCATATGACAATAATGGATGAAAACGTAAATTGGATGAAACTACATCCTTAGGGCCCCCTTTTGTACATCTACCTTTATTTCAAAATCCTTAATAACCATTTTAAATGCACACACTAGAGAAAAATAATACCTCTCCCTTATGTAAACTATGTACACGAATGCCTAAGGTAATACCCCTTCTTACCGTCACATTGGTGTGTACATGGTATGAAGAGCCCAACCCCCGAGGCTTGGCTACTTAGAGCAACAATTCTCGATTGTTTAGCTTCTCACCCAATGACAAACCTATACCCTAAACCTTGCCATTTCAATGACCCTCCCCATTTAAGAGAGAACTCTCATCCAAATCTTTATTCTTGCATTTGCCTACATTACTATCACATCTAAGCTTGCAAACATCTTTCAAATTCTTATAAACCTTTCAGAAGTTGTTTTTTTGCTGCAACCTTGAATGCATTCAAGTGAATTTTTTGAACTGTCACTTTCACCGTCATTGTGTTGATATGGACCAAGCTTTGCTCTTGCAATGAATTTACTTTCATTTGTGCCAAATAAATATTACACAGTAAATATTGACCATCTCAAAGTACTTGAACATGCATGGGTAGATTTTATCTCACGTCTATCTTCCTAGCACAGAGGCATGCAATTTTCTCTTCAAGCAAATTTGATTTCAATAAGAGATCTCAAGTTTGAGAGATTTGATTGGCATTATGCCTCACTTGTGAGTGTGGGTTTATACAGGGATAAGGTGACTCATAACATTGAAACTTCCATTATGGAATTAGTTTACAACAAGGAGAAACATGATGGGACAGCCTAGGTGTCATGATAAATAGATCAAATACACATGTAGAGCCCGATCTTTACATACGAGTGCATTCGGGTAAGCTAGTATGCCCCTACATCCACTTTTCATTTAAATGGCTTGTGGGGAGGTGCCCACTATATGTGACCATCTAAAGTGTTGTATGGGTACCTCAAAGCCCTTTGGGGGGATACCATGTCCGGTACCTTCAAGGCACTTGTGGCTAGCTAGGAACTAGTATAGTCACTATAGTGTCCATCCTCGAAAGGGGAGAGTAGTATTGTCCCAATGTCCCCTTGTCCGGTGGGCATCGGGTCATTGGCATTATGAACGGACACTTTATTCACGCCGGCCCCTTGCTAAAAAGGGACCGGAGTTTCTATCTATCTGACCATCTAAAGAGAAAGAGAATGGCCACTTTGACCTCTTAAATTTTTTGCAACTCAACTCAATTTTCAAAGCCTTAAAATACCAATTTTCCCAACAATTTGGAGATTTGGGGCCATGTATAAATAGCCTATATTGAAATATATATATATATATACCATTTAAATTAGGTGTAAATAATCAATATTTAGGTAATTTTGGATTTTTTATGAGTTTGACAATAAGCAAGCAATCTTTGAAAAATGTGAGCACTCGTGCTTCAGGTGTAGTTTTTTTTACTTACCATGTAGCCTTTGTGTACATGATTGTATACAAAAAGACCACATACATCATGTGGGTGGACATTTGACATCATAGTGGAGATATCAATGCCGGGGTGTGGTGCAGTTTATTCCGAACTGGCCAAAAAGAATCAAAGTTATCTAAGTACTACACTAAATATGATATTGAGTGTCACATGGTATTCTATGTCACTTTGGTAACTTTTTGGATGACCCTTTTTATGAATAAGTGAACAAGTATTGTCATGGATGATGGATGAGTTCATCCATAGGCCAAAACCCTACCTTCACTTGTCAGCAACTTGTGATGAAATATTGCCATGGATGAATGAAAAATCGGATGAAAACTTACTTGGTAAGTGATGGTAATTGCAACACTGTAAATGTATAATCCCCCCACCCAAAAAAAGTTACAAGGAATGACAAATGATGTTGGGTTAACATTTAGTGTTGGTGACACTACACTGTGGTTTACAATTAGTATTGAGCAAGACAATTAGAATTGGTGGCACTAAATATCATATTTAGTGGAGTTAAATCTTGTCACCGTTGTCGCATTTGATCATGTTATCACTTCCTTTTTGAAGTAGATTGTGCTAAATATAAATTTTTGCATGTGATACTTATTGCAGGGGGGGGTATACAATCGATTGCTTAGACCATAGAACGTGTATATGTGCCTATAGCAATCCCCCGACAATCATTGAGTTACATCCTGTTTATGAAGAAGTTGCTAATGACATTTTCATTGGAAGGCGAAAGTGGATTGCATATGTAACAAATGCCTATTTATTTCATGATGTATATTTAATGTATGTAGTGGAGGCATTTTCTAGCTGTTAGTACATATACAATTGTTCTTTTGTATAAAATTTCTTGTATATAGGGGGTTTGATCTCATAGTGACCCATGCACGTCATTTAGGTTCCAATGGGAAGTCCACTCCCTGGGCATGGTTTACTTGCCAACCAACATTTAAACCAGCTATTGACATTTTTCCTCTAATAAATTGGTTATTTAAGTAGAATTGGACTAAGTCCAAGTCCATAATTATAACATGACAAATTCTATCATAGGATCCTACGATAGGATTGTATGGTAGGAACCTGTAACAAAATTTCTCGAGTAGATAATGAAAATATAATAACAGTTGTTTTTATGATATTTTCACTATTCAACATTTGATTATATAGATTCAACATTGGTTAATTGCATACATATGTTTGAAATTTCCACCACATTTGAAGACTAGCCTAACATTCAAGTAATCACTAAGGATTCACATATCTCCCATAAAATCTAGTTATACCATAGTAAGGGTATCAACGGATCTAGCCTTAGAATTGAAGCAAACAACAAGTCCAAATTTTGAAAATATGTTTAGATCTACTTCAATATGAGTTACTAGTCTCTACCACAAGGGCTTAGGGTAGTTTTAGTAGGTTGTTTCCTTTTTAGGCATGGATATTTCATTTTTCTTTGATTGCCAAGCAAGCAATTTCTAATCGTTGGCAAGCAACAATTTGAACCTAGAATCTTTTGAATGGAAATATATTGGATCAATTATTTGGATAATAATGGGGCTAATTGCACGTTTACCAATTTTGTCGTGGATGGACAACGCCGATTTTATATGTTTGCTTGTTTGTTTGTTTCTTACTTTCAAATTTGATGATAAATTATAATAAGTATTATTGAGATTAGCATATTGAATCTAACATAAAATAAAATTTTAAACATGAGATATTAATTTTAACATGAAATATAAATTTGAACATAAAGTGTAATTTTCTGACATAAATGTTTTTAATCCTTGATGTAGAAAAATGGAAACATTCTCTGAAAGGTCAAAGTGCTTTGACCCCAGTAGGTTTGAACTTATTTTCAAATGCTACTTTAATAATTCTCCTTCTTAACTATGTTTGATTTTATGGGCGAACTGAACTAAACTACAGCCTGACCTCGTTAATACGACACTCATTTATACGACGCCCTCGACAATACGACACATTTTTGTGAGACCAAACTTTTTGGTTCAAAACTCCCTCTTTTATACGACTACGACACTTGATAATGCGACATTTAGAATCTTTGTTTTGTCATATTAAAGAGGTAGTTAATGCTAAAATTCCTTTCATCAATGTTATGTACATCTAAAATACATCCATTCTCACTTGGGAACTTCACTTATCATTGATAACTTAATGATAATTAGGGTTAGAGTGGCCTCCTGCCTGGTATGTTGCCTTATACACATGTGACATAGTATCACCAATATCTTGATGCTAAACGTCATGCATCATTGTTGTCTAGATTCTTTATTAGATAACTCTTTATATTTTGGTGTTCATGAAATCATTAGTTTTCAAAAGTTAGTAGGGAATTTAGATAAGATGACAGTTGCTCACTTGGGTAGGCAACACCAAAGATCTTTGGACTCCCATTTCAAGAGCTCTTGAGGATATTTGTATTTGTTTGGAATTATAAGTTATTATTTCATACCATCTATATTGCTTAAACTCGTTTTATATATATATATATATATATATATATAAAGCTCATATTACATATGTTTTTGTATTCCCTCAATAATACAACTACTTTACGTCATCTGTCATATTAATGAGAAGACGACACCTCGATAATACGACTTTTTTTGCGTTTCCCAATCGTGTCATATGAAAGAGGGAGAACAGTGTAGTGCTTTTCGTAAGGCCAATACTGTTTCTTTGATATAATCTCTTCACACATCCAATTGTGATATGATCAGAGCCACTTATCTTGAAGATATATGAATCTCACGTAGGGTCTTTCGAAAACATTTCGGAATGCAAGCCTGGCATGCAAGTTCATTGTAGGCCGTGGGAGCAAATTATACATTATACACATGTTGAGGTCCACCATAACATTATTCAGATGCATAACAATGTTTCGTGGGACTCTCAATATTCTATGGAATATTCCTCATATTCAACATGAATGGTGGAATATTCCACCGAATATTGTCAGTCCCACATAACACTGTTATGGATATGAATAATGTTATGACTCATAACATTATTCAGATTCATACCAATGTTTTGTGGGACTCACAATATTCCACTCGGGATCTCTTGATTCTTCAAGGCTTTATATTTTTCCTCACCATCAGAGGTGGAGTCGTAAACACTTTATGTTTTATATTGACCAAAAATCAAAGCAAGTTGCCAAAATCTCTTAACTGTGAATTGTACTACGAATGTACACTCTAAACTCCGTAATGTCAACCTCCTTAATGTCACTCCTTCTCTTATATATTGAAACCCTATGGAGCGGAGGTTCTCCGTTTAAACCTCACTCCTTGTCGTCAAGTTTTCCTCCCATATATCATGGATTTTGAGATTGAAATAAATCGCCAAAAAATTCAAACCGCACGCTCACACGCATCATGTTGTCATCATTACAATTATTGTCATTATTGTAATGTTGACTTTGTGTTATTCCATGATGTCACATGTCACATTAGTTCTCTTTTATCCTGCATTCATGTTAACACTACACAAGTCCTTAATATCTCGCGCACTTTGGTTGCCACAAGTGTGATATTATGGAGTTTAGAGTTTACTATTATGTTCTTGAAGTTCCAACAACAAAGAAAATGTCCAAATCAAAGGCTAGGAGAAACCTTATTTATCTGAAGTTAGTGCACTACCACTTTATTTGAAAAATACGTTAAGAATTTGGCATGGTTGCTAGTTGTCCATGATACCTCTGCATGAAAACATGCTTTTGAAGTTATGGTGGATGATTTGCAAGGATGTTCATTGAATGTTTAGTAAGTTGTGCAACCCTATGGATGTGAACTTTAGATAACTGACAACACATTTGCTCCATAAATTATTATTATTATTATTGACATGTCAACTTTCAACTCATGTCAAAACTATAATGAAAAATTAGTGTGGGTGAATATATTTATTTTATGCTATTACTTTTGATGTAATATGAGTATTTTGTTTTATGTGAGGTGTTGGTCGGAAGTCTCAAGAAAGGTCGAGGGGACGACCCGGGGTCTTGGACCCACATTATTTCCACCCCACTCGACAATTAGAGCGGCCCACACTAACTATTTCCACGCTAATTCTCCACCCACACTAATAGGACTATTTAGTGCACACATGTATGTGTAATTAGGTCGCCTTTGCATATAGGTTGCCGCTTTATCCATGCAAATTACTTTGGGACTAAATCAAAACGTGCGAAAACTTATAACTTTGTTCATTCATTCACACTATTTTGAATATTTATTACCACGGTAGTAAAATATAATTATGTTCTTCTTACCGTGGTTTCTACACATATGGATCATAAACAAAGTTATGAGTTTTTATCATCTAATTTGAAATCAAGATAATTTGCATGAGTAAAGAGGCAACTTGCATAACACTACTCAGTTGATGAGTTGTGTCCAACTGCCTTGACTTAAGATTCAATCTGAAGCATTGGGATTCTAGCATGCGGAGGCTTTATTCTCGAATCTGTTGTGGGGCTCATGAAAACAACTCATCAACTGAGTAACTTTATGTGTTCGCGTAGGCTCCATTACACATATCAGTGTAGTTTAAACAATAAGTTTCCAAGAATCGAGGCCCTAATTACAGGCATGAATACCAAGCGTAATGAAGTGGCAAGCTCTCATTTACTAACACCTTCGTCTTCATCTTCTGACTGCTTCAGAGCAAGCTCCTCCTTGCCATCTCTGACTGGTCAGACGCTAGCTCCTCATTTTGAGGCTTTTGGGTGTGCGCAACCAACTCCCAAGTTCTTGTTATGGTAACAAATTTTTCTAACAAATCGCGGCATTTCGTAACATTATTCAGATCCATAACAATGTTTTGTGGGATTGACAATATTACATGGAATATTCCCCACATTCAGACTGAATGTGAAAATACCAAGAATATTCCCTGGAATACTATCAGTCCCACAAAATATTGTTATGGATCTGAATAATGTTATGTTGTTGCTGCACACATGGAATACATTGTATATGTGAACTATATATGTGCTTAACTTATAGTCCATGCTGTGTATTCTGGATTCGGTCTGTTGCATGGATGGATGTTGGTTGTATGAAAGGAAATACACCCTAAACTCTGTAATATCAACCTCCATATTGTCACACACTCTCTAACATCTTGAAACCCAAGGGAACAAATGTTCGTAGTTCAAATCTCACTCCTTATTGTCACATTTCTCTCCCTTATATCACGAAATTTGCCATTAATGCAAACCGCCCAAGAAGTCAACCCACACCCTCACATTGTGCCATGTGTCAACATGTGGAGTGCCATCTTCTTCTTCTTCTTCTTCTTCTTCTTCTTCTTCTTCTTCTTCTTATGCCACTTGTTGAATGTTGGTGCATGCGTCCGCCACATCAACCAAGAAGGCCAAGTGGAGTGGAGCACACTAGCGTAGGTGAAGGGAGAATGAATTCAAATTGTCCTCACATCTCCTTTGTGTGATTCCATAATGTCACATGCTACAATAATTCTATATTATCACGCATCCATGTTAGCACTACAAAACTCCATAATGTCACGTGCACTTTGGTTGCCACAGGTGTGATACTACGGAGTTTTAAGTGTACATGGATTGCGTGTTTTATACCTGGATACAACCACTTATAAGTACAATATCCATGTATAAATGTAGTATAGCTCCGTTTTCTGCACAACTTGATGCGAGCAATCGGGCTGGCGCTTGCAAGGAAGGAAATGATGGCCCTCAATACAAGATCCAACTGCATACATACATAAGGTGGCAACCGCATGAGTATGTTTGGTGGCACTCAAATAAAACAGCTTGGATGAAGGGGGATATACTTTGAAGCTTGGATTTTGCAAAATCGAAAGGTGATTATGATTTTGGATAATGCACCTTCACATGTTGGTAGCTCTGCCAAAGTTGGTAAGTCTCGTGGTTTTTCAACCTTGGAATTGAGCAACATGAATTTAGTATTCCTTCCTTCCAATGTTACAAGCGTAGTTCAACCTTTGGATCAAGGTAAAACAACATCTTTCAAAATTCAGTACAAGAAGAAAGTTTTGCAGTGGGTTTTATCATGGTATGATGATGCTACATTGAAGGACTTAAGGAAGGTGGTGCCCAACATCAGACAGGCTATCATGTGGAGTTATGAAATATGGAGTGAGATAGTCAAGAATTGTTGGAGGATGGCGCGTATATTACCTGCAACATGGAATGTTGATTTTGCCCTAGTTGATGAAAGGGAGAAGAATAGAATGCAAGAAGAATTAGATGAACTTGATGCTTTGATTTCAAAGTTGCAATTGGGTGATGATGAGATGTCAATCGAGACTTACATTCAGATGGAAGGGGAAGAGATTACTGAGCTAGAATTGAGTATTGATGAGTTGGTGGATGTTGCTTTGGGAATCAATTATGCACAAAGCTTTGATCTTAATGTTGACCTACATTCAGTAGATGTAAATGATGTTGCTCCACCTACAATAAAGCTTAGTGATGCTAAACATCATGCATCAATGTTGTCTAATTTCTTATTAGACAACTCTTTACATTTTGGTGTTAATGAAATTATTAGTTTTC
Source organism: Polytrichum formosum (assembly GCA_964035585.1). NCBI lineage: Eukaryota > Viridiplantae > Streptophyta > Polytrichopsida > Polytrichales > Polytrichaceae > Polytrichum > Polytrichum formosum. The sequence goes on from OZ037938.1 coordinate 33,842,882, forward strand.
AAAAGCTAGTAGGAAATTTAGATAAGATGACAATTGCTAACATGGATAGGCAACACCAGAGATCTTTGAACTCCTAATTCAAGAGTTCTTGAGAATATTTGTATTTGTTTGGAATTATAAATTAATATTTCATTATATATATATATTGCTTAAACTCGTTGTATATATTTTTAAGCTCATATTGCTTATGTTTTTGTATTCCCTCGATAGTACGACAATTGTACGCCATTTGTCATTTTAACGAGAAGACGACACCTCGATAATACAACATTTTTTTGTGTTTCCCAAACTTGTCATACTAAAGAGGGAGAACAATACACTTATTCCCACCCTAGCAACAAGACCATGTCCAAGATGACATGGGTTCGACATGGCCAAGGCTTCCCCCACTTCATATCTAATATTTGTTAGATTGGCTAGAACAGTGTCGTCTCGATGTCATTCTGGTGTCCCCTTGACCCACCTTTCCTAGTGGTGATTCACGTTGTGGCGGAGGCGCACCCACCTTATTTCCACCCCCGCTAGACAATTAGAGTGGCCCACACTAATTATTTCCATTCTAATTCTCCACCCATACTAATAGGACTATTTAGCACACACTGATATGTGCAATTAGGTTGCCTTTGTGTATAGGTTGCCTCTTTACCCACGTAAACTACCTTGGGTCAAACTTAGATTGTGCAAAAGCTTCTAACTACTATGTATTTTTGACAGAGTTTTTGCAAGTTTTTGACATTTGACACGCAAAAACTTAAGCAAAAATAAATTGCACGTCAATTGACACGCATGATTTAGATTTTGACATGTAGTGTGCCTTGTGAAGAAAAAAACCACATGTCAATTGACACTTTAGAAATTGAAGTGACACGTACTACTAGACATGTCACATTGAAGTGACATTTTAGAAGAAAATGTAGATATCAATTGACATTCATTTTTTTTTGACAACGTCATGTGACACTTTGGATTTGAAGTTGAACGTCAAATGAAATTTGTCAAACATACACGTTGCTTCTAACTACCCATTATTCAAGTACATGGTTGTGTTCCATTCTATATTCATCATCTAAAAATGGGCCTCCACTATCTTACCTTAATGGGAAGAAACTTACAAAAATAGGAAGAAACTAACGCCAAAACAAATAATGAATAGTGACAACATGAATACTGCCAATATTAATATTAAGAACATTATGAATATTGTCGGTATTTTCAATGATAATTTTACTATGAATAATAATTTCAAGGAATTTTACCAAGATGAACAATGTTTCCTGCGAATATTATTGGGATGAACAATGATATCTACACATAGTGTCGGGAGCATAACTACACCCAAATTTTGAAGTTCATCCTGAATGTACAAATAATAAATGAACATTCTCACTTTGTTCAAGGGCCCATTGAATGTAAATGACATAGTCCAAGGTCATGGAACCGACCCACATGGCTGAATAATGTTGTGAAGTATGTGAATGAGTAACTTATACATATTTTGATCAGGTCAATGCCGCAATTGTGGTTGCCGTGCAAGGAGGGCCGCCACAAGCTCTTAAAAATTCCCACTTTGTTTGGGGCCCATGGAATATAATTGACATAGTCTAGGGTCATGGAACCGACCCACATGGCTGAATAATGTTGTGAATCACGTGATTGAGTAACTTATACATATTTGATCATGCCAATGCCGCAATTGTGGTTGCCGTGCAAGGAGGGCCGCCACAAGCTCTTAAAAATTCCCACTTTGTTCGGGGCCCATGGAATATAATTGACATAGTCTAGGGTCATGGAACCGACCCACATGGCTGAATAATGTTGTGAATCACGTGATTGAGTAACTTATACATATTTGATCATGCCAATGCCGCAATTGTGGTTGCCGTGCAAGGAGGGCCGCCACAAGCTCTTAAAAATTCCCACTTTGTTCGGGGCCCATGGAATATAATTGACATAGTCTAGGGTCATGGAACCGACCCATATGGCTGAATAATGTTGTGAATCACGTGATTGAGTAACTTATACATATTTGATCATGCCAATGCTGCAATTGTGGTTGCCGTGCAAGGAGGGCCGCCACAAGCTCTTAAAAATTGGAGTTTATTGATCGTGTCCCCAAGCACCAAGTGGGGGAACAGTTGTCTGCATGCCTGGTTGCATCCGCCTTCCTCCGACTACCACACTAAATACAATATTCAGTATCATCAATTCTAATTGTCTTGCTCAACACTAATTGTAAACTGCAGTTTAGTGTCACGACACTAAACGTTAACCCAACATTATTTGGCGTTCCTTGTAGATTGTTTGGATTATAGATTTACAGTGTTGCAATTCCTGTCACTCACTAAGTGAAATTTCATCCAGATTTCAGTCATCCATGACAATATTTCATCACAAGTTGCTCACAAGAGAAGGTAGGGTTATGACCAATGGATGAACTCATCCATCATCCATGACAGTAGTTGTTCATTTATTCATGAGAAGTGTCATCCAAAAAGTCACCATGGTGACATTAAATGCCATGTGACACTAAATATCATAGTTGGTAGTGTAGTTGTGTCCAGAAGTTAGCTTTGCTACTGTACTTAAGTTAGAACTCCTCTCTCATGGCTTGCGAATCACTTTCCAGACACCGCATGTGGTGGAGTGCGCTCTCCTTCCCAGGTGATGTCAGAATTTTCTAAACTTCCAACTTCCAAGTGCCTGCTGTCCAGATTGCCAGATCCATCTTGTGCAACTTGAGTGAGCACTACTTACCTCTGAAGCTTCACAGAGAACGCAGATTCTGCCTTCTTCCCTGGATCTAAGGTAGAGGGTGCTTAAACCAACACTTTAAGCTATTGCACATACATATGGGTATGTGGTTGATATAAAAAATATATATTCATATTAGCCTTTGGGCTAAACATAGGTATCAAGAAAGAAAAAATATTTTTAGTCTCAATTGAATATTTGATGAATATTCAAAGTCAAAACTACTAGCTTCCTTAAACCAATCCATAGGCCCCGTGTGTGGCAACCTTGCATATGATGAGGACCCCCACCTTCATTGCCTAGAACCATCACAACATAGTTGGGTACTAGACCCAAACTACATCAAAGCCCAAGTAGTAATGGTATGCAAAGCCACACGGCTACCTCCATGATCCCACCCACAAATCAATTCGGTTGGGAATCGGGAGGCACCTTCCATGGGTACACCATGGGTACCTTCCGGTTGCCTACCAATTGAATTGTTTATGCATTTTCTTGGTGCGAGTCACAATGGCCTAGGGTTGAAATGGACACGTTTTCTTCTAGTGTAGTCAAGTGGTGATATTTTTTGGGATATTGTAGTACAATTTTATGGCAATTTTCTGGTTAAATTAACATTCAGTGTGAATGTAATTTAGTTGAACCGGAACATTGGATTTCAGCTAGTATGAATGGATCATAGTCTTGTAAAACCAGAAAATAGAGCTAGGTAGGACAATTGTCTGATAGCAAAAAATACACTGATTCAGATCTGCAGGTTGATGGATATGCTATTTAAGGTGAGGTTTTTGAGAGACGAGGGGCTAATTTTTTACTTTGGAATCACGCCAAAGCTCTCTTGAATTTTATAATTTTAATCTATGTCTATTATCTTTTGTGAATTGTAGCCATCGTGTAATTTGGTGTGTTGCTGTCAATTGTCTGTGATAATCTGCAGTGGGACTTGTAATCCAGGGTGTACTGGATGTCTATAACCCTTCGAAACTAGCTGACTGCATTTGTAATTGTTGTGCTATTGTCAAATTTACTGGGAGTGATTCCCTGGTTGCAAGTATGTTGTCAGTGCATTAGTCTCTAAATTTAAGTAACTTGATTGTATGTTGGAGTGAGTTAGGGGCAATAGTCTGATAGAGAATGTTAGTAATTCAAATGGCAGTCTGGAGGATAGGATTAATTGCAGAATTACCAAGTCTGTTGTTAAGATCTGATTATCCGAGTTTGAGTGACCATATTATATTGAAATCAATACAAGTGAAAAGGATGATTACCTGCTAACTGCATTGAATTCTCTAGCTAGATTTAATTCAATTAAGCCAAGTCCAATTGAAATAATTAACTTGGAATCCCCGAGCCTAATCGAATTTATAATATACAGGGAGAATTCTACAATGTATGAGTGTGAGGCCAAACCCCCCACCCTTAAGCGTCCGTAGTCCGAGTAGTGGGTTTGGGCTCACATTCCTCCGCGGTATTGGATTTGGACTTGGATGAGTCCATAGTGCAAGGTTCACCCTTCAAGTGGTCTTGGATTTAACTAGCTCCTTCATAAACCCAACTCCTTCATGAACCCAACTCCTTAGCTTCTAACTAAATAAACCCAGCTCCTTCATAAACCCAGCTCCTTAGCTTCTAACTAAACAAACCCAGCTCCTTCATAAACCCAGCTCCTTCATGAACCCACAACTTTGTAGTTGTAATCCCCAACTACCTCACTAATTATTCAAGCCCTTAACTAATCTTCCTACCTAATTTTCCTAATTCTACTAACAACCCCTTTCTAATCACACAATTCTTCTCTAATCCTAAAATCCTAAAATCCTAGAGAGGAGAGGGGGAGAGAGAATTTCCTAACTTCACTAAGACTAACTAATCCACACAAGTATATTTTTGCACTCATCACAACCTCAAGTGCTCAACTCTTAAACATGGAACTTGCAACCACATGTATTCAAAACATGAACTTCAAGTACCACAAATTGGAATCATGAATTAACTTTAAAATCCTTCACGTCAACACTAATTCTACCAAGAGGTCAAGCCCTCTTCAAGGCTAACAAGCCTTGGCTCTCAAACTAAAAACTAAGCACACACATGTGCTCCAATATGGCTTCCCACACCCACACTTATAACTCGTGGGGTGCCTTGGAGCACAAAGGAAAGAGAGGATGAGTGAGGGAAGAATGAGGGATTATATAGTAAGCTTGAGGGGGTGAGCACCCTCAAGGCTCACGATAAGCCCTTGAGATTTCCTCCTACTTAGTAGGCGCCAATCCTATCTTCTAAGCCTTCCTCCCTCAAATGATCAACAAGGATCCTAATTCGAACATTTAACTAGCCTTAGCTTTCTACCTACCACACTTTACCAAACTTGGGATGCTTCAACCCAAACTTAGCCTCCTTCGCTTTCCGCCGCCATAACTTTCTCCCCTTACTTTCCCAAATCGTTGCTCACCACTTAATTCAAACCACGATGCTTAACTCGTGATTTGATTGGTGCTTTGAGAATTTGCTTATCCTCCACCTTGCATTCTTCCTTGGACCTTCCCCATTAAGTGGCCATGATGAGGTGGTCCACTTGTGCGCTCCATGTGATCCTCCATTCATCCCAATTCGAATGCACTTGCCTCTTGAGTCACTTTGGTTGTCTCCATCCATTTGTACTAGCCTACTCACTAACTACTCAATCCAAGTTCTCCTTACCTATCCTCATTCACTCAAATCCTTCCGAAGGTAAAAACACAATAACAACTCACATCCTAGCCTCTTACAACATGGTACTTCTAAGACTAACATTTCACTCTTTTTATATTTTTGTGAAGTAACATGCTACTTCAAAGTGCATCAACTAACGTTTCAAGGGTCTAAGACTAAATGTGGGCACCCTTTTGGGCTCACATAATTGGCGACCATCGGGGGATGAATTCAAACATCTCTTGCTCCAAGGGTAAGTTGCCTAGTCAAGCTCGGTACTCCTTACATCTACTTCCCGATGTACGGGTAGGAAAGAGCTCACCATTCAACGTTTCCAATTGAATTGAATTATTAGGAAAGACCTCATAGACAAGGTAAGGTCCTAACCATATTGCATCGAATTTCGCCGGAAATTCAAGCTTTCGTGCGTCTTGAATCATGACCATCATTCCCGGTGTTAGGGCCCTTCTCTTATGTCGTTTGTCGAAAGTAATATTTCTCCTTCTTTGGATTGCCTCAATATGTTGAGCCGCCATTCTCCTCCCGTTGGCAAGCGTCGCATTTCCTTACATAGTCATGGGCGTCCTTAAATAGTGTAGGCCAAAAGTAGCCCGCTCTAAGTATTTTTTGCCCGGTGAGTTGACCCGAGAAGTGACCGCCGCAAGCGCTATCGTGGCAAGCGATTAAAATCGCTTCAATCTCCGTTTTTGACACGCATCGTCGTAAAATACCATCGGACCCCCTTCTAAACAACCTATGGCCCACTACAACAAATTGCCTACTATTTACCCTCACCTTCCTTCTCTCTTCTTTTGTCCACTCTTTGGGCAACTTGTGGGTTGTTAGAAATTCCACTATGCCCGCATACCACTCCGGTGTAGAAGTGACCACAAAGAGGCTATCATCTACTAACATATCATTTACCGGATTTTTTCCTATCTCCTCCGACAACCTAGACAAGTGGTCCGCTTGTAAATGCATACGACCCGGTTTATATTCCACCGTGTAGTCGAATTCTTCTAATAACAAAACCCACCTAGCTAACCTACCACTTAACTCCGCCTTGTTAACTAGATACTTGATAGCCATGTGGTCAACAAAAAATACAACCGGGTTGCACATGAGGTAATGCCTAAACTTTTTAACGGAAAACACCATGGCTAGGCACTCCCTCTCCGTTGTAGAGTAGTTTCTTTCGGCGGGGGTCAATTGCTTACTCGCATAAGCTATAGGTTGATCCTTCTCTTTTTCTCCCGTTGCTTGACAAAGCGCACTCCCTATTGCCACATTACTAGCATCACAATAGACGTGAAAAGGTTTACCCCAATTGGGTGGTATCAACACCGGATAGGTGCTCAACCTATCCCGCAATTCCTCAAAGGCTTTTTGACAAGCATCCGTCCATTCGAATTTGACATCCTTTTTGAGAAAATGGGTAATGGGCACCGCTATCTTTGAAAAATTAGGAATAAGTTCCCGGTACCATCCCACATGTCCTAACAACTTAGAGATCCCCTTGGAATTGGTTGGAGTTGCCAAGTCGCTTATGGCCGCAATCTTATCCGGATCGGGTTCTCTACCTTTCTCACTAACAACATAACCCAACAACACTCCCTTATTCACTCCCAAAAATGTCTTATCCGGGTTCAATGCTAACCTCATCTTCCTACACCTAACCAATGCCTCCCTAACACAATGTAGGTGATCGTCCACATTACTTTGTGTGCTAAAATCGTCCACAAAGACGGTCATGGATTTGAACAACAAGTCGGTGAAGATATACATTACTAATCGTTGGAAAGTAGCCGGGGCATTACATAACCCAAATGGCATCACTACCCACACAAAAGTATCCCAAGGTGTAGTAAAAGCCGTTTTATGGATATCTTGGAGGGCTATGGAAATTTGATTATAACCCGCATACCCATCCATAAAGGTATATCGCGAATGACCTCCAACCTCCTCAAGCAACAAGGTGATAAAAGGTAAGGGGAAGTGATCCTTTTGTGTGCACGAATTCAATTTCCTATAGTCGACACAAACCCTTAATTTCCCATTTTTTTTCTTTACTAAGACCATAGGAGAAACCCAATCCGTGATTTCCACCGGCTTGATAAACCCGGCCTTCAATAACCTTTCCAATTCCGCTTTCACCAACAATTGCAATTGAGGATTCATCCTCCTCTCCTTTTGTCTAATTGGCCTCGCCCCCGGAATTAAAGGAATCCGGTGCTCTACCATTTCCCTAGGAATTCCCTTAAGCTCATCGTAGGACCATGCAAAAGTATCACTAAACTCATCCACCAAATTGCTATACTCCCTAACCTCTTTCTCCCCCAATTTGGAACCCATCTTCATTTGTCGGGTTTTTCCATTCTTTAATTTCACATCCACGTACCGCCAATCCGCTTCCGACACATGTGCTTGTTCCTCTTTGTTCCGATACCAATCGGAAGGCACATTGGGGTAATCTTTCACATCTTGACCTACAACTATCCCCGTAGACGTGGTCTTGAAATGTAAAGGCTCCTCCAATTTCGATGACTCAATAATCACATCCTCCTCTTGAGTCCCATCTACATGAATTAAACTAACCTCACCCTCTTCCACGTCATCTACCCAAGGTGTTAACCCACCGCTAACCCACTCTTCCTCGGTGAGCACCTCACATGGCTCCAACAATGAGCCCTCTCCTAAACTAACACTAGGAAATTCACTCCCTAAGCCTACTTGGTGAAATGTAACCATTACATCAACGTCGGACTCGGGGTACTCCCTTAGCCATTGGGCATAATCCCCATTATCCCCATAATTGTAAAAATTAGGACCTAGACTTCCCGAGCCCGAATCTATAACAACCCTTTGACCTTCGGGATGGACGACTCCCACCAATGCCTTGCCAATCTCATTCTCGTTTAAGTCATCAATTTCCTTCTCCAATGGCAAATACATCTCCTTCTTCATCCATCCTTCTAATGAACCAATGGACACTATGACCCTATTACCCTCCGGACCATAAGTGATGGATGGTTTAGGTCCACCCCAATTGACCATAGCATTCGCCATCCGCAACCAAGGCCTACCTAGCAAAATGGGGAAGGTGTCCTTGTTGGAGTGCATTTTAATGACATGGAAGGTGACCAAGTACTCTTCGCCTCCCGTAGTCATTCTACAATCCTTGATCATCCCCAAAGGCGTAGTCGAACTTTGATTTGCCATATTTATGACCAAAGGTGAAGGCCCCGTGAGTCCAAGTCCCAATTTTTTCATAGTATCCTCCGGTAGTATATTTAGACTACTCCCTCCGTCGACTAGCACATTAGGAACCACCTTATCTACTATAACAACTTCTATTTCTATAGCTTTCACGTCTCTTCCACCTTGTGATTGGATCCTAGCGGCTATTTTAGCTTTCACCTTCCTCATCCTCTTGTGTACCGGCATTCCCTCCTTTAATGTTTTCCTTGCCGTGGGTGAAATTTCCAATAGTTGGCCGAAAGTAATATCCGCCTTGAGTGTACTAAGGTCCGCCCACAAGTCGTACCCGGTAGATCTTTCCACCTTAGAATTACCCACTACGTCGAATTCGTCTACGGGAACCCCCGGTCCTTCCCATTCACCCACATCGCTATTATCCAAGTCATGTACCGCATTAGTCCTCTCCCTATCTTGTAAAATTATATTTTCCCTCTCCACATCCTTAGTAGCTCTTCTAGCTACCCTATCCAACTCGGAGAGATTAATCTCTTCATCCGAAGAGTAATTTCCTTGCTCTCCTATTCCTACCTCCAACGGGGCATCCCCTCTCCTAGCCCTAGTAGTTACCGCTAGTGCAGGTGCTTCTTCAACCACACCCTTACCCTTCACTAACTCATATGTAATAGCATTGGTGTGAGGAGGCCATTGACTTTGCTCCTCTCCAATTCTCGTTGGGAGAGGAAGCATGTCATCACATGTGGCCTCCAACACTCCATCCATGAACCTAACATCTTGGGAGTTAGATGGTCCCGGATCCGTTGGAGGCGCTTGTCTCCCGTTACTACCATTAGGTGGAACTCCTTGTCTATTTTGTATTGGAATGTAACCGGTTGTAGTTTGCAAGCCCGCCGGTGGATGAAAAGTTTGCCTAGCATTACTATGGTCATAGTATAAGTTAGGTGGCCTAAGTTCATTGGCCGGTACTCCTTGTGGCCTAGCACCTCGCATATTATCCCTTGCTTGTTGTTGTGGATTAGCCACCGGGTAAGGGACATTAATTATTTTGTCCGGTTGGCGACACGTATCCGAGGGATGACTTCCTCCACAATTGCTACAATTAAACTCTTGACCTTCGGACCAACATTGTCCTTGAGCGTGCCACCTTCCACAAAAGGGATGAAATTCCTTCTTCTCTAAATTTTGGCCACCTTGCCCTCTAGGTTGTGGTCCTCTATTGCTTCCATTTCCATAGTGAGGTGGCGCTTGACCTCGTTGATTTTGTTGAGGTGGGTTACCGTTTCCTCTTTGGTCACGGTTTTGTCCACTTCTACAAAATTGACGCGTGTGGCCCGGTTGGCCACATTGGACACACCATAATCCGGAAGAATGCCTACCCGACTCAACCGGGGGTGGAGGCCCCGGTTGTTGACTCCGGATCATTAATGACATTTGATCCGTGAGGCTTTGCATTTGTTTTATCATAGCCTCTTGGAATCCTAGTTGGCTAGCACCTAGTCTTCTCTCAACCTCCTCCAAGTGTGGATCCGTTCTAGGGGCCGGTAGTGCCAAAAGAGGTGCCGGTTCCCTAACCGCTAAAGGTCGGGGGCCGGTGTCCACAATGGCATATGGAATTTGGTTCTCATACTTAGCGGGTTCTACCGCTACCACCCTAGGGCGTATGGGGATGAATTGTGGGATCAATTCATCCTCCCTTCTCCATAGCCTTTCGTGATCTTTATCCAAGTTTTCAATATCTCTAGCCGCACGCTTGGCATCCGCCAAGGTCAAGGGATTCCTTTCTAGAACACCCCTAATAGTTCCGGACTTAAAAAACCCTTGAATGAAAAATTGCTTTAGCGTGTCGTCGTTGAGCATGGTACCCACAAATCTAGTGCACACTAAATCAAACCTCCTAATGTAAGCCGAAATTTCTTCCTCCCTTCCTTGCTTCAATGACGACAATGCCCTTAATGCGGTACTTTGACCCACTTCCGGCCTAAATTCGTTAAGAAACTCCCTTTGTAATTGTTCCCATCCCCTAAAATGTCCCTCGGCATGATCCCGATACCATTCATAGGCTTCCCCCTCTAGAGTGGTAGGAAACCACACTAACCAATAACCCGGGTCGGTTATGAGGAAGCTAGCCAACCGTTCGATATACCGTTCCATGTGCCGAGAGGGGTCCTCATCCTTGGTCCCATAAAATTTAGGGAGATGAGATGGCATATCCATCGCCGCTAAATTTTGTGGAACCACAATTGGTAGGCCTCTTGGCCTAACCAATGGGTCTATTGGAGGTATAAGAGGTATGGGCGGAATTGGGGGTATGGGTGGTGGATCCATCCCCCGTTCCTCGGCCATGGTGACCGGTGAACTATTCAACAATCCCCTATCAACTTCTACCGGGAATTCTTCTCTAAGTGTGTAATTTTCCGAAGAAGTTTCACCACTCAATTTGGAGGGAGTGATCTCCTCTTCAAGTTGAGCCCCAAGTTCTAAGGTGTCTAGAATTGACCTAGTCCTAGGTTCGACGTTCAAACAACTCTCTATTCTAACATTATCTTGTTCTAATCTATCACTGATTTTAGAGGACCGCCTCTTTCGAGTAGATTTCTCTAGTCCTACTATCAAACTTGGTTTTTGTGAGCGAGTCCTACCTTGCATTCCATAAGAATCGATCGACCCTCACTTGACCACACATAATCCTAGCAATTCCCCTCTTAATATTTTCACTTGTCTTGGTGTGGTTATAATTTTTTTTAGGAGGTGAGGAAAAGAACCTGCAAGCCTACTTAGGTGAAAGAATCCCAATAGGGGATAGGCATGTTCATGTTAATTTTTTGGTTAAGTCGGAGCATCACCTCCGCACCTTCCCGCAAATTAACACTCACCACAATACCGATTGTGAGGGGGTGACCTTCCGAGTAGATTATGTTAAAAGTCGAGGCTTCACCCTTCAACTTCTCACACCATCCACAATTCGGGAATTACCCTCTACAACGGATAACAACAATCACGAGTACAAAAGGCATTCCTTAATTAGTTAATGAGTTCACTTTGAAGAAATAAACATACCTTGAGCAATCGCATCCCCCTGTGAGTTAGCACTCCCCTCAATCGTGACTCAATGTAACAACACCATAAACTTTGTGAAATATTAATTTAATCTAGAGCATGAAATGACAACTCCCAAAACTTTGAGACTCACCCCGAGGTGAGTGTCAAAGTTCAATGTCCTAAGGTGAATTTACCCTCTAATGTTTTAATGAGCTACTCGGTTATAGGTTCCTTTTAAGTTCTTAGCAAATCCCCAAAAAGGTTGAGGACGTACCTTCGCCGCGCTCCTTCCTCAAAAATGAATTTGCGTAATTGACAATGCAATTCATTCCAAGGAATAGTTGAAATACAATGAATTCAAATGTAACCCAAAGAGAGAATACTTACCGAGTTTCGGGTGCTCCTTCCCTTCTCTCAAGTTTGTGTCTCCAATTTTTCCTAGTTGCCTCCAAGTCTCCTAGTCGCCTCCAAGTCTTGTAACTACCTTCCGCTTCGCTCCCGGCGGACGCACCAATTATGTGAGGCCAAACCCCCCACCCTTAAGCGTCCGTAGTCCGAGTAGTGGGTTTGGGCTCACATTCCTCCGCGGTATTGGATTTGGACTTGGATGAGTCCATAGTGCAAGGTTCACCCTTCAAGTGGTCTTGGATTTAACTCCTTCATAAACCCAACTCCTTCATGAACCCAACTCCTTAGCTTCTAACTAAATAAACCCAGCTCCTTCATAAACCCAGCTCCTTCATGAACCCAGCTCCTTAGCTTCTAACTAAACAAACCCAGGTCCTTCATAAACCCAGCTCTTTTACTTTCTAACTAAACAAACCCAGCTCCTTCATAAACCCAACTCCTTCATGAACCCAACTCCTTCATAAACCCAGCTCCTTCATGAACCCACAACTTTGTAGTTGTAATCCCCAACTACCTCACTAATTATTCAAGCCTTTAACTAATCTTCCTACCTAATTTTCCTAATTCTACTAACAACCCCTTTCTAATCACACAATTCTTCTCTAATCCTAAAATCCTAAAATCCTAGAGAGGAGAGGGGGAGAGAGAATTTCCTAACTTCACTAAGACTAACTAATCCACACAAGTATATTTTTGCACTCATCACAACCTCAAGTGCTCAACTCTTAAACATGGAACTTGCAACCACGTGTATTCAAAACATGAACTTTAAGTACCACAAATTGGAATCATGAATTAACTTTAAAATCCTTCACGTCAACACTAATTCTACCAAGAGGTCAAGCCCTCTTCAAGGCTAACAAGCCTTGGCTCTCAAACTAAAAACTAAGCACACACATGTGCTCCAATATGGCTTCCCACACCCACACTTATAACTCGTGGGGTGCCTTGGAGCACAAAGGAAAGAGAGGATGAGTGAGGGAAGAATGAGGGATTATATAGTAAGCTTGAGGGGGTGAGCACCCTCAAGGCTCACGATAAGCCCTTGAGATTTCCTCCTACTTAGTAGGCGCCAATCCTATCTTCTAAGCCTTCCTCCCTCAAATGATCAACAAGGATCCTAATTCGAACATTTAACTAGCCTTGGCTTTCTACCTACCACACTTTACCAAACTTGGGATGCTTCAACCCAAACTTAGCCTCCTTCGCTTTCCGCCGCCATAACTTTCTCCCCTTACTTTCCCAAATCGTTGCTCACCACTTAATTCAAACCACGATGCTTAACTCGTGATTTGATTGGTGCTTTGAGAATTTGCTTATCCTCCACCTTGCATTCTTCCTTGGACCTTCCCCATTAAGTGGCCATGATGAGGTGGTCCACTTGTGCGCTCCATGTGATCCTCCATTCATCCCAATTCGAATGCACTTGCCTCTTGAGTCACTTTGGTTGTCTCCATCCATTTGTACTAGCCTACTCACTAACTACTCAATCCAAGTTCTCCTTACCTATCCTCATTCACTCAAATCCTTCCGAAGGTAAAAACACAATAACAACTCACATCCTAGCCTCTTACAACATGGTACTTCTAAAACTAACATTTCACTCTTTTTATATTTTTGTGAAGTAACATGCTACTTCAAAGTGCATCAACTAACGTTTCAAGGGTCTAAGACTAAATGTGGGCACCCTTTTGGGCTCACAGGCATACAAAAAGACATTACCCGGACTTCGGTCCTGACAAATTGCCAATGACCACTTGCCAAGCTTTTGAGCTGCACGACGGAAATAGGTCAAAAACATAGAGTGATAGAAAATTCCCTAAGATAGGACGGAAATCACTCACTACGGAGATATCACAAAGGAACCATAAGAGTGGAGAGTAAGCAAAGTAATGAAGGAACCAAGGAGTAAAATCCGTAGATTGTTATTGTAATCCTTAATCCAATGTGACATTAACCCTTATAGACACTAGCTCAGTCTTCCCTGTGACCTTGTTCCCTGGGTTTTGTTGTTTTAAAAGACATAGCAAAAAACTAACTACACACATACACACTGCTTTGTTGTGCAGTGTAGCCTTCCAAAGGGTAACTTTGGGCGGCCATCGCTTTTAGTCTTTAAAAAAACATAACTCTCTCGTATTTATAATATACTGTAGCTCGTTTTGCATGCTCATTTCTATCTTCAAGTTAGTTAGATTGGGGGGGGGGCGGCTAGCTAAAAAAGGAAGGCCTCCAGATTGGTTGCATGGTTTACTGAAGTCTTACTACATTATTGGTGGAGGTTATAAGTCTGGGATGTTTTTTCTGCTGCCGACAGTTGCAAAATGCTTCCATTTCCTGTCTAGAGTTCATGGCCACCCAGTCAATCATAAATGCAAGCTATAGTTAGAGCATCTGCAACGCGCCCACCAACAGCTCCCGTCAACATTGCTTGGCGGCTGTGGCAATTTCGGCGCTCCTCAACGGGTTTGGGAAGACTCCCGTTAGTCTCCCGTGTGTCACCAAAAATCCTTCACCCTTCGATTTCGTCCTAGCCTAAGTGGAAAAGTTTATAATGACATGTAGAGACTTCTCTCTTTGTAACCCAATATATAATTCCAATCTACCCTTGGAATATACACAACTTGATTAACACCACACTATGTAGTTTTACATTCCTTAATGTCGGGTAAGGTTATATCCTTAGCCTTTTCTAATGTCCACCCGGCCGCTTTGGCAACGCATGCCTTCAAAGATATCCCTCTTGTGAATCGAGTCCTTGCCGTCGACTCCACACTACTACATGAGTTCTCGCTTATTGATTCCGTGCTATCACATGTCATCGTGGTTGATTCCGTATTGGTACATGACACTTCGCTTGTGGATTCCATGAGCACATAGGCTTTAAATACAAGTATTTTTTATATACTTATCATTGCCCTTCCTTCTCTAAGTTCTTCTTGATGTAAATCTCTATCAATGTCTTCCTACTAAACTTCAGAATAGTATAACTCCCACCCAACTTATGTTCTTCAAATGAAATTTGGTACACTTGTTAAGTACCTTATCAAAAATCTCCACACCAAATTTTGGCACAAACAGAGTTCATATGCAAAAGTTATGCATGAAATTCTAACTCTAACTACATAGTATGAATGCTGTGATAAAGCATCCGGTCATTAAAACTCTAATAACTTCCAACTCCTACGTCCAATCAATCTAAAATTTTGACACAAGATAGATATATAAGTTCAGAAGGTAGTGTCAAATTTTGGTATCCATATCTATAACCCTCTAAGAGATACATATTTTCAAACCTTGCTGCTTTGTTCCTAGACACCCTCCCCTTCAACTTTTAATAACTCTTTCATCCCAATGACTGAAGCTCTCAAATTTTTACCACAACTCCCATACTTTATAATAAACAATCCCTCAAATTTTCGTACCCATTGAACACTCTGATCATCCATAATTGACAAATCTCTCACTATAAAATTCTGCTCAAGTTCATAACTAATAAAACACTACAAGTAATGCACCTAGTACAATCTAGTTACTCTAAATGCTACAAGTTTAAACAAGTTTGAACTCTCTCACTTCAATATGAATCTCAATGCAACAAGTTGAAGTTTACAATCAAACTCCAAATTCCTTAAACCCAATCTACTTCTAACAAGAGGTCAATCCCTCTTCAAGGCTAAATAGCCTTGGCTCTTCTCCTAAGAACTAAGCACACACATGTGCTCCTATCTTGCTTCCCACACACCCACACTTATAACCCGTGGGGTGCTTAAGGAGCACGAAGGAAAGAGAGGATGAGTGAGGGAAGAATGAGGGATTATATAGTGAGTTGAGAGGAAAAGAGGGCATGAGATAAGGATAGGGTGAGAGGATTAGAGCCTCCAATCACAACCCCTTAACCTTCTCCTTCTAAGTAGGGACTCATCCCATCCACAAGGCTCACGATAAGCCCTCGAACTCTCCTCCTACTTTGTAGGCTCTCATCTTATCTCCTAAGCCTTCCTCCCTCAATTGATCAACAAAGATCCTAATTCAAACATTTAACTAACCTTGGCTTTCTACCTACCACACTTTACCAAGGTATGTCCTCATACTACTTAAATCCACTTCACACAAGCCTAATGCTTCAAACTTAGCTTTCTTCAAACTTCACTCTTTTTATATTTTTGTGAATAATCATAAATCAACAAAACACCACTTGTAATGTTTTACAAGTGTTAACAACACATGTGAGCATCAATTTGGGCTCACACCGTATCTCACCAAATACCTCCCAGTCTTGGCAAGTTTTGTTCCTTTGTTGTGAGCTTTGTTCCTCCCGCTAGACAAAGTCAACGCCATGATGGTAGTCGTAGCTACGTTTTTGCTTAATTTGCAGCTCCAGTTGCAATATATAAATTTTTTTTGGGTTCTTTCTTGATTTCACACCTACAAGTGCAGTAAAAAATTGCATTGCAACCCCCTATTGGTTTCGCAGCTACAACAACATTTTCATTTTCTTCAGCCTTGTTTGGTTGATGTCGCAGCTGCAGCCGCGGTTTCTAAAAAATTTCCATGTTGTGGTTTCTTGTCTTCTTAATCATGATTTTTTTTGGTGTTTGTTTCATGTCTTGATGCTGGTCATTTTTTGCTCTCTGTTTGTGTCTTGATGCTGGCCTAATTTTGTGCTTTTCATTTCATGTCTTTATGTTGGCCTTGTTTTTCCATCTTCGTTTCATGTCGTGATGCTAGTTTTTTTTCTTCCATCTTCGCTAAAATCACAATCACATTAGTGCATTGTGATTAATGTGAGTAATGCCCTAGCAAGGCATTAGTCACATTAGTCACATTAGTGCATTGTGATTAATGTCACTAATGCCCTGGCAAAGCATTAGGTACATTAGTCACATTAGTGCGTTGTGATTAATGTGAGTAATGCCCTAGCAAGGCATTAGTCACATTAGTCACATTAGTCACAACATACTAAATCATCCATAAGTCTCACATATTCATTCTAAAATTCATGCAATTTTTTTTTGACTTTTACTTTGATTTGTGTATGACTTTTACTTTAATTTGTTCCACTTTGGTGTTGCTCTTTATGCTTCTACAAGCATAGGCCACCGTGGCCATGGTAATGGGTACCGGGACTGCATGGCGGGTGCTGCGTTGAGGCGCATGCCCGGCGCCTCCCCACGCCACTGGCCCGCACTGCCCCGGGGCCCGTCAAATGACCTTTGATGGGCACATCTAATGGGCGCCCATTGGCGATGCTCTTAGGACGAGATTTGCGAAGCAGGGCCAGGCAGTGTTCAAGTTTGAAGTGTGCACATTCATTTCAATGTGAAGGGCTTCAAAATAATCACACTTCACCCAAACTTTCAAACTTTTTTGCAACCCTTCACCAAAAAAAACTTGATATTGGCCGTTTTGCATTGAATATGAAAATGTTATGATGTCTCACTCTATTGAAGAAGTACATGCAATAAAACGATGCACTAAAATTATTTAGATTCCCTACATAATGCACTTAATCATCATCCAACTCCAAAGGCAATGCCCTCCGGTTTTTGGTCGATTTCCAAGTGTCAAAAATTCTAGCCCAATCCATATTTCCCATCGGAGGACTGCATAATGACACTCGCATCAATGTATCCAAAGTGTCAAGTTTCAATCAACTTCTACGATCATCCTTCACCCAATTCTGTTTGGAAAATCCACCTTCACATATAGCTGTGCTTGCCAAGCTGAAGTTGCAGTCAGTGCCAAGTCGAAATTGCAAAGTCGAAATTGCAAGAGTTATTGAAATTTGGAAGTGTTTGTTGAGTGCCAAAATTGGAGTCTAGCTATGTTTCTATTTCCAAATTGCATACATTATATTTTGTGACAGGCAGTTTTTGGAGGGGCCTTCACTGGGACTGTGGAAACTTTGCATAGCACATTTTTGTGAAGTGCCCAAAAAAAAGGCCTTCTTTGACATCCAAAATGGCATTTGACAGGTGTTGAAGACTTCAATATTGAACAATGCGTGCGAGCGTGTGGTTTGAATTCTTTGGTGGTTTATTTTAATGTCAAAACCCATGATATATGGGAGGAATACGTGACAGTAAGGAGTCAGATTAAAGCCGAGAACATCCGTTCCCTAGAGGCTCAATTAGTTTCTGCTGAACAAGAAATGCAAAACATAATAAATACAGGAAACAAAGGAGGAGTGCCATTAAGGAGGTTGAAATCACGGAACTTAGAATTATGTCTGCTATCTCTAGCACAGAACATTCATTTCCTTTTTCAATTTTACTTTCCCCTCGATTGAGAACCGAAATCTGCGCATTTGCACAGCCTTCTTTCACAGCCAAATAAGTGGCATGGTATTGTCAGGTGCAATTGCTGAAGAACTGCATTTGAAGTCATGACCATTCTTTCACAATGGAAGCTCGGTCAACAATAACTAATATGGCATAGTTGACAGTAACGTCGTTGACTATAGTATCCGCAACATGCATGCTCACCGAACTTCATGCAGAAAGAGTGAAAGATAGCAACAGAACGAAGTATCGCTAGCACAGAACAGTCATTTCCTTTTTCACTCTTACTCTCCCCATGATTGAGAACCGAAATCTGTGCATCCGCGCAGCCTTCTTTCACAGCCAAATAAGTGGCATGGTATTGTCAGGTGCAATTGCTGAAGAACTGCATTTGAAGTCATGACCATTCTTTCACAATGGAAGCTTGGTCAACAATAACTAATTTGGCATAGTTGTCAGTCACGTCGTTGACTATAGTATCCGCAACATGCATGCTCACCGAACTTCATGCAGAAAGAGTGAAAGATAGCAACAGAACGGTATATCATTCTCTATTAAATCATTCTCATTCATTAAACCATTGATCATTGGCGAGTTGTTACTGCAAAAGGTGCTCTGCACCAATTTTGGACACCTAAAGCAAAGGTCCATATATAGGTGATGGAGACAAATTACATGTTACATAAATTCCCAAAGACCAAGTGAAAGCATAGCATGATGTACATTTGTATGTGCACAATGGGACATTCACCAAAATATTATTGTTAAGTTTCACTTACCGCTTACTTTTTCTTTCTTTTTTTGGAACACAGGAGGCGCTTGACCACCTGGCTAGTTTTCCGTCAAGTAGAGAGACGATTTCACGGCGGGGAATGGAACCGCCAACCACTCTGTTCGGTTTGGGCACCTCTCCATCATCCTTCGGTAGTTTAGGGTCATCTCGAACTGACTTACTGCTTACTTTAGGCGGAGCCTAGGAAGAGGAATAATGTGGCCGAGGGTTGGGAATAAACATATTATGATTCTCAAAGGACGACGGCTTTAATCTTAATGTCATTTTAATGTGTGTGTCTTGTTTTTTGTGCAACATTTACTACCTAGCTAGATTTCACAAATGAATTATCAAATATGATCATGTTAAGTAACATGTTTTGGAGTACTCTAACTTAAAAATTCCGTAGGAAGAAATTGAGATATGTTATAATGTTTCCAAGTTCATGGTTTTAATATCCACGTTGAAAGGAATTTCAACAAGATACCTAATCGGATCTAAATTGGATCACTCTAAGCACCCAAACTTGCCAAAGTGTGAGGAATAGATTTGACTATCTTAACCATATCATATCACCACCACTATTGTTGTCCTAAATGATCCAACATTCCATTTGTAAGGCTCACAACTACACTCTTTCTTCTAGATGGTGTGGGCTTCACTTTTTCAGAACTTACTTAATAATTTACTTATCTCAATTTGATGTGAAACACACTAGTATAGTAGAACGTTACATTAGTGTGCGATATAAAAGAAATCAATGTATTATGCATGACATTACATTTCACAATTTTACATGGGCTGAAGCCCACATGCACACACCTAACCACAAATCTAAACATACAAAATGAAAACCCAAAAAAATAATTTTCAAGTCAAGCAGTGGTGGCTTCAAGACATGACAAGCCACTTTGTATTTTTGGACTTGTTGTTCATTTTAAGGCTATACCGATTATGGTATTTAGTGTCACTTACTATTTGGAATCTCGTAAGGCCATAACATCTTACTATACATGTCATTTTTAACCATCAAAGACTAAATAGGTTGTATGGACAATATACAACATAAATGACTTTACTTGGTATAGGCATACATTCTTAGCAAAAAAAAGTTATAGCATTGCGTATTCCCAATAGTAAGTGAATGTTGTAGTGGTGATCATGTACAAGAAACTATGATGACCTTGTGCAAGCAGTGGTGGTCAAACAATGGTGGCGTAAGCTCACGCAATAACAACATAATATTTGTGAAAACGTCATATTCACATGCGACTTTTTATTTTGTTTTCAAGGCTGACTCAGTTCTAGTCTTGTGAAGTGCACTTCGACTTGGAATTTTTTTGCATTTGAAACTAATTTTTGAGTGGTGCAAGTTCATAGAGTAAAGAAGTCTTTTATATCATGAATGTGACGTTTGATTGTCATCAAGAGTGTTTGAAGTAACAATGAAGAATCTAACATTCATGATATTAAACGACTTCTTCCATTGTTATCACTTGCACATGCTACTAGCATTTTGTAAATACATCCAAATGTAGTTGGCAAAAGCTACCTCCAAAGACCCATTCAAGCCTGCCTTCCTTGTATTCAAGAAAACAACATTTGTCACATTTTTACATGCCATGTAACGTTTTCACGAATGCCATGTTTAACTCAACAATTATTCTAATGAGCTTCCCAAAACTCTTCAATTGAAGAGAGCCATCCTAACAGGATGGTACCATGAATCCCTAGCCGGAAGGAAGTACCACATACGCGCCAGTGATGAAGAAGGGCGCACGATGATTAATAAGGGTTAGTTCACATGGGGTCCCAAGTCCCAAGTCCCATTCATGTCAATAAGTCTCAACATGGAGGTAAAGTCCCAACTTTTGAGTCTTAGGAGGTCATTAAGGTGTGGTGTAGATCCATTAAAGTCAAATCTTGATTATTTTATGCAAAAAAATCTTGGAACTTGTGTTGCGGGTTGGGTCTATCTTTTTGCTTAACCCAACTTTGAAGACAAGTCCCGAGCCTTACATCCAGAAAGTGTTGCCATGTAGGCATCCATGTCATATTTGGGACGTAAGACTTGGGAGCTCATGTGAAGTGGTCCTAAGTACCCACCACCCAAAATATCGAACTCTAGCTTTCAAATGAAGCAGGTTGCTAAGACTCATCACCAATGAACGGAGAGAACCAATGACCAAGAACAAATGAACTAGTTCATTTTCCCAAATTACCAATTCAAAAATAAAACTCTAAGATTTTTTTTGAAGTCGTATTTCAGAAAAATCCTATTTTAATTAAAACCACAAGGAAATTCAAAACATTTTAATGACAAACTGAGTGATAATATAGGAGTAAGGATAGTTACGAAACATGTCTGCAACTAGCCCACAATGTCGCCGCAAAGCCTACATGCCACATGTATATGAGCATCATGTGGCTCCCTCTAAGATTTTTTTTCATGGCAAGCTAATAATATCATTAACCTACATTCTAATATCTTCAAATTTTCTGAAAAATAGAAGTAAATTGAAAGAACTGTGGAACTCTACATCAAATCATAACAATTGTGAAACTAGTCCGAAAATCACAAAACATTCACAGCCTGTGTGAGGTGTGTATAAGAATACCGTGATAAAGACCATGCTTAGGTATATTATGGAATTAAGAAGAGTTGACAGAAAAGTCCACCACGTAGTTTAGTTGAAAGGATACAATCACAGGTAGAGCTTGCAAATGCAATAAAATACTCAATTGTTTTCAAAATTAGGTCTGCACAGTGAACTCAATTGCGCATGGACGTGGGTGGTATCGCCTCTTGGAGTCACTCAATACGTTTCTCATTGGCGACTGCTGATAGGGTTACTTAATGTTAGTTAGATTAGTCACATGATTAATCGCATCAGTTAGAATGATCAGTGACAGAAGGCTCCTCACTCTCCTCCCCGCAAGTGAGCGGCATAGTATAAGAGGAATAGGAAGTTTTGTGTATAAGTGTGCAAGAAACCTGTGAGTGTGGATGTGAGCTGTAGAAAGAATGTCAATAAAGAATGTTTAGATGAAGTATGACTACGCCTGAACAATGCAAGTATCATCATGTGAATAGTGTGTGTGATTGTTAGTCATATTGTGCCAGTGAGTAAATGAATCAATGCTTGTTGGCTGGGTAGTAAACAAAGGCGTGCAGATGAAGAATGGACAGCCGCCGACGTCTAGATGCTGCACTTTTAGCTCTTTGGTGAAAGAGATGGAATTGTGCCTTGTGTTGCTGGGGGAGAGGTGATGTTCCACGGTCAATGACTCTTGGACCCATGGTATAGTGATAGGTCCCGCGGTGATAGGTCTGGATATTGGATAAGGCTTGAGAACCTGTGGGTGCTATGGGGTAGTTTGTAGTGAAGGAGATGTACCTTGGCAGCAACAGTTCTTTTTTCTTTTTTTCTTTTTTCTTTGATTAAAAGGGTTCTATGTAGTCATGTCCCTCCAAATGTTCTTCAATGAAGTGAGAACAGCGATTGGATTGCTGTACTAAAAAAAAGCTGCTTCCAAAGGAATTTGGGTGGTTTCCCACGGTACAGCAATAGATCTCAAGAAGATAGGTCCATGGTTCAGTGCAGGTTCTAGGTCCAAAATCCAATATATATGTCCACTTCCATTGAGTAAATAAGCAATTGACTGGGATTTCATTATCAAAGTGAAACCGTCAATAAAACATGTAATTAATTTGGAAGTCAAAAATAATTACAAAACCCTCACTAACACTGAGGTTACAATTTTTGTGACTTACCATTGAAAGGGTCTTTGTCATACTAAAATGGAACTAAAATTAGTGATTTATTTTCAAAATGTAAATTATTATAATATTGTAATATTATATAATATTTTAGTTAATACCTTCTACTTTCACAAAGTTTTCATACGCATTAATTTTGAACTAATTAAGTCTAATTATTATTGATTAATTCTAATTAAACCCAATTAAATCAGAAAGCATGCTTACCAAATTAATTAATCCTATTTAATTATAAACTATACTTACTGGAATTAATTCCATTATTTAATTAATTTAAATTTTTATTTACTGAAATGTAAATTTAAAATGCAATTTACTGGAATGTAAACATATATAATTAAATTACTGGAATGTAAATTTAAAATGTAATTTACTGGAATGTACAATTTATAATTAAATAAGATTAATTAATTTGGTAAGCATGATTTTTTATTTAATTGGGTTTAATTAGAATTAATCAGTAATAATTAGACTTAATTAGTTCAAATGCGTATGAAAACTTTGTGAAAGTAGAAGGTATTAACTAAAATATTATATAATATTATAATATTATAATAATTTACATTTTGAAAATAAATCACTAATTTTAGTTCCATTTTAGTATGACAAAGACCCTTTCAATGGTAAGTCACAAAAATTGTAACCTCAGTGTTAGTGAGGGTTTTGTAATTATTTTTGACTTCCAAGTTAATTACATGTTTTATTGACGGTTTCACTTTGATAATGAAATCCCAGTCAATTGCTTATTTACTCAATGGAAGTGGACATATATATTGGATTTTGGACCTTGAAGGTGAAGTGCACTCAATATGGGATTTGTGAATGAGTGGCCTTCAAGAATGCAAGGGCAAATGGTTTTTTCGAAGTCGGGCGGGCGGGCAGCAGTTTTCGGTCGGGTCCAGAAAATCCAGATTTTCTGGCCGGGCGGCTGCCCCTGCCCGATTCTGACAGTCCGAAAAGTTCGTAGGGGGGAACTTAACGTCCTCCGTCGGGGACTGACCGACGAGAAATATATACATATATATATACAATGTAATTGCACTTGCAGAAGTTGACCCGGCTGGCGATCCAGAGGATATAATCTGACCTGGGAATTAGATCATGTGCGTCACAGCATTCTAGGTTAGCGGCACTGCTAGTAATACGTAATACGTATAATATGACTTATGAATAGCATTTCTAGGTTAGCGGTGCTGCTAGTAATAGGATGTCACATTTAATCTGACCTGGGAATTAGACCTTGTGCGTCACAACATTAATATTTCTAGGTTAGCGGTAGCTCACTGCTAGTAATAGAATACCACGTGGAACTTTGCCCACAAGTCTCACATGGTAGGAGGCCCAGTCTGCAAACATGTACCTTGTGACACAACTAATAAGTTATTAGTATGTCAGTCCACAACAACCACGCCAGAGCCATATCCACATAAAAGCTGCGAAACTCGCTTGAGTTATAAGCCTGCAAGCCTAGAAGTCGCTCTAGCCAAACTCACTACAGTAACTGATTCCGGTTCATTTGTTTCGATCTGTAGCTATCTCTCTCTTACTCTGCATCCTATCGGAGGAGTTTTCGTTCGAAGGTGCACAGCAGAGCTTGTTAACATCCTTTCTTTTCTTCCCTTCCCTTGTTGTGCAGTTGTGAGTCCTTTCAGAGGCGAGCGTCTCTTGTGAAGAGCCTGGTTTTAACGTACGGTAGTGTGAGACCGTGTGTGGCACTTCGATTCGTCTTCCAAGCATGCATGCTGGCTCTCTAGTTCGCTGTCGTGATCTTGCTGTCGAAGGAGTTTTCATTTGAAGGTGCGTAGCAGAGCTGGTTCGCTTCCTCTTCGTTCTTCCCTTCCCTTGTTGTGGAGTTGAATTGTCAGTCCTGGCACCGTGTTGTCTGGTTCCAAGGATTCGATCTGTGGAGAAGTTGCTCGAGCTCATCAAGAGACATTTGTTTCCATTGCAGGTGAACTCAAGGTCCTCTCAATTGGAGGAGGCGGAGCTTTGCACTTGTGCTTAACTCGAGCGGAGCTTTGATGCAAGTTGGCTGCTGCGTTATTCCTTCTATAATTGTGTTTGGATCGTGGCTTTGTGGCGCTCTTCTTTTGACTGTGTGGAAGCGGACACTCCGGAGGTGAGAATCGTGGCTTTAATGCCAGTTGATTTGGTGCTTTTCTATTGGTGAGGTCGTTTTCCTTAAAAGTGACGAATGAGGTGGGGTGTCTTCATGCTTTAGGTACTCTCAAAATCGAATTGATGATTTCACAAGTTTGCAACTTTGGTGATTTATAATTTGGCACTATGGAATGATTATTCTTTTTGGATTCTACATTGAAGTGTTGACTTCTATATAGTTTCAAAATTCCCTAACTTAGGGAATTAGAGAACCTAGTACCAATGGAGTCTTTTTCTAGTGTCACACTTACTAAAATATATAAATGGAGTAAGAAATGAAACTTGCTTTTGTATAATTTTGTGTTATAAACTCACTCATCTATAGTTAAAGGAAAATTCAACATATTTTTCAACTCCAATTATAAGGTCATCTTTTATTCTTTAAAAAAAAAATGTAATTTAACCCCTAAACGCTCCGACGTCCATTTTCTGGACGATGAACAGATTCAACCCCTTGTTTCTATCTCATTCTTGCTTGGATGAAAGTCATCCTAATTTTTGGTGGTACTATATCAAGTTGTTGTCCTATCCATTGATTGGGTTTGGTGTAATTAGAATACATGTATTTTTTTAAATTACAAATGTGGAAGTATGTCAAGTGGTCAACTTGCATTGACTCTAGTTCAAAACTAGATGTGCAAAAAAGAGGTCAAAGATACAAAGGTTACAAAAATTTCAAAAAATCACCATATCAAGAGAACCTCATTTCAAATCCATTCTAACAAGTTTTACTCAAAAAATGATAATATTTTGCTTGTAATTGAATTTTGAAGGAATTTTGAAATTTTTGTTTCAAAATTTATAGAAAAATCTTGGTGATAGTATTAGTGGATCTAATCATATGGATAGAATTTAAAAAACAAAATCTACAACTTTCATTTGTATACGAATTCCAAAATATTCTTCCAAATTGTACTTTATAATGTTTTTTCCCAAATTGTCAATTCTGGAGATGAATCCAGACGTTTAGGGGTTAAACATTGGAGGACGTTAAGTTCCCCCCTACGAACTTTTCGGACTGTCAGAATCGGGCAGGGGCAGCCGCCCGGCCAGAAAATCCAGATTTTTTGGACCCGACCGAAAACTGCTGCCCGCCCGCCCGACTTCGAAAAAACCATTTGCCCTTGCATTCTTGAAGGCACTCATCCACAAATCCCATATTGAGTGCACTTCACCTTCAAGGTCCAAAATCCAATATATATGTCCACTTCCATTGAGTAAATAAGCAATTGACTGTGATTTCATTATCAAAGTGAAACCGTCAATAAAACATGTAATTAACTTGGAAGTCAAAAATAATTACATAACCCTCACTAACACTGAGGTTACAATTTTTGTGACTTACCATTGAAAGGGTCTTTATCATACTAAAATGGAACTAAAATTAGTGATTTATTTTCAAAATGTAAATTATTATAATATTATAATATTATATAATATTTTAGTTAATACCTTCTACTTTCACAAAGTTTTCATACGCATTAATTTTGAACTAATTAAGTCTAATTATTATTGATTAATTCTAATTAAACCCAATTAAATCAGAAAGCATGCTTACCAAATTAATTAATCCTATTTAATTATAAACTATACTTACTGGAATTAATTCCATTATTTAATTAATTTAAATTTTTATTTACTGAAATGTAAATTTAAAATGCAATTTACTGGAATGTAAACATATATAATTAAATTACTGGAATGTAAATTTAAAATGTAATTTACTGGAATGTACAATTTATAATTAAATAAGATTAATTAATTTGGTAAGCATGCTTTTTTATTTAATTGGGTTTAATTAGAATTAATCAGTAATAGTTAGACTTAATTAGTTCAAATGCGTATGAAAACTTTGTGAAAGTAGAAGGTATTAACTAAAATATTATATAATATTATAATATTATAATAATTTACATTTTGAAAATAAATCACTAATTTTAGTTTCATTTTAGTATGACAAAGACCCTTTCAATGGTAAGTCACAAAAATTGTAACCTCAATGTTAATGAGGGTTTTGTAATTATTTTTGACTTCCAAGTTAATTACATGTTTTATTGACGGTTTCACTTTGATAATGAAATCCCAGTCAATTTTTTATTTACTCAATGGAAGTGGACATATATATTGGATTTTGGACCTTGAAGGTGAAGTGCACTCAATATGGGATTTGTGAATGAGTGGCCTTCAAGAATGCAAGGGCAAATGGTTTTTTCGAAGTCGGGCGGGCGGGCAGCAGTTTTTGGTCGGGTCCAGAAAATCCAGATTTTCTGGATAGGCGGCTGCCCCTGCCCGATTCTGACAGTCCGAAAAGTTCGTAGGGGGGAACTTAACGTCCTCCTTAAACATTCTAAGAGCATCCGCACCCTTGCTCTGTATACCCGGCCGCACTGGCTTTGGCAGGCCCGGGCATGACGAACCCCCCCACCACAACCCGGGCAACGGCTCTTTGAAGAGCGGGCTCGCCAAAATACTCCCCTGTCTCGCCATTTTCCAGAGTCCGTGAGTTTCTTGGGCGCGCCCAAAAGCCGGGTGTTTTTGGGGAGATTTCGTTCTATTTTTTTTTATCTGTTCGAAGTGTTTGTTTGGCGCGATGGTGGGCCGTGTGCGTGTGTTGAAGCATGCCAGAGCGGGAGAGTAGCTGAAGAATTCCCCCCATTCGCATGTCAGACTGCAGATTTATGGAGCGAGAGTGGGGGTCTTTCTTTTTGGCGAGTCACTCAACCCTTGTGGAGCCCTCTACTGGCCCTTTGTTGAGTGGTGGATTCAGAGCAAGAGTGCGGATGCTCTAAGGTTTCAAACAAAATTTGTTTGCTTTCAATCTATACTTAGATTTTTCAAGTACTTGGATCTAAAAGTAATCTAATAATGTAAAGTCCAAGTATAAGAAAATTCATCATGTACATATTTTTCTTATTTCTTTGTGATTTGTCGGTATCCTAGCGAGATCCGTGGTGGGCGGTGTTGTTGTTCCGGGTGACTGTTGTTGTATTGGAATGTAGGATCGAGGGTTTCGTCGTTGGTTGCGTCTGACTTTAGCCAATGTGGAAAAATTGCAGAGCAAGGTCGTCAGTGATTGTTGTCCAAGTCGTAATTGTGCAACAAGTAAAATCGTTCTGGGACATTGGTCCAAGTCGCAATTCTTGCAACGAGTGGCTTTGTCTGGTCAATGCCGATGCACCAGCGCGCGTCCCTCGTCTAAAACAAGGCTAACGTAGTAATCAATATCCTCCTGGGGATTCCGCTTCCAGGCAGGCTACTCGAGCAGGTCCCAGTCGCAATTCTGGCAACAAGCGAGTACTAAGGCAGTCCAACGCGCAGTCGGCACCAGTCAGCATCTGCTTTATTTGCCTCATCTACAGCCCAGCATTTCTGCACGGTCTACTTGCATAGTTCCCCCTGTTCATCACCGAACTCTCCTAGAAGCAATGGGTGATCAAGTTCCTACGTTGAACGTCGACAGCCATAGCGATGAATACCAGAGCTTCATCGCAGATCTGCGTCAGACGTTTGGCAATCCCGGGAGCTTCGTTCACAACCGTCCGGTCCTTCGTCCCCAAGCGCCGCCGCAGGGACCTGGTGACTGGACCGACATCGTATTGCGTACATCCAACGTACGGCTGAGGCTGAGGCTTCGACGCGACAACCTCTACCTGGACGGCTTTCGAAATGACGCAGATGGCAGCCAGTGGTTTGAATTTAGACCCGAAACGGGTGATCAACATCTCATCCCCGGATCCACGTTTCTGGGGTTCGAAGGCAGCTACGGTGCGATGGAACGTGAAGGACGCGTAAGTAGGCTAGCAGTTGCACTTGGACAGATGCCTCTCAGCAATGCCGTGCGCCAGCTTTCACAGCTTACAGTCCCTTTAACTCCAGCCGACAGAACCGAGACAGCGAATTCACTGCTCGTTGTTGTACAGATGACATGCGAAGCAATCAGAATGCAATGGATATCCGACTATCTCGCCGAGCGTTGGATTTCTGGGACGGTTCCACCCACACGGATGATCGACTTGGAAACTTCTTGGGGGACACTCTCTGACGCATTGATACACGCCGAACAGGATCCTGAACACCTCCACTTTCGCCTTCCCCAGCCGAACAACCTGGACATTGCAAATGCGGCCGGTGCCGCAGCCGTCTTAGGTATATTACTCCATCGCACCCTCCAGGGGTCCTTGCGTGTTATCCGTGCGAACACGGACGTCCCATGGGGCGACTACCCTCAAGGGCGCATTTTACTCGAGGTCTTCTGGGTACGCATCGAGAGAATCGACGGCGAGAACCCTGGGGATCTCTACGGCACCATCAAGGCATTCGACGGATTGGGTTCTCTGGACCTTTACAACAGAGACAGAAGGAACTACGAGTCCATCCGTCCAGGAGAACATGCTACACTCACTGGTCCTTCGCGGTCTGTCTTGGCTACTGACGGATTTACTCTCGACCTGCAGCTCTGGGATAAGGATTCCGACCTATCTCCAGACGATAACATAGTCAACGAAAAGATCTCCTGGAACGCTTGCGACTTGGGGAACAAATACAACGAGACCATCACTCGACGGGTCGATGGAGAATATGGTTGGGCAACTGTACACTATATAGTGCTCAACAATGCTGCACAGGCCTGGGTAGAAGTCATTCTGATCAACGGAGACGGCGAGGACCCCGCCAATGTTTACGGCACTATCACCGCTAATAACGGCTTCGGAGAAATTGATCTTTTCCGCAAGGACTCTTCAAATTATATCGGTATGTGCTTTAAGAATTGCTTATTTCCCCTTTCAGCTAGTTTTTGGGAGTAAACTATCTTATGAGGGAATCTTTATTTACTCCGTTTACTCACATTTTGATTATATGATATGATGAAGATTACTGACTCTTAAATCACACAGATGTGGGCCCAAATGCCGCTATCCCCCTATTTAGGTCTACGATGGCTGTACCGCTCAACCAAGAGTTTGTGATTAAAGCGTCCCTTTATGACTATGATAGCTTTTCCCACGACGATGAGATCGCGAACGGAAGCGCCCAGTTCAATGTCGATATCTTGCAGTCGGCCCAGTCGTCTATTCGCGGAACGTATGGTGAGATCAGCGTGAGGGTCAGCTGGTTCTAATAGGGATACTGTGTCAAGCTGGTCGGCGCAGTTGGTCTCGGCGAGGCCAGCGCAGACTAGAAAGAGACACGAATGCGGTACAATTTTGGGAACACTGATCGCTTCGGAAATATGTAACAGAATAAATGAGTAGATAGATACGGTTGAAATTGTCAAAATATATAATGTCAAAGTGCATAGTATATTCAAATATGGGATTACACTGGATAATGAAAGTTTGCATACATAACGTACGTCATTTACGCATTTTCATGATACAGTAGAGGGACGATGTTCTTCGCGTTTAAATGTGGTCGTAGTCTGTCAGGTCTGTGCAATATGTGTTTACTGCGCAAGTGCCATACTTCTACTTACTACATACTATAAACTATATGGCTCACCTCGGTCTATAACGAGAAGAAATTGAACTACAAAACGAGCCTCGGGTTCGGGATTTATTCAGAGAAGGAAATAAAGTAAAATATTATGTACTAGCTGCTTACAAAGTTATGACCTGAATAATCGTCCCTGTTGTTGCCAGTATGGGGAATTTTATGACACGACATTTTATTTGGAATGCTCTGTGTGGTCACAAATCCAAAGCTGTGTGTTTGAAATTATGGTCATCTCAACATCAATATCGTAAAAATTGGCAAAATTCCACAACTTCGATAGCTTTGAGGGCGTGCGGCCTGAAACGGATATGAATACGAATTCTAGTTTTTCAGAGCTTTGTAAGTTACAGGTGAATGTCACAATATTGCCACCCCGAATTGCACCAAATTAATGAAACTGACACTGTTTCTGAAGTAATTTTGAATCAAGCATTGATTGTAAGCAAGCAGCCTTGGACAACATTTTAATTTGGAAACCTGGAGCCATGTCCATGGAACCTGGAAATGCTGCTGTTGTCCCTGCTCTGCCTATAGGCCGGGAGTCAACCTTGTCAACAAAGAAGGAAGAGGAAGGCATTGGCCTGAACATCACTCCCAGATTCACCCCCAGGCGACGAACCACTTTGAATGTCAGTTTCATTCCCTGCATTTTCTGGCTTCACACAATTTTATGGGATTTGTATCTGCTCATTTGCTCAAGATCCTCAGAAGCTATCATGTTGTGTACTTCCATATGAGAGTTGCACTTACAAGCCCAGTTATGTCTAAAGCATTGCTATTAGATTGGGTTGACTGTTGACTGTTTTTTCTCGTTTGTTAGAGGCTATTTGTAACAGCATTTCTTGTACGTGGGATTTGAGTGTCCATGTACAGAGACGTTCCGTGCGGACGCTGCTACAAGAAGGACAGAGTCATTTGTTTGAGCATTGGCCGCCTCCGGGTGAGAGAGATGATGACAAGCTCCGGTTCTCAGAGCAGGTAAAGAAATTCACTTTGTTTGAACTAAATCTTTGAAAGCAAACTGAAGGGGGAGACCAAAAATTTGTAGCATTTGTAGAACTTGTTACGAATTGGATTAGGGTTTGTTCAGGTTTAGGTCAATGAATATTTCATTAATGTTTCGAATTTTTAGGGTTTGTGTAGACTCTGCTCTCCCACACATGCAGAATTTGTTATGCCCTGTGCTTGATGCAAAGATTTATGCAATCTGAGATTTTAGGTTGAGCTGATGGCATTTGTAGATCGAGAGGTTTAGTTCTTGGTATCCTGGTGGCTTGGCCGCTTACGTTCGAAGGGCAAAGACATTGCTGGGGTATGTCGAAGAGAATCAACGCCATAAAGAGTTTGAAGGCTGCATCCCCGCTGTAAGTGAATGCGCACATTTACAGAGACTTCATTGTGTCCAATTCTCAAGTTGATCTAAACCACAATCTTGAACCTGCTCTTTGGAATTGTGCTAAAATCATGGTCGAACAAGAGTTTAATCCTTTCCTCTGTTAGATTTCCAGTGAGCTTTTCATTTATGGTTAATAAAAAATTATGTAATTTATTGATATCATTGCCATATTTGTTAAACTTCCAAAATTTCAAGAAGTTGGGACGTTTGTCGGGAACCTCTGATCTAGATCAACCCTAGTTTCTAGATCTTTGTGCACTCGAATGACCCAATTTAGGTACTTTGAAACAAGTCACGTTAACGAATGTGACTAGTGTTTTACATCAGTCTATTCTTTGGGAAGTTTTAGTGGCAATAGATGGTATTTGGTGCTTAGGATATGCAGAAGTGTGTGGATTTTGTAAACTAGGTCGCAGAGGGAGTGGAATTGAAATATGGAAGCAGAAAGTATGTGGAGTTCGAGGAGGCTGGAGTGAAGGAATTCAGTCGAGTTGCATTCGTTTTGGTGGCTGGAGGTTTGGCGGAACGTCTGGATTGTGCGAATGATATCAAGGTGAAACCCTAAACCACTTTTCTGCTGATCTTTCACCGCTTCTTGCTGCATCCCAGTGGATGCTCCTAACCCAGTAAGGACAGAACCATCGAGGAACTTTGGCTGTAAATGGGAAGTCTGTTCGACACGTTATGTAGAACTGAGGGGACCAAGTCTGCAAAGTTTCTAATGGAATCTACTGATTTGTTTGAGCTGGGAAGCTTGAGGTGCCGATTGAGTCAACGACGGGAATCTGTTATTTGGAGCTTTACATTAAGAGTATTTTAGCCTTTCAAGAAAGAGCAAACAAATGCTTTGACTCCAAAGAAACAAAACTCCCATTTGTGCCGACTATACCCACTTGAGGATCCAAGAGTTGCTGACGTCGCATAACCATTTCGGCATGTGCCCTGATCAAATCCATCTTTTAAAGCAGGTTGGTGGATGGATATTTTCCTTACTATGCCTTCTTCTTAATGCTCCTGCTAAGATTCTCATCCTATGTACGTCACGTTAAACATTTTAACCAATATGTAAGATCACAATAAAGCTACGGAGGAAGCACTTTGGGTACGAGAGTCAAATTTCTTTGGATCAATTTTTTGATCACTTTTATGAATTTCTTGTGCAATTTTAAAGTGAGAAGTTGTTGAACACGATTGAAGGGACGACAGACATTTGCTATTCAAAAATCACTGGCCATAGACATTTAGCCAAGTCATGCTTACACTCAATTTGCTAATAGAAAGACCAACCAACTAATTGGAAGAGATAAGTTGTTGTTGGTCCTTAACAGTTCTAGTATCCTCTAGTTTAATTCTCATAGCAATTTGTACTCTAATCCATTCAGAATTGTGTCTGGTCAGAGGAACCCAATGATTTTGAGTCCAGTATTCTTGGAGGTGAGAATACCAGCACTACATTCAAGAGAATTTTTTGAAACTTATAATACTTGAAGGCCCTTCTGTGCAGGATAATACTGCGCCATGTTTAAATCGCAAAACAGCCAACCTCTTGCTTTATTCATCAGATCCCTATCTTATTAAGGTACTTGCTTTCTACTTGAAATGAAGTTCACTGTATTTTCTGCAACCCTGTTGTCTGAATGGTGTATACACCTAATACTCTCACAGAAAATTTTGCGCTAACATTGCTCTAACTTGCTTCTACCTGTGGGAATTAATTAATTAGTGTCATTTAGAAGTGTCATTATGAGTGTCTCCAGCAGTAGACTAGAATCCATGTCTTACAGATCGAATGGTAAAACATGTATTGGAAGTTCTGGATTGAATATGAGCTTCTAAAGTGGGTTTAGGGTTTAGAGTTTAGGGTATAGGGTTTGGGCACTAAGGGGTTAAGCAAAGATGTTTGTGCAGACAATGCCAGGTGGCAGTGGTGATGTACATGCAGTGCTGTATTCTAGTGGCCTGCTTCAGAAATGGTTAGAAATTTTCTCAAACTGCTATTACTCTACATTCAACCAGTTTCTGGCCACTGGATCAATTCACGTTCAGTCACTTTTATTGATTTGGCCATGTAAGTGACCATGTTGTTTCTCAAGGGTGGAAGCAGGGATTTGGAAGGTCGGCAATGGGTGGTTATTTTTGAAGAAGGAAATGGTCTAACTTTCAAGGTGCTTAATTGCTCAACTCCTTTCATTCTTGTGTCAGTTAGATCTTGATTCCATATTAATTTTTCAAGGGAAATATTGGCTTTAGATTGGATTCCATATTTACCTACTCAATACTGTTTCAATATTGAACTCAAGTACTTTAGACTTTCTCAATATCATTGTATCATTGTACTGTACAGTGTATGTCGGATTGAAGTACACAACATTCTAATATCATAAAAAAAATTCTCCCTTAGGAATTCTATTACACCTAATTAACGGTGCCATATCCTTCTTTAGGGAGGGATTTAAATCCAAATTGATACTTTGACGTTTTAGAGCATATTGAGCTTTCACAACGATATTCTCTTTTATCATATGAGGCAAAGTAACCCTGCTAGGACTGCTGGTTAATAGTGTTATGGATATTTTGTAATTGTAGGTCCATATCACGTTGCATTTTTCAATTCCTTGCACGCCTTAACTCTATGTTAAATCATTAAAATCATAACTGAATCCATCACTCAGAGGTGAGGATATTTACAGCTATTAATTCATTTCTAATGGTCCTAGGCAACACCAGCATTGTTGGGCGCAAGTCTGCTGTGTGACTGGGATGTCAACCTGCTTGCAACTGCTCGGAAGGGGAAGTCACCAGGCGCTGGCATAGTCCAATTCAGCAACACAAATGGTTAGACACTCATGGAAGCCTTTTAAGGTTCAATTAATTTCAACTAATTTTCTAGTCCCCTAAATCCGCCTCTCCAATTTCAGATTCCATAAATGGGGATATTAATTAGAATGGCAATTTCCCAATTGGCCAAAACTGAGAAGTTGTTCTTAGAAAACTAGGACTGGTCTAGATTTTGGTTTCATTCAAGTGCATAGAACTGGATGCATCTCTCTTCAATTTTGTGCTGATTTTTATCAATTCACCGATTGATTCTTCTTTATGTTTTTGTGGGGGTGTCACCAGGCACTAGGATGGTGGCAAATGTTGACTGCGTGCATTCTGTGTTGTCATCGATGGGCTATCACTACATAGATTTGAATGACTTTACTACTGAGCATTCGCCATTTCCTACTGGTCTGGATCAGGTATCCCTCGGCTACTTCGTCATTATGCTTCAATCTGTGTACACACGTCCTAGTTTAATGATTGTAGCGTGTTTTGATTCATGAGACTTTGAGAATTTCTTAGCTTTTGACACTTGATCATCTTTGTATATTTTGGTGTAATTGTTGCCATATTTGGATGTCGGCAACTATGCGGTCAAATTGTTTGATAGTTTGGGCAATATTAGCATCCAAGAAGACAGCTAGCTCTGAAATTTTTAACCACTAGAACAGTAAGGGCTCATGGTCTTAAAAATATCAATTCAATTGTTCATCAGATTGTGAATTGTGTAATTCAGATGGGGATTTATGTTATATCACTAGAATCAAGGAAAACATACCGTGTGTCAGTCAAAAATAATTAAAATTGGAGAAAATGAAATCCCCATAGAGAGTTGAACCAACTTCCAAAAAGAATATATTTTGTACTGTAACTAATTTCATGCTCCCTATAGTACGAAAAATCAGAGTAGTTACCTTGTCCATAGTGAATCAGTTCATACGCTCCCAGTGTTAGTAAGAGTTTTATTATAATTTCCTCAGTGCAGATGGTTTTGAAGCTGGGGCCATATTTGGACGAGCTCACCATAACCAAAGGCAGAGTCACACCTACAGTTCTATCATTGTAAGATAATTCATGTAGCTTACACACCTCTATCCTAGATCTGCACAAAGTCACAGCATACTACGATCTAAACGAGCCCTTTTTTTGAAATAGTAAATAAATTGTTTTTGTTTATTAGCTCATCCAGTGTGTGTGCTAACGAAGCCCTGGTTGTGACAGATTAGAAGAGGGAGGCCATGACTTGATGCTGGATGCACCCATGAGATTGGAATCTCGGATGCAAGACTATACAAGGAATCTAAAAACATCTCGAGTTGGGTTCACTGTAAGTAGCAGTTTCTTATTTGAACTCCATTACTCCATTATTCTAAATCTACTCTATGAACAATCTCAAACATTTAATCTGAAATTGTGAGCATAGTAACAATAGTAATTACTAAATGAGTTTCGTCTCTATACTATAGATTCTTGAGATTCATTTACAACTCATTTTTTTAGTTTTGTTTATCATTCTATTACTTTCGAAGGACCTCAGTATTGCTAAGGACCATAATTACACTGGAGACCTGATATGTATAGTTAGCAAGGTGGACAGTCAACTGAAGAGATGATTTCGAAATGCAGGCCATGGACGCCTGGCTCACATATGCTCCACTGAAAAATAGCGCGGAGTATGCAGCAAAGGTGAATTCTGCCACCTATACTCAAAGTGGTCAGAAGATGATTTTTACTCAGTTAATAAAGGAGTTAACTTATTTAATTCAGTGCCGAAATGCGAGTCCATATGATAGGAAATTTCGTATCACGGAGTCTTGCATGTTCACTGCAAATCATTTTGCAAGAATATGAGGTGCATATGTTTAAATATTTGGTTTGTGGGGCCGTGGGGTTGGAGTCAGATACCAGGGTATTTCCAGCACAGTCCAGCATCAAGTGAGATGGCTATGTACAGGGCCAATTGTCTCATCCTCCGAAATGTAATTCGTTTGGCCTAATGTTTTAATCAATACTCTTTTTTCATAACGCTCTTTAGAAGTTGTGAGAACTCACGTTTTTTCCTCTGTAGATGGCAACTGTAAAAAAGGTTTAAAATCTGATATTCACTTTAAATAGCATATATGACTCTCAACGAGTGACCATTGCTTTGTTTTCAACTTGTTGCATTTGATAGCTTTTATTTGAGATGTGCTCAAGACTGTTCAGCAAATAAAATTTAGGTTCCTCTTCCAAAGTTTTTCAGGCAGCTCCTCAAGAATGTTATGGTTATGATTTATTGATGAATAGTTACCATTGTTTGGCCTATTAAATTATACTACGTACTACGTTAAGTCAAAATTCTTCGTGAACATAGTTGTTCGCTTTTGTCCATCATACTGACTTCTCTAGTTTGCGATTTAATTGGCTCTTACATTCGTTTGCTAGTTGATGAAATGGTTCTGCAGATTTCAACAAAAACGTTATTTGTTGATGTTGATCAATTTTACTTGCGGTCGCAGGTGGGAGTGCGCATTGAAGGTGGTGTGGAGGTAGATTGTGGCCACGGCAAGACGGTGCAGTTGTGGCCGCCCATTGTGTGGCACCCTGGTTGGGCTCTAACATGTTCGGATGTGCTGCAGAAGATGTTGTATGAGGTGGAGAGGAGCTCCATCACGCACAGATCTTCACTTGTGATTCAAGGTCCAGATGTAGTTATCAACCATTTGGAATTGGATGGCACCCTTGTCATCCATTGTGAACCTGGAGCACAGGTGAGAATACATTATCTCAGAGGAAACCATAGTCTGTTAATTTTACTGGCGAAGTCTTGTTTGAGGAAAATTTTAACGAGTTTATAATTATCATTTTTTTGTTGTCTAACGACGGATCAGATAATCTTTAAAAAAAAAGTTGGAATCATCAAAATTGAGCAAGTACAAATATGTAGATGAAAATTATTTTATCCAAAAATAAATACACAATGGATTCTTTGTCGGCACTAGAGAATGTTGAAAGTATTAAGAAAGAATCACTGGTCATAATAGACCATGCCCACATTCCCTAAACTGGATTACCGGAAGGATAAATTTTTTCATTCATCACACTTCTCATCTGTTGCACTCAATGTTGTCTTTTAGGACAAGTTGGACCTACTTGGCATTTCTTCTAAGAGGGGTGATGAAAATGATTCCCAACTACCCAATGGTGTTCAAATCCTATCGATCAAATACCCCTCGGGATTTCCTAGAATGTTTTCAAATATTCACAGTTAGTTCATGTTAAATCACATTTGCGAAAAATATACACTCAGAGGGTAAATAGTCCTACACCAATGAATTTGAAGATGAATTCTTCCATTTTGTGACTGAATCGTGTGGGAATGGTATCTTGCTTTAACTTTCTTCAATGTTGCTTGTTACAAAAAATACTGCCTCAGTGCCACTAGAACCTCCTCCTTTCCATATCATCACTCAGTCCTTCGCTGAACTTGGGGACTGACTCACTTCAAAATGCAGGTGACACTCAAGAACCTGCGCATTAAAAATGAGGGGTGGAGATTTCTGTGCACTAAAGATCATGAAGTAGAAGGTGACTCCAACGCTGCACAGATACGCAAATACACGATTGATAATGAAAGAGGAACGAAATTGGTATTTGATAAGGCCGGCCCATGTTGCATTGAAAATGTTACCTTTGATAGCTCTTTGACTTCAAGCAAGATAGCAAGTCTAAACCCTTCGAAGCAGTGTCCAGATACCCAACTAAATGAAGTCCAGAGCTTGGGCAATCCGTCTCAAACTTCGAGCATAGCATAGCTTAGACAAAACTCCTTCCGATACTGGGAAAAAATACATGAACGTAAGTTACTGTGTTTAGGGTTTAGGGTTTTTAGGGTTTGGAGACACTCTTTGCAGTAGTGATAGAGTCTTGATTCACCCAGCCCCCACAAAGAATCAGAGTTCTTCTGAGTCAACATCTGATAATGGTTGACTTCAATCATAGTTCTAGAGAATCAAGTTCAGTCATCGAGATCTGGAAATTAAATAAAATCAGCTTGTTTACAGTGAGTGCGTTGGTGTACACAAACACGGAGCTGCACATGATTATCGCTTTCTATCTCAGCAGAAATTTGAACGTTTCAATGGTTACAGCTTGAGAATTATACCGCTTAATATATTTTCAAAGAAGCATTGCCAAAAACATTTTACTCCGTACTAGTTAACAGCGAAATAGAACCTAGAATATCCGACCTTCCTTCGTGGCAATTGTGCTGACAAAAGAAATTCAAGATATATAACAGATTTGAATTGTAACATAGCTTGGCACAGAAGTGTAAACTTCTCAAACACCTGGCGTCTCGAAGAACCCGCAGTGAATGTCTCAAGGTGTTTTGAAATAGTATTGTTTACATCGCCGGAGCTGTGTCGGCGGGGCAAGTGTGTCTGCGGGGCAAGAGTGTCTTGTACGCAACGAACGATCATCGCAATACATTACATAACCTCGCATCGCCATTTGTAGGCACTCACTTTCATAATTCTCCATTCTGCATTCTCTCTCAAATCGATTTCTCAATCTGCCCGCAGGATCTGCAGGTCCAGGCTCAATCAAGGTTAGAGCTAGGCTTCAGGAGATGAATCACCAAGTGCTCCGCCCGGGGGTTTAATTGGTCGTAACTCTTAATTACTTGGATCGTCGCCAGACACCTCCCGTCCTCATCTCTCTCTAGTGGCTGCTGCAGGTGAATTCAGTGCTGATTGCTTTTATGATTGATGGGGTAGAGATGCTAGCGCCAGATTGCATTTGTTACTTGCCACAGGGTGCGTGCTTGCGAGTGCAGGTTAAGTTGGTAGAGACTAGTGTCATGGTGGGAAATGCTGCTGCTGCTGCTCCATGTGGTGAAATTCTTGAGTTGGGGAAGATTCTGTACAGATTCCTTCTGACGCAAGAAGCAATACAACAGTAGTGCTACCCTCTTGTGCATTTGTTTTGTGGTTGGTTTATAGTGGAAATGTATGCTACCCCTTCTGTTGACCTGTGTGAAATATTTTTGTGAAAGGACTGTGTGATTGTTTTCCCCTGTGGAGGTTTGAGGATCAGAAAATTTTGACATTTTGAAATCATCAGGTGAGAAATCTCGACTTCCTGTTCCTGTGGCACAATGTAATTCCTGATCTTGTGCATTGGTATTGGTGCTGTTTTGAGATGGAAATGTATGTGACCCTTTGTTCTTGACCTCTGGAAACTTAAGGTAGACTTGTGTTAATTGGATACTTTTTTCTCTCTGCGCCCACTTCTTGTCGGCTATAATCATCATGCAATTAATTTGTGCGAGATGATTAGCAGATCCAAATCGTGCCAGTAGTCGTTTGCCTCCTCATTTTTAGAGCTCATATGAACATCATATTCACTATCAAAGTGGAGATTTCCGTGCTCATTAAGTGGTCATATAGGTCCCCCAATCATGTTGACTTTTGGGTCTAGACTGGTTAGGATATTTTGAGCGTATAGTCCAATCTCTTTTAAACATGTGTCAATTCGGTATTCGTTCTTAGATCCACATCTAACCACATATCACACTCCAGTATGAGTCTCCAAATTCTGCTTTATTGGAGGTAGGTATGTCTACCTTATGTCAAAAGGAATGATGTTTCTCTCTAGGGATTTAAGGATCAGCAAATTTAATTTACATTTGGAATCATTGTGTGTGGATCATGTCTGCAACAACTTTTGCCTCTAGTGAGGGAATCAAAGGAAGGGGTTCATTTACTTAACCTCTACCTGTTTTTCTGTGGCACATCAAAGTCATCTTTTGTATGCAATGGTTTTGTTGTTGTTTGGGGTGGAATTTATATTGATCCTTTCGTTCCTTGTAGCATGACTCCATGTCCTCCTCCTTGTCATGTTTGGTGAGCACTGGGCCGGAGTAGTCCATAACATAGCGTCTAAAACAAGGGGGATTAATTCTTCTGCAATTTGCACAGGTTGCTTGCAATTTCTACTCGAGGAGGTTGCAACAATGCCGGGCGGTAATGGCGCAAACATCGAAGCTGATCCTGACCGCAACTCTGTGTGGAACCCATCTATACGGACACCACCTCCTCCTCCACCACCTCCTCCACCACCGCCAGAAAACAAATGATGAGGTTACGTAGTGCAGCAATATGCAGACATCCAAGTGTCTAATCCTATGATGATACGTAGGGGAGGCCAAGGAAGACCTAATTCCAAGCCCTTGCCTTACCACGGTGATCCAGTCATTGCATTTGCAGGGCAAGATTACTTGTCTAATGTGGCATAGTAGGCCAAAGGCAGATACATTGCTTTCTGCGGCCAGCTTGCAGTAACACCTCAATGTCCAGTATGCTGATGTCCAGTATACCATCCACCTTTTGACAAAAACACATGTTCTCGGTTCTGGGTACTTTGCAGATTGCAAGGTCACGTTCACCAAGTGAAGTTTGCTTTTGCCTGAGCTTCAACTCCAGTTTCTTGGAAGCAATCCATCCAACAGTGTTAGTAGACCAGCTAGTGTTGTCTGCAGCCGTCAACATTTGAAGCTTCACTAGGACGAGGTTATAAACTTAGTACCTTACCCTTTAAAATGGCGGTATTCGATTGTGTATCTACAATATTGATACTACCATAATCTGAAGGTTTATTGTGTACATGTGGGGAAGATAGACTAGTTTAAATTTACTTTTGTGTGTTTTGGTGTGAGAATGTGTCGTGAATTCTCTGTTGCAATATTCAATCAAGTTGTCATCCTAGTACCTACTGCTCTGAATGGGAAACATGGTTTTGGTAGTATGTGCAAAATCCATAATAGCCTTTCTTAGGTTGCTAATTAAGTCATAAGTATCACCTACCATGATGCCAGTATCTGTGCAGTACACAATGGACCTGCATTCAAGTAGGTTGTATGAATGAATCAACTAGGATGGATGAGATGTGATGTTACATTGATAATGTATATCTTAGAGCATTGACTAGCTATTGACCAGTGTTAATGCCATGGACCTTGATGAAAGCTAACCTACTGCCACTTCCATCTTTATAATCAGTTAGAGGTTCCGTGACAGGATAGACTTGATTGACATATCTTCAAGTATAGAGGGTCACCCAAAATATCTGGTTTTGTAACAATCATAAATCTTACTGTCTGGAGACCAATGACAGAATTGATCAGTCGAAACTTCCTTCAAAATAGGTGAAAACTATGTGGGCAGAATATAATATTGTGAAGCGTCACACATTAAGTGCATTGCCACTTACCCAAATATATCCTAAAACCTAGGAAGTTTCAAAATTGTCATGTACACTACATAGTGGCCAACTCTGACCATATAGGATGTACGAACTTCTTGAGAGACAATCCAACTCAAGCATGATGTAAATGGACCCGGGGAAGTCACTCCATTGGTCAAGTTGACGCCATGTGCGATAAAAGTGAATCTACTTTTTCTAAAGGCATCACCAAAATGGGTCAAATTTTATCAATTTTTTTTTCTCTAGTAGATATATATGGTATCTATTACATAGTAAAAAATGGTAACCAAATTTGATGATCTCTTTTTTGTATAAAACATACCGTTTCTAACTAGAATGACGCAGAATTGAACTAAAACAATTACTACAAAAAATGAAGATGACTAAAAATTTCGAAAAAAAAAAAAAAAAAAATTATCAATGGTTTTGTATCTCTAGTAAAAATATCATCATTTTAAAAATTATTTATGACATATAATATAGGGGTAGCAAACTTTTATTGCACGTAGTGGCCTAATGTGCATGGAGTGACTTCCCCGGGTAAATGGATTGGATTGAATACAGAACAGATCTAAAAACATTGACACCTCTGTCAGATGTAGCATACATATAAAATAGGCAACCAAACCACAAATATGCACAATTGTTGCACAAATGAGTCAATCCCTGTAACAAATCATGCAACTCAAATTGTGTACTTTGACACCAGCAACAAATCATGCAAGACATATGTGAAGGGTATTTCTTACCATTCACTGTAAAGGGAGGCAGGAATTTTCCACTTGTTCTTTGCATACACAGCACAATTGGTGAAAGCATCGAGCTTGTATTGCAGCTTCTTGGTAAAACCGGGACTTTGCAGCCCTTCCCTTGCTCTCTTCACATCGTCCGTATCCAGGTAATTCTTTGTGTACACACATGTCACATGCATGTAATTGCCAGGATGTTTAGGCGCTACCTTGGCCGCAATCCCAAGAATGCCACTTGTAACACCTTCTGCAACCTGCACAGTTTACCACTAAATACTTCATTGAGTACATCTACAACTACACTGTTTTTTGCATTTAGTGTTGTCAACAGTAATTACGAACCACAACACTAAATGCCAGTGACGCCCTTAATGTTTACATCTCCACAATTAGTGTTATAATATTTTTTATGTTTTGTGTTTTGTTGCCGCATGGTTGCACCACCACCATCTCTACCACCACCATCTCTACCACCACTACTTGAACACTATTTGTCAAGTGTTTGGTGGATAGTGTTGCAGGTAAATGAATAGTAACAACATTAAATGCCACACAACACTAAATGCAAAAAACAGTGTACATGCACAGCACCTAGGACAAAATTTGTCACAAAGCATACTCAAGTCATGCTTTCCTTCAATGCCAAAAAGCAGCAAGTGATAACAGTTCACCATGTCTTAAACCAGACAAGTACTACACAGAATCGTCACAGGGAAGCGTAGAGAATTCCCCTTCAATATGCACAAAGTGAAGAACTCCAGAGAGAACACAAAACTGAGTCCTTTGTAGAATCCTGAGATTCCTCAGTGGACAAGGGTGGTGGAAACCTTCATAGCATATTCCAATAAAAGCAGGTGTAGCACGCATGGTAGGTTTAACCATGAAAAAGTTGCACATAACCAAAATCGTTGATGTTATACAACTAAATACCTCAAAACCTTTTGATAGACTGATTGGTGATAAGAGGTACATCCCATTTCCAACAAAGCAAGGTCACCCATAAACCTGGAAAGACCTTATGCTTTCCATGTGAGTAAAAAGCACAAGGCCACTATCAACACTTTCAAGAACCAACCTCAACATCTTCACTTTACCACATTGTACTGGAATTTAAGTTCACTGACTCCATTCTATCATTTTGCGCTCACCATCCAGAAACACAGCAATAAAATTTACAGACAATCAAGACAATAACATAATCTTCCAGGACAATTGGCATTATGTTATAAAATCATTCGATGTTTTCCCTTATTGAAGTCTACAAACTCTTGGAAGGCTACTTGCATATGACGTGCAAGTATGCATTAATCACAGATAACATCACAATAGAGAGAAGATAATGAGGATGCAAATTACATGCTTTTTGCTTTGACATGCCAAACTGCTCCTTCCAACCCTTCCAGCACTATGAACAAATTACAGGAATTTAGGGTATACGACAAGGCCAACACAAATGGTTAATGAAATAGCTCACAGCAGCAATGCAGTTCACTATCCGGAAGAAAAACAGCAGATGTGCATCCACTCTGGGAGAAGTACAGCACACAAGAAAGCCACTGCTGAAACAATGCTGACACAATTCTAGAGTTACCAACACAAGAGAAGCCATCTAATTAATGGCATCTGTTATTACTGAATTGAGAGGATACATGGTGATACGCTAGTGTGTTGATTGGTCGCTTCAATAATCTTAAGGGAAACCATAAACCTCCCCACAAACTTTCCACTTCAACACCAAATTCAAATTGCAGGGACTAAACTGAATAGGATGAACATCACAAACATTCGAAATAGTTTGAAACAAACCTTAGACCAAACCATTTCAACAGACGCAGAATAGTACACTGTATTCTTCGGCGAGCGAATCCAAAATCTGTACAAGACACAGCATCATTACTGCTCAAGCAGAGGCTGCTCCATGCTTTGGAAAGCCCAATATTATCCGCCTTTGACGCTTTCGTTCCAGAATCATCAGCAGGA
This sequence comes from Polytrichum formosum, assembly GCA_964035585.1. Classification (NCBI taxonomy): domain Eukaryota; kingdom Viridiplantae; phylum Streptophyta; class Polytrichopsida; order Polytrichales; family Polytrichaceae; genus Polytrichum; species Polytrichum formosum. The sequence goes on from OZ037938.1 coordinate 33,887,670, forward strand.
TTTCGGACGTAAATCCAGGAGACACTTGGATTCGTGGTGGTTGAGGGTGGGCCATGTTTGTAAAAACTGTTGCAGGCTCTGGACTTCCGGGTCATAGTAGACACACATGTCTGGGGTTTAGGGTGTAGGGTGTAGGGTGTAGGATGTAGGGTTTAAGCCCAGAGTAGAAGCAGCCTGCAATCCTCAGCTTCAACAAGAAGAATTTGGCAGATTTTTTGCAATGCCACCTCTTCGCATACCAACACGCACTATTTACTTGCTATAAGTTGAAAGTTGTAAAATGAAGGCCAATAATTAACAGAGGCCACCGTAAATTCAAGAAATCTGCACTCACCCATGTGAATTGAGATGTAATTCACCCCAAAAACAAACTCACCATATCCATATCACACAGCAGCTAAGAATTGCAACAAACACCCTTACCAAGTTTTGGTAGAATTTACACCCACCTCAAACCTCTGTGCAGTCTGTTTCGATTTCGAGGGTCAGATCGCCCCCTTAGCCTTCTGCCGAACCTCACTCACTCAACGCCTGGATCAAATATTCGCAACAGTAAGCCTCGATCAAACTGAGAAACGCTTCAAATCACCAATACGCCACACATCACATCCCCTAACCCCAGAAAATGCAGCGCCTCAAATTGCATCATCCTTGAACCCTAAACCCTCAGAAGATGGCAATCCAAGCGAACTTTCAGGTGATTGCACCATGAGTGCCGATCTGAACCCTAACAGGTGAATCGGCTTGAATTACATACTTGGAATGCAAATACATACATTCAATTCATTCTTCCAACATCGCATATACCCCTAGTAAAGCAGCTGGACATTTCTTCAAACTTCTACCGAATTCGATACCGATCGTTACACAAGCAGGGAAAGGTGCATTCTCCAAAATCAAACTGCCTACCTCAACCGATCTGAAGAAGCAAGCAGATGCAACTCTTCGATCCAGCAATTCCAACCTTGCCAGGCTGCCCCGCTCAAATCATAATTTCGTGCCCTGGATGAAGAATTGCTTGCAGCGGTTGAATATTCAAATTCAATCTGCGTGACTCCCGGCCGATGATTGTTCACCAGTTGTTTGATTCTTAATTTGGATTGATCAATACACTGTTAAACATCTGATGTGCCATGTTTAATCATAGTGGTCTTTGTGACTAGGTAGACAACCCTTATTCAGTTACTTTTCTTATTGAGAAACCTATATTTAAGTGGTATGTGGGTTGGCACAGTCCAATCTCTTTTAAATACATGTCTTTTTGGAATCCGTTCTTGAAGCCGCACCAAACCACACACCACTCAAACATAGGTTTTCCAATAAGAAAAGTAACTGATCTAGGCATGTCTACCTTATACACGATTGTTATTTCGCTCTTTTTCATTTCAGATCGCGATTTGAAAACACTCAGAGATGCTTCGGCCTCTCGGTCATCCTCTTGAAGGTTCTCATTAGTAGCTCCATCTTCAAGGAGATCCGTCTTTTCCATGACAAGATTTGGTAGAGTATTGAATGCAAGAGAACCTCGAGACTTAGGCGAAAGACCCAGTGCTTTTTCTTTTTCGCCTTTTTCTCCGGACACAAATCTTCATCGTCGTTGTCAGCTACAAATTTTGGTTGCCTATGCTGCTTCTGGCCATGCTTTCTGAATTTTCGTGATGACTCCTCGTCAAATATGCTTGAAGACTTGGTTCTCGAATTTGTGCCTCCTCAAGCTCCAATGGCAGTTGATAATGTCAAGAGAACGACGTTGCAATGCCGGATCTTGTCCTGAATCATTCTTTGCATGACCTTTAGAAAGCTGGAACATTAGTTGGATGTCAATCCTATTCAGTCGGAATTTCATGAGCACCTAAGCCGAAGAATCAAGAGGAATGGATAGATATCACTTCTTCACACCAATTCTTCAATGAGGGCTTAGAATGACATACATGAGCTCCGGTTTCCACGATTCAGTCCTACCTCGGATTGTAAGAGTTAACGGTTAATCCACTAGCCTTGATTGATGTTTTGAAACATGCCCACAAATCTACTATAGCCGATAGGACCAGCTCTGCAACAAATCATCCCATGAAGCAACTTCTCAACGGTACATTCTTGTTATGAGGTGGGCTCCGATTCCACTGAATTTTATGTTGTTGAGTACTTCAGTATCAACCTACACCCCTGTTATTTCATCTACACTAAGATTTTTCACAAACATTTTCTTAACCGATGGCATCTAAACTCGTGAACATCCCCCAAGCTTACCACACAAGCTGCGAAATTTTATTGGTACAGTCTAACCTCGTTAATACGACACTCGTTTATATGACACCCTCGATATTACAACACATTTTTGTGCAACCAAACTTTTTAGTTCAAAACTCCCTCTTTTATACGACCACAACACTTGATAATGCGACATTTAGAATCTCTGTTTTGTCATATTAAAGAGGTAGTTAATGTTAAAATTCCTTTCATCTATGTTATGTACATCTAAAATACATCCATTTTCACTTGGGAACTACTTGGGAACTTCACTTATCATTGGGAACTTAATGAGAATTAGGGTGACTAGTGTAAAATGGACATGGTTAGAGTTAGAGTGGCCTCCTGCCTAGTATGTTGCCTTGTACACAGGTGATATAGTATCACCAGTATCTTGATGCTAAACGTCATGCATCATTGTTGTCTAGTTTCTTATTAGAGAACTCTTTATATTTTGGTGTTAATGAAACTATTAGTTTTCAAAAGTTAGTAGGGAATTTAGATAAGATGACAGTTGCTAACTTGGGTAGGCAACACCGGAGATCTTTGGACTCCTATTTCAAGAGTTCTTGAGAATATTTGTATTTGTTTGGAGTTATAAGTTATTATTTCATGCCCTCTATATTGCTTAAACTCATTGTATATATTTTTAAGCTCATATTACTTATGTTTTCGAATTCCCTCAATAATACAACACCTCGATAACACGACTTTTTTGTGTTTCCCAAACGTGTCATACTAAAGAGGGAGAACAATAGTTTCTACCCGATCATGGTTGCGGGAGGTCCGACAGCTAGAGAGTAAGACCAAGTATGCTCTTGGCACATCACAAATGATTATAATATTCATGATCTCAAAAGTCGGATGAAAAACCTCAACTCCCAAGAACAACTTTCATTTCTTAAGAATATGGCTTGCATAATTCCACATGGAGTACATAAAGAAGCCACATGAGTATTGGCGGTCACTGAGTAGACAACAAGGATTTGGCAAAAGGAATCCTAGGAAGAACTACACTAAATATGATATGTAGTGTCATATGATATTTGATATCACTATAGTAACTTTTTGGATGACACGTCTTATGAATAAGTTTACAAATATTGTCATGGATGATTGGAATTTGGATGAAAACTCACTTGGTAAGTGACAGTAATTGCAACACTGTAAATCTATAATCCCAAAAAAATTTACAAGGAATGACAAATAATGTTGGGTTAACATTTAGTGTTGGTGCACTATTCCACGATTTACAATAAGTATTGAGCAAGACAATTAGAATTGGTGGCACTAAATATGATATTTAGTGTAGTACACGGTTAAATGGCTCATCTTCACACATAGAAAATGCAGATTCCAAGACCAGGGTTTCCATCGGATAACAAACCATCCATGCATTTTCCTTTTGATTTTGAATCTATTATGGAAATGGACAAAGATGTGCTTAAAGGTTTGGCTTCCACTTTGGGAGTAACTATGCAAAAACCGGATAGGATCCGATGGGCTATTCTAAAACACCTCTATGAGAAAATATCAACTTGAGCATAATATGCTTGAAAAATCTCTTCATAAACTCAAGAACTTGGATTATCAAACAACTATTGATGAGCTTCAAGAAAAATGTGTAGTACTTGTAGACAACAATGCAACATGTGGTTATTTCACAAGTGGCACAAAAATATGGAAAAATTTGGTCAGAGCTTAAGTCTCTTCATGCAAATCATACAACTTTAAACAAAGCCTTTTAGAACCCTAAACTCTTGCAAAATTCACATGCTTTGGAAATCTTGGATATGAAGAAGGGAGACACATTCAAAATGACGAAATTCGTTATATCGAGACTTTTCAGCGATTTTGAGACAAAGTGCTAGTTATTGGAAATTCATTTAAAAAAATAGTAATTGAAATAAAAAATAAATAATGCTCAAATAGTGATCTGCTAATACAATTCTAAAAGTTGGTGTTCTTACCTATTTATTAAAAAATTCTAGTAAAGAGATAAAGCGGTTTATCTTTGAGTCGAGGATAAAATGAGACTCTGAAACGTCTCGATATAATGAATATCGTCATCAAAGTAGATGTATTAATTGAGCTCACCGCCTCGCTTTTGTAACATGGGCCATTATTGGTACATGTTGACTAGAAATAAGATAACGGTAGTCTAGAATGAATTTAAAGTAAAAGCATAGAGTTCATTATATTTGCTATATGATTTTCTTTGTCAATCCAAAAGCATCTACATAAGTGCATTTACACTCATGTAATAATTGAAACCTTGACAATAATCTATTGTGGCCTTGACCTTTTTTCTTTTCCACTAAAATGCAAGCACTAGTCTCAAAGGGCTTTTTGCTTTTACCTTTCACATAAGCACTTACATACTTGGCTTGGTTTTTGGAATATGAAGCAATAAGTAAACAATGACCAAAAACCTTGGAATCTTCACTAAAAAGTGTATCTAGTGGGCTTCGGAGATAAGAAAATTGGTTAACTTTATTCATACCAAAGTTCAAAGAATCGAGTACAAAATCAAATGACTTGCCTATCTTTGCCTCTAAGATTTGAACAAGATAATCTAAAAATTCTAATCTTGATCTCCTTTCTGCCTCAACAAATTGCCCACAATCTTTCTGCTGAGGATCTAAAAATCCATTTCCGCTTTGTCAATAGTGGAATTAGACTTCTTAGGGCAAGTATTAGCCTTATGGCCCTTTTCTTCACAAAAGTAGCATTTCCCTTCTTTCTTTAAGCTGCAACTCGTTTGTAGTCAATCTCCCTACCATTAGTGAACTTCATGGTAGATTTCTTTTGATTCTTGATTGGACCACCTACTCCTATAGGAGTTTTTTTCTCACCGTTCTTAGTAGATGCAATCTCTAACCCAGACTTAACTTGTTGGAGATTAGAATCTATAGAAACGGCATAGGTAACTAACCTCTGAAAATCTTCCCAGGGTTGGGCATCATTCAATGGGTCCACCGCTACCTTTAATCTTATTTTTGGCTTTAATCCATCAATAAAATGGTGAATCTTATCACCAACACTCATGGGTAAAGTAACAATTTCTGCACATAAGTTTTGAAACTCATTGGCATAACTTTCAACCGACAAGTGTTGAGATAACTTACTAAGTTTGGTGCGGGCAACCTGCTCGGGGTTAACATTCTCATAGGCCTTTGTAAGCGCCTCTTTGAAATGCACCCACTCTTTAGGATTTTTGCCCTCTCTCTCTCTCTAAAATTACCTCCCCACCATGCCCGGTTGTCTTAAGTTTAACTAAAATAAAAGCATGTTCATTATTAACAAATATAATGAACTCTATGCTTTTACTTTAAACTCATTCTAGACTACCGTTATCTTAGTTCTAGTCAACATGTACCAATAATGGCCCATGTTATAGCTTTCTACTGAAATGTAAAACACTTTAAATAATGCCTACAAGGCATTATACAAACTCTAGAACAATGCCTGAAATTGAAGGAACAAAGGCATGAGATTCACGAAAAAACATTCACTCCGGCAACAATGCATACCATCAGTTCACTTCATATCCATCTAAAGGAATTAGACTCCCGCATCTTTAATTTTGAATCATCCATGACAATAGCTAAGTATCCTAATATTTCTCACATGTCCAAGCTCGAAAGGGACATAGCTGTACTACAAGACCATTTAAAAACCCATGAAAAAGAGGCTACCACATGGGCATCTAAACTCCAAGACAATGGCCAAGAATATTCTTTTCATCATCAAACAACACAACACGTACGGGAGATATTGGAGAGGGAGAAACGAGGCTTACATTTAAAATTGATTGATATGGAAGAAAGTGAGCATGAGAACACTCTCCTCACCCCAAGGATTTTTACAATACATGTTTGGTAGGACATCACATATTTCAAAAGCCTGGAGGGTTGGAAAATTCAATCTAGCTAGACCCCGCCCAATTATTTTCAAATGCATCAATTGGGAAACAAAAACAAACTACTTGACAAATTGCGAAAAACTCGCATGCACACAAATCGGACTTGATAAGGATTGAGCACCAATTTAATAGAAATGATTTGCCAAAAAATGGGAACAAATGAACGAGCTTCAAAAGTCGGGGCAAATAGCCAAGATTATACAAGGAGAAATTGTAGTACTTGAGGGGGGATCAAAAAATTGGTCATGTAGCATGACACACAAAGCATGTTAATTGAAGCAATATCAAGGGACAAACCTCAACTTCACAATGTGTGCCCCATTTCATGTGTTTTGTAGATTCATAGAGGTTATTCTATGCATGACAATATTCTAATAGCAAGTCTTTTTCCAACTCTAGATCTGATATTCTTAGTAGAGACTTGGGAGAAAGATGGAATAGGTATAGCAAAAATTCTTGGTTATAGCCATTTTTCCACTATGCAAAATGGATCTAGCAACATACATTCAGGCATTACTACTCGAGGACATGGAAGTATTGTTGTATTTATTAGGACGTCTATCTACACATGGGTCTTACATCTCCCCTCTTCTCACATAGACACACATATATGGATTACAATCCATTAGGGCATAGGTCTCTCCATGGATATATATATATGCTTATTTCCACCCTCTGGATCCAAAAGCTACAAATCTAGAAATACGGATCCTTACACTCTTCTTTTTACCAAGTTTGTTTATTATCAATCTTTAGGGGAGGTTTTTCAAGTAGGTGATTGTAACGCTTGAACTAGCTCTCACCAAGGACAAGACCTCCATCTTGACAACAATGGCATCCCTAGACTCCACTGGTTGAGAGAGGCCAATGACATTGGTCGTTACATGCATTCGGTTGATTACTAATAGAAAATTTGTCCTCCTCCGATCCTGTGATTCTTATAAGCAATGTCAAAATTTCACTTGTTTCTCTAGTATGGGTGGGGCTAGTGTAGTCGATTATCTCATAGGTGATCCCAACCACCTTCAAAACTCTATCTCCAATTTTTCCATAGGTAATAAACAACCCAATGCAGACCACTGCCCTCTCTTCTTCACAATAGGTAATAGTGTAGGTTTGAGGCCTCCAACCCCGTTTAGTCAAGGTCAGGTTCTCCGCCCCAATCCCAAGAAGGCAAACCAACATGTTCTCAATATTGATCATGAATGGGCGTAACCACGGTCAAATATATAGCCCCATTACCCTGCATAGGCTTAAGTGAAAGTGATTCAAAACTATATACTAACTTTGATTTTCATGAAGAAAAACATCATAAACATTTTGAAAATACATTGATCTACAAAGCCAAGTAATTTATCTTGACAAAAACAATTTCAAGAAAAGTCTACATATTTAAGAAGATGGTGCAAGTAGTGTGCAAGTAGGTATATTGAACATGTAATTGTTTAAAATTTGTTTTGAATATAATAGAATTACAATAAATTGATGATTTTCTACAAATTTTTGTAGTTTTTTCCTCAATTTTATAATGAATTCAAGGAATATGAATATATATATATATATATCCAACTTCAAGATATTTAAGGTCATGAAATCCACAGCTAAAACCAAATTTAGCCATTATCTTTTGAGTAATACTTTTAAAGATAAGTTTTGAAGATATCATCTTGATATTTTGTATTTGAGTACCTAAAACAACAATAGAGAGTGGCATGAAATAAAATCCAATTCAAACAATACTTTGCTATTACTTTTACGCGTTTGACCAAAAATATTTATGGTTTTAGTATACCAGAGCATTTTTCCATATACTTGACCGTGCTTGCTCCTAAACTCACTTTTGTGCAAGGCAAGACCTACACCTCATTAGATGACCACACTCAAGCCTGGTTACAATTGATACTACATGCGGCTCAACCAATCTTCTCTAAAAAAAACCAGGTGGCAAACAATGCAGTAGACTGTCCAACACATCGTTTGATAATGATTGTCGACAAGCCTGGTGAAACTTCCATATGTTGTTAAACTCTAGTCATCCAAACAAAATATACAAAATGGCTTCCAAAAAATACCGCATGATGATCCGGCACAAGAAATGTTCTCACCTAGAGCATAAATAAAAGGATCTACATCTCCTACTTGAAAGTGACCCAAAATTCTTTTGGAAGAGCTTTGAAGAAAAAGATGATTCGTCACAAGAAGCAATAGATTATTGCACAAAACTATACACCTTAGGTATCTAAGGTTCAATGATCACTTTGTTCCAATCATTCAACTTCCTAATGTTTTTACAAGGGGAAAATATGGGCCCATATGAAAGACCTAGCAAATCACATGGCCAGGGATATCCATGGGTTAAAACCCAAGCTCTAAAACGGGTTGCAAATGACCTATGTGAACCAATCACAAAGCTATTTAATTTGGTGGATAAAGAGGGTTTCCCGGCTTGATGGACTATCAACATCATTCAAATGATCTTCAAATCTGGCAAAAGACACTCCCTAGGGAACTATAGGACCCTCGGGGCAATCATACCCCCTTACGTTTCATAACCACGTGCGATAAAAAGTTTGCTACCCTATATTATATGCCATAGATAATTTTTCTACATATACATAACCATTGATAATATCTTTTGTTTTTTTTTTGAAATTTTTAGTAATCTTCATTTTTTTAGTATTTGTTTTAGTTCAATTTTGCGTCATTCTAGTTAGAAACGGTATGTTTTATAATTATTTTTAAAAAATAATCAAATTTGGTTACCATTTTTTACTGTGTAATAGATACCGTGTATATCTACTCATGAAAAAAAATTGATAAAATTTTGACCCGTTTTGGTGATGCTTTATTTAAAAAGTAGATTTTTTTTATCGCACGTGGTGTTCAACTTGACAATGGAGTGCACCCCCCGGGATAGGACCATAATGCTAGGAACAATCTTTGGCAAGCGTTATGGCTATGTTTTAGAAAAAAATGATTAGTCGGTGGGCATAATTGAAAGGGGTTAGGACGGGACACAAGCAGGTTTCAAGGAAGGTAGATCTATTTTGGATCACATCCTTACACTACGTACTCTATTCGAACAAGAGATATTTGCAAGTCGATGTCTCTATTCTTTCTTTGTCGATTTCAAAAAAGCTTTTGACACAATCCCGCATGACAAGCTTTGGGAACGCCTCCAAAGACTAGGGGTACCACCTCATTTGCAACAAGATGTGAAAGCCATGTACACCGCAGTCCACGCAAAAGTTCAAATAAATGGTGACACACATTGTGAAGTAATGTCCAACATTGGTGTTAAATAAGGATGTCCCCTCTCCCCCACACTATTTGGCTTGTACATTGATGAACTTGAAACATATTTGGATGAGATCAACAAGGGTTCTCCGTGCTTATTTAACACAGTTGGTTGCCATTCTTCTTTTTGCCGACGATGTTTTCCTACTCTCTAGATTAGGCGCAAACCTACAAAGACTTTTGAACAAGCTATAAGGATTTTGCACTTCTTCTAGCCTTGAAGTCAATCTAGCTAAGACTAAAATTATGATATTTGGCTGCAACAAAAAGAAATTAAACCAAAAGGCAAGGAACAAATTGAGATCGCCCATGAATACAAATGCCTTGGGATTGATATTTATTCACATGATTACTTTGAGCCATCCGTAAAAGGCGAGGAATTGCAAGTATGAAAGCGTTGATGGGAACTTTAAAGGAAAGAAGCAATAATCGGCGTCACATGTTGGGAACTAAAATCTCACCTATTCGAGGCTTTAGTGCTTCCTACTTTCACTTATGGCACCGAAATTTGGTGAGGTGACTTGAAAAACTCTCATTGGAAAGTCTTTGAGAAGGGCATTAAGATGTATATGATGTCTCACGTCAAAGTGCATTCTTCAACTTCCTATCATATCTTACTGGCTGAATTCAGAGAACTTCCCATAGAATTACGCGCTCTCACTATGGTCTTTCAACAATAGCTTGCCCACCTATCCCCCTCTTGGCTAGTCAATAAAGTAGCCTCACTGTCCCAACACTTGGCCAAACAAGGATTTAACACTTGGTACAAATCAACAACCATATGGAAGACATCATGGGGTTTATCTCATGGGGAAACCCGGTACAATCCAATCTCATCAACAACATATGTTGATATCAAGGAGTTTTTTCTTGCTAAAGAGTGGAACTCTTTCCATCTCTTTGGGAAGAAACTAGATTACCTCCACCTCAAGGATTTTCTTAAATACAAATGTGAATTGTACTTGAAGCAACCATTGACTCCACCACAACGCAAGATCATTGTTGCCTACCGCACCTTGAACCATAGACTTGCCATTGAAACTGGACGATGGACGAGTATCCCTATCTCCAAAGATACTAGACTATGCCACTTTTGCTGCTATAATGCAATTGAAAATGAGACACATTTCGTGTTGAAATGTCCCCTATACAACCCCATTAAAGATAAGTTTCCATCACTATTTGAGAACGCAGTTCCAATGAGCCTAAAGTCTTTCTTTCAATTAGACCAACAAGTTAACATTAGCCTCTATCTCACGGAGGCTAGCACACTCCGCCACTCTAGAGAATCAATTGGTTTGAAACCATCATGATGTACTTTCAATCTCATTAGCCTTTTCAACTTCCCGGACCTTAAAATCAATTTCATTGCATTTCATTCATTGTAAGCATCCTTGCCCGGTTATATACCTTCTCAACCTTCCGATGTCTTGCGAGTTTGTTGGCTTTGGTCACGTGGTGGTTTATGCTTTCTCTAAGAACTTCTGAAGCATATGTTTTTAATGCACCTTCTCACAAACGGACATTCTTAGTTCTGCATAATTGGGAGACTGCGAGGTGTAACCAAGTCATGTTTTGAGAATTTCATTTCATGTGCATGGGGCTTCATTACCCTAATTTCTTGGAAACAATCCATCCAAGATTACATGGTAGAGTTAGTTAGATGGTGCTAAAAAAAACACCCTAAAATCTTGCACAATAAGTACATAGTGATTCTGAGAATGTCCATTTCCTCAACATTAGGCTCACGTGTTGATTTTGGCTCATCTACCGATAGACTCGAACCCTAATTACTTTTTGCATATGAAACTCAAATAAGACATACTTTGGTACATTAAAATCCCCTTTCAAATGCTAATGAGAAACATTTAAGACTTCATCAACATAAATAAAATTAAATACGCTTAGCACCTTCTACCTATGACAAGGTTTTTATTGGTACCTAATTTAGATTGTGTCATTTGTAACATACTGGACAAAACTTTATGCATACAATTACATTATGCCCAACTACATCAGGGGAGCTCTGATTTTCACTCTGGTATTTGTTAATGTTTCATAAAATTTGGATCATCGAGCACAAGGATGATTTGACAGTCAAATTGATGGCACTATTTTGAGGCAGGAAAATAATAACAGTGCAATCATGCAATATAACCCAAATCTGATTCACAGTTGCCCCCTATGGGGAATTTTACAGCGATGGAGTGTCTTCATGGAAACATAAAGAAACATTCAATCATGAAGCAATGCACACTATTCTTCGCTGGGGACACTTACGCTGCTATGTCAATCGGTATGCCAAAATCTAAGTGAAGTCTATCCAGACTTGCAGAGGCATTGAATCCATCCTGTAAACTTAAATGTTACCTATGTAGGCATGTGCACTACCTGCATACAACCAAACCAACAGACATAAAAAAAAAAAAATTAGCCAATATAAAACAGATGTCTAACTATAACACAGGCTGGGAGCAGAAATAGAAGCTGAATTGTTTCCACAAACTTGAACAGGGATTCTACCAACATTTAGAGCAGATTGAAAATGTGAGAGCAAATCTTATTGCATACAAAACAAACTGTAGACGAACTTGACAGAGATACCCCAGTAGTTATAAATGCGGATCCACAAGTACATTATTGGAACTCTTTCCTGGATATTCCAAAGACTTGTAATGAAAGCAGAAAAAAGACGTTTATGCTTGAGTTTGTCTACTGGGACAAATATCGTCATCCTTATAAACTTCATTAAGAATCTGGAATTGATAAACTTAATGAATCTGGAATTTGTCAAGAATTCAAAAATGTTTAATAATTCTGATTGTTAATTTGTCCCTGTTTAAAGTGACATGACATTAAAATTAAGTTGTGACTTCTTTCTCATTAGATTATTACTAGCAACATATAAACAATATCTTCCTTAGTCCAACTTTAGTGCTAATTTTCTTTGATACTCGCACAGAAATATAATGGACTTTATGCATTCACATCATCTGATGAACCTCAAACTGGTTTGTACACAACTATTTACTAAAAGTGGTTTTTTATCCACCTCTCCTCTCTGACACCTCAGTGAGAAGCAGTAAACACAAATGCTTTGAAATCACATGTACTCTGCCACACTTTTGGCACATTAGTCTCACTTTTTTCAGTTCAGTTGTGATTAGAACATACAAAAGCATATCTCCTTATTTCAATTTGCTTCAGCATTAAGTATCCGGTAACATGACATAACAAGATCAAATTCAAGTTCATGGTTAATGTTCAGAAGAGAAATGGTGTTGAAAATAGAATATATGCTTATGGCGCCAATCCCTTTAAAGCCATGAAGATATAGCAGGTAAAGAAATAATCTCCATATAATCTCAGACTCACCTAACCACTGTGAATCCATCACTGGGAATTATGTCTGATCTCACAACTGCCAAACTTCTGTACTGATTTGCACTATTCCTCTGCAAGGCATGCACATGATAGTTGGTCATCAATTACGTTGAAGTCAAAGAGCAAATAGTAATGTGTCAATGTTAACTGGTAAGAGTAGAAAAAATGTCATTATCTTGGATCAATACTCCTCCTGAGACCTATTACACAAATTTAATAAAAACGTACTGAAGGTGACTAGTACCTTCTTTGAAGCTCCTTCACAACAAACTATGTCATTTGAGACGTGTCCACCTGAGAGACACTGCAGAGATGCAAAGCCATGACAACATCTCAGATTATCATTGAGGACAACCATGTTTAGCAGAAAGTTACTTCACCTTCTCTGTGACTTAAATCTATACAAACTAAGGACCACTCCCACACATAAGGTGATTGAATTTCTTTTGCCAACTATTAAAATGCGTGAAAACCAGACTTAATCCTAGGATGCTTTTTATCCAGGCTCTTGACAACAAGGCATTCTTTACATTACAAAGAATTTTAAAGGGCTGATGCATTGATAGTCTCACAATGAAGAATACAAGGAAAACAAGGGAGTAAACCTGGTCTACTCCATAACAAGCCACAGAAAGCTTTAAAGAAGATTCTGGGCTACGCAAAACTGTGAGCTCAAACTAATCAACAGTGACTGTCATGAGGCGGCTTAGAAATGAATAACAATTAACAGCTCCAGAGTGACAGCCACTATAGTGTTTCATCAACATGTAAAAGTTTGATGTCTCATGTTGAGAGATCTTGCAATAACAGATATGTTGAACAAATGAGAGCTCATCTTTAGACTATAGAGCTTCTTCACAGCGAGGAGGGCCTAAGCAGAGATTTCTAAGGCCCAGTCCTGTCAGAATGCAGAATGTGGACTTAAGAAGAGATGGTCAAGGCCTTTGATAAAAGACCTACCCGTCATTTAAAAGAGTCAATCTTTGGTGAACCCATTCACCAAATCGCTGTCGCTGAACCTCCTTCAGTTTGTGCTCATCCCGATTGACCTTAGATCGCAGTGGTGTGCACCTCAAGAAAATGTCTTCAGTGTCAAGAACATAGGAGACCTTGGAAGTACGGCTTGAGATTTTGTACTCTAGTCCATTCACCACCCTCACATTCTCCATTGCGCTTTGAAGTGCAACATTTTCATCGTCGCTTGCATGCTTTTTCTTCCTATTTCTTCTCATGAAAACTCGATGACTCCGCATTGTTGGTATCGAAATGAAGAATTCATCCAAGTAACTTTGAAACGAGGACTCTAAGGCATGACCAGAAACTTCCAGTTTGTCTGACCCCCCTTCCATCAGCTGTATACACAACTCGCTTGTACTGGACCTGTGCTCAAGTCGATATATGTTTTCATCATGAAGCAGCACGCAGGCATTTGCATAATAGACCTGATCGACAGCTTCACCAGCGTTCTCATATGCATGAAGCAACAGTAGCTTGAGGGCAGCATCATCTGAAGCTGCAGCTTGTAACTGCTTCACGAGCTTGAATATGAGCTTGTCAAGAGTGAACAAGACATAAGACTGTGTGCCAATAATTGCCCTACACTCATCTTCAAATTTGGAGTTCTCCACTGAACCATCAAGTAAGCTGTAAAGCACCTGCATAAACCTTGAATACAAGTTGGGTGAAGCACCATCTTTTGTCTTCTTCTGAGCTGCCAGAGCTGCATTTTTCTTTGCTGATAATATCCGCTCATATAATGTTTGATGAAGCCTGAACACACAGTGCAAACATGAGAAACAATTTTCACTCAAAAGCAAGTGACTGCAATCACACTAGTGTACTGATGCCTCCCCTCCTAAACTACAGAAAAATGATCCCACTTTCATATGTATTGTTACAAACCCCCAACCCCTGGGCATGTTTTCTAAGGGTTTATACACAAGGGTTTCACCAGAGCAACACAACACAACACAACGTCTCCACAAAAGAAAATAGTCTTTATACTGATAGTAGTAACCAATTCCTTCCTAGCTTACTCACACTTTGAATATGAATTCAATACAGGTCAGAAAAGCCACAGGTTTAGTGCACCAAACCTGAAAAGAATATAAAACAGATCATTTCCATAGAATATTCTCCCGTCTTTCCTTGGATGTGAACCAACCACCAGACCTTCAGAAAAGCCGGTGTATGCTGCCAAAGGCTTGCACAAAGAGAATGAACGATCTGGTGATGCTAGAGACGAGTTACCATCCCCATCCCCATCATCTGCATCTGCCATGCCTTCTGCTTCTCCTTCACTTTCTGCCTTTCCTTCCTGTTCATCATCCTCATCATCATCATCTTCATGCTCAGACTGCTCCTCACCTGACTCACTTCCAGAAACCTCCTCGCCAGCTTCTGTGGCATTATCACTGTCCTCAGTTGACTTTTGAGCACTTTCCTCCCCTTCATCATCTGTGTCTGCATGTCACAGGTTTAGATAGGGTGCACAGTCAGAAGGGCAGAAGCACACAATCATGGAAAACCACCTTTTAGAAGCTGGAGAACACACATACGTGCAAATCATCACTTTATCCATGCAATAAACAGATTAAAACTAGCAACATCATTTCATAGAAACTCTTAGAATATCGTTCAAAAATTATGATTTGAAGTGGTATGTATGACAAGGACACAAAAATTGAGCAACAGGAGGAGGCTGCAGTACCTTGGTCATGATCCATTTCAGTTCCACCTACACCTTCCACATCCTCATCATCATGGCCAAAATCTTTCATGAGACCATTTTCCTCCAGACCTTGAGAAGAATTGAACTTGGTTTTGTGTTTGTCCTCGAGTTCAGGAGAAGGTGAGAGTTCACCTTCTTCTCTGTCCCCTCTACCGAGAACATCAACCCCGTCTATTTCCATTATTGAATCAAGATCCTCAGATCTTGACCCTATCCCCCTGCTCTCAGGGATAACTGCATTAAACCTCACTTCCACTTCTGCTTTCTCAGCTGCCACATTGCCTTGTTGAGCCACTGCATTGTCATTAGGCAACTCACCAGAGCTTCTTGGAGATACTCCCGGTGCTCCTGTGTTAGGCCTCATTTGTAGCACCAGCATATTTTCTAGTGAACCATCAGCTTGGGGCACAGATACTGAACCAGCTACTATGCTGGGCATTTCCACATTTCCAACATCAGCAGCTGTATCCTTACCAGCTTGGACACTTCCTGTTACCTCAGAAATTCTATATCCAGCAGAGCTTGGAGGCTCAGACCCACCATTCATGGTTGCAAAATGCCTCTTCCCTATATGATCCACAGAAAAATCGTCTAGGTTACTTGTAGCTGTTGCAAACTCTTCCATGGGAACATTAGCCTTCAGATCTGTAGCTGACCCAACAGCCTCCGGGGGTGTTGCTTCCCCTTCACTACCCCCACTGCAATTTGCAATTGCCTGACTCCCTCTTGGCTTCACCGAGGGCACTCGGGCAGCATCCTCCATGTCTTCTGCTCCATGTGCACGAGGGGGGATGCCAAACATCGGCTCTATGAATGTGGTCCATATCCGCATAATTTTCCCAATTTGCTCTGAAGATGTGCAGATTTCCTCTGATGAGTACTTGACGATCTGGTACAAATCTTCATGTACAGAGATATCTGAGAATTCAAATGTTAAGTCAGGAAGTAAAGGTCTGCGATTGCCAGCTGCAATAGCCAGCATTGTATCATCCTCTCTCCTCTTCTTGTCATTGATCTCTTTGATTTCAGATAGAAGTCCTTTAGTGCTGAGGGCCTTTTTGTCCTGCTGTCTGAAGTAAAAGCTGCGGTGGTCCAAAGCCCTGTAGCAGTTTTTGGCATAAACCTCTGCCCACACCTTGTTCATATCTGTGCGGCATTTGCTCCACTCTTCTTGCTTCTGCTTAAGCCGGATGTGTATAATTGGCATGGCTTTTGCTGTATTCTTTCGAAGCACATCAATAATATCCAAGCCATGATCACCATAGATGCGCTCAATGCACCTAAAGTTTATTTGAGAGAGGTAGTCATCTACACCGTTCGGATGCTCTTCCATCGCACTTGCATCCCCTTGCTTGTCAGCATATTCACCCACAACTTTTGCTGTCACTGCAGTGGACTCCAGCAGCATGTCCAATTCAAATCGGTCATCTTCACAACGGAACAAGCTCTCTTCATACTGGTTCTTTCTCATGTGCTTGAAAGAGTAATCCTCACTACCTGAGGTCACAGAGACCCAGCTGTCATTGAGCACTGCATTACCCAATGGTGTCCGATGAGTAGATACAGGCCTCGGATAGTGCTTTGGGAGCAGCCGGTAGCTTGGAGTGCACCGATCACAGTTTGACAGATCAAGCTCAGAAATAGGTTTGTTGATGTGCTTGTCCTTGGAGGGAACCATAGAGACTTTATGACTGGCCTCCTTGACAGCATGATGTGGCTTTACATCCCTATCCTTATCACGGTCTCTTTCCCTATCCCTCCCTCGGTCCCGTTCTTTTTCCTTCTCCCGGGTCCTATCTCTGTCTGTCTCCTTCTCTACCTTCACGGCCTTCAGTGGTGATTCTTCTACAAAATCCCCCAACTTCCGGCCACTGTTGAAGACCCCTGCCAAATAACCCTCGACATTCTCACAATGTGTGAGGAACTCATTGAATCCCTCCATGAGATCGGCATGCTTGCCCAAGATGTCACTGACAAGACTTTGCAGCTCAGCACGACTGATAATTTCTTGGCTGAAGATGTTAAGACATTTTAAAAATTCTTGATATGTATCCCGGCTCCGAAGCCGTGCTTTGACCTTATCAAAGAAAGGGTATTGCACAACGTTAGTTCCACCCTTGACCCCCCTCTTGTCATCGGCAGACACTTGAGGTCCAGGGCCAGGCAACCCTTCGCCTCCTTCACCACCCTGGGATTGCTTTCTGATAAGCTTGTCGGCCCTTCTTGCAGATTCCCTCTTACACCTATGCATAGAGTCAAAGTCTTTCTCCTTGTCCCGTCCTCCCTCATCCCTATCGCCCCTCTCCTTCTTCTCCCTGTCATCCATCATCCACCCATGGAAGATCGTCAGGCTAATTCTCAACATTACATAGTGGCATGGCACGAAAGCAAGTTACAACTGAACGGAGAAACATAAACCCAATAAGTAAACAAGAGTGGCCCGAAACATGTAGAATGACGAAAGACATACCCTGCTTCCTTTTTGTCTCTGTCTTTTTTTCGATCTTTTTCAGCTCGCCGTTCCAGGTCCCGATCCCGATCACGATCGCCATGCATGGCAACAGACTTCTCCTTCTTGGGGACAACAAGCTTCTCCCCAAACTGCTTTCCACGGACTCCAAAACTTTTGTCATCTCCATGGCGTGATGAATTATGATGATGCACAGGTTTAGCGGCAGGATGATGATGATGATGATGTGCAGCAGGAGTAGAAGCTATGGATGGACCTGTGGAGCCTGGGAGAAAGTAGGTAAACTCCTCCAGTAGATCGCCATGATTCTCAAACAGTGATGCCACTTCCTGGTAGACCTCATTGATACTCTTGTTACCCTTGCGGTACATGTTGAGAATCTCCAAGAATGCCTTGTATACTTGTTCATCCGTCTGAAACCTCGCCTTGATCTTGTTCACATAGTTGATCGCTTGATCGAACTCCACCGCAGGCTGCTGCTTCTTTAGGTCCTCCTCAACAAGAAGGGGGAGTGTAATCTCATAGCCCGGAGGAAGAAAGGTGTTGAAGCCCAGAATCAAATCCCTGTAGCCTTTGAAAAGCTCCTTCACTCGCCCAATCACTCCCGCCGTGTCTATCCTCTGCGCTTTAAAATCCTTCATCACTTCCAGAAACTCGTCGTACTTCTCCTTGTCATCTTTAAATTGCTCCTTCACGGCTTTTAGATACGTAAGTGCATCGTCGCATGTCAGCCGCGGCCCGCCGCTTGCGGCAGTTTGGTTCGCGGCCGTCTCGGAAGACTCCGCCCTTGGCCCCCCCGCAGCTCGCTTCCCTTGCGGAAACACACCTTCATCATCCGCCCTCTCCCGTTTCTTCATCTTGCCTAATTGCTACACCTTCACCTTCCACCTCCTCCAAACCTACATATGTCTGGAAGCAGCAGCCCCACGCAAAATCCACCCGACCAGCACCACTTCCATGTCCAACAACACCAAGATCCAACTTCCCCGCCCGTCCTTTCTCAATCGAACATTCCAGAAGCTCCAACACTCAACCTCTAGTCCTGTAAAGAACTCTCACACATGATAGTCACCCGTCATCAACCATCCCTCACCATATTCACAAAGAAAGCAAGCTCCAAATTTCTACACCTTCCAAATTTGCTGCGCCTTCCTCGCTCTCCAAAGCTACAAATGCCTGGAAGCAGACCTACGCAATTTCCACCCTAGGAGCACCGCTTCCATGTCCAACAACATCAACAACAACACCAAGATCCAACTCCCCCGTGCTTCCTCAATCGAACATTCCAAAAGTTCTCAGCACTCAACCTCTACTCCAAACAACTCTCACACATAATACTCATCCGTCATCATCAACCACACCACAATCTAAGAGAAGACAGTACTATCCCTCACCATACACAAATAAAGCAAGCTCCCAAATTTCTCACTCGCATAATCCTCTCCCCCACTCCACTCCACTGTACTGTACTCCACTCTATTATACTCTACTCTACTCTACTCTATTCTTCACACTTCACCCCGCCCTCACAAACCCTCACTCCACTCCACTCCCTTCCATTCCACTCTCCGTCATAACCTCCCCTTGCCATCATCACTCCACATCCCGACGCATTACCATAATTCTCATATTAAAAAAATTAAATATAATCTCCCTCTCGCTCTCTCTCTCTCTCTCCCTCTCTCTCATACACAATACGCTTAAAGAAAACTCCAACCAAAAAGATATAGACTCCCGGCAATACGTACCTCCCTCTCCAAGGCAAACAACAACAACAAGAAAGAACAAGTCCTTGCCAGAATGCCTGCGCCTGTCGGTGTGATCCGCTCCAAATTGCGACGGTCCGCCCTCGCCGCCAGCTTGTGGCGGAGCTCCCTAAGTGCAGCGGAAGAAGGCGACGGCGAGTTTCGGTGACTTAGACGTGCGAGAGAGGAGATAGGAGAGCTCAGACAGACGAGCAGAAGGAAGGGGAAGAAGAGGATGAAGAAGATGAAGAAGAAAGAGAGAGCGAGAGAGAGAGGTGATGAAGTGAAGAGTCTAAATTAGCGGAGGAGAAAGACCAGAGAGAGAGAACAAGAAATGATGAAGAAGAAGAAGAAGAAGAAGAAGAAGGCTTCCTTCCTTCTCTTCTCGTCTCTTTCTTTCTCTTCGTTGGGTTGCCTTTCCAGGCCCACTCCTCTCTCACTCTCTCCCTCTTCCCACAACTGTCCTTTGAGAACGTTGTTTCCTCTCTCTGGGGAACAACAATACTTACGTTACATATATGCAGCCGACAAGTGTGTTCTCTTGCTTAACCCTTCCTTCAACCTTAAGCCCTAAGTTAAACGCTTTCCAACATCATGTTATGTTTCCAACTTAGTTTCCCACCAATGTGTAATATCTTCAAATATGAAATTTCACAATTGGCCTTTGAGAACATTGTTTCCTCTCTCTTGGGAACAACACTACTCACGTTACATATATGCAGTTGACAAGTGTGTTCTCTTGCTTAACCCTTCCTTCACCCTTAACCCCTAAGTTAAACGCTTTCCAACATCATGTTATGTTTCCAACTTAGTTTCCACCAATGTGTAATATCTTCAAATATGATGAATTTCACAATTGTCCTTTGAGAACATTTGTGTCCTCTCTCTTGGGAACAACACTACTCACGTTACATATATGCGGTTGACAAGTGTGTTCTCTTGCTTAACCCTTCCTCACCCTTAACCCCTAAGTTATGAGTTTTTCAAGATCATGTTATGTTTGCAACTTTCCCACCAATTTTGTAGTATCTTCAATTATGATGAATTTTTTAAATTCCATTTTTTTGTCATTTTTTGTCAGTTCTCTCTCTCTCTCTCTCTCTCTCTCTCTCTCTCTCTCTCTCTCTCTCTCTCTCTCTCAAGTGTCCTTTGAGAACATTGTTTCCTCTTTTGGGAACAACACTACTTATGTTACATATATGTAGATGACAAGTGTGTTCTCTTATTTTAACCTTCCCTTCGCCCTTAACCCTTAAATTAAAAGCTTCTCAAGATCATGTTATGTTTGCAACTTTCCTGCTAATTTGTAGTATCTTTACTTATGATAAAATTTGGAAGTTCCTTTTTTTGTTTTTTTTTTGTTGGTTGCATTTCCAAGCTCATTCTTCTCACTCTCTCTCCTCCCACAATTGTCCTTCGAGAATATTGTTTCCTTGTGTTGTGAACAACACTAGGTTACATACATGCGACCAAGTGTGTTATCTTGCTTAACCCTTAAATGCTCATGCAACCCGAAAGGGGTCGCCACCTAATATTGTGATGGGGTTTGCAACCCACTTGGTGGCAATCTTACATGCATAGAAGGT
The DNA here is from genome assembly GCA_964035585.1 of Polytrichum formosum. Lineage (NCBI taxonomy): Eukaryota > Viridiplantae > Streptophyta > Polytrichopsida > Polytrichales > Polytrichaceae > Polytrichum > Polytrichum formosum. Next base: position 33,909,058 of record OZ037938.1, read on the forward strand.
ATCTACTGGTGTAGGGTGGTTCCTACTGCCACGTGGACCAAAATAACATATAAAAGCTTCATACTCCAAAGCATGGAGGATTTTTTGTTAGGTCAGCATTGCTTGTTTTGGAAGGTGGTTCCATGTGTTGCCCAAATGTAGGAGCCAAATTTAGGAGCCACTATCTTTCACATATGATGCCCAATTTGGGTGAGGGTTATTCCCTTAGGACAAGGTGACGGTTGTGCACAAATTGACCAGATGGATTTGGAGGAAAAAAAATGAATGAACATGTTGCTTGCTCCATAAAAATAAAAATAAAAATAAAAAATTTAAAAAAAATGAAATCTCCCAAAATGACCTCATGTGACCCCTCCAACTTTGAGGGTGACGAACTTCATCTAAATTTGCTCAAAAAACCCCAAATTTTATAGCTCATTTGTCATCCACATAGCAAAATTGCCAACTTTCTAAAATTTGTGGCATGACCGAAATGGTCATGAAACGAAAAAATTCATAATTTTTGTAGCCCCCCCCCCCTGAATGAAGGCCATGTCCATATGTCAAATTGACCTAGAAAATATGGTCCGATTGACTTCAAATTTTGTTGGAAATAATATATGGTAGTCTAGTTCACATCTATACGGTTGGATTTTAAGAAAACAGAGTCTATGTTCCTACATAACAAAAAAAAGTTAGCATTGGTGCTGGAAATGCCCGAAAGTGGAATGCAAAGGCTTGAGCATTTAGGGGTTAACCATGCCTTCATCCTTAACCCCTAAATGTTTTCCAAGATCATGTTATGTCTTCAACTTTCCCGCCAATTTGTAGTATCTATAATTATGATAAGAAGTCTTTGATTATTTGGATTTCAAAGTTTTTTATTTTCATTTTTTATTTCATTTTGTTGGTTGTATTTTTCCAAGTCCACACTTCTCACTCTCTCCTTCCACATTTTCTCTTTGAAAAATGTTGTTTCCTCGCTCTTGGGAACTACACTTCTTGCATTACATAAGCATGTAGTAGTCAAGTGTGTTTTATTGCTTAACCTTTCACTCTTAACCCCTCAATACTCCCTAAGGTCATGTTATGCCCGTAACTTTCCACCAATCTATAGTATTTATGATTGTGATAAGAATCTACATTTATGATGATTTTTAAAAGTGTTTTCTTCCATCTCCTCAATCTCCTTGTTGGTTATTTGTTCAAGTGCATTCCTCTCACATTCTCCTCCCAAAATTGTCCTTTGAGAATGTTGTTTCCTCTCTCTTGGGAACAACACTACGCTAACATACATGCAACAATCACATGTACTCTCTTGCTCAACCCTTCACTCTCGACTCCTACCAACTCCTCGAGGTCATGTCGTTTGTAGCTTTCCACCCATCTATAGAATCTATAATCATAATCAAGAGATCTTTAATTATGATAAATGTTCAATAATAAAACATCGTTCTTCTCTTTCTCTTTGTTGGTTGCCTTACTGGCCTCACTCCTCTCATGCCCCAATCACATCAAACTTTGTGTCATGTGTCCATTAGTGAAATTGTTACAGATTATGTTGAGAAATAGACGTTCGCCCACCATTTTTCACACTATTACAGCCAGAGATGTTAATGGATGGTGCTAGAAGTGGTTGGTGTGATCATCCCCTCACTCTCTCCTCCCACAACCATCCTTTGAGAACCTTGTTTCCTCTTTATTGGGAACAACACTACTATACATACCTACAATAATTGTGGTCTTGTGTTTAACCCTTTACCTCTACAAACTCTCCAAGATCATGTTATGTTTACAATTTTCCCAACAATTTCAGCAAATAATTATATCCGAAGCTAATTTATGAGTTGTTTTGGGCCCTTAGAATCATTATAGGTGTTGTTACCCAAACCATCACAACCTTTCACCAGCCATTGCAACCCTTCATGAACCGTTGCAACCATTTATGGATCATCATTGTCACGTGCTGTCACAAACAATATGCTGCCCTAATTTGGAGTGTTGGTATTTGGTATCAAATAATAGTGTCAAGATAATCAGGAATAAACAAAAAAAAAAAAACATGCAAGCTATTGCCCAATATCAAAGGATGGGTTTTATCATCACCAATCAAACTAGTAAACTACCATGCATGTTGTGTATGTGGATTTGAAGGATTCCTACGCTTTCACATGCGGTCGGGACCATTAGCCATTGGACCTATCCATCAATCTGCTCCAATGGTCTAGAGAGGTGTGGAGTAATTAACTCTCTCTTTTAAGGTTGCATGTGTATGGGTGTCTATCGTGGCAATATGTGAACTCTATTTAGTGGAGGGCGAGTGTTTACTAAGGATATATGGGTATTGATGGACGTGTAGGTAGTCTTCGTACACGAAAGATGTATGAGTATAGTCTAGGTGAGCATTGGCAATATTAGGGGCTACATGGGCAATGTTTAGGGAGAATCCAGCCTAGGATTGTGCATTCAAACGGTGGTTGAGGGTGAGACATTTCAATATGGCGAGATGATGGGTGAAGAGCATTTCGCAGATTTGATTTAAGACTTTAGGGTTTAGGGTTTAGTGTTTGTCCATGTGGAAACCTTTAAGGATGGGTTTTGTACATGAGGCTATGAGGTGGGGTTTGGTTTTCACTTTGAATAGGCCATATTTGCATTAGGTAGTAGGTAAAAGATGGAGGAAAGGTTTGTTGCTAGAAGGTGTGTTTCCTTTAGTTGCCCATGTATTGGTTGTTTCGTAAGTTGATGGTCTAGGAGATGCGGGCAAGTGGAATCGATGGGTTGGCCCATAAGGGATTTAAGAGGGTGGGATTGTGGCGTTCATTTGTGGATAGAGGGGTGGTTTGGGATGGTGACATTTCGGTTATGGTTATGGTTATGGTATAAGGTAGATAGGCCTAATTCAATCAATGCAATTATTTGGACACCTACAGTTGGGTCTAGTTTAGTTAGTTTGCGCACTAAAAGGTCAAGACAAGTGTGTAAAACTTATGGAATTGATCCTAGTTTCTTCGTATACATTTGCAAATGCGTAAAACTTTGAACCTCACAAGTCCAAGTAGTATAAGGTAGCAAACATAAAAATGGAAGGTCAAAGAAGGCCCATCTATCTTAGAGGGGGATATGTCTCACCCTCCACGGAAAAACTAAACTGGTTAAAAATAGCCATGCGTCCAAAAGGGCGTCAAGGATGCAGTAAAACAATAAAACTCGATTTCTAGCAAAGGAAATAGTAAACTAGCTAAACATAGTCACGCGTCCAAAAGGGTGTCAAAAATGTAGCAAACAATAAAACTCGATTTTTAGCAAAGGCAACCCAATTTCTATTTTTAACCAGTTTAGTTTTTCCGTGGAGGGTGAGATGTGTCGAGATTGCGTATGGGTTTTGTATGCTTCAGACTTTGTTGAATTTGGTTCGAGATGAATTTGTTGATTAGCAAGTTTAGTGTGATGAGTGAGATAGGGCTTGATTTTGTTTAACAATGGGTGAGGATTTTTTGGGAGGATGTTGGCATACCGTACCTCTCTAGCAGCTTGGGCAGAAAATAGTTAATTTTCAAGGTGCCTAAAGTTATGGGAAATTCATTTCGTTGAGTGTCCAAAAAAATGCATTCAAACAATGCCTAAAATCACAATAATGCAAGTGACATTCACTAGAATCCAACAAAGTAGCATCAAATCAAAGCAAAATATGTTGCCAAGCAAAACCATGACATACAAGTAAAAGACAAACTTTAGGGTAAGGAATGTTGGTTAAGGGAAGTGTTTAGGCTAATCATAGCCGCCATAAATGAAATTAGGAAAACCATCCATGAATTATAGAAATGACTTGAATGAATGTCTAACTTGTTTAAAATTACTTTTTGAATCTGCCCAATTTAAAAAAAAATTGGGTTGCCTAACTTACTTTCGTATTTTAATTAATTATTAGGCAAAAAGGTGCCCAAGCTGCTAGAGAGTTGTGGTTAATCTTCGTAGAAGGCATGTGAGTTTGTGTTGAAGTCTTGTTCAGGATGGGGGGGGGGTTGGTATGTTCATGAGTCTTGTGGAACAACCAATATTAAAGCCCCCTCGATGCCATAACCACAAGAGTTTTGTGTAAGAGATCGAGCCTAGGTGTTACCAACTTTGGAGTAAATTTGGGTATGAGAGTTTATTAGGTGTATAGTTGTGAGCACATGAAATATGCCTCTATTCCAGGTTTGTTTTATATTTGTAAGTGAGGGATGATCATTTTTGTGAGGATGCACTTAGGGTCTTTGGGTTGTAGGATTAAGTTGCAAACCTTATAGATAAATATTCTAAACATAAACTTATAGATATTATGAAACTGCACATGATTAACATGCATGTAATCTATAATTATACATTTCAAGATGTGAAATCCGTATTTACATATGTTGTTTTAACTACCCAGAAGAATTTCAAGGATATCATTGTCACTAGTTAGGCATAGCAACGCGAAGCATTATATTTTAGTATTTACGATGTTAATGAGTTTTTAGTCTTTTCTTCCTTCTCATTCTTTGTCTTCAATGGTTTGCCTTCCCATACTCACTCCTCTCTATCTCTCCTCACACGATTGTCCTTTGGGAACCTTGTTTCCACACTCTCGGGAACAACACTATGTTACATAGATTTAGCAATGAAGTGTGCATTCTTGCATAACCCTAGGATAATCCTTCACCCTTAACTCCTACAAGCTCTTCAAAGTCATGTGATGCTTGCAACTATCCCACCAATTTGTAGTAGCTATAATCATTATGATATGAGATTCATTTTTATGATGAATTTTCAAAGTAGTAACTATTAAATTCAATATGGGAAGACTTCAAAAGTAACATTTGCAATGGTGCTTCACAACTTCTCTTTTGTAATAGGTTCTCAAGAAACTATCGGAATTTTTGCTTTTAATAGCATCTTAGAAAATGCTCTATGGGTGAGGCCTTTAGCCTTAAAACCCCAAATTTTAGTTTTGATCCTATGCTAAATATTGAAAAGCTCAATGGGGATGCAAATGAGTTATTTTGCTTCACGAAATCATATTGATAGATGGCATATGTGGATGAATATGCATAAATTACAACATATCCCTTCTAATTATATATATTTAAAAATATGCTTCAATCGGCGAACATAAGTTAAATGCAATGTAGATGCAAAGGTTTAGTGTTAACTTATATTATTAGGTACAATTTGAATTATTGAAAATCTTATATTTTGGTTAATTTAGTCATATGGCATGTCCACCAATACACTTTCAATATATATGAAGTCCATGGGAAATATGTGAGTTCTTAGTATTTATTTAAATGTTCCAGCATTGAAACATAATAAGAATTTTATTTTATTTTATTTTTGAACATGATTCATTAAATTGATGAATAATGAACATATATATATATAAAACCATAGTCATATTTTCATGTGCAATCCTATTTGAGGATCCAATTATACACTCGGGGAGATCACTCCATTGTAGAGTTGAACAACCACGTGCGATCATTTTAGATGTAAAAAATGTAAAAAATGTAAAAATCATCACCAAAATGGGTCACAATTTTATCAATTTTTTTTCATGAGTAGATATAAATGGTACATGTTACATAGTAAAAAATGGTGACTAAATTTGATGATTTGTTTTTTTAATAAAACATACCGTTTCTAACTAGAATGACGCAAAATTGAACTAAAAAAATTGCTACAATTAATGAATATGACTAAAAATTTCAAAAAAATATACAAAAGATACCATCAATGGTTGTGTACATGTAGAAAAAATATCGTAAAATTTAAAATTATTTATGACATGTAATATAGGGGTAGCAAACTTTGTTCGCACGTGGTGTTCAACTCTACAATGGAGTGATCTCCCCGAGATTATACATTACAGGTCAAGACTAGGCCTTGGTGCACTTATACTTAAGTGTGATTTAAAATTTAGGAATGACAAACAAGGGTTCCAATATTTGAATGTCAATTCTTAAAATTTATAGAAAATTAAGTTGTAGATAAGTTTTCATCCAAGATTCTCATGCACTTCATAATCTTACTTGAACATGTAATGTTGTAAAATTTATGTCAAATGAACGGAACATTAAGAACTTGTAAGAAATCATATTATATTAAAATTCTCTAAAATCTACACATATGCTATATTTGTCACATTCTATTTCTCACAAGTTTCAAGTTTTCAATAACTTTTCACTCGAACCCTTCAAAATATCACTTTCTTTACGTAGCATCCATAAATAATCATCAAAGATGATCATGTTTTGGCACACCATCACACATGCAAAGCACATTTACACATAGATATTATGTAAATTATATTTATTCTTTAAGCTTAAGCACACGGAGTTGTATGAGTCATATGGAAACAAGAACCATATGGATGAGATCCTTACATCAATATCAACAACTCTACTTCAAAAAGCTTGTACTTCAACCCTTGGAATGATCAATTTTATACCAAAAAAACATCATACCATTGTTATGTTAAAAAAGCTTGAGCCTTAAGCACAACAACTACATTATTTTGGCACACCATTATCCTACATGTACCAAGCATATGTCCCGCACATGTGTATATCGACTCAATTTTACATAATTGTTTACCTATGGAAACTTTTATGTTTTCTTCAAGATCAAAATGTGTACACGGACTTTTAACAAGTTCTATGAGAACGAAAACAACATGGATATGATCCTTAAATCAATACCAAAAACTCTACTTCACAAACTTCTCACTTCCAAACCTTGCAACTTTTTGTCTTGTAGCAAATGAGCAATGCACGATTCCTATGGAAAAAGACTTGAGCTTTTAGAGCAACGACTTGAGTCCCTTTTAGTGCACTATAATCTTTACGTATGCTAATTACATGCGAAAAATTCAACCGAAATCTTTACAATTATTGATCCTAAAGAATCAACATAGTTTTCAAGTCGAGAATGTTTTATACAAACTTGAACGAGTTTCGTGAAAACAACCACTGTGTGGATATCATCATTGTGCTATTTTGTATCATGCATACCACCACTAGGAGCTGATAGTAGCCTACATGCGAAGTGGCTATTCACTCATGTTTTTCTCCAAAAGGAAATCAACATCAAGTCGTACCTGAGTGAGAAGAGTTATGGAAAAAATGAAATTGCCATATAGAGTGAACTCAAGAATGTTGAAGAAACGATCCAAAACAGTAGAGAAGCAATTTGAAACCCATTGTCCATCAAAACAAATACGTCTGCTCATTTTGAAGTATGGATTTTATGTGCCTTCATTGAATCAAATGGCATATGATAGCTTATGTACACTATATGAGTCAAGTTATCCCCCTCAGACACCTCTAACACACATTGATTTCTTGGACATACTTTTCACCGCGTGACTACTTTTATTTGTATGATTCTAAGAATGGGTGACGAGTATGAAAGAAGTCAATAATTTAGTTGAAAGTAAGTTAAATAACATTCCAAAGATAGATAATGAACATGTCATGGACTATCAACCCCAAATATATTACAGTGCTAGGTCTGCCTATGTATAGATAATACAGTAACCACAATCTAAGGCATGCTTTCCCAAACATGTCAAGTTACAATTCTTATGCCATCACATAATTTACATAATTCTAGTTGTCTCCACATTTTATCATATATTTCAAAAATGCTCATCAAGGTTGGCATTTAACATTTGAGAATCGATCCCGCGTAAAAAATCAGGAGTTACAACCATGAACGGGTGAGATATTCGAGTTATACTAGAAGGGGTTTCCAGAGTTCAAAGAGCATATTGCTTTTGCCAATGATGATTACACTAACGAGCTGATTTGGTGTGCCATGCTAATTAGAGTGGTCTTCATGACTAGCCATGTAGCACCAAGTGTCATATAACACCCTCTCAAGTGCCACCTTGTGATTCTAAGAGAATTGTTGTTCAAAGATGATGAATAGTGCGAGCCACACTAAATCATATGTTTAGTGTACCTAACAAAAGTGCACGAGGACATTAGTAATGTGATTAAGCCAACAAATGGTTATACTAGAAGGGGTTTCTAGAGTGAAAAGAGCATATTGCTTTTGCCAATGAGAAGGACTGGACTAAACATTTAATCTAGTGTGACACTAAAATTGGTGTGCCATGCTAATTAGAGTGGTATGCATGGCTTATCATGTAGCAACACATGACATATGACACCCTCTCTAGTTGCCAACCAATGATTATGAGACAATTGGTGAAATGATTTAACACTGCAAAAATATGAAGTATTGGAGGGATCCACCTCACCCAGAGCTTCGACTCTCTAAATATTTCTAGTTCAATATATTTCTATTTGATAAATTCCAAATTTTCCAAATTCAGAGGCAGCGTGCAATCATTTCTCAAAGAATAGTTCCAGTCACATTACCTTACTTGAAGAATCATCACAAGAAAGATTTAAGCACTGCAAGAGGCATTAGCCCCCACAATCATATAGTGACGGTATACCAGTTCCATCAAACTTGTGGCTCAAAACATCTGCACTTTTGACAACTGTGGACACAAATCTACTCAAAGAAAGCTGGCAGTGAATAGAGTTGATTGCATAAGTTGGCACAACTGATGTCAGTACATATAGTGATGCCATATGCATAAAAATGCTCATGATGGTTTCACACCTGAGTTAGCTTGCTGAATGACCTGAAAACTGTTGTGTTTCAAATGGTAAATTTTCAGAAAAAACTGCAATGAAATGACGTTCTAAATACACCAAAAGAGTGCTCCCATTCACATTTTGGAGCAGGTATGCCATGACAACATTGGCACTCTCCCTGCTTGAGTTTGAGAATTTGATGCATCAGAGTCAAAGAAAACAATCATGTGCCTGATTCATATGCAAGGCAAGAAAAAGATCTAAGTATTTGACGGAGTGCTACTTCCTCTGATGATTGAATTTGTAAAAGGGTTGTTCCAGTTATCTTTCCTTGTGTGTTTGGGAATCCTTAGGAACTCCTGGGAACCCCATAAAGTTGCAAGGTCACCATAACCGACCTTGTACAGAATTCATGAATCCAGAACTTGAAAGAGCTGACATGCCCTGACCACTTGACTTGTTGGCTACATGATGCAAGGCCATACAATTAATTACCTTGGCAGTCCATGCTGCAACTTGACTAGACTACTCTCATATTCTCAAATGCAGCTCGGACATTTGCAATAGGTGAGGAGAAGAGGATAAAGATTAAAGAGGGTTGACTCAAGCAGGAACTCAGTGGGCACCAGGTGAAGAAGTAACCAGATCAAAATTAAAAGGAATGCACCAGCCTCTCCCTCAGAGATTGCCCCTCTACACTAGCTGAGGTAACTAACTGTAGGAAAACTCAAGTTGATGTTCCTTTCACTGCATTGTACCCCCCAGCTTCAAGTTGTGTTGCTAATGACATATCTCCAGTTTTGGTAATCCGCCCTGCCTCCTGCATCCCCGAATAATAATACGTGAGACCTTTCACAAAGAGCACAAGCTCCGTCGCCCATAATAAGTTAGCAAGAACAAGTAGAACCAAATATGTCCACACAAGTCAAACTGCAAGCACCCACTCAGTGCAGAAAATAACCATGAAAATCATAAGACTTGCTACTTTGAACTCTACAATTCCCCAGTTTTAAGAATTTGGAATAATATTTCCAGTCAGAACCTAGTGACAGATATGGATGATACCAAAATTGGAGTACCATAGATAACAATATAGGATATGCATATACTTGTCCAGAATGTGTTGTTCTGCATCATTTTCAGTTGATATGTACCTTAAGCAACAAGGACAGCCAACAGCTATGGATTTTTAGGAGAGAATATCATTTGGCTCCTTGACTTACCATGATGTGCACATAGGTTGGCTTGATGTACTCCAATAGGCGCTGGTAATGCGTGATCATAAGGACAGCGTTAGTTTCCTTCTGTAACCCAACCACTGCTGTTGCAACATCCCGTAAAGCATCAATGTCCAGGCCAGAGTCAATCTCATCCAAGATTGCCAAATCTGCCTCCAGCACCTGTACAGTCCCCCAACCACAATCATTTACTGCTTCCACATCCACCACTCAATCTACAACATAGGAAAGCAACAACCATGGAGATGTACTAAACATTGATATTATAAGTCATCTGAGCAGTCCCGACTGTAGATCATGGAAGGTGAAAAGCACAACTTCAGAGGAAAAAAAACTTCAGGACAACTGTTGACTGGGGAAACAAGACTTGCATTGCCACAACAAATAAATAATTCTCATTGTTGGTTGATGTTGGTGCATACAAGGCTTCAGGGTTAGTTGTTTGCAGACACATATTTCTGTCATCTGGAGTTATTGTACTTTACAAGGATAGAGTGTTCCCTCTTGCACTAAGATTTAAACCCCTGAATAAAGTAGTGGTCCAAGAAATCTCTTTACAGGTTCTGAGACTTTTGGAAAGGTCTAGAGTCAACTACATTCAACAGAGGAATTGAAGGGCGAGGAAAAGACACTTTACAGTGCAAGAACCCTGTACTACAATAGATCTCACCCAAGACATCTAGCCACTGGAAATGAGATATACACTTAGAAGGTTTCTTCATTAAATTTCTCCTCTCCTGTATCACAAGCTTCAACTCTTCAAGAATCCAGAACACCAAGATTGTGCCTACATAGGTGTGAACAACCTAGCTTTACTGCAACGGTTGTTCATCATACAGAAGATAATTGTCTCGTACCGAAAGTTGCAAAATCTCATTTCGTTTCTTCTCTCCACCACTGAAACCCTCATTAACATTCCGATCTAAGAATTTGGGATCCATGTTGAGAGCTGTCAGCTTTTGTGATACAACTGCATAGAACTGTTCAAAAGTCAACATCAGGTCAGGGCCAACACAACATGCCATATCCCAAGCATTCCTTGCAACAATTCAAAATATTATAAATCATATATTATTCCAAAAAAAAAACAATAAACAACAACAACAACGAATCCACAATTCCTTATCAGTATTCACTGCCTTTGAAATACCACAAAAGAATCAAATACTATGTAAGTGTGCACACAAGGTTTTGCATGCTGCCAAGAAACTCAGGATGCAGAAATGGCGTGATTGACTGGTTGCTCTTGTTTGACAGGAAGCCCAAGCTTCCAATTTCAGTCAGGAACTTCAAGGCTCACTAGAATGAACCTCTTACTCATACTTAACTAAGACTAAGATGTAGAGTATGAGAATCTAGAGACTTGTCAAGATAAATAAACACTGACAAAATGCAATCCTCCTTCTGATTCCTCCATTGAAGTTGCCGTGAAGAAAATTATTCTCATAACATGTCCAATCTGTGACAACATAAAGTAAACATGATATACCTCAAGTGGACCAAGCTCTGGAAGACTCAGTGCCGCTCGTCGAGCATTGCAAGCCATCCGCAAAAAGTCCATGTTGCTTACTCCAGGAATCTCCACAGGAGACTGAAAACTCAAGAAAAGCCCATTATGACTTCTTTCAGCTGGCTCTTTGTCCAGAAGATCCTCACCTTTGAAAATAGCAGACCCCCCTGTGACCTCGTAATCAGGATGACCAACAAGAACCTGCAATTACGGTACAGGCCAAATCATATTATGAGTACCTCCTCCTGCTCATTGAAAGATTGAACATACCCTGTCTTGTGACAGTCCCATGACATCATCCTGTAGCATCAAATTTATGAAAGATAAGAGGATAGAACAGCAAAAAGGAAATGGAAACATAAGAATAAAAATGAATGATACAAGACATTCAGGTTGAGAATCAATGCCTTAGACAATGTGCTCTTTCCTGAGCCATTCCTTCCCATTATTGCATGAACCTGCAAGCAACAAATTGCTGCAACTCAGTCCACCCGTGACAACCAAAGTGTGTAAATCTTCCCTTCAACTTTCATTCTTCACGGTCCAGATCACTTTTTTTAGCACATTCACAACGTAGGTCCATTAGGCTTCAAACAGATGAAATGAAGAAAAAAAAAAAAAAAAAAAAAAATCCTCCTTTAAACTGCATTTCTTGCTAGCTGTGAAAACACAACAAATGTGAACCTGAAACCAATACACTTCAATGAAGCGTATGAGTGTAAACAGGTATACCAAAAATCATCAACAAGGCCACTGGCAACATGTCAAAACCCCTGCATAACCCTCGAAATGGTCTCAACAATTTGCAAGCCAATTCTGTCCATCAGAATACCGAATTGTCAATGGTGATATAGTTATCCTATAACTCAACATGACTTTTGGTAGGGAGTTGGTTGTTTTGCATACAACACCTTCCATGTTCGCCAGGTTTCAGTGCATGCTTGGAGGTAGCATGGAGGTTCGAATGAAGAACATTATATATGGGTTCATTGAGGGTCAGTCATTTTGGCATGCCCAGAGGTGCTAAAATGAGTTTGGCCCTCAATGGACCTCACGAGGTAGGTTGCTCTTCATTCAAATTCAAACACTACTTCCGGAGAATGCATCGTCATAAGTGGAGAGGAATTATTGGCTTTGTGCAATCAATGGAAGATCGTAGGGACCAGTTCCCGACAAAAAGTCCCATGGATTTAAAGGACAACTCTAATAGCACGAGACAAGCCGTTTATTATGAAGTGAACTGCTTCTCATTCTATCAATCCGAAGTTCAATGCAATGAAAGCATCACACGTACCTCCCCTTCTCGAATTATGAGGTCCACGCCCTTCAGAATCTCCATCCCCGTCTCCCGCACCACGGCTCTCAAATCCTTGACCTCCAAAAGCACGGCAGGGCTCCCTTTCTCGGCCCTGTTTTCTACATCGAGCTGTAGGGACGCAGCGACAGCAGACACAGCCACGGAGTTGCACCTCCGACTCCATTTCCTAAGGTTCGCGAATCCAGAGTGCTCAGCATACAACCTCGCCCCTCGCAACGCTCCTGTTGCAGCCCCTACTCTCCACGCCCCGGCTGACGAGCTACATGAAACGGCCGCACCTTCACGAGCGCTAGCGTAAACGCCTGCGGCTGCCTGGCAGCCGTGGGCTGTGACCGCAGCCATAACTTCCTCTCCCTTGCCCAATTAGCAGCAGCAATTGGCAACAATGGCGAGAGAGTGAACCTGCAACGAAGCAGGTACTAGTGCTTCTCAATGCCTAATGTGACCTTATTTAATCCATACGATAAAGAAAGAGAGAAAGAAATAAAGAGAAGAAAACGAAAATATACATCCAAGGACCTAATCGACACCTTTCAGGTTGCAAATTGCACACATTGTGATAACCTGCGGGGAACTGAGACCTCATCCCTCTCACAGATTCACAACTACCGAGACCGTCCCTTTCCAAAAACCATTTTCAAACACAATTTACACAAACCCTAAGAAAGGAAGAGAAATAGATATCCACGAAACTAATTAAAACATTTCAAGTTGCAAATTGCAAATATTGTGACAATTTGTAGAAGGGAGGATTCTTCACCAACCACGGAATGACTGTGAACAGATTGAGAGAGAAATTCAGGAACAAACGGCGAGGTCAGAATTACTTACCAGGAGCATCAACCGTAGAGCTGAACCTCGCGCAGTTAAGGCTAAGGATCACATCCGCAACGGAGAAGCTCGCAGCAAAGAATCAGGAGTCAGCCATAGCCATCGCTCGAGAGCGAGGGTTGAACGGGAATGGGCCCATTCCAGATAAGGGTTCCTCCCCATTGAGATTAAGGGACACTTCACACACGAGACTAAGAGCCCGTGACCATTACACTTCAAGCACTCTCATTGGTGGAAAAGGCGTAGCCGGTCCAAGTTCGCTTCACACTACGCTTAGGGACCAACGGAGTAAGCGAATGCACGATGGATGTAAAGTCTACATGGATTCCTACATGGCATCGAATGGATCATGTTTCATGGTCACATGGACTATTTTCCAAAAACCACCTCTTTGGAGGTAAGGCCTTACACAAAACCAGGAGACCATGGCACTCCGAATGCTCACAATTGTTGATTTATTCTATTTTATCATGTGTATTTTATCCTAAAGTTCGTGATTGTATTTTGAGTCACCTCCGACTTGATTTGCCTGTACCTTAGGGCCACTTCACACATGAGCCAAGAGCCGTGACCTTGTAATGGTGAGGACCCTTGACTCTCATCCAAAGGCCGTACCATAGGTGTTGGGAAAGCCGTTTTATGTAGTCATGGGCCCTCAAGCATAGTGTGAAGTGAGAATGGACCATGTTGTGGGACCATTGCATATTTTGTTGGCGGAAAAAGAGGGGAGGATTTGGTTTAATATAATATGTCTCCAAAAAATTTCAATTTAAGAGAATTACTTGGTGGTGTTGGCTGTCCTGGAATTTGTCCTGGAATCTATTCTGGAATCTTCCCTGAAATCTGCCCTGAAATTTGTCCTGAAATCTGTCATGTCGGAAAAAATATTAAAAAAGTCATGGTCTCCCGGAATTTTCGTCAGACCCACCTCTTGGAGGTGGGCCTGACGCAAATTCCGGTAGACCATGCTCCCTTATCCACAACCTGCCATGTAGGACTCCATGTAGACTTTTCATCCACGAACTTTTCTTTGGGCCTTTAGGCCTTCACCTCCTAGTGTGAAGTGAACTTGGACGGTCTCCGCCTTTTCGACCAATGAGAGCTCTTACATCGCCATGGTCAGGGGCCTTCGGCCTTGTGTGTGAAGTGGCCCTTAGATCATGGCAAAACAAATGTAGCGCTTCATGGAGGTTTGATAGCAAGACATGCTCTCTTCACTTGCATCATTGTACCTTTAGTGGAAGTAAATCTCAAATTCAACGATGGTTGCAAAGAAAAAATGGTCATTGCATCCGACTCACAACCTGGAAGTGGGCAATATCAAAGACTTGGGTGTCAAAGAAATAATCATTCCATAGCATGACATTGTGCATCCCAACTCTTCTCGATATGTTCTCTCTCCTTTCAAGTTACTTCGTCCACGAACCTTGGTTTCACACTCATCATAGTCATCATATATCGCTAAGCCAATTATCTCATTACAAACTCCTATTCCTCATCATCATCTAAGTTATCCATAATGTTTTGGTTAAGCCTTCTCCATCTATTACCCATAACCAAATTCTAAATACAAATACCAAACAATATATGATTTCCTAAGAGGTAGGATGATAATGCACTATTCAATGATAAATATGCAAAGCCTAATTCCCAAACCAAATGTAATAACCTAAACACAAAGAGGATTTAAGAACTAACTAACTAACTAACTAACTAACTAACTATATATATATATATATAGAGAGAGAGAGAGAGAGAGAGAGAGAGAGACTTTTTAAACTGATTTATGTGGAAAACAAACACTAATATTGGTGCACCAAAGGAAAATCAAAATTGTTAATCCAAACATCCTTAATGTAATAGAGGGTCATCAATAATATCATTCATTACAAACAACAAACACAAAAGGACAATTGAAATGCAAGTTTCAATGTGTTGACTGTTAACATAGTTGATATCCACATGATGCAAAGACTTGATGTTGGAAAGATGTCGAGGTGATTAGACATACTGTGTAGTGATCCTAAGTTTCAAGGAGAAAGCCAAATGTTGCCTTAAATTCATTAGAAAAAACATGTGTTTAAAAGAGATTGGATTATGTGCTCAAATTATGCTAATTGTTTCATGCTCAATAGTCAACATAATTGGGTGGGAGAGCCTATAAGACCACTTAATGAGCACAACAATCTTCACTTTGATAATGAATAAGATATTCATATGAGCAAAAATTATGAGGAAAGTGGCTACAGCCTCGAGTTGGATTCGCTAGCCATCATGTTTCATACCCTAGAAGAAGTGGCCTACTCGGAAAAAGTAACCATTTAATACCCATCTACCTTGATTATTTGGCTACTTCGTAGACAGAAAACATAATAATGCGGATGAGAAATCGATTTGTGGATAGACGTAAGTGTTTGTCGGACAGTCGGTAGAGGATGAATTCTATCGAAGCACATCCAGTAGATGATCGGATGAAAGTACCAGGCTGCATGACGTAGGTAGGTGAAATTGTTTATCGGGCAGGGCATCCACTGCCCGCGGTGGGCTCAATCGTGGGCGGAGCCGGCCCTCCGGCAAGGGTTTCCACGGCCAACCCGGTTTCTAGCAGGTCCACGTGGCCTATGTGCAGGGCTCCCAGGAGATCCCGGCCCCGACATAGGTATAGCGGGCTTTGATGAGCAAATTGTGGGGTTGACGTTGGCGGGTGCGTTGGGTTTGCTCTATTTACCTCCAAATGTCGGCCAGGGTAGGAACAATTGCTGATTGTCAGCTCAAAAGTTTGATGAGAGCAGCGAAAACTGTGTGTACTTGATGTGGCGGAAAGCCGCGTAAGGTGGCCGGTTTTGCCCTAAAATCATGAACGTTGCATGAACAACTGACAATTTTCTGCCGCTGCTGCATATGCGATTGCCTAAGTTAGATTGATTCGTCCAGGGGAAGGAAGAAAGAGATTGCAGATAGACAATCAGGAGAGCTGATGAGTCCTGGAATTGGTTGAATTGAATCAATCACCTTCTTATCAGGTTGGGAACTTTCGGCAGATAAAGTTTGTGGAGATCAACAAAACCCTAATTTGCTATGCTAATAATTTGTTTGTGGAATTCAATGTTCGTAGGCTACCGTGTCGCAGGGATGATAGAGGATTCTCGCATTCTTCAGGGAAGAGTGCGGCTGCTGGATTTGTGTTGAATGCCCACTTAGGTTGTTTGTTGTTCGATGTCGACGAACACGGACACGGACGGAGCAGCGAGCATGGACAAGAGGCGGAACATTCGGAACATTTGTATTGTAGCTCACGTGGACCATGGGAAGACTACGATGGCGGATCATTTGATTGCGGCAGCGGGGGGCGGGGTGCTGCACACCAAGCAGGCAGGGAAGCTGCGTTACTTGGACGACAGGGAGGACGAGCAGCAACGAGGTGTGACGATGAAGAGCTCATCAATTTCGTTGAACTACAAGGACCATGTGATAAATCTCATCGATTCCCCTGGCCACGTGGATTTCTGCAGCGAAGTGTCATCAGCAGTGCGGTTGAGCGACGGGGCTGTTGTCTTGGTGGACGCTTGCGAAGGGGTTCACATTCAGACTCATGCGGTGCTGCGTCAGGCGTGGTTGGAGCGCCTGACTCCTTGCTTGGTGCTCAATAAGCTCGATCGCCTTATATTAGAGCTCAAGCTTACCCCACTGGAGGCGTACACCCGCATGCAGGTCGGTTTCATGCTCTGCCTTTCGGTCAATCCCTCTAGCAATTTTGTGAATGCGGCTTCCAGTTGGTGTCGGTTCTGCGTGTAAGAGGAATTTCTTTCTTGGGACACTTTGCGAAAGCTGTGGACTCTAGGGTTCAGGGTTTGAGGGTTAGACATGTCTTTATCCATTTAGGAAGACAATCATATTAGAGCTGAAAGCTCATTTGCGAATGCAGGTTCCTCAGGTCTGTGTGTAAGAGATTTATTTTTCCTCGGGGACACTATGTGAAAGCAGTGGACTCTAGGGTTTAGGGTTTGAGAATTAGACGTGTCTCAATGCATTGAAGGTGATCCAAATGCATGCAAGTTTCACACTCTTCTTCTTTCATGCCAATCTCTCTAGCAACTCTGCAACCTATAGCAATTTTACGAATACAGATTCCAGTTAATTTCAGTTCTGTGCGGTTTAAGCTCTTCTTCTTTCATGCCAATCCTTCTAGCAATTTTGGGGATGCAGATTCCAGTCGGTATCGGTTCTATGTGTAAGATTTTTCTTTCTTGGGGACGCTATGTGAAAGCAGTGGACAACTAGGCTCTAGGGTTTGAGGATTAGACATGTCTCCATCCATTGAGGGCGACGATCATAGTAGAGCTGAAGCTCACCCACTCTCTTCTTTCATGTCAATTTATCTAGCAATTTTAGGAGTGCAGATTCCAGTAGGTTACGGTTATTGTGTACAAGAATTTGACGTTATTGGAAAGGGGACTCTAGGGTTTAGGGATTGAGGATTAGACATGTCTCTATCCATTGAGGGTGGGATCATCCTGTGTCAGGAGTACCAAATATAAAAACTGTATTACACTACTTTTGCTCTTCGGTTGTGTCAATCCCTTTAGCAATATTGCTAATGCAGATTCCATGGTTTCACTTCTATGTCTAGGAGAAATTTCTTTCTCAGGGACAGTGACTGGAAAGCAATGGACTATAGGGTTTAAAGTTTGTGAATTAGACACTTCTCTATCCATTTAGGGCGACGGTCATATTAGAGCTGAAGGTTACCCATTGGAGGCTTACAACTGCATGCAGGTTTGACGCTCTTCATGCTATGTCATTTCCTCTAGCAATTTTGTGCATGCAGTTTCCAGTGGGTTTTGGTTTGATGTGTGAGAATTTTCTTTCTCAGGGACTCTATGTGCAAGCAGTGCATTCTAGGGTTTAGGTTTTGAGGATTAGACATGTCTCCATCCATTTAGGGTGATGATCGTATCAGAGCTTAAGGTCACAATCTTGTCCCTCTTATTCTCATTCTATCTCTTATTCCTTTGCTACACGAATATATTTAGTTGCTGGATGAGAGTAACCATTGCGAGTTGCTGGACAAGCAGCAGCTTGCAATCAGAATTAGACTTTTCACAATTTGTTTTTGGAGCGCTGGTTATGGCTGTCCAGAGCATTAACATAATGTGGACCAATTTCAAGTGAAGAACAACTCTTGACTCTCCTGCTCGTGGCTGGTATTTCTGAAATTTGTTGGTGCTGCAGATATTTGTGGTTTCACAAGTCTCTCAATCCTGTAGGTTCACCAGATGCACTGACAATGAGCTATGTCCACAGAACATAATCGGGGAGGTCAACAACATCATCAACGCATTTCGGTCAGAGAAGTACTTATCTGATGTGGATTCAGTTCTCTCTGGTGCTACAGCTGTTTCAGATGTGGATGTCACAAGTCATGGAACAGAAGATGACGATAAGGTTGAAGATGATGATGATGAGCCAGATGCATTTGCCCCTGGACGAGGAAATGTTGCATTTGCAAGTGCAATTGATGGTTGTGCATTTCGCATTAGTGACTTTGCAGACCTGTGTGCTGCAAGGCTTGGGGCCAATGCTGCTGTCTTGCGAAAAGCTCTGTGGGGAGATTATTACTATAACCCTAAAACAAAGAAGATAGTTGGGAAGAAGGCAGCAGGGGGGAAGTTGAAGCCTATGTTTGTGCAGTTTGTACTAGAACCACTTTGGCAGGTGTATGAAGTGGGCATGCAAGGTGAAGACGGTGCTGAAAAGCTTGGAAAGTTTGTAAAGTCAATGAATCTGAAGGTCCAGCCCCGTGATTTAAGAAATAAGGATCCCAAGTTGGTAACACAGAGTGTGGTGAGTGCGTGGCTACCTCTTGCAGACACCATTTTGTCTATGGTAATTGATTGTTTACCAGATCCAGTGACTGCACAGCCTGAGAGAATATCAAGACTCCTCCCTGAGATGTTTGTTCCCTCAGAAATTTCTGAAGACATCCAACTGCAACTGCAGTCTGTAAGATCAGCAGTTGAAACATGTGACGATAGTTTGGAAGCACCTTGTGTTGCATTTGTGTCAAAGATGATAGCTGTTCCAATGAGTGCTCTTCCAAGGCATGGACCAAATGGTGAACCTGTGACATCAGTGGACCTTTGGGACACAGATGCAGCTCAACGGGAGTGTTTCTTAGCCTTTGCAAGAGTTTTCAGTGGTGTCCTCACTGTGGGCTGTAAGATATATGTTCTATCAGCACTATATGATCCTGTAAATTCTGAATCAGGAGAGAATGTGCAAGAAGCAAGGGTGGAGGCTCTCTACATGATGATGGGACGAGGTTTGGAGCCAAAATCTGCTGTTCCAGCAGGTAACGTAGTTGCAATCAGGGGTTTGGGCCAGCACATATTGAAATCAGGAACACTTTCTACCACCCCTCTTTGCTGGCCGTTTGCCAGAATGAGCTTCCAAGCTGCTCCAATTGTCCGAGTTGCCCTTGAGCCTTGTGATCCTTCTGACATGGGAGCTTTGATACGTGGATTGCGACTCCTGAATCGAGCAGATCCATTTGTTGAAGTTAGTGTCTCAAGCAGTGGGGAGCATGTGATTGCAGCTGCTGGGGAAGTTCATTTGGAACGATGCATTAAAGATTTGAAGGAAAGGTTTGCACGCGTGGAGCTGTCTGTGTCCCCACCATTAGTTGCATTTCGTGAGACAGCTGATGTTGATGGTGAAACGGCTGAATCTGAAAAGCCTGCAGTAGGGCAGTCTGATGCTGTGGAAAGGACTACTCCAAATGGCAGATGTAAAGTGTCTGTTCATGTCACGAGACTGCCATCAGCATTGATCGAGGTGTGTTTTCCATATTCATTCATTAGGATGTGTTGTTCTTCTTACTCAAGAGGAAGGATTACAGAGGTGGTGACTATTCCAGTCTTATGTGAAGCTAGGTCTAGAGTGATTGTGCTTGTTGTGAAGATATGCAACAGAACAGTGGTTTAGAAAGTAACACCAGGTATACTCCATTGCAATTCTCATCGGAAGGTTATTCCATGCTCCTGCTTATCCAATGGCCTTGACTCTGGGAAATCCTTTTGTGCAGGTACTAGATGGAAGTGTGGATCTGCTAAGAGACATTGTTGAAGGGGAGAACAAAGGGCACCGAAGTCAAGGGCGGCAACAAGGAGTTGCGCCCAAGGAAGACCCGGTGTCCATTCTGCATGATCGATTACTGTCTGTAGCGAATAGTTTAGAGGCTGATACCAAGGAGACTGAGAAAAAGAAGGTTGACAGAGATAGGGAATCATGGACCCACAAACTAGAAAGGATCTGGGCACTTGGGCCTCACCGAGTTGGCCCCAATCTCCTGCTTACTCCAGATAGTAAGGTCGGTAGTATCAGCAAGCCAGCTGCTAATGGTGTGACAGGAGTGCTCATCAGAGGCACACCGCATTTTTCACAGAAACTAGGTCTGACAGATTGCACTTTGGGGCTTTCTAGTAATTCTGACGGTGGGTCTGAAACTTCTCTGGATTTCATCACAGAAGTCCAAAACTTGGAGTCAAGTGTCATTTCCGGGTTTCAGTTGGCAACTGCGTCAGGACCTTTGTGTGAAGAGCCCATGTGGGGGTTAGCATTCAGTGTTGAGGCTTCTGTGTCTCAAGTGTGTGAGAACCAAGATGGGTCTGGTGCCGAATTGTACGGTCCCTTCTCTAGCCAGGTACATGTTCTACATATCTTGAAGTGCAGTCTCTATAAGAGTTATCCTTCAACTCAATGGGGCTTTTTGTCAGGAGTTGGTCCCCTATGGAATTTTTGTTGGTTGTTTTGCAAATGAAATCAATACTAACTTTTCAAAAAAAACTGCGTGCTTGGAGGCAGTGTTTGAATTTCAATAAAGAGAAACCTATTTCAGTTCATTGAGGGCCAAAGTCAATTTAGCACCTCTTGGCATGCCAAAATGAGTTTGACCCTGAATGAACCAATACAGAATGTTCTTTGTGCAAACCTCCACATTACCTCCAATCATGCACCTAAAAATTACTGAACATGGAAGGTCATGTATGCAAATCAACCAGCTCCATACCAAAAGTCATGTTGAGATAGAGGATAACTCTATTATGTAGCATTTCCTTCTTTATGCATTTACTGTGCACACAAGCTGAAGAGGTTGTGCTGGGGACTATATCCTTCACTTACTGCTGTCCTTGGTATTTCAATTTCTCTTACTGTAATTATTCTGGCACACTGGCCTTGCAGGTCATGACTACTGTGAAGGATGCATGCCGAGCAGCTGTTTTAGCAAAACACCCCCGCATTGCAGAGGCCTTGTATTTCTGTGAAGTTGTTGCACCTGCTGAGCACTTGGGACAAGTATATGGTGTTCTGGGCAAGCGAAGAGCACGGATCGTGAAAGAGGAAATGAAAGAGGGTACAGCTTTGTTCATTGTGCATGCATACATGCCTGTTGCTGAAAGCTTTGGGTTTGCAGACGAGTTGCGCAGAAAAACATCAGGAGCTGCCAGCCCACAGCTGGTGCTGAGCCATTGGGAAGCATTGCTTGCAGATCCATTCTTCGTCCCTCGCACAGAAGAAGAAATAGAAGAGCATGGTGACGGATCAAGTGTGCCACCCAACACTGCTCGGAAGCTCATTGATGCCGTGCGACGGCGGAAGGGTTTACCTGTGGAAGAGAAATTGGTGCAGTTTGGGTCGAAACAGAGAACAAGAGCACGGAAAGTTTAAACTAGATGTAGAATGCCATAGACATTCTCCCCCTGCAGATGTTTAGCACCAATAGGTACTGTGCACCCCCTACAGTTACACACTTGTTCTGTGAAATAGTGAGCTGATTCAGTTACCATTATCACCAGCATTTGGTGGGCATAGCAGATGCTAATTGCATCTTCATTTGTCCCTAGATAGTATTGTAGTTACTGCATTCTTGTCAGCCTGGAGGAAGCCTTGTGCTTACTCTTAAGCATCAGCTGTGCCTCCTGGCACTGATTTTGGATGCAATGTGAGGTCAGTCTTACAATTGATAACAAATGTATCATACTCACCAATCTCAATCAGGTTGGCATAACTATTCAATTCTAAACTCCAGTTTTGCAGTTAGCATGTATGGCTTTCTTCTACATAAAGCAGAGTTCTTGTCAGGAGCTCCCAGGTGCCAAGGTTGGCATGTTTGGAGTGTCCTTCACGTCCTCAAACCTGCTGAAATGAAGTGATGACTCCTTAGAGGAGCTGTACATTAATAAATGAGCGCATTTGTTGTTGAGGGTTTTTTAAGCTAAATTCTATTGAAGGTCACCTGCATTTATTTCAACTTCGGATTTTGTATGGATTCTGTGTGCTAAAGTGCATATGTATAATTCCCTTGGAATTAAATGTTTTAATGCGGTTTTTGATTTGGTATTATAATACATGTTCGCAGTACATGTGTCTCATGTGAGATAATTCCAGGTTGAAGTATGTGATGCTCATCCCTTGATGATCTTTCCAAAAGCCCCTTTTGAACTGAGCATCTATGATGCACAAAAATGATGTGTGTATTAAAAAGTCTAACATTGACAGTCACACATGTCCTAAAACATCAAGAAAGCCTTCATAAATTGGGTGAAAGAGTGGGAGAATCTGCTAGACGAATTTATACGGATTTAAAGTTTGGCAAAAGATCATCATGGCAAGGAAGCATGATTTATGGGTCCTTTATAGCACAAAAATTGTTGTGAACCAGTGGAGTGGATGTTTTAACTGCACCATCAATATCAATTGTTCTATCTGCACCCAAGTGATGGTTGAGAGTGAGTCAAGGATCAATGTGTTTGGATGTGTGCAGGTAACATTTTACACAAACTTGCACCAAAGCCAGCAGCATGCTCACGCCTTTGAAGCTCATGTGTGGCATCATCCCATTCATAAAAGCCGCATCACATGGAAGGTTACCCTCCATGACTGCAAGATTCTTTCATGGCAGTTGGGTGGGCATGGAATTATATGCACAACCAGTGGTTTCAAGGTCCCATAAAAGCCATGGTTCCCACCCAATGAAGGTGTTCATTGTTGAGACATTGACTGGATAACATTTTAGCTAACATTTGTATTCCCTCTTTTGTGCCTTACAACCATGTTGTAAGGGTGCTGTTGGCTTCTTGCCACCAAGGCAAGTGCCTCTGGTTTGTGGTCACAAAGGTATGGTAGTCTGTACATATGGTCCGGTCTTCGTGCAAGTCCCGAGTCTCCCGGGTTGGGGTCACTGTGTTGTTTTATTAGTGTATTTTGATATATCAATGGAAAATTGGCATTTACTGAGAGGAAAAAAAACAAAAAAAACATCAAGACCAACTAAATTTACAAAATCTGTACACAAAGATAAATCAAACAAGTGTCTACTCTCAAGTTCTATATGATCAAATATTCAGCTAAAGAAAAGACTTTGAAAAAGACTCACTGAGCAAAACCCCAAGTTACAGAACGACAGTAATCCTAAAGACTGCATATACAATAATAGTAACCCATAGCAATAAGAACATTTGAATAAGCATCACTAGATTCAACAATATGATAGATAGAGAGCGCTGGTATTGAACAAAATCATAAAACACATTTTAAAAAACAATGTGACAAGCCTTAAATCACTATAAACATATATGCAATCGAATTACTTGTCATCTCCAAAAGACCAAAAAAAAATCTCTGGAGCAAGAAACCTCAGTAATTAGACTCTTAATCATTGTCAGAAGGCACTGTCAATAACAGAAACAATTTGATTTTGACAATGAGCAGTGAGGTCATCATCACTCATGCAACAGTCTTCGCACTATGCGCTCTTCCACACCAGAACAGAGTCCAGGTCCATATTACAATGATAGCTGGGCCAGCACTCATGGATCATCATCATGAGGGCTTAACACCAAGATAAAAGAATCATTGGCCTGTTAACTCTGGCATGGCCAATTGAAGAGGCACCACCCTGTGAGGTGGGGAGCAGGTAAAAGGGCGCACTCCCACCTAGAGTAGTTGCTGAATGCCAGGAGTTATGGCGAATACATGTCCAATTCATGAAGGCGGCAAAGTAACTAATCACAAGTCAGCAACTACTGATCCCTGCACAGAGAGTAAAAAGCCAAAGAAGCTCTGTCCTGATACAACAAGTGCACACAACAGGGGGAGGTGAACCCTAAGTGTCTTCCTCAAAGCTGCCTTCATTCTTTGGTGATTTGGTGTCACCAGCCCTTCCACTTTCGAGTGAACCTTCCTTATTGGCTGCACCTGCACTAGACCCAGCTGGGCCCTTGCCATTGGTTCCTGCTGCTGCAGTTAGCTGATTCTGCCCCGCTCCAGTGTTTGGGAGGGTCCCTTGCGACTTACTTGTCGTTGATATGGCAGAGGCTAAAGAGATGGGCATGAGACATAGGCCTTTGCTTTGCAAATACTGCATTGCTGACCCCATGTCATCTTCCATTAAGCGTGTCACTTGTCTCTCCGTCAATGCCAGACCATCTTGAGAAGAGCCTCCTACTCCAGTAGTAGAAGAGATTGCTGATGCCGAAAAACTATTTCCACCCTGCAAGTGCAACATTTTCCCAGCCGCGAATCGAGGGCTCTTTGGTGAGCCTAAGCACTTTTGTAAAGATGGAACAAACAAGGTCTCATCTCTACATGATCACAAAATATTATCAACCTGGTACTACTCTAAGGATGATGCAATGCATTCTGATATTAACTGCCACATAACAACTGGTTGTTACGCAAAACACGGAGTACCTCAGGAGGCAGATCAGCAACAAGTGGAGCAAGTGCACCAGCACCTCCCATTCGACTCATACTCAGAACCTGCAAATGCAGAATCAGTGTCAGATTTGAAAATCAAGAGAAAGAGGAATAATAACCTTCACTGTGTCAGAACTAGTAGACTAGCCGCCAATTCATAGTATTGCTGCAGGTATAAATAGCACTATGGAAGTATACTCACACCCAAGAACAATTATCTCACCTTTACTTGCAGCTGCAAAAATCTGACATACTCAATGATCTCATCCAACATAGAAGCTTTATCTGTCTGCAGCCACATGGAACCAAAAACCGTTTTGAGTAACAATACAAGCACATAGACAGTATCTCAATGCATGCTCTGTGTTACAAGTACAAAACACTCTGCCATCCATGACAACAAATCACAGAATACTTGAATGTTTCCAAGGCCCAACCAAACAAATTCTTGAAAACCAATATTATGTATGGAGGCTCAATTACTTGTCTACTGCAGACAAAGCAGTGGCAGGCCCTGAAATAGAGTACATTGTCCACCTATAATCTTTTGGAAACACAACCACCCATAGTTGTAAAATTGAAAGAAAGTGAGAACATGACACACCTTATTAGAATTGGGTACAAGCTCTTGTAAAGCCTTCATGCGCTCTGCAATTCGCTCTCTACGAAGCTGAGGATAACAACAAGAGGGGTTTCAGACCAAAACCCTGCTTTGCCAGCAGTTGTAGATCATATCCAAAGATAAGGAAGCCCAGGGCAAATACATTCTTAGTAGTAACTGTAGAGGAGAATTTATAACGACACTGCTAATCAGTGGCAAGACCTTACATGTCTAAGATGTTTACATTCAACAGGCTTCTATTATTCATTCTGATAGAGATAAGTATATTGACAGCTGTGGTCACTGCTAAGGGAGATCACTATGATGAGTCAAAACGTCATGCCACACATACTCATAATGAGTTCAATTGGGTGAGAGTTCTACATAGCCATCATGTGCAGAAAATAAGCAGCCTCAACACCTCTAAGATAATCCTTGAATTTTAGTTCTACACGCGTATTTAAGAAATGTGGGTGGTTCTTTTATCTATTTGGGTCAGTAACAATGATCTGAACAAGGTTATGCAACCACACTAAAAGATACTCTTAACTATGCATGGGGTACTCCACACAGAATACTGGTACATTTCAGGACAAGGTTATCCATACTAACAACTTCTCTCTCTGGTGGTCATCTAAAAAAGATGAAGGCCAACAATTCATGTGCCCTACACTCATCAGGGAAACCAACCCATCTGCCAAACCTTTCATGACTCACTACTCAAGTTCCATTCACTTTATAACAACACAATCATACTTGTGGAAACAATGTCAAAGTACACATGTGCATTCTTACATCAAATCTCCCTACAAATCCTCTAAACAATCACTAACTAAATCTAAAATTCCAATTGCAGGTGATCCCAAGTGAATTGGCATTCCTTTTCCTTCTATCCTTGCAGAAGGCCAACTTTGAATCCAAATGGTGAGCTAGTGATTTTTTTCAAGCAAGACATTCAGGGCATTGTAACACAACAGGGAACATAAAACACTGGTAAATGTCAAGCTTAAAATATCGAGGGTTTTCCAAGATTTAAGAAGTCCACTCAGATCATCAGCACATTCACATACCGAAACACAAAACTGATCATACCCGTTCAGCAATACTGTGAGGATCAGTGGCTTGACCTCGCCGTGCACGTACACGCGGTCTAGCCCCCATGCCTGGAAGTGGCTGTGACTGCGACATTACACCCCCATTACCATAACCTGGTCCTTGGACAGCTCCAGTGGGCATCACTCCCTGCAATCATCACCATCACAAACATGGAGTCATTGATTGTTCTCCCATAGGAATTCATCTTTGCATGCAGCGACAGAAACATGCAACCAGGTCCTCAGGTTCAAGACCAGCCTTGGCAATAACACCCTCTGCAAGTCTTTCCTCACAGCACGTATGGCATGTCTGCAACGTACATTGATGTCACAACACTTACTCAAAGAAAGATGACTCCTTATTAAGAGAAGCATTCCAGCACATTTGAAGCCACCCACTACACTCGAGAAACTAACTCACAAAGCCCACTGCGCTTGTGGTCGCAAACACCTTCAAAACCAGTGCTACTTAGCTGGGAGATCCATTTCTTGCCCCAAAGACCACCAAAGCGAACCAGACAAAGATCATTCCCACATGCTTGCTACACTGTTGAATAAGCGCTGGATAGTAAAGCCAGGGGGTGAAGACTAGAACAGGAAACTCCACGAAGTGCTAAGCCATAAGGCTTTCAAATAGGCCACTTGGAAGAAAGCCACAAGGGAACAGCAATAAGAACAGATTTGCTGAAACGCAGATAATTTGGGAGCATTTTGGGCTGAACATCTACTACAACCCCCTACGTCAAATGATGACCTTAAAGAATGATACAAAAAGGTGCACTCCACAACAGAAGCACCTGCAGAAATAAGGAAGGAAGTAAGGGTGCAAAACTCACAGCACTAAACATCCTTAATTTGCAAAAAAAAAACAAGGTGCATATTTGAAACACATGCATGTGAAGCCAAAGAGGGGGCGGCTCTCTTGCAACAAGGTATCATCATCCTCTCTGAATCTCTTCATCAGAGACTGGATTTCATGTATATCAATCCGAGCTTCTTTTGAAACATTCTGGGCTTAAACATCTAAGACCCTCAATGTCGATGATGACACAAAAGGTGGACTCCAAAACCTCCTCCAGAAAGGAGGAAAGGAGGAAGGAAGGGTGCAAAACTCAGAACACAAAACATCCTAAACCAGAGCTAAAATTGCATAGAAAACAAGGTGCATGTTCAAAACACATGTGCATTCTGGGCTTGACATCTACAACGCTTAATGTCGATGATGACCTTAAAGAATGACACAAAAGGTGCACTCCAAAATCTATGCAACAAAACCACCTCCAGAAGGAAGGAAGGAAGGCAGGGTGCACAACTTAGAACCTAAACATCCTAAATTTGCATGGAAAACAAGGTGCAAGTTCAAAACACATGCATGTGAAGTCAAGACAGTATACATACAGTGGTCCGGGGGCGGCCCTCGTGCAGCAACGCATCATCATCCTCCCTGAATCTCTTCCCCAGGGACTGAGTGTCATGTGAATCAATCTCCCCGAGAACCAACACATTCTCTGCTTTCGCCGGGGTCAATCCCATGGGCATTTGACTCACCCCACCGCCGTTATACCATGTAGGAGCCACCGGTGCCCCGGTTCCGGACTGATCACCACCCTTACCACCACCATTCCTTTGCTGTTGCTGTTGCTGCTGGGGTCCCGAATCCTCACTACCACTGCTTCCCAGAGAGGCAGACCGCGTCAAAGAGGTGCCGTGCCCAGCCGCAGCCGCCATTCCTCCCATTTGCCCTCCTGCGCCACCGTTCCCCCCATCTCCTCCTGACCCCCCTCCCGGAATCCTCACTCGCCTCGTCGATTCCTCTCCACCTCCTCCTTCAATTAGCTCATTCCGCCCCTCCCGTGCTGATGAATCCTGCTGCATCTGTGACTCCAGCCCTCCGAACTCGATGCTCTCGTTCCCTTTCTTGTTGTTGCTCAAACCCTGGTTTCCTCCTAAAACCCCACTCAGGAGCCCTGGAGGCATGAGTGACATGGTGAAGAGCTTCCCCATGCTGCTGTTATTATCCCCTTGTGGTCCTTGTCCTCCTGCCATAGCCGCAGCAGATGCTTGATGCCCTGCTACCGTAGCGGCGGCCGCAGCCGCAGCATTGCTGCTCCCATTGCTACTACTATACTCCCACCCCGCGACCCCGCCGCGCGGCCCCATGTCGAAGCACGACGCGGGTGGTATCGCGAACATGTGATCCAGAAACTCGTCCATGACGGGACCGCCGCCTCCCGCCCCGTGTGGGTTGTGATGCTCCAAATGCTCGAACCCCCTCATGCCCCCATGCTGTAGCATCGCAGGTTGCTGCGCCATACCCCAACCACAAAACCTCTCAAACTCTTCAACAACCCCTCTCAACTCTCAAAACCTCTTTCTTCTTCTCCTCCTTCGCCTCCTGAGATACGTCTTCTTCTTCGTCGTCGTCTTCTTCTTCTTCTTCTTCTTCTACTACTACGTCTTCGTCTTCTTTAGCTCTGGTGTGACTAAACTAAGTTACCTATTTACTTACCCTTGTGTGTGGAACTCGTGATGAGAGGTGCTACAGTGGTGAGTTGGAGCGAAGGGGGGAGGGGGCCTGACAGGCGATTGTGTGAGCTGATGATGCTTCTTCTGGTTCTCGACATGACGGGACGACGACGGACGGGGAGCAGTCAGCGGCCATTTGCTTGCTTGCGAGGCGACGCGAGGCGACGCGAGGCGAGGGGAGGGAGGGGAGGGAGGGGGGCCTGCAGCGAGCGAGGAGAGAGACACAGTGAGGGCCTGCGACCTACTCAAGACTTAGTAGGTCGCAAGTCGAGGGTGGTAGGTAGTGGAGGCGAGGTAGGTAGGTAGGTGGGCGGTAGCCCGTCGGGCAGTGAGAGCAGCACGTTTAGGGGTGGCACCTGGCAACAAGCCGCGTTTTAATAGTACTGACGTACCACTTGAGGCCCCATTCACACTAGGCAAGGTGGATGGGCCTTATTTGGTTCTTTTTGTTGTTTGCTACCTTATACTAAAGGGCCAATTTACACTGCTAGCATGCCCATACTTACTGGTGTGGGTGACTAGCGAACAGCTCCTACCAACATGGGTCACTTTTAGCTCCAGTTTGGCTAATGATAACCATTGGATGTAACCAGTGTTGGTAGGAAACGTTCATTGGTGGCCCGCACCAGTAAGTGTGGGTGGGCTATAAGTTTATGGTGAAGAAGTGCATTAGTCGAGAGTTTTAGGGGAATGAAGCAATATGATTGGCTATAAAATGAGTTCTTCACCAGCCGGGGCTTACACTGCGGTCAACACTTCTCTAGTGGAGAACTTCAAAAATGGATTAAAAAATGACATGGTTGCCAACATGGCAACATTTCTCAGAGGAGTTCTCCAGAGGCCAAGTTTCTTGGGCAACCTCAAACCCTCATACAAGAAACTTGGCCTCCAAAGAACTCCAACTTAAGGCCTTTTTTAATGGGTTTTTTTTCCATCTCATCCACCACACCAATTGTTGCCTCAAATAACCTTGTATTGGCCTAAAATTCTTGATTGACCAGTGCACTTCTTCACCGTAGTCTAAACCGGCCCTTATACTAAGGGTTTGTTTACACTGAAGGCATTAGGCCATGGCTCTTAGGTTTGTTTCACATGGGGGACCGAGGACTTTCAAAATCTGGAGCCAATTCACATGAAATATTATAGTCTCGGGCCAAGAAGGGAGGAAGCTCCGACACAACCCAGAGGAAGCAAATTGGGTTACCATTTTAGTCCAACTCAATTCTCTTCCCTTGTGTCATGTCATATTTTGTCTTTAGTGCATGCAAATATAAACTTCACCTCATCATAATATGAATTTTAGGAATCGATCTTGACTCCATCATGTAAAGGCCTTGAGGTTGATTTGGTGGAAACCCCAATCGCATACACGGATTTATGCATGTCATAGCCCCCAAATTGGCCTTGACTCCTCATGTAAAGCAGCCCTTAGATGACCATGGTACCCTACATTTTAGACAACAACTATGGATTATAGCCCAAAATCTATTGGAGATCACAAGCCCTTAGTGTAAATCCAAATTCCCGTTGCACATTTTGCTAGGCCCACCTTCAAAAGTTGTCCCGAAAAATTCCCCTACAATCCCAACCAACGTTATCCATACTTGCTATGTGGGATCCATGTAGATTCTATCCACTAAAAATGTAATGGGTTGTAATAAATATTGCCCATGTGTAAACCCAAAGCGGGGGCCCATGACACTCTCAACCGATGAGAATTCAAGAAATCTCAAAAGTTGTGGCCTAATGGCTTTTGTGCAAATATGCCCCAAGTTACTCAGATTCTCCGAGGCTAGGCTAGACACCCACATCTTTCAACGTATTTCCTTTCGCAACACCTACCATCGAAGGTGCAATAAAAAATTGTTTCTATAGGTCGATTGTTGATTCCTATCAAACAAACTATATAAAACTAACTAATTCATGGACTATGGGCCCGGTTTAAGTGTTATTTTGATTACACATATTAATCACCGGGCTTTATGTAGGAATCAACATTTTTACCCTCTCCAGTGGTAGGTGTTGTGAACATGCACCCTCTTTGAACTAGCCCCCCCCCCAACATTGCTCAAGGTGAAAACGCAATCAAATAGATCATAGAATGCAAATTTGTTTTCTTAAATGTTTCAATCCCATAATTATTTTCAAAAGTCTTTAATTTTTTTGGAGGGATCCACTGTAGATTCATTTAACCACACATTTATGTGGGTCAAGTTTTTGTTGAATACTCTTTGCCTTAGTAATAGTGGTGGTGGTGGGGGGGGAGGCAACTCAAAGAGATGGATATCTAGCCCTAGTAGCAAGGTTCAGATTTACGTGTGCCCACAAATATATATGAAGAAGCCATGATCAATTCCATAATGTTTCGGAGTTTATCTTTAATTGTTGTGATTTTGTCAAAGTCCAATATCATTGAGCCATAAGAAGGCCACATAGGTCAAAACAACTACACTAAATAGGATGTTTCATGTTTGATACACTAAATACGAATGCATACACTAAATATCAATAACCCTATGCAAGTAAGTAACATTAAATGTAAACTCAAACACTAAATATCAACTATGGTAATATGTGGAAGTTACATGTTCAAATTTAGTGTTAGTAAGGATATGAAGAATAAAATAACAATGATAAAAGGAGAATTCTAGCATATCTTCTAACACTAATTGTCAAAAATTTGAAAACTAGTGTTGAGCAAGGTAGGGTGGTAACAACATCAAATGTAATCAAACACTAAATATCCTATTTAGTGTAGTGACAACACAAGGTACATGTCACATGTAAATTACATTGAACATGTGCAAATTAAATCGCTCATTTTTTTGTAAAAATTGTTGTGAGAAGATTTGCAAGCCACACCTTCGACACATTTAACAAGAAGTGAAGACAAGTGAAGCCCAAGAGAAGACAAGAGAATGGTCAAACTTGATTTTTTTTTTCAAAACTGCCCTTTTAGGGCATGCATTTAAAACAAATCAGCACATTCATTTTTTGGTGCACGGTCATTCTTCTTGGTCCACATTCAGTTTACACCTAGTGGGGGGCCCAAGGCTTTCAAAACTAATTTTTTGAAGAAGTGGGACCACGAAAGTTGGACCATGAACTCGGACCAATTAAAAAGGCCCTTTTCCATGGTCCCACTTCATGGTCCATAGTGTAAACCGGCCCTCAGTGTTACGTTTGCCGAGGTGGGTAGGCCACGGGCAGAGGGTAAACTATTCCAAGTGGCTGCCCGCGAGAGGCCGGGCAGTAGATACCCCACCGACGGAACTGACAGGGCTACGGGCCGAGTAGGGGCATCAGTGCGACGCGAGGGGTCGCGGCGTGGGAGGGTGGTAGGTACGTAAATGAGGTAGGTAGGAAAGTGGCTAGGGGCCAAGGGCGTGCGGCACTTGGTGGTGTCAGCCCCTGCCGCCTGCCGAAGGTGCTTCTCTTGTTTGTCGTTTTCCTACGCCCCTCTTTGTCTGCTGCCCCGGCCATTTATAGCTTCCTGCCTTCTCCTTTCCTTGCCCAAATTTGGATTGCGGAAGACTTTGCTTGCCACTCGGGGAGGAGGAGTCCCACTTTCGACTCCGGGCGGCGGGGCGGGGGGTAGGTTAATAAGGTATTGTGGCACTTCCAATTCCCAACTCCCCGAACTATTTTGGCCGTTGGATCGGACCGGGGATTCTCTCATCCAATCATCTGTCGCAAATCGTGAAGATTGTCAATTCATATTTCATATTAATTGGAGGGCGGACAGTAAACACCCCCGTACGAACTTTCGGGGGTGTCAAATCAGGTTTGGGGCAACCCTCCATGGAAATTTCTGAACCCGACTGAAAATTGCTGCCCGCCCCACCCAACTTCGAAAAAAACATTGCCCTTGCATTCTTGAAGACCGCTGGACTACAAATCCCATATTGAGTGCACTTCACCTTCAAGGTCTAAAATCCAATGTATATGTGCACTTCCAATTAGTAAATAGGCAATTGATTGGGATTCCATTCTGGAAGTGAAACCATCAATGAAGCACGTACTTAACTTGGGGGTCAAAAAAATTACAAAATCCTCATTAACATTGAGGACGCTTGGGAGGAGGAGGAATCCCACTTTCGGACTCCGGGCGGTGGGGCGAGGTAGGTTAATAAGGTATGTGGCACTTCCAATTCCCAACCCCCCAAACTATTTCGGCCGTTGGATCGGACCGGGGAGTCTCTCATCCAATCATCCATCTGTCGCAAATCGTGAAGATTGTCAATTCATGTTTCATACTAATTGGAGTGGATATGCATAATCTGGAAGAGGTCAAAGAAGAAAATTTTCTTTCTTCTCTGTTGGTGGATTGGAAGTATGTGGACATGACATTGCTTAGTGTAGGCCGATGCAACGTGGGGCCGAGAATTTGTTGGACGTTATGCCCCTTTTAGTCCAGGCTTCTCTTGCAAAATGAATGATACTTGGGTCCCGAGTATCCATGTATGCGCTTGAAAACGATGGGTAGCATGGCCAAGGTTTGCATCGCCAAAAATTGTAGCATGTTTATAAATAACGTAAGGTAAGTGTGCCAATGACCGAACGCAACCCAAGGACCGCACACCCACCACACACCCACTGCACAAATTTCATTCATGAGAACTCCTGAGGGAACTTCGGCACCATCATTATTAGGTGTTTTATTATAGGTACCGCACGGTGTGCGGTGAAGGGCTCAATAAGCTTTTGAGATCCACCTATGTATGTTTGGATTCAATTTGTGATAGCTTTCACAAATCATAATATCTTTTAATTTTATTTTTTGAAGGAGAATCCCCACTTCACAATTAACAATCCTTCAAAATTTGGAACGATTTAAGCTTGTAAATTATTATTTACAAGGATTTGAAGATTGACCGTGCGGTCATTGGCACACTTACCTTATATGAAATCCGTTAGGCTCCACCAACTCTTGTCCGCCATTGCGAAACCCGCATGGAATTCAACATCGGTTGGCTTAATTGATTGCGGGTACATTTTGGCAGTGAGGACGCAACATTTTGTTGGATTTCATGGGTTTAGCCAACCCCTCACTCCCCATTCCCCTTTTATAGAGGAAGCAAACACTTAGAAAACGAGTAACGTTATCCTCCCAATTATGTTAACTATCATGTTGGCTAGTGGATTGAATTAGGGTTTATCTCCTCTAGTTAGCATTCGTGGAGATTATTATTTCAAGTTACATAATCAATGTCTAAATGCAAACGCTGTGAGAGGTAACAATGACAAAATATTTTTCTCTCCAAACAATTGCATAGTCCCTCCTAACCATATTAACCTACTGTTGAATACATTTTGAGAACACAACCCATGTGTCTTTTTGGTGTCCCATCTTTTTATGTTCTTTTTTTGGCACAAATTGAAAATTCAATTGCAAAAGAACCCACAATACTTTGGTGTCCCATCTTCACTACAAGCCTTGCCATGTATTGACCCCTCAAATAAGTGTGTTGAGTTAAGAAAAGTCGCCACATAAGGCCCAAATACCTTTTGTCGCCCTATTGTGGGCAATTCCAACTATGCAAACAAATGCTTTCATTGGATCACATTGGGAATTGTCTCGTCCAATTACCAAATGCAAATGGAGAGGATAGGTGATGCCAACCTTAGGTTGGCATGAATGGAACGCTTCACCTTGAGCATGGACTTAGGTTTACATATAAACTTTTATAGAGCTTAGCTATGGGACATACACTACATTGTTTTTTGCATTTAGTGTTGTGTGGCATTTAATGTTGTTACTATTCATTTACCTGCAACACTACTTACCAAACACTTGACAAATAGTGTTCAAGTAGTGGTGGTAGAGATGGTGGTGGTGCAACCATGCGGCAACAAAACACAAAACATAAAAATATTATAACACTAATTGTGGAGATGTAAACATTAAGGGCGTCACTGGCATTTAGTGTTGTGGTTCGTAATTACTGTTGACAACACTAAATGCAAAAAACAGTGTACTGCCTCACGTCAAAAGTGTATGTTTGGGGAAGAAAAGGAGGGTTGTTGGGGAAGGAGGGGGGAGGTGTTATTGAGTTGATGTGGGTATATTTGGGGGCAAAGGATAGGAATTTGGCAGTTCTTGATATCAAGCTTGTTTAACATGAGTGTGTGAGGTAGTTGAGGGGTTGTTTACATCATGGATCATGAAGTCGTCCCAAGGCCATGTAAAATATGTGATTGGTTGTTGAACTTGTCATGGGACCACTTTAGTTTACACCAAGGAAAAAAAATGTCAAAGTGACCATGGAGTCGAGGTTCCCAAAAGGCATATTTTAAGACCTACATTATCCACTGACATGGCCCAACGGGTTTTGCGGTGCCGCCTCACCCGTATAAGCCTCTAGGACTTTGGGCAGGGCTCTTACCCCACTGTCAAGAAACCTTTTGTCTCTTTCCTAAAAGTTTGGGCCAAGTAGACATTTTCCCTTAGTCGTTGGGGTTGGAAACCCCTAGCAGCTTCAAACCACCATAACTTCTTTGTATTATCTTTGATGCTATCAAACGACCACTCCATTATCATTTACGCTTCATGTAGATGCCAATGGACTCCTCACTTGCCCCAATCGGGCAAGTATTGAGGAAGTTATGGTTGTTTAAACCTCTCCAGTCCCAGGCGCCACTCCCATGTCAATGTTGTCCCAGGGCGTTGTCCCTAGGCAACGCCCCACTCAAATTGCCATATGAACCTTATGACGGGACACCAGTGTTCCAAATAAATCGGAGCTTTTTTAATGATTGGTTTTGTGATTGTAAGTGATTGAAAATATAAACCAATTTTGAACATCATAGTGTGTACAAGACGTCGAGATAATCTCAACGCCGCTTCGATCGCCTTCAACTTATCATTTATGACGTCAACATGGGTTTTGGGGTTAATTGGTGTATGATGGGACACTGGTGTCCCGCCATAAGGTTCATATCTCCTAGCTCACACCTCCAATTGAGGTGTTCTTGAGCATTCTAAAATCTGGATGCCATAAGCTACCCATAGCTCATGGCCTTACCCTTGTGACTCTTAGTCTCCGTGGGTGGGAGGTGTTCCCAACGCCCGGGGCCCTACCCACACTAGGATCACTTGGGCCCTCTCACCAATGGCGCCACAAGTCCCGGGTGTCACACCGGGGCCCCTATTGTGCCCATGATGTTTCAGGCACTCCTCATGGAGAGGTGTGCGACAACATGGGAAGGTAAACTAAACAAGGCTATGGGGCAAGTGCTATTGCCTCATGCTGGAGGTGGTCCATATGGGTAACCGAAGACAAGGGGGAGGGGGAACAATGCATTGTTGAGTAGTGGATAGCAATTGCAAATCATGGTGATTGTCAATTCAATCTTCAAAATTGTAGTTGGACTTCAAACTTTTAACAAGTCAACGTGGATATATGTCTTATTTTTACTTTCTCCAAGTAAGCAACCACGTAGACCCTCCCAATTGTGTTGGGTAATTGCTTGCACATAGTCCAATTTCCTTGTGACACATGTATTTGGGGTGTTTTGGATGACACTCTATTAGTTGCAAGCCTTGACATACACCACTTAAATGCATATCTCATATCAAGAAGATTGAGCACATGAGAACCACATACCTTACACCAAGATCATGGTAAGGGACTAAGACTATATATTTTGCTATATGAATTGGGCCCCCCAATCTTGCCGAAGGTGACATGGCAATCAACTAGATTACAACACATAAATTGTTATATTAGTTGCATCAACTATGGAATTAGCTCTAGAGACCCTAAATTAGTTCATCAAGACCTAATTTGGTTGAATTGACCACAAACTTGTGAAGATAGCTTTCTATTGTACCCGATCTCATTACGATTTGGATTTTCATCCATTTGGGGTTATTAAACTTTCTTTGATTAAATGATCATTAGTCAATTCCTAACACAAATCAAAGTTCCCTTTCATTTCTTTTTGTCTTCAATTAAAACCAAATGTAAATTCACTTATCGTTTGTCATCAATCACCACACAACACACAATGGTTGGCTCAATCTTTGCAAAATCTCCAAACAATCATGTACAAGCTATGGCATTTTTTATATAATAAGAATATCATTAAGGCTTAAGCTTGATACAAATTTTTATAATATTAGATTCAAAATTATGCAAGAGTAAGTTGTTTATCAATTCAACTCTTCACCAACCAAATATGATCATCCACTATAAGAAAACTGCGTTTTTTTATGATGTTTTTAAAATTTTAGGCGACATCCAATAGAACATGCAGATGTTACAGTGGACGTCATTATTGACATTTGGATGTTCTATTGGATGTCGCCTAAAATTGTCTGCGTTGTCCAAAAACGTCATCAACAACACAGTTTTCATCATCAAAAACGCAGTTTTCTTATAGTGATCATTGTTCTTAATCAATCTTGTACCATGTCAATGCTTAATCTATCTTGATCATCATATCACTTATGACCTAAATACCACTCTAAAATATCGGCTCCCTGTCAACCATAAACCCCCACCCTTATGCGTCTGTAGTCCGGGTAGAAGTCTATGGCTCACATGTCTTCTACAACTGGGTGTGTTAACTTCTTCAAATGAGAAAAAACCCGGACTTCACTGCCGTGACAATCGACCAGTCACCTCGGACAAGCAGTAAAGTGTGGTCGTAGTCATGTCGGACAAGATGTTCCCGATGGCAGTGAAGTTTGGATGCTCAGCGTACTTTACTTCGTGAAGTCATGCCCTACTTTGTGAAGTTGTGTCCTACTTCACTACGTCTCGTCAATATAGGTAAGATCAGACACACGTCCATATAACTAGGGCTAGTGGACTCATATCACTGGCACTAGTCATGTATAGTATTTGCACTTCACTACAAGAAGTCATATCATGTGTAATGCACATACATACACTCCACTTCACTGGCACTAGTCATATCATGTGTAATGCAATGACATCCACTTTACTGAATGGAGTAATGTTTACATCAACCAGTGGTCTCTAGTTCAGGGCTCAAAACAGGGGATTAATGCAGAATAGAATGCAAGAGATTGATGCATAGACTAAGGCTGAACCTAATGGAAGAAGAGGTGAAGTAACAACTCACACAACTACTAACTCATAATGTCAAAGAAAATATAACTTAAGCAATAACATAACTCTCCAATAGGGTTCAAAAACCCTTTTGTTCAACACTCATAGGGTTCATAAACCCTCTTTGTCCTACCTTCCTCTTCCTATCCTCCTACAACTCTTTGCTCTAACTACCTATAGAGGAAGGAGAGAGATAGAGAAATCATAAATAACAAATGAAGTAATCCTAGTAAGAGAGATCCTAATGCAATAGATCTTAATGTGTGAGAGGTCCTAGTGTTTTCGAGAGAGAGAGAGAATAATGAGCCTCCGTGCTCTCATCCAAGGGACTACCCCTTCCAACCCCAAAGCATTCTTCACCGTAGATCAAGCCATACATACATCTAATGGTTGGCACCCACGGCCGTCACCACCCTAACCCTTGATCAAACCCCAAGATCCACCGGTTGGCATTCACGGCCGCCACTCGAGATCCAACGGCCTTCATCCGCCCTAATCTCCTCCGCTTGATGTCATCCTCCGTTCGCCCGTTGTCATTCGTTGTCTTCCTTCATACTAACTACTTGACCAAAGACAATTACTACTCACTAACTTCTTCTAACTCCAATTCCAACACAACAACCGCTCATCACTTCAAACTACATCTTAAATCAAAACACCAAAACTTCACTCTTTTTATGATTTTAGAATACTTGAACAATTGTCAAAGACAAGTTTTACGGAACTTAAGGGTTAACACCACATGTGAGCATCATATTTGGCTCACACTCCCCCCTCTCAATTACATTTCTAGAGCATGTGGTTACTTCTTCATCGGAGTTTTTCATCTCCAAGGCTCACTTTGTCTTCTTTCACTTAGAGTTTGCTCTCACAACTTTCTCATGACTCGCTCATTGCTCCCTTACTATATTTTGCTATCGTTTTACTCCTACTTCAGTCTCTCACATACTTTGGCTGCAACTTTTCTCCTATGCTCTTGGTGGTACTAGGTCACTACATCAAATTGTTATTCGGATGTATTGTCCTCCAAATGTTTTGGTTATGACTCAAGAACTATGCACATGACTATTGGCCGCTAAAATGCACCAACCCAAGCTATAGACATCTCATGCATCAAGCAATTCATTACTTCTTCATCTCTAATTCCACCATGTCCATCTTACAAGAGATGATATTGGTCCATTTATCGGTTCCTCGTTTACCAAGCATCGACACTTTTATCTCTCATGCTTTGCTCAAGTGACCCTCTCACATTCCCATCACTCCAACCAACTGGACTATCACTCTTATTTCTTTTATTTTGTTCACGCTTTGCTCTCTCCACCCGTTGGATTCCTAAGAAAAACACAAAACCGACTTAATGCACACTCCTTCCTTCATAATGCAATGTTGCTCATTCAAATTAACAACCAATCACCTATTTGAATGCAGACCAACAAAACTTGATAAACTCATATTTTTACTTTGACGTGTTCGTGTGCATTCCCCTATCACATGCAATAATGGTACGTTCCT
This sequence comes from Polytrichum formosum, assembly GCA_964035585.1. Lineage (NCBI taxonomy): Eukaryota > Viridiplantae > Streptophyta > Polytrichopsida > Polytrichales > Polytrichaceae > Polytrichum > Polytrichum formosum. The sequence goes on from OZ037938.1 coordinate 33,949,140, forward strand.
AATTTCCTATCTATCTTTAGGCCTCACGCTCGATTCCTCCCAACCCTCGCCTATGAGCATATAGCCACATAGAAATGACTTTAGCAAATATAACTTGAATTGTCTTTGTCTTCTAGCAATGGTCTTCTTATTCTTCGGAGGCTGCATATAGTTGCAACTCCTCAAACAATCTTTCCTTGAACTATAGCCTTATTAATTCAATTCAAAATGACTTTCATCTACTATTTAGTCTAATTTATCAAAAGTTAAGTATCTTCTCTAATTGCCAAAAAGCTATGGCCATAATTTGTGTGTTATAAGTGGTCTTCCGAATTTATGTTAGGCCTACCTCAAAGAGACAATCAAGAGTAACACTCAAAGAGTATTACCTACAACCTATTTCTTTGCCATTCGCATATAAAACTTTCAAGTGGTCCTTCGCAAGCCAATCTTTGTGTTTTGAGGTAAAACCATTGCACCGCAAAATATGCTTTTGTTGGGAACGTCATGAAATGATTGGGAAGCCTTGACCACTCAAGCTCCAGGTTGGTCCAAACCATTGTTGGTATGGTGTTTTTTTTTTTTTTTTTTATCAAACCATTTGGATATCTATGACAAGGAATTCTTCATTTTTACACCAATAGGGCATAGATATTTGATGGTATTTTTTTTTGTTTTCAACACCATATGGGTCTATATACCACACAAGAACCTCCGTACCTAGACAAAAAAACCATGGTGTATGAATATGGTTCATAATGGTATTGACCCTGATAATAACTCGTGTATACGAAGATTCTCTCACTTTGGCATGCCTACCAAGTATCGATATTTGATTGGTATTACAATCTTGGTACCCACGGGTAGGTTATTTGATACCATTGTTGATGTTGATTATTGATACCCATGCATTCAGATGTATATACCATACCAACATCGGTCCAAACATGTGCCATTCAAATTTTCTAGAAGTATGGCACTTATTTTACGAATATTAAATTATAACCCATGTTTTGTTTTGCACAATGCAATATATAAAATTTGGTCCATATTTGTAATTTATTAAACACAAGTCAAGTAATGCACTTTGAAATTCATAAGCTAAATTATAAGCTATGAGGACCATGGAAACAAAATGTATATGTTAAGCGTGCAACTTGATTGTAGATGTGCATGTTACACTATGTCTTTAGAAAAACCAACATAACATTATTCAACTCCAAAGAGTCATAATATTCTAAAATTACTCAACTGGAGTTGGGGCTACTAGTTTGTCATGTTGAATTTACTTAGACAAGCATCTCGGAGGTATAATCTTTGCACTTTATATGACAAATTCTCAACCCCACCCAACATGGTCACTCAGCTGGATAATGTTGTGAACATTCGACACTTGTAACCTCCTTTCCTTTACCCTTTAGGTTTCAAGAGGCCGACAATGGGCCTGAAGACGTTACACATAGGTGTTTGAGGTTAATATTTGTTAACCTTTATTGGAAATGTCAAAAGTGATATCTTTAATAATTAATTGATTGACAAGTTGTATTACTCCAATTGAAGCAAAAGTGTATCTCAAAGAAATATTGGGAGATATTGGCTTGTAAAATTATATAGCTTAAATATGTATACAATGAACAATGTTGAGGTGGTAGTGGTCATCGCTACACCATTCTCCCCCGTTCCAGAAAGGTGAGGGGACCACATGAGCCCCAAGGACCACGTTGAAGTGACGTGTTATCGTGCATGTAGTTAGACATACACTTGTTACAAATTGAGTAGAAACATTTTGGCCTACACATCACAATTGTGAGACTCCCCTTTTAACTCGTGTTTAAGTAAATCTAGACAAATTCTCAAAATATGGACTTTTGGGTTGCTTCAATCATGTTAGCGGGTCCATTGATACACTTCCAATGTATGCAAATTTTGTGAGAGATATGTGAATCCTCAATGGAAACTTGAATGTTATGATAACACAATGTGACGGGACTTCTTTTTAAAACAATACTTTTCATGTTAAATCTATGTAATTATATGATAAGTAATTAAATTCATAAAGTATATGTTATTATAATATTATCATAATCAACTTTGCATATTCTATCGTAAGATCCTACCATACAATTATATTGTTGGATCCTACAATACAATTCAACATGTTATATTTATGGACTTGGACTAAGTCCAATTTTACTTAAATATCAAATGGCATTGAAGACTACAAATAAAGTTTAGGTGAGGTCAAACAATGTTTTCTATAAGAATCGTTAATGATTTGTATGCCTTTGGGGACTCATTAGTTGCTATATACCTCCTTATCTCATGTGGGGTCACACACGTTCAAAATCATTGATTTCAATATGGAGTTTGGCGGGCCTTGACACGTGCCTAACATCAGGGAGCTTGAATGTGTCTTCATTTTTTGAGGTAGAAATGTTTGTTTGCAACTTTGATTAAGGATTGCCAAAGCAATAAGCAATCTATGTACAACATGGGATATGCATTTGATGGAAAGTCGTGATTCACAAGTGCCCACATTCTCCATGGACATGTGTAGGTAAACCCCCAAAACATTGCTTGACATGCCACAAAGGTTGACAACATTATTGAACATGCCTTGCAAACTCTGTGGGCCTGGGAACTCGGGGGGGGTGGAGGTCAGTATTAGAGATGAAGGTGAGTCTAATTGCTGGAAGATATAGAAATTAAATAACAAAAGATCTCCAAAATTTGGAAAAGCATATATTTTGTAATGTTCTTAGATTGTTTGGAATATGATGAGAGTGTTTCTATTGCGAGGGTATCACTTATGCCCCCCCCACCCAAGAAAAAAACAAAAAAATCCTTCAGACGCACGTGGTTGCCAAAACATACAAAGAGTGAACCCCTCGAGCCTTGGATTTTACAAGGGAACGGTGTTATTTATTCTTGGAAGATTTTCCATGGGTTGCAAATTTGGATTGACTACTTTGCAACCGTGCGTGATATGACATCCATTTGTGGGATCGGCAACATACGACACAAATATCAAAGTTTATCTTAGAAATGGAGCTATCACACCCCACTGAATAATGTTATTTGCATGAGATGACTCAAAATGATTTTGTATGTTATGACAAGGGCTCAATAAGTAGTGTGTCTCCATGCGCATTGGCTGGGGGGGGAGGGGACACTGTAAATTTAACGTGAGCTCCAATTTTACGATTGGACATGGGGAGTGTGGTAGCTTTTTGAGAGGAAGCCAAGGTGGCATCCCTGGCCACTTGGTGGACCTATCTGGCATTGCAGGAAACTCATTGGCGGTGCATGGATATTGTTTGCGGTTCACGGAAGATGCCATTTATGGAGGGAAAGTTCACTGCTTTTCACGGCAAGATCAAGGCTCACATATATTGCTTGAGGTTCGTGTTAGATCCCTTTCTCTCTCAGGCTCTCTCTCGAAGTTTGTGCATGACCGTGCTTGTAAAAGGGTTGGCCGAGGAGAGTATAAAGGAGTTTAAAAAAAAAATTAAGTTTAACTTTCTTAAATTTAATGTGAGCTCCAATTTTACGATTGGACATGGGGGGTGTGGTGGCTTTTCGGGAGGAAGCCAAGGTGGCAATCCTGGCCACTTGGCGGACCTATATGGCATTGCAGGACACTCATTGGCGGTGCATGGATATTGTTTGTGGTTCACGGAAGATGCCATTTATAAAGAGAAAGTTTACTGCTTTTTGTGGCAAGAATATATTGCTCGAGGTATGTGTTAGATCCCTTTCTCTCTCGGGCTCTCTCTCGAAGTTTGTGCATGACCGTGCTTGTAAAAAGGTTGGCCGAGGAGAGTATAAAGGAGTTTTTAAAAGTTTAACTTTCTTATTTTAGTTGTGGAAATAAAGCATGTGTTTGGTTGAAACTAACATGCAATTTTGGGGTGCGGTATATTTATTTATTTATTTATTCTTTGGGTGACTTGGTACCTTCTAATTAATGCAACTCCCAAATACACACAATATTCAAATTTAATTCAACTCCCATCTTATTCGTCATAAAGTTTAGACATTGCATCACTTTGGCATGTTTGGAAACTCTTAACATATTCACGTACTTGCTAAAAGTCACACCAACTTACCATACGACACGTGTCAATATAAGATTTACCAAAACCTAATTCTAAAACAATTAAATATTCAACATTGAGTGCTTAACTTGCCCAAGTACTACAATTATTAAGCACAATTACTAAGACATTTATGGGTTCCACAAATTCACATGACATTTTGTTTTCAAAATCATGGACAACCATACAACAAACAAATTAAGTGGGACTTCTTCCGTTTGTGGTTATTAGTTTGGGAGCCCCATTTGTTAGTTTGTCATTGTCAAAGGGCAATGACAAACATGATAAGGTTTTGATGTTTAGGGTACGGACTTATTAGTCATGACTATCGAAACTAAGATCAACGAATCAACAAATAATCGTATATTTATAGAGCTATAATGCACATGTGGATAATAGAACCAAATTTGAGGAAGGTTTATCGATATAATATTTACGATGGTAGCTAACGATTGCGTGCATTTCATTTTCCTTGGTTCTTTCATCACTTTTTGCATGCCTATGCTTTCTTTTCTTGAAAAGCATAGTCATAATCTTAGACTCCTCTTAAAACTTACTAAAGCTTTATTCACAATGCTTACAAAAACAAAGGAAAGGCATTGTGGTCGTTTAGGAAAGACCCGAGTTACATCTCTAATGACACTTCTTATGAATAAGTTTATAAATATTGTCATCCCAGTTGACTTTTAGTTCATCCACTTTTGGTGCAATCTGCCTCCTAGCATATATGTAATCTGTTATGGTCATAGATGATTTAAATTCAGATGAGAAATTACTCATGCCCCGATCACACCAAACTTTCCGTCCTGTCCAGCTGTGAAATTGTTGAGGATTATGTTCAAAAATAGATGTTGGCCCACCACTTTTCACACTATTATAGCCCGAGATGTTGATGGATGGTGCCAGAAGTGGCTGGTGTGATCAGGCCCTCTGTAAGTGACAGTTTCTGTAACATTGTAAATCTATAGTGTCCAATTTTTTTTACAAGGGGTGACAAATAATGTTAGGTTTACAATACTACACATGTAGTTTACAATTAGATTGAGCAAGACAAATAGAATTGGTGACACTAAATACAATATTTAGTGTAGTCAAAATACTTGCATTTTTATTTATTTATGAAATAGGTAGAAAAAATCCCTAAAAATCATAGAACTAGATGAAATCACCAACTTTTGGATGGTGGTGTACAAATATGCACGAAAAACTTTTATAATCATCCATGCATGGCTTTGTCACTCCAATAGTTGTAGCCAATGTGCCTCCCTTACAAGATCGACTTGGAAATCGTCAGTGCACTAAATATTGAATTTAGTGTCATATGGTATTTTATGTGACCATGGTGACTTTTTCTAATGACACTTCTTTTTCTTTTTCTTTTTTTGGCACAAATTGAAAAAATCAATTGCAAGGAGACAAAATACAACCACCCCGGGGAAAACAGACGCCCGAAGGGAAAAGAATTTAAGAAATAATGCCCATTTGGGGCCTAACCTTCCAAGTGACCACAAGATTGCTACGAGTCACAATAAGACCTTTGACACCCCAAACCGAGTCGAATTCGTTAAGGACGTCTTGGTAAGCGACGTCCGGCTCCTCTTCCAAGTCCGCGAGAGCCTGTTGCCAAGCAATCCTCCCATAATCTTGAAGGGCGTCCCAGATGACCTGGTGCGTTTTCTCAATGGGCCATTTGATCGAATTAAAAACAAGATCGTTCCGTTGCCTCCAAATGGTCCAAGGCAAACTGCTTCTCAAGAAGAACCAAATCCGGTTGTAGCGTTTAAATGCCTTACAAAGGGGTTGGTCAAAAAGGCATTGAAGCATAGAGAAGGATTTCCGGGGGCCCAGGTTACCTTTTTTAGCAAAAAGTTGCCACATGATGTTAGCGGCATACCTCCACCCTTGTTGTGCGAGTGGACAACTAAAGAACATGTGTTCCACTGATTCCACAGTTTGCGGACCACAATGAGGACAACTTTTGTCAATCTCTGCCGAGATTTTCCCCCGCCATTCGTTCACCACCACCGCCTTATGGATAACTAACCAAAGAAAAACGGCTTGTTTTTGTGCCTTAGCTTTATGCCAAATGATGTTCCACTGAGGGGAGGTAGAGGGGGGAATTTCGTTTCGCCATTTGTGCGATATTGGTTTCTTAAGGTCCACTTGTTTGGTGATCCATTTCCTACCCAACTTGGCAGAGTAAGCAAGGAAAGGGGTAACATCCGGCCACCACCACCGGGCCGGATCGAAGAACAGTTGATCAAGTTTACCGAAAAACAAATTGAATTGGGTTTGGCTGCTACCTCTACTAAGGGTGTCCACCCGAACCTTCGTCATCCATCCTGAGAAGGCAAGAGGGGGAGGCACGTTCTGAGTGTTAGGTTTAATCTCAGTGAGAGTGAAGTATTGCGCACCAACAGTGGATTTGGGAAAGGTACCCATGAACTCCGCGCTAAATTGAACCGGACCAAGGTTAAACTCCTTGAGATATCCCCCACAAACCACCCATTCAGGCATAGTGTCCTCCGTATTTCTGTAAAGGCCGACCCACTCTTGTGATGTGAGTTGAGCCCTTTGTTGGTTGAGCATCTTCTCGCGGAAAGGGCCATAAAATTCCATCAGTTTGACCCAGAAGTCATAGTAAACCTCCTCAATGGAGAATTTAGCTCTAGCGACCTCCCAGTTCAGGAAATCATTTCTCCCTGGGTCCCAGATGTCTCGAAAATATCTCAACCCTTTCTTGTACAGGGTTAAAGCCCTTCCCATGGTAATGCCAAAGTTTAAGCCTTGGTATTCGGTTCTCCACCATAGGTTGAGTTGTAAGATGTCGTCTGAAATTGAGGGGGAGAGGTATGCGACAGCACCAACCATAGTTTTCCATGACCGAGTAATGTGATGCCAGACCTTAGACCCTCCTTTGGTGGTAAAGCTAGGGGAGAATAACCAAAGGGAAGAAGGGCCCCACATTCCGTGGCAAGAAGGTTGAATGTTCTTAATGCGGAATCTCAACATAATTTGGAGGTTGGATTGGCCTGGGAGAAGAGCTTGGATAATCCATTTGCTCATGAGTGCTTTCATAGCATCTTCCAGCGAGGTGAGGCTAAGGCCGCCTGCTTTCTTGGGCATCGTGCAGTCGTCCCAACACACCCGTGCTCTGGCCGTATTCTCTGATCCAGACCATAAGTAATTACGAAGGAGTGTTTTGATCTTCCCCAGTACTTTCTTGGACCCGGCCCAGACTGCAATGAAATACCAAAGGGAGGACATCAAGACCTGGTTCACAATAAGGGTTCTTCCTGCAAGTGACAAGTGGGTGGAACTCCAAAATTTGAGTTTGCTCTTAACTCTGTTAAACAAGAATTGATCAATATCTTGCAGCTCAAGTTTTAAGCCAAAAGGCATTCCCAGTAATTTCGAGAGGTCGCCATTTGCCGCCCACTTCCAATGATATTTCTCTACCCAACTTGGTGGATGTCCTCTGCCACACCAGTAGGCAACACTCTTGTGCCAGTTGATTTCTAAACCAGAAGCCTTACCGAACTTGTGCAGAATCTCAACCACGTTATCAACATTGGTTTCCTCTGCCCTCACTGTGAATGATGTGTCATCAACATATTGACTAATTATCTGTTGAGAATTGGATTGAGGGAGGTTGATGCCTTTAAGATTGCCGTTCCTCATTGCGTGTTTGACTGCTGCGTTAAGTGCTTCTGCCGTGATAATGAACAGATAAGGAGCTAGGGGGCAGCCCTGCCTGACTCCTCTATGAAGTTCAAAAGGTTTGGTTGCTTGGTTGTTAATGTTAACTGAGACTGATGCGTCATGAAATAGAAGTCTAATCATTTTGATAAAGGAATTTGGCATTCCAAGTTTCCCCATAACTTGAAACATAAAGTTCCAGTCTACTCTATCATAAGCTTTGCTGAAATCTAGCTTGAGAAAAATGGATTCTTGTCTCGACTCCTTTGCCCATTGTATTGATTCACGAGTAAGCAAAATATTGTCTAAGATGAACCTAAGTGGGAGGAAAGCAGTTTGATCACTATCAATTACTTCTACAAGTAATGGTTGGAGTCTTCTTTGTAAGGCTTTGGCGAAGATCTTATAGGTAGTGTTGAGAAGCGTAATCGGTCGCCAGTTGGTCAGCCGCGAGCGATCTCCTTCTTTGAACAGCAGGGCAATCAGTCCCCTCGTTACACCTTTTGGGAACCGTCCACATGCAAGCGACTCATTTACCATGGTGGTGAAGTCTCCGCTTATAAAGCTCCAGTAAGCTTGAAATTGCTCGGCTGTGAGCAATGGAATTTGTGGACCCTAACTGACTTTCCAGCTCTTAAACCGTGATAATAGGATCTAGTGCGCTTTACCAGCCTGTGAAACTTGTAATGGCCTGCGAACAGAATCTGCTTCACCCGACTTTCTAGATTTTCGTTCTTTTCATAATATAAATTTCCATAATTTCGTTCTTCATGGCTTGGAATTTTTGATTTTTTTCGTTTTTTTTGGAATTATTTAAGAACGAACCTGCTATAGTGTTACGGTAGAATATTCTCACTTAACAATCCAGCATCAATAGACCACCCTAATTGACAGTAAAAGGCTCTTTCCTGGAGACGACTCTAATAACTTCTCTAGGTTGCATATGAATTTTTTTGTAGACTCTATAGATTCGCTAATCTTTGGATTTTTTTGGAAAATTTTCCAAGCTACTTAGCCTTCCTGAAATACCAAAAGTGGCGCTTCAAGGCCTCAGTACCTTATGATCATAACGAAGAAAATACTAACATACTGAGATAATAAACACAACTTCATATTCATGGGCTTGATAAATTTCATGACTCTCCCAAATTTGTGCATCAAGAGGCCACAATTGAACACAGCCAACGGCTTTGTACAAAATCTGTATGAATGGAAAGAGGTCAATTTTTCCAACATAGAACAGCCTACTTCTCAACATCTCAACTGCCAAGTAATCTTGAATGTAACTAGGACTTTAACTAAATATCCATAGCAGGCACTATTTGATAAACTTTCTTCTATTCCCCTGCTAAGAGCGTCCCCACCAGGCTGGGCACCTGGTGGGTGAACGGTACTCTGGTTTATGGGGAACCGGGAACGTTAAAGAAAGCTCCGGGGCAGGCATTCAACAGTGTGCTTGTCGGCAAATCTGTCTTGGGTACCGAGCTCTCCATAGCAACGCCATCGACATTTCTTACTTTCTTTGGACATTCTACGGCATGTCAGGCAGGGTAGAGGATGGTGCCGCAACGGGTGGGAGGACCAAGAAGGGCAGGAACTTCTGCCCGGAGGAGGAGGAACAATGTTGTAGAAGTTTCATGCACACCTCCACGGACTCGAGGAGAGGGATAGGGCAGAAAAATACCGCATTTTGGATGAGTGTTGCGTTGCACTACAATCGGCACAAGCCAGAGGGAGGAGCAAATCGTCCAACTAGGTCATTGGAAACAAAGTGGTGTGACATAAAGGCTGCAGTAGCAAAGTTCAGTGGTTGCCATTGCCAAATCAAAGATCTTGATGAGAGTGGAAAATCGGAGGATGACATTGTGTGTGATGCTATGAATCTGTACAAACAAAAGTGTGGGAAAGCATTTGTTTTTAAACATTGTTGGTTGTTGCTAAAAACCTATCCTTGTTTTGTAGCAATATTTATGGCCAAGTGGAAGGCGGGAGTGCATGATATCCTTGCTCCAAACCTACTGCTCGTGGATCGACGGGATACTGTCACTTTGAGTGGCGCAGCGATTCCCACCGATTCCGCCCCTGCAACAGCGCGACCTCTTGGTGCGAAGTCCTCGAAGGCGGCACATCTGCAGGTCAAAGTGAAGGAACATGCATTGCGGGCCAATGCACAAGTGACCATTGGTTTTGCAGCTGCAACTATGAAGAAAGCAGAGCAAATCGCACAACAAAATGCATTCAGCCTTTTTACTCTTGAGGATAAGTTTATTACTTGTGACATAACCAGACAGTGGGTTCTCCTTCGAAAAACTTAGGAGCTTGCAAAGCTGCAGGCTGAAGTTGCGAATGATGCTGCTGCTACACTCGCTGCCTCTGCAATCCCTGTTCCTCCGAGGTCCGGCGTCTGCAGCTCCCTCGCCAAACTGCCTCCTTCCTGCGCACCCCCACTTGCACCTGCACCAGTACAACCAGTGGATGGGTTAGGGTTTGTTGACCTTATGTGAGCCAAATATGGTGTTCACATGTGGTGTTAACCCTTAAGTTCCATAAAACTTGACTTCGACAATTGTTCAAGTACTCAAAATTATAAAAAGAGTGAAGCTTTGGTGTTTTGATTTAAGATTTAGTTTGAAATGATGAGCGGTTGTTGTGTTGGGATTGGAGTTAGAGGAAGTTAGTGAGTAGGAACTATCTTTGGTCAAGTAGTTAGTATGAAGGAAGACAACGAATGAACGGGCGAACGGAGACGAACGGAGGATGACGTGAAGCGGATGAGATTAAGACGGGTGGCGGCCGTGGATGCCAACCGTTGGATCTTGGGAATTGATCAAGGGTTAGGGTGGCGACGGCCGTGGGTGCCAACCATTAGATGTAGGTATGGCTTAATTTATGGTTAGGAATGTTTTGTGGTTGGAGGGGGTAGTCCCATGGAGGAGAGCACGGATGCTTATTCTCTCCTCTCTCTCTCACACACTAGGACCTCTCACACATTAGGGACATACACACATTAGGATCTCTTCCACTAGGACCTCTCTTACTAGGATCACTTCACTTGTTACTTGTGAATTCTCTCTCTGTCTCTCTCCGTCCTCTCTAGGTAGTTAGAGCAAAGAGTTGTAGGAGAATAGGAAGAGGAATGTAGGACAAAGGGGGTTTATAAACCCTATGAGTATTGAGCAAAATGATTTTTGAGTCCTATTGAAGAGTTATGTTATTGCCTAAGTTACATTAGCTTTGATATCATGAGTTAGTGGTTGTATAAGTCAGTATTTTACATCTTGTTCCATTAGTTCCAACCTTGGTCTATGCATTAGTCTCTTGCATTATATTTTGTATTAATCCCCTGTTTTAAGCCTTGAACTAATGTCCTCACAACGTTGGCCAGAACCACTGGTTGATGTAAACATCACTTCACTCAGTAAAGTAAATGTCACGGCATGAAGTAAGAAATATATGCAATTGTCATGTTTATTCACTATTAGCAGTCACAGACGCTCACTACGCAACTTATTGACTTCCCATTTTGTTGTGCGTGATTACTGGAAACAGTAATGTGGGAAAATTAATTCAACTAATCACAGTCACGTAAAAACATAATCGATTCAACCATGTTGTTAACGTTGACCAGTAATGTGGAGTGTATGTATATGCATTATACATGATATGACTTCCTGTAGTAAAGTGCAAATACCATACATGACTGGTGCCAGTGCCATGAGTCCACTAGCCTTAGTTATATGGACGTGTGTCTTATCTTACCTATATTAACGAGACGTAGTGAAGTAGGACATGGTTTTATGAAGTAAAGCACGCGGAGCACCCAAACTTCACTACCATTGGGAACGTGTCCATTGGGAACGTCTTGTCCAACATGACTACGACCACACTTTATTGCTTGTTCGAAGTGACTGGTCGTTTTCCACGGCAGTAAAGTCCGAGTTCTCTCACTTGAAGAAGTTAAAACACCCAGTTGTAAAAGACATGTGAGCCATAGACTTCCACTCGGACTACAGACGCATAAGGGTGGGGGTTTATGGCTGACACCTTAACGAAGATGCCTCTGAAGATGACGATTGCGCTGAGCTTGATGGGGAGAATGTACACGAAGACTACGATCAAGGAGTATAAGCCACCTCAGACTCAAGTGAAATCCTTGGCAGCCTCCCACTGCCATCTCTCGAGGCAGTCTACCCTCCTGTAGGTCGAAACATCCGGCGACACCAAGCTGATGTGGCCATCTTTGGTGAAGATTTCACCCAGCCTGCATCGGATTGGGATGAGGAACCCTACGGCGTCGGCGAGGCAGATGTGAGTTCTTTCCACATTTCTCCTCCCCCCTCCCAGCGTCGCCGGGTATCCATAGATACTCATGAAATGCATGCTTCTCATGTAATGTTTTGGAATTCAGGTATTAGGGAAGAATTTGCAAACATGCATTCCCGCTCTCAGCAATTCATGCACTCGGACCAGGGGTCTCAGCCTCTTCACATATCCACTCCTTGCTAGTCTAGCATGCATGACTTTAATTAAATGTCAAGTGCCAGAATGTAGTAAGTTCATACATGGTGCTCCAGAATTTCGAGTCCAAATTCTGACCTTCATGAAATTTGAACTATCTCCATACCTGAGTGTGAGCCCAATTTGGTGCCCACATTTGCTTTTACCTTGAAAAATTTGTTAGACCTTGCATTTTGGTAGTCCGTCAAGTGTTCAAAAATGTAAAAGAGAGAAAAACTTGTAGGCTTAGACTTGAGTTACGATTGACAGCTTGTGAGGGTGTGATTAGGGAATTTGATTAGCGATTACGGGTGGTTGAGTTGGGGTTAGGCATATCCTAGGGGGTGTTGGTTTGAGTGTGGCTTAGGCCAAGTTAATTGGTTGTCTTTGGGTAGTTGGGTGTTCGTTTAAGGGGCATGTGCTCGTTCGTTTTGGGGCAGTTCCAGTTAGGTTCAAAATTAGCTCAAACTCGGGATTTTCGGCCGAGGGGATGGGGCTGGCCGCAAGGTGGATACTCAAATCGGGGGAGCACTCTCTCTCTGGCTCTCGGTTTTTTGCTCGGAATGCTGGCCGAAGGCCCAACATGATTTTGAAGTGAGTTCAGATTGAAGATTTCAGGTTGAAGGTAGGTTCAGATTGAAGAATGCGGAATGCTGGCCGAAGGCCCAACATGATTTTGAAGTGATTTCAGATTGAAGATTTCAGGTTGAAGGTAGGTTCAAATTGAAGAATGCGGAATGCTGGCCGAAGGCCCAGCATGATTTTGAAGTGATTTCAGGTTGAAGATTTCAGATTGAAGATTTCAGGTTGAAGGTAGGTTCAGATTGAAGAATGCGGAATGCTAGCCGAAGGCCCAACATGTTTTTGAAGTGATTTCAGGTTGAAGATTTCAGATTTCAGATTTCAGGTTGAAGATTTCAAATTGAAGATTTCAAGTTGAAGGTAGGTTCAGATTGAAGAATGCAGAATGCTGGCCGAAGGCCCAACATGATTTTGAAGTGAGTTCAGATTGAAGATTTCAGGTTGAAGGTAGGTTCAGATTGAAGAATGCGGAATGCTGGCCGAAGGCCCAGCGTGATTTTGAAGTGATTTCAGATTTCAGATTGAAGATTGAAGATTTCAGGTTGAAGGTTGAAGATCGAAGGATGCGGAATGCTAGCCGAAGGCCCAACATGAATTCGAAGTGAATTCAGAGGGAGCTGAGGAGTGCTGGCCAGCAGACAACTGAATGCTGGAATCCCAGAGCGTTGGCTATGAGCCCGACAAGTGGCCGAATGGGACTTCAGGGGGAGGCCAAAGAGCGCTGGCCGAGGGCCCTGCAGTTTGACTGAATGTTAACTCCTGGAACTAGGACCAGTTGGTTGGGAGTGATGGGTAGTAAGGCTAGGTTGAAGTTTAATGGGTCATCAGGGTGAGAGGAAGTGCATTTAGGGAGTTAGGAACTAGATTAGTTAGGGGGCTAACTCACACATTAAGTAGGAAATTAGAAGAGACGACGATGTTTGTGTAATTGGTTTCAGCCATTAAGCCATCGGGTCCTGGGCTCTTTCCTCGCGCAAGTGCTTGGACAGCTTTGGTAAGTTCTTCCTCTGTGATTGGCGCTTCCAAAATCCTTTGGGCGACTGGTGAGAATTTATTCGGGACATAGCTCAACAACTCCCTCTCACATTCCTTCTGATGTTCATCCGGGGTTGGCCTAGCATAAAGATTAGAGTAGAAAGAATTGCAGACTCTAGCAAGGTCCTCGCTTGAGGAGGCAATTGTGTCGTCTTCGTCGTAGAGTTCTATGATGAGTCCACCTGCAGGCTTCTCCCTAACCGAGGAGAAAAATAATTTATTCATTTTATCTCCAGATTGCATCCATCTGGTCCGGGACCGGATTCTGCGGCCTTCTTCTTTTTTCTCTGCTGCATTTTGTAGATGATTCCTAAGCTCCTTGATATGGGTTTTGGCTACTTCGTTTGTTGTGTCAGAGTGGAGAACTACTTGCCAGAATTCAAGGTATTTCCAGAACCTATTTTCTTCGAGTTTGGTCGCTTTTGCTCGAGCTAAACAAAGTTCCTTGTAGTATCGCACAATTTTCCTGAGTTTAGTAAAGAAAGGCATTTGGGGGGGGGTGGCTTCCCAAATTGTTTTGATTTGATCCTTGGCTTCCTGGAGAAATCTAGCATTGACTTTCCATGAGGAACCCTTTGAGATGCTTTTGCTTAGATTAATACAGAATGAGACCGGATGGTCATCGGAGAAAGTCGTGTCCCCTAAGATTTTATAGTGCACAATATGGGAGGATGGATTTTGAATTGAACTAGAGAACGAGTAAAATCTGTCAAGTCTAGCCAACACCCTAATACCATCATCTCTGAGGTTGTCCCATGAGTATAAAGGGCCGTCATTCCTGCTAAAGTAGTCTTCTACGTTGAACTTTTTTTTTATATCTACCCATGCCAATTCCTCCTTAAGCCCCATCAATCGGCTGCACGATGATGCCGACCTGTCTAATACATTTTCTACCATATTAAAATCTCATGTCATTATCCACCTACAATCTGTTGGGAGAGATTAAAAAATCTCGTTCCACATGGCGCTTCTTTCCCCCGCCATATTCGATGCATACACATTGAGGATGCCTAGGTGTCCTCCTTCTAGTCCTTGGAACCTAATCCATTGTGCTCTATTACCTGCCAATACTCCTTTGTCCAGAACTAGAGGTTGCAATTTTGGGTGGAAACATATAGCTATGCCTCCTTTTCCAGCCCCTATCTTCTTGTCCTCAAGCTCATTACTGGGGCTAGCCTCGATCGCCCAAAAGTTATCTCTTCTCCATAATGGCTTAATGGTTCTATCTACATTATCTCCTCTAAGTTTATGTTCTTGTAGGCAAAGGACATCAACTTTCGGGGATAAGGTACCGATGTAGTCCCTAATAATCCCCATTTTTTTCTCGTTGTTCATGCCCCGTGCATTAAGAGATAGTAGTTGTACTTTCATGGAGAAAATGTGAAAGGTAAATTGGTATTACCCGAGCCATGGTTGCCCGTATCTTCGGAGGAGGACCTGCTGAAGCTCCTCCACAAGTTGAAACTTGGCGTCACCTCACTGCCTTGTTGAGTCTTCCTTCTCGCGGATGACTTCATTCCTCGGACGCTTGTCACCTTATTTGTGTCGCGTCGGACGTCTCCAGATATGATTCGATCCTCCACGCTTCTTGTATTTCGGCCGAAAATATGCGGAGTGGTTATGGACATTAACGGCATGACATTGTCATCTTTTGTTCCGCTAAGGTTTAGTGAGGTCGGTATGCTTCTATCATCTAACGCATCGACGAAGACCTCTCCATCCTCCTCCTCCACAAGACCAGTGTGTTTCAATATAGAAGTTGAGCTCCCTTCTCTTAGTATGGGTGTGCTAACCTCGCCAATCCTTGGGTGTTTAAAAATTGGTGTGGATGAGGGTGTATCTTCTCCTTCATCTACCATGCTAGCTAGGATTGCTACAACTTCAAGGGAATGACTATTTGACTGCTCCGAATTTTGAGTTTCTGGGACACATTCCTCTATCAAAAGTTCGCCTTGTCTATCTTTTCCTAGACCACATTGAGTATGTTGATGGGCCTCCCCTGTGAATGGGATTATGGCTAAGTTGTCAGAGGCCAAATCCCTCTCTTCTACTCCGTTAGCACGTCGTTTGGTGCCAGAGACTTTCCTCGGAGACCATTTCATGTTGGTGGGGCTTGCTTCCCCTCTGATCAGGCTTCCAATAGTTTGTCCTTCCCCTGTTGTAGATGGCTCAGTGGTTGCCAAGGTGTGTGAGTTATCAATGATCTCCGTTCCATGGGATGAAACCTCCACCCTTGGGTTGTGTTTTTCTAAGTTATCTTTCGTGATATGTTTGGTCCCTTTGCATGCTGCTCATCCCTCTTATGACTTGTGGTCGAAGGTGGAGTACCTGCATGTTGGTGTTGGTGTATCTCCATTCTGGCCTTCCCTTTCGCTCGCCTATTTAGGACTAATGTGAAGCCGCCCTCCTCTTCTGTCGTAGTTGAAGCTGAAACCGGCTCCTTTGAGTCGGCCTTAGGTCTATTATGCTCCCTCACCGGACTTTGCCTCCCCACACTTTGGTTCCAAGGAGATGTGGTTGCTTGTTTATTTTGTTGGTGTGTGTGTGGGGGAGTTCTAAGCCATCTACCTCTCTGATTATTATGCATGGTTCCAGACTGTATATGCCTTTCTTCACGTCCCAATGCGTATCTTGCCCCAGTGCCATGATGAGATCTGGCCGGGGTCCGAGATCCGTATTTCCTGCTTGGGACTGCTCTACAATCTTTGATCATATGCCCTGTTGATAGACAAAATCGGCATCTAATTGGGAGTGAGTCGTAGTCTATCAGTGTTTTAGCCCATACTCTTGGTGTTAGTGTAGCTAATTCCACCTCTATGACCCATCCTTTCTCAACATTCATGGATACGCAAAACCTAGGGTGTTTCAGCCTGAGGTTGTCTGGGTCACTACCTAGAATCATCCCTACTTCCGCGGCTACCATATGTGCCACTTGTAGGTATTCTAGGGGAAGACATTTTATTGTGATCCATGTTGGCAATCTTAGGTTTGAGGGATTTGCAGCATCAAAAGCTGGTACCCACGGATGGAAGATGCACGTCCCATAGTTGTTGGAAAATGGGGTTAGCATTAACACTTGTTTTGTTGTTTCTGGTGTGTCACATTTTAGGTAGAAAAACCCATATCCAGCTTCGTGGTTGTGTACAACTTGCCCTTGCTTACTTTCATTATTCAAGGACTCAACCCATAGATCTAAGGAGTCTGGTCTTGGCTTAGGCCCGATGAAATTGGCAATAAGCAAGTGTTCAGAGAGGAATTGGATTTCCGCTTCGAGGACACTTAGATCTAGAGAACTCACTGTGGGTCCTGGCCTCAAAAGATATCCACTCGCACATCGCATGTGTCCTTCCGGTAGCTGCTCCCCAATCTCCTCTCGAAAAGGGTTGATTTTTGTTTTGTGTCCCGTATCCATGCTATCTGGTCCCCCTCCTTCTGCCATGCATTCATCTTCTTCACAATTATCCTCATTATGTCCTGGGTCAAAAGATTGCTTCGGGGTGCCTTCCCTCTGTTGCCCCATGGAGAATTGTGTGGTGTGAATGAGATGGTGGTGAAGTCTGAATGACTGCGCTTTGTCCGATTCCAAAGAGCGAGGGTCCCTGGCTCTATTTCCGGGGTGATGTCCATTGGTGTCGGCGATCCCAAGCGACCTACCTCCTCTCACCTTGTCAGCAAAGGTTGGGGCTGTCTGTTGTCTGTGTTGTTCGGCATTGTCACATCCCAGTTGCCTCTTCTCCTTGGTTAGGTATGTGTCATTGGCCGCTAGCTGTTGCCCCAATCTACCATGTTGCCTAAGTGTGTCATTCCTTTCAGATCCTATCTGTTTGTTGGGTGCATTCCCTTGCTCATCCACCCTGGGAGCCCGATCTTCATTGTCTCTCTCTCTCCTTTGCTTTCTGAGATCACTTACCTGGTTCGTTCGGGGAAATGAGGTCTGGAGCTGCTCCTCACTTCGACGTCGGTCAGCATTGCACTCGCTTCCCTGTTGCATGAAGCCCTTAGTCTCCTTCGGGGCCAGTGCCCATCCTTCGCTCCCGATTGGTGCTGAAACGCCATCCGGTTGAGCTTCGCTCCTTGGTTCCGCTGGATTGCCTCTCCCGCTCCCTGGGTACCTGTTTTCACTAGCATTCCTCACTGCGTTCGCAGATGAAGTCCCCGATCTCCCCATTTCACGGATCATTCGGCCATATTGGAGGTGGCCCTTGCCACTCCTGAAGCCTGCCTATTCCCCACACTCAAAATCCCATCGCACCTACTTCGGATCCCAGGACGCCACCCCTCTTCCCGATTCCCAGTCTCCGCTCCTCTTCCAGACTCTAGGACGCCGCTCCTCCAGATCCCGGTCACCACTCCTTTCGCCTGGGAGCTCCCCTATCTCAAGAGCCCAATTACATAAAGGATGACCTTGCAAGCTGGATCTCGAAAATTATGCCCGGGACAACTCCCCGATCACAACACGGCTGAACTTGCAGACACTAGATCTCAGCAGATTATGCCCAGACCCACTCCCCGATCACTGCGTGGTTGGACTTGCAAACACTGAATCAGCAAAGATTATGCCCGATAAGAAAAACTCCCTGATCACTGGCCGAGCCCTCCGTGATTGATCTGGAGGGTCGCTCCAGATCTGCTGGAAGTCGGCATTACTTCTACGGCGTTGCAGATCTGGTGCCGGATGTGCCTCTCCCCGCCTCCGAAGCTCCTCCCCACCTTCGAAGCTCCGGCGCTCCAACCGGCCTCCGCAGCCCTCCCCGCCTCCGAAGCTCCGGCGCTCCTCCCTGCCTCCAGGTGCACCTCCCGCCACCGGTGCTTTCTCGGCACTGAAACTTCCTCGCTGAAGCTTTCTCGGCGTTGAAGCTCCCGCTTCTCCCTGCCTCCGAGGCTTCCCTCGGCGCCTGAGGCTAAGTCAACTGGTTGCCCTCTCAGGGTGCCTTGAAAGTTCCTACATGGACTTTAAACGTCTGCCAAAGTGACGCATGATCTAGACAAGCAACCCTCACAGATCTGCCACTTTTCTTTTTTTATGAGATTTGAATTTTCCGTGCAGCTCGCGTATCAGCCGCATCTGGCTTGACAGACACGTCCAGAGAGTCTGGTGCAGAATCGATACGCTTGCTTGCAGATTTCTTAGGTTGCCGAGGGATTCATTCACGAATCCGGGACCGTCTCTGTGTGCGTTCCGCACCAGAGCACCGTAGGTCGCTCATCGGCCGCCCTCTCCGAGTCGAATCTCTTTCTAATGACACTTCTCATGAATTAACTCAAGAATATTGTCAACCCATCTTGCTTTAAGGGCCGCTTTACACCTAGAGGCTGGGCCAAACTCCCTTGAGGCCGATTGCATGAAATTTCAAGCCTTTTTGGGTTAGAGGCCAACCTCAACTACGCATTATAATAAGATTATAACAGGGGCCAAATTTTCCCATATGTAAAGGCCTTAGGGCCAAGAAGATAGGCCGATTCAATAAATCTAGCATAATCCAACGGATCTAGCATAATCTAGCATAGAGCCATTTAGATTTCCACATAATCCAACGGATCTAGTTCGTTAAAAAATCATACTTTATTTAAGAAGGTTTTTTTTAATGAAATATGACATTGGCCCTGAGGCCAAGAATTGGCCCTCCATTTTGGGTGCACCCAATTCAACGAGCTTGGGCCGTGTCATAACATACATTTCTTAATTAAAAAAATCATACCACCAAATCGGCCCGGCCTCTAGGTGTAAAGGGGTTGGACTGATTTGAGCCTTTTGGCCAATCACAAGTGAGGATTTCAAGCCTCTTACACAATGAATTGGCCCGGCCTCTAGATGTAAAATCACTATATTCGTTAATTTGGGACTTTTTCGGCATTTTGAGACAGTTACAAATACAAGAACATGGATAAAATCACACATATATTGGAGAATGTTGTAAGATGCAAATACTTTGAAGCGGGTGTTCATATCAAGAACCCAATTAAGAACTCATATCAAGATGGTTTAGGTAGGACGACCCAAACATTAGACCATGTTGTTGTGGTCCATATATTAATTTGAGACAAGAGAAAGTCTCAAATTAACGAATATAGTGATTAAAGCGGCCCTAAGTTTGCATGGTTTCGGTATATGTTGTATCCTAACATTTCTGCAATGAAAAATCACTTTGTAAGTGACAATATTTGCAACATTGTAAATCTATAATGTCCAAAAACGTTTTACAAAGAGTGACATATAATCTTAGGTTTACACTTAGTGTTGGTGACACTACATGGGCGATTTACAACTACACTAAATATACCAATTAGTGAGGGTGGGAAATTAGTGAAGGTGATATTAAATTCTTGATACTAATTTATGCTATAAATTAGTGCCACCAAAAGGTCTTAGACCTAAGACTATGAAGCATTGTTCATCTCAGCACTTGGCATTTCACTCAAAGTACCGGCACTTGGCATGAGAGTATCGGCACTTGGAATGAAAGTACTGGCACTTGGCACTATTCACCAAAGTACGAACACTTGGCACTAATCACTAAATGTATGGGCATTTGGCACTATTCACTGACAAGCATGTGGTGGACATTAATCACAAACACGTAGTAATTTTCTTGAAATCTATGGTAAAGGAGCATAGAAGTTACCGTAGTCATGAATTTAGTGTCACTCAGTAGCAACTTTAGCCCTCACTAACTTTGTGATTTGGCTAGATTGTGTGTGTGAATGAATTAATACCACCATCACTAATTGGTATATTTAGTGTAGTATCAAGCAAGACAAATTGAATTGGTTACACTACATACAAAATTTAGTGTACTTACCATGTAAAGTAAACAAGATGAAACAGTGGGTTTAGTCCCAAACCATGAGACTATGTACAGTACAAGAGTTAGTCACCCAAATTTTCTTAATGCTTAAATTACCATACACAAAGAGTGGTGTATGTTATTAAAAACCAATTTTCTAGCTTGTCCTACTAGGATGGGTGGACCAAGCTCACCTTGCACATGCCGATATGGGATTTAGGACAAAGGTTCCCATGCGCATATCATACTTTACATTTTGAATTCTCTCAAAGTTTGACAGTTGGAAAGAAGATGCATAAAATATCCAACTTTGTTTCAATGTTATAGCTTGGCAACAACTCTTGAGAGATTAAGCTCTAGAAGAGTGGCAATGGCAAGGCAGAAGACACTGCAATGTATGTTTAAATCCATTTGATATAGAGCAAATGCATTATTGTGATTTTAGGCACTCTTTGAATGTTATTTCTTTTTTTGTTTGGACACTCAACAAAATTGAATTCCCAAAATTTTAGACACCTTTTTACTTAATTATTTTCTGCCCAAGTTGCTAGAGAGCTACGGTAACTAGTTGAAGTTCAAGACTTCATGAAAGTTACCGCTCGTTTGTAGAGGACTCTATAGAACGAGCACCCACTTTACCAAGAAAAAACATGAAAGATGTCAACATGTAACCGGTTCGACTCGGAAACATTAGGATCTCGACCGATTATGCCCAAAAATCTCCACGGACACTGGGACCAGTGTTCCAGATCGAAGTCTTCAATGCCCTTCAAACGCGATTTGGCCCTTCAAAACATACCTCTCTCAAAGCAACCCTTCCAAATGCAACCCCAAATTGAAATTGAAGATGCCACTTGAAATCCTCGATATAATTTGCTCACCACGAGAACCAATAAACGTTGGGCACTGTCACTACAAAGAAGTGGAATTAAATGGTTGATTCTTAATTCTTCACATTGTATTGGAAACATGTACCATGTAATTCATGCACAAGTCTAATACGAATTTTGTACTTCATTTCTATATTATTGGATTGACATCTTGGATTTGAACCAGCCCTTCAACTGAAGGGCTGAAATTTGAGAGCCCTTCAAAATGAAACTCATATGAGGGCTTCAATCTTGAACATTGATTGGGACCAATGATCGGGGAGAACCGGCAGTTAGTTACAAATGAACCAGTTGAGTTTGAGAAATAACCGGTTGAAGTTCAAGACTGCAAGAAAATCATTGATCATTTTAGAATAACTTATAAAACATGCCCCAATTTAATAAATGAAGACCAAAGGATGCCTTCTTCTTTTTTTGAGACAGAAGGCCGATAGGCCAGTGCCAAAGCACATGAGGCAGTTAACCACCTGGCAGGTTTCTGCCAAGTAGAGAGGAGATTTCACAACTGGGAATCGAACCGCCAACCTCTTCCTTAAGATTTGGGTATCTCTCCACCATCATCTAGTAGTTTAGGGTCGTCTCGGACCGAAAACCGAAGGATGTCAACATGTAACCGGTTGGACTTGCAAACACTAATGTAGAAATACCATAAGCGGTTAACCACCCTCTAGCCGTGCACTAGAACGTTGCATAATGGTGAAGTGCCATTTCTGAAACAGAGGCGGCAACTTCAATGCGTGTACACTTAGTGTAGCCAATGGGAGCCAAGTTTTAAGTACTCATGAGTTAACTAGTTTAGGTGATGTTCTGTATGGAAATGCGGATTACAGTGTTCGGTGTAGGGAGAATCTAGTGAACGAGTAGGGGGTTTGACAACTTTCCACTTTGAAAAATTGTAGCATTTTTTGTACAGGGCAAAAAAATATGAAACAACTTGCATTCTTCACGGATCCTTCTTGTCTATCTTGGAAAATTATCTCCTGATTGTAAGACCAGATCTTCAATGCGAATCACCTTGTTTTCACGGATTATGGTATTTTTACCTTATGCCCAAAAATCTCCCCGATCACTGACTGGGACCGAAGCAGCAGCAGCAGAAGGTGATTCTGAGAAAGGTGATATTTACTCTGAGGTAAAGTACAATAACAGGTGAACAAAATCTATCTTCCCTCTGTGTCTCTTTGTACCTTGCCTGTGCCTGTGGGACCCCAAAATCGGTTACGAGTGTTGGAAAACAGGGCCCTTCCTGCCGCTCTTTAAAAGGTGCCTTTGCCCTTTTCACCATCCTTGCAAAGGCCACTCCAAGAGAAGGAGGGGGGGGAATTCAAGTTGGTACCGAACTTGCCCCAAAAACGTGCCATGTTGGTTCAAAAGACACCCTCCTCTTTACTTCCCTCCCTCACTTGTGCATTTATTTGTACCCTCGAAGGTAGAAATACCTAAAGCGGTGAAAATAAGGTGATTCGGCTAGAACGAGTGGTTTGAAAATTTTGTGCAATATTTTTTCAGAGATGGAGAAGAGGAAATGATGAGGACTGCAAGTTGTTTCGTAGTTTTATTCCTTGTGAATAATTAGTTACATTTTTTCAAAGAGGCGAGTAAGTCAAACCCCCCTACTTGTACAGTAGAGTCTCCCTGATCTGAACATCGAAATATTCTACTCTGCATACAAAGACACACAAAACGGTTAACTTAATGGCACCCAAAAGTGATCGCAAGTGGTGTGAAACAATACATGTCCGGTCGATCATTGCATCCCATCTAGCAGCATTTTGGGTCTGCACAAGAATCACTCTAACCCTAGTCTAGTGCACCACTAGTGGTCATTCACCGCTTTAGGTACTTCTACCTTAAGGGAAGGTATGTGGGTGTTATTTGGTTCGTTGTTTCATGTTCTCCAACTTCTACCAATTAGATTTACACCTAAAAAACAAAACAAAAACAAAAAAAACCCTCGTTGTTGCATTAGCAAATCTACACTAAAACATATGCAAAAATTGGATGTCCCCTTATTTGGTTATGATTATTGGAAGTGCATGTTAACTAATTTCTTAATAGGATACACAGGTCCTTTCAATCGTGTTCATTATTGAGTGTAGAGTAGTCATTAGTTTTTGAAAATGTGACTCGATCTCTTTTAAACATGTGTCTTGATGATGTTTGGTTTTTTGATCCTCACCGAACCACATGCCACGCGAATGTAAGGGTCCGATTAAGAAAATGAGCCACTTAAGACCCGTATTTGCCTTATATGGGCTTGGGTTTGGGTTGAAGCAACCTTGTTTCTTTCTATGCCTTATTACTACCTATTTCCACCCAATTTAAGCGTTGCCAACACAATGTGTAATGACATAGATATTGGAATTGCCCTAAACCCTACTTGTATTGATATGGTTTGAAAGTGGACATCTAGACCTCCTTTGGTAAGTATTGGCACGATAGAGTTACTCGTAAAGTCTCTCTATTAAGAGCTCTCTCGTTAGCTTGTCGTGTATCGAAGCATGTATTGGAAGTTGGGTGAGGTTTGAAGACAAACTTTTTTCATCATTCAAATTTTGAGAGCATTTTAGGATCTAAAATAGGGCATGCACATGAGACCCACTATCCTAAACCCCGGGTCGGCATGTGCGAGGCTAGCTTGGCCCACCCATCCTAGTAGGACAAGCTAGAAAATTGGTTTTCAATAGCCTAACACCACTCCTCTTGTATGGTAATTTAAAGACTAAGAAAACTTGGGTGACTTTGGGTTGATTCTCATAAACTTAGGGTTTGGGACTGAGCCTGTGGTTTTATTTGTTTTGAGCTTACTTTACGAATAACTCTTCCCCACTATGTCCACGTCACCTTTCTTTTTATGTGTATTTTTCTTGCATTGTAATGTGTTTATATGGATGTTATGTGCATGTGGCATCCAATGCATGGTTTGTGATTTATAGTCCTTCAAGGTCTAAGTGCTCACATTGGCTTGCACAAATTCGATTGGTCGCATTTGCTAGAGAATACCTAAATGTATAGAGCATGTTTACATGTTATCAATACAAACCCATGTAAACACTTACCACCAATTTATATGGGGCTTTTAATAATAAAAAGTTTTCACACCTTGTCATTATTACCAATTTAGAGGAGCTTTGTCCCCTCTAAAAGTTTCCAACTTTATGAAGGGTGAGTTGTAGTACTAGTCGTGCTAACAACTAGTTGCATGTCCTTTGCTTTTCATGCTTATTTCCTTTGCTTCTTGCACTCCTTCATTTTTTTTCCTTCTTAGAACTCGTAGTTTGTTTTTTTGGAACTTATTTTTAATACTTGAACACAAAGGGTGCAAGGGCAAGATAAGAGAGAGGATGAGAGAGTTGCAAGGAAACGTGTGGAAAGAAAGGAAGGATGGGGAGGAGGAAGGGAGGGAAAGTATGTAGATTCAACTTGCTTTTATTAGGCTTTATGCAGTTGTCTTTCAAATGATGTGGCACCTCTATAAAAATTTCCTCAAAATATTTGATGGGACATTATCGAAGCGGGTCCATTATTGAAGGCACATATGAACTGCATAGAGATATCATGGTCATATTTCTCCACATATAGTCGATATAGTCATGCATATTTACATAGAAGCCTGAATATATGCATAAGGGTGAAGCATTTGTCATTCATGTCAACCCCACAATTGACGTCATCTATAGTGACATGTGCAATTAGGTGGCCTTCATGAATAGGTTGCTTCTTTACCCATGAAAATTACATCGGGTCAAATAAAAAATGATGACTTTGTGCATTCATCCGTATAGCAACCATTGTTAAAAAAACAACAAAAAAAACAATGTTTGTATTTGTTGTTGTGGCAAAAGATATTCAAAATAGTGTGAAGGCTCATTAAATGCGTGGGGCAACCTAATTGCACTTATCATTGTAGATACAAAGAAAAGCGTGTAAAACTTAGCATACAATGTCAATTTTAGCTAGTCATGTCAAAATTGTTCATATTTACAGTCATCCCATTCATCAATCATGCTCTGTCACATTATAACAAATTGTACAAAAACATTCATATAAAAAAATAAAATGGTTGTCCTTGCCACATATGATCGTGAGTTCATTTCTTTATTAGAAAAATTATGAAAAATATCATCTCGAGTTTATAGTCATAGCAACAAATGAGCTTGAGGACTACATATACACTTGCTCAAACTATTGAAAGCTTGAGGATTGTTTACTTGCACTCTTAACCCTTAGAAGCCTTAATGTCCATATGTGGACTCTCAATTTCAAACAATCATATCTTGCTCAATATGAAGTATTATGTCTTCATCAAAATTTTCCTCTTCAAAGCATAGCTACCGAGATTGTCCATTACCTCCAAAAGCTTAACCCCGTCTAAAAGGCCCATATAGGGCCTCTCTCAACAAAACATGGCCTATTTGAGCTACACCCAAGCTACATACTTACATTATTAGCTAATCAAGTCAAGTGTGATCCAATCTACAATCGACTTATTCTTCAAGTGCACCATTTAAATAAGTTAAACACTTTGATGGTATTGAAGATTAAAGTTCAAGTACGCAATCCCATAACATTATTCATATCCATAACATTGTTTTGTGGGACTGATAATATTATGCGGAATATTCTCCACATTCAACATGGAATGATGGAATATTCTGCATAATATCGTCAATCCCACATAACACTGTTATGGATCTGAACAATGTTATGCCGGATGCCTTTGGATGCGAATATATACATAGTATTTTGATCATCAATATCTAGTATGAATATACTCTCATTTTCTCATTGACATCAAACAAATGTTTATAATTAGGTTTTGAATACATACATTTCAAAAATATGATTCGTAAACTTGGTGAAGCCCATATAAATTGTGTATATGGTTGTATATTGAGACCCCACGTCCTTTAAGAGTTAATCATGAAATGTCATGAACAATTATCATGCACACATTGCAATTTGCTCACCTCTCGAGGCATCTCAACATCATAGTTTGAGCATCTCAATTTCACACTTGGCTTGCATGACACCACAAATATTTTATATTCATGAAATTAACTAATTATATCAAGCT
Organism: Polytrichum formosum; assembly: GCA_964035585.1. Classification (NCBI taxonomy): domain Eukaryota; kingdom Viridiplantae; phylum Streptophyta; class Polytrichopsida; order Polytrichales; family Polytrichaceae; genus Polytrichum; species Polytrichum formosum. The sequence continues at coordinate 33,975,781 of OZ037938.1, forward strand.
CTCATCAAAACAATCTAAGCTTTGTAGTTGTATGAAATTTGAAAGTTTTTCTTCTCAATTCATCATGAGAGGAACATAAGTGTCTACGATGATTTTCTTGATTTCCACTCGCGTTGCGCTGGTTCGCCCGGGTTGGTTGTATTTTGCGTTCTTGTGCAATTGAATTTTCAATTTGTACCAAAAAAAAATGTCTACGATGATTCTAACCATGTAGATGTGAACATGTGATGGTGCCTCTCAACTTCTCTTTTAATATCGTTCTATAAAAAGAAAATCCCTTGGGAACGGTATTTCATATCACATCGGAGAATTTGCTTCATTCCCCGGCCTTTTAGAGATTAAATAGTTTGAGCCTTGGATGAAAGTGTTAGCCTACCCCCACCCCCAAGTAGCAAACTCCGGAAAATTGGAAGTCGAAGCTTTCAACTAGAGCTCTAGTGTAAAGGGGGCGCAAAGGTGAGTGCATGTTTCATGAACCGTGGCCTATGATAGATTCCAACACATAGGTACATGTCCAAGTATGTAATGTACAAATATGAAAGAAAATCATTGTAAGTTCATACGTGACTTTCACTTCAAGAATTTAGAATATATTCACCTTCACTTCAAAAAAATAACAAGCTCAACTTTGATGTCCCTTCTTTAACTTTGTTTGATGTGCTCATGTGAGTTTATTTTATTGTCCAACCTTTACCTAAATTGGAACCCAACAAGTGTCCATATAAATAGGTGCATTCACTTTAGGTCATGTTTACACTACATTGATTATCCCAATCACTGCGTGTGGTATCAATTCCCGGAACAAGCACTATTTTGCTATGTCTCGTAATTAGTGAAGGCTTCATTTTTTACTAAGTGATGCTAAATTCATGAATTCATGCTCATTTTGCCATATTTTGCAAGAAAATTAGTGCGTGTTCTAAGGTACTTGTAGACTGATAAAATAATATCTACATGCAAACACATACTCGTCAGTGGATAGTGCCATGATGAGTTGTGCCAATACTTTAAGTGAGTAAATGTAGAGATGAACACTACTTCCTAGATCTTTTGGTGGCATTAATTGCACAATGTAAAGAAATTTAGCATCACCTTCACTAACTTCCCACACTCACTATTAACCCTCCCTCACTAATTGGGATAATCAGTGCAGTGACCATAAACCATGTTAATTTATTTTTTTGGTTGAGAATGAGTGGCAGTCCCACTTCACTTTACACAACATCAATAAGATTGAGCATATCAAAAGAGCACATCAAAAAGTGAAAGAGAATCCTACACGTCCATAAATGTTTTGGTGGTCATCCATATTTTATAGCAAGGTTTACCCAAATAAGTAGTCTCATCAAAATGTGAAGATGAATGTCATCACACACACACACACACACACATATATATATATATATATATATATATATATATATATATATATATATATATATATATATATATATATATATATATATATATATATATATATATATATAAGATTTTTCCATAAATAGAAATAGTATGTCCTGCTCTAAGCATATTTTACGCTATGTCCCGTGACCAAGGCTATTAAAATGACTCAATATTTTCTCATGATCATGAAGTCAGACCGTCGACCATGACACAAGATTTTTATTTATTTGTTTATTTTTCTAACATCCTTTGGTCACATGTGTAAAACAATCCTTAAAACAAACATATATGATTCGGATATTGATTTTAATCAAATATTTATATTATATTTGAATGGCATGTGGTTTGGTTTGGCTCCAAGAACATATACCAAAAAGACATGTTGTTACGGTATGCGGCGTCGGTGACCACACCGCATCCGGAGGGATTTCATCCATTTAGATATGGATGGATGAAACCCTTAGATTTGTGGAGATGCTCCTAGGTGAGGAGTCTCCTCTTTAGCTTGGCATTCTTGTCAAGTGAGAAGGAAGAGAGTCAAAGACTACTAAAAGCTCTAGTTCTCTCTTCAAATACACACAATAAGTCAAGTTATCTCTCACTCCACCACGGAAGAATTCAAGAGTGTAAGTAAGGGGAGAAAAACTCAAGATTTATTGTTGTCACGGTATGTGGCGTTGGTGACCACACCGCATCTAGAGGAATTTCATCCATTTAGATATGATGAATGAAACCCTTGGATTTGTGGAGATGCTCCTAGGTGAGGAGTCTCCTCCTTGGCTTGGCATTCTTGCCAAGTCAAGCTTTGTGAGTGAATATGTGGAAAAAGCTTGTGTGAGATGAAGATTGCATGTTTTTGCAATAAATCTTGAGTTCTTCTCCCCTTATTTACACTTTTGGATTCTTCTGTGGTGGAGTGAGAGATAACTTGACTTGTTGTGTGTATTTGAAGAGAGAACTAAAGCTCTCAGTAGTCTTTGATTCTTTTTCTTCTTTATGAAGGTGTGTTGTGTATGTGTGTCTTTGTTATGTTTTAGTGTTATTTGTTAGTGGTGGTTGGTACTCGAGCTGCAGTGACACACGATCATTATTTACACGACAATGCGTTTAAAAGAGAATGGACTACGTGAACCACTCCATATTCAATAATCAACATAATTAGGCGAACCTATTTGACCATTCCAAATATGCATATGAATCTTCACTATGATAACGAACAAGATATTCATACAAACTTCAAAAACGATGATGAAGGTGACTAAGGTAGATGGGTCTTAAGTGGTATGTTTCCTTGATTGGACCCCTTGATTTTATTGTTATCTGGTTTGGTGAGGAGCAAAGAGCAAACGTCATAAAGACACATGTTCAAAAGAGATTGGACTATGTCTTCAAATACTAATAACTACTCTACACTCAATAGTGAACACAATTGGGCAGGTCTATGTATCCAAATACACACTCAACAAACATGCACTTCCGATAACCATAACTAAAGCAAGATATGTCCGATTTTCAATATGGTTTTTGCATACGTTTCATCATAGAGTTGCTAATGCAACATGAGTTTTGTTATGTAAAAACTAATTGGTAGAAGTTGGAGAACATGGAAAATGAGCCAAATAACACCCCCATACCTTACATCCTTGATTTGGATTTGCAAAGCATCTCGTACTAACCAAGTGTTTCATATCCTAAGAGAAGTCGACTACACTAAATACGAACGCATGCACTAAATATCAATAACCCTATGAAAGTAAGTAACATTAAATGTAAACTCAAACACTAAATATCAACTATGGTAATATGTGGAAGTTACATGTTTGAATTTAGTGTTAATAAGGGAGGTGGCAGTAGGGAAGGCAGTGGCACATTTATGTCTAACACTAATTGTCAAAGAATTGAAAATTAGTGTTGAGCATGGTAGGGTGGTAACAACACTAAATATAATCAAACACTAAATATCCTATTTAGTGTAGTTGGGGGGGGGAGTAACCATTTAAGACCCATCTAGTCTAGGTGATAGCCAACTTCCACTCATATTAAAGGCTATCTGACAAATCCGACCTTCCAAAACATGCTGCACGAGTGCCCATCAAACGACATGCTCGGGATAAGTTAGTAAAGTGAAACTTACGCATATGTGTGAGCAACTTAAGTCGGTTGGTGGGGGATCTCTTCCGCACAATTTTAAATGATCAAATTGTTGTCTCTCTTCCAATCTCTTGTAAACAAGCAGCTAAGTTAGTTGCAAGAAGTGCTATGTCTTGGTATTATCTTGTACACGTGCTCAATTTTTAGTTAGATGTCTGACCAGGATCAAACTTTGGTTCATGGTAGAGACCATTTGCAACTAGAATCCACTTGAAGAGCAAGTTAGTAACATCATACGTGACCGATTTTTGTTGGTTGTCAAACTTTGACTTGTTTCATAGATCACTCCTAAGTCTATTCCCACAAGGCAAAGCCAATTAAAAAGGAACCGGGAGTGGAAACCTTCATATATATATATATATAGAGAGAGAGAGAGAGAGAGAGAGAGATCTATATATCTATATACATCTATATAGATAACATATGTCGCTCACAACGTACTATTATACAACGTGTCACTTTCTAGTGCTATTTAATTGCACTTGATTGTAGCCTTAACCAAAACCGACCCTTATAGGTTGTTTGGCCCCGGGCTAGATCACATCTTCATTCGGTTGGGCCCCGCCCCTCCCTCGCCTCCTTCATTGCCCGGTCTTCCTACCTGCACATGCGTGGGAGCTCTTCCCCGTTGGGAACCAATGTGACAATACCCAATGTGCTTGAGGGTTTTGTGACACCTAAGCAAATGACATGCTCGGGGTAAGTAAGTGAAAGTTATGCATGTATGAGCAACTTAAGTTTAAGTTATGGAAGTTGGTTGGTTGATCCCTTCCGCTTGATTTTAAGTGAGCAAATCCTTGTCGTTCCTTTTAAATCTTTCAAACCTTTGACAACTAACTAAGTGGGCAACTATTTAGCTAGCTAAAAGCTCCGATTGGCTAAACCTATGCATGAATTCGGTGCCTCAAAAGAATAGCTAGCTAAAACTAAGTGCCATAATCTGGGCGAGGAAAGTTAGCTAATAACTAGCTGGAATTTGAATGTGATATCGGTGGAATGAATGATGTCATTGCACCCAAACGGTCATCTCTCATACCTGGACTCGTTGAAACAATGATGTTTTTGAAACTGAACATGAACATGATTCTTGATAATCCAGCAAATGTCATAGAATCTCCAATTTGGAACACCTTGATTCCATCTCGTCATGAATTGCCAAATGACATTGACGATTCCGATTATAATGAAAACAAAGAAGATGATGACGAAGAAGAAGAAGATGATGATGATAATGACGATGATGATGAAGATGAAGATCTACCACCAGTGCCAGTCGAAAGTGAGGAAACCAACTATACGTGTTGATTTTAAGCCCTTCAATTTCCTTGTGCAACAACATGAAAATACATGGCCAACCGAGATCAATACAACCAAATATATATTGTTTGGTTTTGTTTGAATGGATTTCTCTCTGGTTTTAGAATGAATATGCATGTCACACAACTTTTTAGCTAGTCGAAGCTAAGTGAAAATGAGAGTTCCGGAAAAGTTAGCTAGCTAAAGCTAAGTGACAAATAGGGGCCCGGAAAATTTAGCTAGGTGATGCTAGTTGGACAGTTGTCCAAATTCTAAAATCTTTTATGAATAAAGAGTGAACCGGGAGTGGACCGCTGCTTGGAGGGTAAATAAAAGAAAAAAGGTTGATTTTTTGCTCACAACATTTCTCAATGATGTGATTCTATAGTGTGGGGCATTGAAATATAAGCATGGGATCCTGGAGCTTGGTTTGAATATGTGTCATCTCATGGTTATATTCTCATGGCCCACAAAACAGAAGCACATTGATGAGTAATCTTGTGCTCACAATGTGTACGCGGGTGTGAATTGTGGTGTGTCACTTCATAGCGCTATTTAGTTACACCTAACTGTGCCCCTTGACCAAAACCAATTGTTATGGATTCTTGCCTAAATTGCATGATTTGAATATGAGAGCTTGGGGATTCCATGACACCTATCATATGGAGGGTGAAAACACATGAAAACATTTTTTTTTTGGCACAAATTGAAAATTCAATTGTAGAAAGAACCCAAAATACAACCAACCCGGCCGAAAAAACGCAACTTGAGTGGAAATCAAGAAGAAAAAAAGAAAGAAAAAAGAAAAACAACACACATACACACACACATAAAAAAACATTGTATTGTCCAAAGATTTATAATTTTATTCACACAAGTCTTAAATGGGGATTTGAGACCCAATGTGATCTAATGAGACTCATTTGAAATGTATGACCATTAGGTTTTGGAGGGCCGAGTTTTCACTACACCTCCATGAAAGGTAGAGTTGTCATGAACTGAAATCCCCAAAATGGGTTCATTTTGGACAAACCTATAAGCATGAACTCGTTCAAAATTCATATGCTATTCATACCGTGTCCAAAATGTTGAAACTCTCTCAAATACCGGCAATACCTAGCAAAATACAAGGTAATGCAAAGCAAATGAATGTGCTTGGATGCTTAAAAGGCCGGTTATAGGTGTATTTACCATAAGTCGGCTAGTGGATTCCGTAGGCTTGAAGTAAGTAAAGGTAGAAGCGCCCAATTCCGTTGATGACCCCAATTATGAGAGAGAGAGAGAGCTAGTTATAGGTGTATTTACCATAAGTCGGCTAGTGGATTTCGTAGGCTCGAAGTAAGTAAAGGTACAAGCGCCCAATTTTGTCGATGACCCCAATTATGATACCTATTTTTCTTCCAAAGTCTACATTCTTCATACATGAACACTAATTGTACGATTCTAGAGAGCTGACTTTTTTCGAAACTTTTGCAAAGTTTGAGCTTCCTCTTTTCAGAGGCCAAATCCTTCAATTTTTTCCTCATTGCACTTACAAGGGTGGGTGGGTGGGAATTTCCACAATACTCTTTCTATTTCCTTTGTATTTGCCTACTTGGTGACATAAAAACATCTTGCATAATAGAGCTTGCAATTATGCCTAGTTGGATGTGTTGTGTAAATACAAATATGTTGTGTCACAACCTACTTTGCTTTGCAAAAATATGTACCCTACTTAGGGTTTCTGCTACCAAATTGTATCCAACAACAAAAAATTGAACTTGACCGTCCCATACCTTGGAAGTTTAATCACCTATCTTCATGCTTCACCTCAAAGCATAAATAACTAATCCACCACATGCATGGAGTACTTACAAAGGAAATGTTCCTAGTAACTTCAACCAATATATATGCATAAAATGTCATAATCACAATACATCATTGTATTGCAAGTGTGAAAGGCATGCCTCACCTGTGCCCATGCAACCAACCAACAAACATATGAGGATTAGTTACGTACACGAGGTAAATAACAACAGGACCCAGTTGTTATCCATGTCGCACACATTTAAATCACATCAAATGCATTGTAGTACTTCAAAATATAACACTCGTTGTAGAATAACATATGGGTGTTCAAACCTGTTCTTTGGCCATGATTGGGTTACTCCAAGTAGAATACTCCTCTTGGTGACTAGTCCAAGTTTCTCTCACGTATCTACCACTCCAATGAGTATACATAAGACTAACCCCACCTCACTCTCGTGTGAATGGTAAAAAAGGAGACTCCTTTTAGGGTTAGGGGTTTATATTGGAGTTCTTACCTATGGTAAGTTTTCCCAACCCTAATTTTTACCACATGTTAGAGATGTGGTTTACGTCTGTAACTATGGTTGTTTTTGCTCCATTCATCTACATCCTTGTTACATTTCCACCATGGTAAATATGACCATTTTCCATGTGTGTCTCTTTAGGATCTTTTGAGCTTCTAGTTGTTTATTTATAAAATAAGACAATTGTTATGTATACTAGTGTATGAGTTTACAGTTACATGTTTTAGTTGCATGGCATCAATCAAGAGCTAGAGAGAGAGAGAGAGAGCTGACTTTTCAAAACTTTTTCAAAGCTTGAACTTCCTCTTTTTAGAGGCCAAATCCTTCAATTTCTTCCTCATTGCAATACAAGGGTGGGTGGGTGGGAACTTTCACAAGACTCTTTTCATATCTCTTGCCTCTTCCTACCATAACAACACTTTACATAATGGAGTCATTTGTAATTATGTCTCCTTCTATGTGTTGTACCATACATCCATGTTGTATCACACCCTATTTTGCTTTGCAATAATATGTACCTTACTTAGTCTTTTTGCTATCATATGGTATCCAATGCCAAATGTTTGTTTTTGACTACCCTATGCTTTGGAGTTTGAATGCCAACCTTCTTGCTCCTCTATCAAGTATAGCTAACTAGCCCATTACATGTATGAGGTACTTACAAATGAAATGTTTCTAGTAACCTCAACTAATAGAGATGCATAAAATGTCATAATCACAATACATTACTGTATGAAGGGCCTACCTCACATGTGGCCATGCAACCAACCAACAAACAATTGAGGATTAGTTACGTACACGAGGTAAATAACAACATGACCTAGTTGTTATCCATGTCACACACACTTAATCCACTTCAAATGCATCAAAGTATTTCAAAATACAACACTCATTGTAAAACAACATATGTGTGTTCAAACCTATTCCTTGGCCATGATTGGGTTACTCCAAGTAGAATGCTCCTCTTGGTAACGAACCCTAGTTTCTCTTATTTCTAACACGTATCAGTTACCCTCATGTGTGTACATAGAGCTCGCCGCACCTCTCACTTGTGTGAATGGTAAAAAATAAGCTCTTTTTAGGGTTAAGGGTTCATATTGGAGTTTTTACCTCTGGTAAGTTCTCGTAACCCTATTTTTACCCCATTCATCTACGTCTTTATTACATCCATTCCATGGTAAGTATGATTTCCTTCCATGCTTGTGTACTTAGGATTCTCTTATTTAATAATCATCCATTTTACATAGATGATTAATGCTAGGTATATTAGTGTAAGAGTTCAAAACTGAAACCTTTATGTAACATGGCATTAAACCAAAACTAGAGAGAGAGAGAGAGAGAGAGCATTCAGCATAGCCACCGACTGAAAACGCAACTCATTGGTTGTAAGAGAAAAAATGTCAACGATCATCATTGCCCAATTTATTTAGAGGATCTATGTGACTGCAAAAGATCAAAATAAAGTTTATGACTTTGATGACTTTTATATAAATTTTATATGCTATGTATCATGTGCTCTTAATGTTGTTGTGCTCCTACCTTAATTGCGAATCCATATAAAACATTGGTAAGTTGTACATGTTATGCGAAGGACCGTAGTGCTCAAAGTGTCCGCCAATAGATGCTTCTACCTTGCCTTAGTAAGTTTCGAGAGATCAAATCTTTGTCTCTCTCTCCCCCACCAAATTTCTCCTCAATAAAGAGCATGGACTGGGCCCACCGTGGGGGATTTTTTTAAAAGGAGAAATGGCTTGCAACGTGCACGCGGCCGTGAATTGCGGTAGGTCACTTCATTAAATGTAGGGTTCACATGCCATTGCTATGGGAACTTCTTACAACGTCTAAGTTAACGTCAAGTGGTGATGCACGGAGCAAAAAACCAAAAGCCCAAACTCGTCACTTTTTATAACTTACCTTTTTTTACTTTATGAATTTGTCAAACTCCACGGTGTAGAAATGCATATAGTGGTCTTTTTTTAAAGCCAAAGGGCATAATTCTCATTCATCGTATAGTAGCGGCTATACTCAAGGTGAAACTCCCCCATTCACGCCAACCCCATTGGTTGGCGTCGTTTCTCTTTCTCTCTATCACCGTATTGTTTTCATTTTTACAGGAGCTTCTTGGCAATAAAAAGGGGGTTCCAATGCATCTTAGCAAGTATAATTTGAACGACGTATGAATAAGTTGTGAATTTCCAATGTTCGTCAAGTGGCGATGCACATAGTGAAACCAAAAGGCATAGCTCGTCATTTTTAACTCATTTTTTTGTACTTGAAGAGTTTGTTGAACTTCGCAATAATAAATGCCTTTAATCATCTTTCTTAAGCGAATGAGTATAATTCTTATCATTGTATAGTGGCTATGCTCAATGTGAAGCATACCCCATTCACCCCAACACCAATGGTGTGCATCGTCATCGTCGTTGTCGTCGTCTCTCTCTCTCTCTCATCGTATTGTCTTCATTTTAATGAAGCTTGTTAGCAGCTAAAAGGAGATTCCAACGCATCTTAGCAAGTATAATCTGAATAACATATGAATAAGTTGTGAACCTCCAACATATGTCTAAGTGGCAATGCATGGAGTGAAATCGGAAGCCAAAGCTCGTCACTTGTAACCCATTTCTTCTACTTCAAACTTTTGTTGAACTCCATGGTAGAAAAACCTCGAATTGTTTCTTAAACGAACAAGCATACTTCTTATGAACATATTCTCTTCATTGTTACAGATATTGTTTGCAGTCGAAAGGGATTCCAACACACATCTTAGCACACGTGTATATATTTGAATGATGTATGAATAAGTCATGAGTTTTCAAAGTGTTGTCTATAGGTGGGCACCTGAATCCACCATGAACCCCCATCGATTTTCATGTTCTACTTGTGTACATCTTTGTAGTCAATATCTAGGTTTAGAATTGTTTTTTAGTCAAAATGTAGGGGTTGTTTTGGGGTATTTGATCTACTTACATTACATGGCCACTTCACACACGAGCCAAGAGCCGTGACCATGAAATTATGAGAGCCCCCCCCCCAAAAAAAGTGTCCAAAGTCCATCCCAAGGCACCTCCAAAATCATCTAGTGTGGTCACGGACCCTCAAGTGTAGTGGAAAGCCATATGTGACCGGGCCATCAACCAAATGCTATTTCAATGAATTTCTATTCATGCGGGTCCTCACACATGATAAAATAGAATAAATCAACGGTTGTGAGCATTCGGAGTGCCATGGTCTCCCGGTTGTGTGTTAAGCCTACCTCCAAGAGGTGGTTTTTGAAAATAATCCAAATGACCATGAAACATGATCCATTTGATGCCATGTAGGAATCCATGTAGACTTTACATCCATCTTGCATTCACATACTCCGTTGGTCCCTCAAGCGTAGTGTGAAGCGAACTTGGACCGGCTCCGCCTTTTCCACCAATGAGAGTGCTTGAAGTGTAATGGTCACGGGCTCTCAGTCTCGTGTGTGAAGTGGCCCACAGTGTGGAGGTTTTAAATATAAGTTGTGCAACCTAAATTATGAGCCCATTTTTAGACTCCAAACAACAACAACAATGAAATGACATCAAATGGGCGTTATGGATACTTAATGATTGTCAGCTCAACTGTAATCAAAGTCGATGTCAATTTTAGAGACAGTTCATTGATCAAACCCAACATTTTAACCAAAACTTGGGGAGTTCAATCTTTGTATAATAATAAGAACCACAAGCAAAACCTATCCAAAAGAATATAAGGTGGAATAAAATCCAAATGAGTAAAGTGTAGAATGATCACATAAATATGGGGTATTATAATCGAGTATATTCCAATAATATCCATCAAATATATAGAATGTCTCATAAAATACACAATACTTCATAGCCCCCGCCCCCTTGAGAATACCCTTTAGTTGCACGTGGTTTATATCCCCACAAGGGAGTTACCCCCCTCAAGACCCAAACATATAAACCATGTTGTTGTCTTGATTCACACGTAGATATTCTTTGAGAGTTCTTTTGAGATCTACCATAGGATGCTAGAGCAAGGGCGGAGCCAAGTGGGTTTGAGGGGGGGGGCTCAACCCCACCTGACATCACTCGTAGACAACTATGCCAAAATGATTACTATTTATTTATTTAATTATTTATTTTGGTTATGCGACTGCAATGTTAAAAATTATGGGGCGTGTAATACATTGTTGGAAAGGTGTTTTCAAGACCTTTCCAACGGTATATATTACAAGCTCCCGAATCCCTGAAATTCAATTGGTAAATCCAAAAAACATATGCAGTCGTTTAGCAACTACAGAGTAGGCTGGTCAAAAGAACCGCAATGGGAAAACGATTGCAGTTTTTTTCCGCAATGTTTTCTATGAGTGCATTGAAGGAAAGTCGAGCATCTACTTATTATTGGCGATGTCCATTGGCGATGATTGGATGGTCGATTTGATGATCATCTATATTGAAAAGACCATTGCCAAAGCTTTGGATAATTATCGACATTATCAAAAAATTTATGGGAATGAGTCCAAATCTCTCAATAAATAATCAAATTCGACCACCTATTGAAATTTGAAAATAAATTACACATTGGATATTTCGATATTTTGAGATCAGCCTCCCCCCTAGGTCAATATCATGGCTCCGCCCCCGTGCTAGAAAACATCTCTCTATAACCCTTACTTTCATCATCCCTTCTATCAAATTATGACCCATTCTCTTGTTTTATACGTACGTTGATCATCCCAATTAGTGTTTGTTAGTATTTGGAGTTATGCAATTCAATCATGTCTTAATCAGGAGTTCGAATTTTGCGAACAAAAGTTCAATAGGTTGTTCGGACATTTTATAACATAAATGACTTTGCTTGGTGAAATATTACATTCTCCTTAAATAGATATGGCATTGCGCAACTTTGAATAGTAACACACACTCATTGGGATAATCAATGTAGTAGTCTCATGATTAACCCTTAAAGGACCAAGAGCTCAATATGCGACCTGTAGATATACACAATATCTACGATACTCACGAAGTTTTAAATTCATGTTTTTTTTCCCACTCTTTATGAGTTTGGAATTTCAAATGATAAATTTAGATAACTTAAGAAGAGATTTAAGAAGTACTAACTTGTGACATTGACGACCATAATACTAACACTAGTAGAAAACTATGCCAAAAAGAACCGCAACCGAAGTTGGCTATGATTCTTTTGACCAACATGATTTGCAGTCACTAAACGATTGCATATTTGTTTTTTTGGTTTAGCGATTGAAAGTTTAGGAATTTGGGGGCGTATAATATACCATTGGAAATGTCTTTAAAATACCGGTTTTTTTGGGCATAGTTTTCTACTGGTGTAAGTATGTAAATGTATCCAAGGGCATTCAACATGTGTATTTAAACCCGTATCTTCAATAACACGAAAATGCTCAACCGGTTTGAAGTGCACTTGATGAATGAGTTCATATTACCTAGGGTCATCTCGACACAAACATCTCAAAGTATAAATTTGTAACTCAACTTGGCCTTTCTTGTGCATGGAGAGGCTCAAATGGGTTGCTTGGACGCTTATGGATTGACTCTCAAGGACAACAAAGTCAACCGTATGAGCTATCCTATCTACCATCTCAACGAACCATTGTCATTGGCATTTCAAAATAACATTTCATTGTGTGTGGACTTGGAACTTACTTTACCTTTTAAAATGTAGGTTATTGCAAAGAAACAAATGAAGACAAGGTCATACATGATAAGAATGACCGAATGTCCTTGGGTTCTTCTTGAACGTGGGCCACATATGCGAATCTCTATTTAAATACATATATGTATGTGTTCAATGGAAAGAGTTTGAATTGATGAATGGATTGATTTGACATCGGGTTGCTTTTAACACTTCAAATGAGTTTGGCAATATGTATATTGTTCTCCCTCTTTATTAAGCCACATTTGGTTGCGCCAAAAAATTGTATTTTTGGTAGTATGATATTTTGACCACAAGTGTTGTCTATTGAGGTTTTTCAAGAAAAATATGGTCTATTTTAATGTAAAATGCCATTTGTATACATATTGAAGATAGGATATTTGTGTTGAAAAATGTGTTGGCAACATTCGCAAGGTAACATAATGTTCACAACATCCCCTAACATTCCCATGCTTGTTTCAAAGTACTAATCACATACGAACCTTTCAATATTGCGGGTCCCATCATTGAGGCTCATTAATTACCATTGTTATGTGACAAATCAGGCCTAAAAAATGTTGCATTATGAGTGTCGTAGTTGTTGTGTGGATGTAATGAACACTAGAGACCTTGGTCGATTCGAATGCGTTGTATAGTCAAGGTGTCGTAATATGGAGGTTAGACTATAGTGCACACATGCATTTCTATGCATCTTAAAAATCCAAAGGGACCCTGTTGATGTAAAAAAATCACATGACAAAAATATCGGTGGTCATGTCAGTTTTATATAGAACAAGGAAAAAGAAAGAAGAAAGTCAATGTGTGCACATCGACTTGCGATGTCCGTTCACCGTCTCTCAGTTTTATGTATGCTTGGGACACAATTCAAAACTCATGTGTTGTCACCAAGACGAGTTATGATCTTGCTTCACCTCCAAGTAGGCTCTAATCCCACCGGGGCGGGGGGGGGGGGTCACTCCTTTGTGTTCAATGATAAAACCAAAGGAAAAGAGATTTAACAAATTGCATTAGACTTGGGTTTATATTGATGGAACCACTAGCAAAACACGCATAATGTAGAGTTATTTTTTTCAATTTGGTTTCAAACAATTATAGAAGTATTGAAACAATTTCTTGATGGATTTCAATAACCACTTGAAGTATGACTTACAACATATGATTTTCAAGAATTCCAATATACAATGCACTTCCATCTTTATACATAAGGGAAACAAATGAAACCATCCTTCCCTACATTGGATGAAAATATTGATTAACAAAAAATAAGTACAAGAATATATATATATATTTTTATAATCATCATCATCATAAAACTACTTATATGAATAAATACACATGTTATAGAATTTACGTATTTGGATTTAAGCTAAATGATCTATTAGTATGACATTTATAAATGCTATGATATTAAGAATAAACACAGTGAGGTCTTTAACATGTCTTTGTATTTAGTCCAACCTCACTTCCACATATAATGTACCTAAGAAATTTCAATGGAGATTATATTAGTTCGTAAAACATTAAAGTATACAAAAAATTTACTTTTAGATCGGAGGACTGTTTTGCCTCATGCCCCGATCACACCAAACTTTCCGTCCGGTTCCAGCCGTGAAAATGTTGGGGATTGTGTTGAAAATTAGATGTTGGCCCACCACTTTTCACACTATTACAGCCGGAGATGCCGACGGATGGTGTCTGAACTAGCCAGTGTGATCAGCCCCTCACTTTTTGCTTCATCTCATCAACTCATGTTTTTCAATATTTATTTATTTACTAATCGGCAATCTGTACGTGCTTGGAAATTGGGTTGGGGATCTTATAAGGTCACGTGCACATTGCTTGGACAATCATTAATAATGAAACTTCATGGAAGAATCTATGCTATCAATATAATAGTCCTTGTGTTAACTACACTAAATACGATATTTAGTGTTACTTACTATTTGGAGTTACAAGTTCCTATATCTTTTTATGATTAAAGTAATAATTGTACCAAGTAAAGATCTTAATGTTCTATAATGTCCAAATGACCAATTTGGCCTTTGTTGGTAAAAAGTGAGATAAACAATTGTAGCATTGCGTAATTCCAACCAAATAGTAAGTGACACTAAATAACATATTTAGTGCAGTAGTTACATGTCACTTATTTTCCTTGGACATTTCATTGCTTCTTGAATGCCTCTATTTTCCTTGAAAAATATAGTCGTATTCTTGGAATTTATTATAGCTTACTTGGAACACAATGTACGTGTACAAGGGCAAGGGAAGACACAAATAATATGCAATGTAGGAAGGAAAAGAGAAACGTAACATTATTCATATCCTTAACAATGTTCTATGGGACTGACAATATTATGTAGAATATTCCTCACAGTAAGCATGAATGCTAGGATATTCTGCAAAATACTATCAGTCCCATAGAACATTGTTATGGGTCTGAATAATGTTATGAAGAGGGAGAGAAGAAAGAGAATCATAAGGAACATGAGAAGAAAGGGAAGGAAAGCAACAATAGGAGGGAGGGAGAGAAGTGATAACCATTGTTGTCCAATGTCAATTTGAGCAAATTGTTATGGAGTGATTTGTTTATCCTCAAGATTCCATTTTGACAAATATAATATTATGCTAGATTCTTGCAGGTATGAGATGACCCTAAACTACTGGATGGTAGTGGAGAGGTACTCATTTTCGAATGGAGTGGTTGGTGGTTCAATTCCCGCTGTGAAATCTTCTCTCTACTTGACAGAACAAAAAAAACTAGCTAGATAGGTAGGAAGCCAAGAGCCCACCCACCGCAAGGTAGGCAGTAAACCCCGCCCCTACACAAAGAGGATTCTTGAGCAGGGTAGGGCCAACGGACTCAAATTCACATCGGATTGCCCGATGTTGGTTATTTATTTATTTGCTAGATTTTTGCTTTCCATACAAAAATTAGTTTTTTATACAAACAATTCTACAATCCCCAAGTACTAGAATCAACCCCAAAACCGCAATGGTATCGTGGTACTTGTTGTGGTAGACTACATGTACTCATATGTATGATGATGTGGCACATCTACAAGAAAGAAAGAAAAATATTGAAATATGTATGAGATATTAGAAACGGTGTTTGCTAATGTGAGGTGTGGTGAATGAATAAGCAAAGAAGTAGATGTGAGGTGAATAACATAACTATGTGTTCTATAGGTTCTTGACATGTTTGATTGAATCATTTCCGCAAAAAAATGGATTCAAGAACTAACATGATTACATACCTAATGTAATTTCTTTTGTAGCAATCACTAGTAGAAAACCATGCTAAAAAAAACCGCAACCGAAATTAGTTGCGACTTTTTTCACCAGCATGATTTGCAGTCGCTAAACAACTGCATATTTGTTATTTTGGTCTAATAACTAAAATTTCAGAAATTTGGGGGCGTGCAATATATTGTTGGAGAGGTCTTGAAAATACTTTTGCAACAATATATTACATGCCCCAAATTTAAAAAAATTACAATTAGAAAAGAAAAAAGAAAAAATTGTAGCTGCTTAGTGACTGCAGATTATGTTGGTCAAAATAACCGCAATTGATTTCGGTTGCGGTTTTTTTGGGCATAGTTTTCTACTAGTGAATACAAAAGCCCAACCAAGAATTTGTTTGTTTGTTGTTTGTTGTTTGTTGTTTGTCTAGTGCTTGTTGTTGACCCCTCTCCTCACAAGGTTTCAATAATTGCCCAAGATTTATGTGGAATGCGCGTTTGCCAATAACTTTCAAGATTTAAGTAAATTTGGACAAAACATTTGTTCTAGAATATCAATGTATACAAGGGTTTTGTTTGTGCCGTTAGACAATCACATTGCAAAACAATCATTTGGGGAAAGAAAACTAGAACCATGTGTCCAAAAATCTTGATAATGTATATTGTGAGAAACAATGTGGTCAACCTACTACTCTAGAAATGTATTTTCACAACTAACACAATGTACATGCGACAAAAAACATCTAAATTACAACACATGACACACCCCACATCTAAGGTTGCTTCTAGATGCAACTTTAGCCCACACACACTTACAAGTGTGGGCCACCAATGAATGGTTCTAACCAGCAGGGGCTACTTTTAGAGTTGGTTTAGCCAGCGAGAGTCGTTGGATGTAACCAATGCTGGTAGGAACCGTTCATTGGTGGCCCACACCAGTAAGTGTGGGTGGGCTATAATACTTGTTTCATTGGTGGTGGTGTCTGGATTTTTCCCACATGAATGGTTACCTCGTTGATTTATATTGCTTTTAACTAACACGTAACCCTTCTCAAACAATGAATTTGCAAATAAAGGAAACCATCGTAATTAGAGAAATCATATTTGTTTGCAAAGACACGTGTTCTTCCCCCGATTCAAGCTACAACTAGTCAAGAAAGTTACGAATGTCTAAGAGTTGCAAGAGGCATCTAATATACAATGAAGCATGTGGCCAACAATAAGGTTGTCGCCTTTGGACCATTCCTCCTCGGGGGGTGGACTCTTCATTGGAAACCTAAATGATGTGCGTAGGTCACCATGAAATCAAACCTCCTACATATGAGAAGTTTCTAGAGAAAAACGAACGCATACGTACTGATGACATGCTATAAAACTGACTCATGTATTTATACTAGGCTTTTCAATTGAATGTGATATATGTCTCCAATACATATACAAACTATAAACCATGGGTTAAAATAGCCTTTATTACTTATCAATTCCACTCTCGGTTTCCAATTAGAAAATCATAGAAAATAATTTTCATGAACTTTGAAGTGGTTGGAACCCTTCGTTTGCCTATGATTTGAGTACATAAACAACCTAGAGACATGATATACATTTTTCATTTTCTTTTTCCCCAAGTTACAGAACTAATATTTTACCCAAGCAAAGCAAAGGTTGCGTGATTATGATTATGATATTCCTTGGGATCTTAGGGCCACTTCACACATGAGACTGAGAGCCCGTGACCATTACACTTCAAGCACTCTCATTGGTGGAAAAGGCGGAGCCGGTCCAAGTTCGCTTCACACTACATTGTGGGACCAACAGAGTATGTGAATGCATGATGGATGTAAAGTCTACCTGGATTCCTACATGGCATCAAATGAATCATGTTTCATGGTCATTTCGATTATTTTCAAAAACCACCTCTTGGAGGAAGGCCTACCACAAAACCGGGAGACCACGGCACTCCGAACGCTCACAACTGTTGATTTATTATATTTTATCATGTGCGAGGACCCGCATGAATAGAAATTCATTGAAATAGCATTTGGTTGAGAGCCTGGTCACCACACTACACTTGAGGGTCCGTGACCAAATACATGATTTTAGAGGTGTGTTGGGACGGCTTTTGGACACTTTCTTTTGGGCTCTCACACTTTCATGGTCACGGCTCTTGGCTTGTGTGTGGAGTGGCCCTTAAACCCCTTAAATGTTTAGAGGTTAAGGGCTAACCCTTGTTGGATGAGTCAACATCTTGATGTCACTTACAACAATTTGAGTCTCTCCTGCCACAAACTATTAAAGTTACATTGCACTGACATCAAACAACTTTATATGCACTTTGAAGTACTCAAACATCAAATCTACTTCTCGTTGCATAACTTATTACTAAGTTAGTGTAATTTGTTGTATTCATAGCATTCACCAATCAAAACACGTTTCAAATAATCTGATTAAATATGAGTTATTAGAATATCTCAAAATACCTCTAAATTGATTTATTGAGAATAATCGATACCATATGTTCATAGCAGCTTGGGCGGGTCTTTGCCTAATATTTAATTAAAGCGACAAACATTATTAGGCGAACATGAAAATAATATATTAGAATAATCGGGCAATTCCTAAACACAATTGATATAAGTTAGGCGTTCATCCAAGTTTCTCCTATGATTTATGGATGTTTGTTGCTAGTTACGTCTAAGCAGGCCGATGTACCCTAAACCCTTACCTTCACCTTCGAAGCTCCCATTGGTCACCCTAAACTCTTATGTGAGATGGTTTGTTATGTGTGAGAGACATGCTGCATTTGTGAAAGATTGTGGGTTAGAAGTGTTAGAATTGCCAGACAAAAGACTTACATAAGACTTTGTAATGTATGTTTAAACCTATTGATACCTAAAAGCCGATTTATTCGATTACAACACATGTAGGTTGAGCTTCTATGATTTGGACATTAATATGATTTTTTTAAATTAAAAAAGGAAAACCATGTCGGCACCCTTCTATTTTTATATTTTTCTACAGAAGATGCTAGGAAACTCGTTTTGATTCCAATCGTATTATAGATGTAGCCTAAAAATCATATTCACAACTTTCCTTTATATGTCAACTCTAAAGTAGAAATCCAAGTCATACTTTATAGACGCCTTTGACATAAAGTTGAATCCCCACTTCCTTTTAGGGGGGTGAAGGGATAAAAGTATTCCTAGATCAAAGCCGGATCATAGATGCTAGGTTAGGAACAAATCTACTATATCGGCTGATACGTAATGTTCAGTTGAGATAGATTCGGGCGTGAAGAGATTAGGGTTTGGCGGGGACCGCGGCGGCTCCTTCATGTTGCAGAGACAGCTTTTGTAGTTCCCTCTTTTGGTTCTCCTCTGCAACCGCTGCTCTCTGTTGCGGCCACGGTCCGTCACCATGGGTAAGAAATTTACGATCTCTTTTCCAATCGTTCAATGCCTTGTCTACATGGTATTCCCTTTTGTCACGAATATCTGTTGCCTACGATGATGAATCCTGGGGTTTGGTCTAGGGTTTGGGGTAGGGTTTGTCACCATTTGCTTGTGCATTTTGGCTATGGCTTGGAGGTTGTCTGTTCTGTGATGGGTTTACGTGTGACGAGGCAATCCTGATTTAGGAGGTTAGATTTATGTATCCTGTTTTTTCATGTCTTCATGTTGTTGTCTCTTGTCACGAAAATTTTCGCCGTATGCAGCGTAAGTTGATCCAGTTCTGGACGCAGGGTTTTGGTTTAGGGCGATTTTCACATGTGCATGTGCATTGTGGTGGCGGTGGATTGTATATGTGTAAGAAGGCAATCCTTATTTAGGAGGTTGGATTTGTGCATGTGTTTGTTTTTCCAGGTGCGTACAAGTACGTCGAGGAGCTATGGAGGAAGAAGCAGTCTGATGTGCTGCGGTTTTTGCTGCGTGTGCGTTGCTGGGAGTACAGGCAGCTTCCCGGCATTGTTCGCATTACTCGCCCTACCCGACCCGACAAGGCCCGGCGCCTAGGTTACAAGGCCAAGCAGGTGAGTTATGTTTTTCCTTGTATGGGGTGACTTCTCTTGTACCATCATTTCTGTCGGTCGAACCGTGAAGTCGTTGTCCTTCATGGTCTCAGAATCTTTGGTGGAATTCGTTCTGTTCCCATCCTTCCTTGCATCACTGTTTGCATGGAGTTCTCGAAAATGCGAATCATGTGGATGTGAGGCTGAAGAATAGGAACGAACGAGGATAGGTATTTCACTTAGAATGTTATTGTATCATTGCATCCAAGTTTCCTTGGGAGCCTGTTCGTGAGTCCTAGGTGGACTTGACGCATCAGAAGCAACAAGGTTTGCATGCTTTTTGCTTTTTATCAACTTTAAGTCGCCTTGTCACCAATGTCGCTTTTTCTAGGGTTATGTCGTATACCGTATTCGAGTGCGCCGAGGTGGCAGGAAGAGGCCAGTGGCTAAGGGTATTGTTTACGGAAAGCCAAAGAACCAGGGTATCACCCAACTGAAGTTCCAGAGGAATCTGCGATCAGTTGCAGAGGAGCGAGCAGGGCGCAAGCTTGGAGGTCTGAGAGTTCTGAACTCGTACTGGATCAACCAGGTTTGTACCCTTTGCCTACCAGGTCGTTTGTGATAACCAGAATCTTTGAGTGTTTAAAGCATGCGTGGGTTGTTGCTTCTGTACATGACACGAGTGGAGATGTTCACTACATTGGCATCTCAGGTATTAGTTCTGTCGGGGACATAATTTGCAGGTACCCTGAATTTGTTCATTTAGGCCCGCACCAACGCCCTGGCATATTATGTAGTTGTAGATGAGATTTTGTGATTCAAGTAGTCCTTGGCGGTGGTGTGAATAAGTGACCTGTAAGGCACAATTTTCTCTCATGTTCTGCCTCATATACACCTGTGGTTTTGATTCCTACATGAACAAGAAGTTGTCTTGATCTTTCAGTTTGATTTCTTTCAGGACTCAACCTACAAGTATTTTGAGATCATTTTGGTGGACCCAGCACATACCGTCATCCGCAAGGACCCTCGTATCAACTGGATAGTGAACCCTGTGCACAAGCACCGTGAGCTGCGTGGACTTACCTCCGCTGGAAAGAAATACAGAGGTCTCCGTGGTAGAGGACACTTGTACACGAAGGCTCGTCCTTCAATTCGTGCTACATGGAAGAGAAACAACACTCTGTCTCTCAAGCGCTATCGATGAAGATCTTAGTATTTGGAATCAATTCCTTCACTTTATGTGGGCCTTTCTGTTTGATAAGTAAGGATACCTCACAATTTTGTCCATCTCACTTAACTGGCCATCTTATTGTCGAGAATCTGTCATTGCATAATGTGTTCTCAGCTAATTTATGTTCAATTAGTTTACCCTCATGCAAAATATATCATCGTCTTGCCTGGGCCCGACATGCTTTTCGTTGGTCGTTTTTGACAATAGTATGCTAGTTACATCAATCAGTAAATATTGTTTGCACTATACTTTGGCGTCATATGTGAGTCAAATGTTGACAGCATTGTGGCATTGTTTCTTCACGAGGTTTTGGTTTGTCGGCCTGTTTTAATCTGCAAGGCAAGTATGACCATGTTAAGCCAGTTGCTGCATGTATCAGAGTACCATTTCAGTGACAAAGTTTCTGTATGGGAGCACTTTTCCACTACTGGGCCTTGGAATGCAGGGGACATTGCATGGATCATTACCCAGATGTCAATTAGCTTGTCAACCTGTTAGAGTATGATGGTCCAAGGTGTAGCAATGTCCTTCCCTGAAATAAGACCTGTGTAAGGCGACCTAAGCTATGATCTATAGGGTTGAAAGTTGAACACATTCATTTGGAGAATGCACAATCCATCATGTGGGAAATGCTTCATTGAGGTTCATTTGTGCGAATCTATCAGATCGAGATAGACCATGGGAATTTTACCTGGGAGTTTTGTGATTGTACGTAGGATTACGATAACTCCTTCACATCCAGACATGCCACCATCACTAGGTTGCAATTTGGCAAAAGAAGGGTGTGCGAGAACACTTGCATCGTATGACAGGGCTTAGTGTTCATGGTTTGTGGCAAGAAATCTGTCATAGCTTACTTCGTTTCTGAATTTGCTTCCTTCGTTTCAGGATCAGCAAATTTGTCGCACTGTATGTCCGTTGGTAAAATCCATGTAGATTTGCTGTACCTTCATGACTTCATGGTTTATTTACAAGTTGCAGATTTGTTGACCTTCATGAAGTTTAAAATGAGAGGTACAGAGCCCGGAGGGATAATGGATCAAAATCCTAGTGTTTCCATGTTGTGTGATCTTCTAAAATGATCCATAATTTTCCTGAAGTTCTGAAGGTAAACAGGTTACTTCCCAAACTCAACTGATTCGACTTAATTATGGCAACTATGTTTTTCTCAGTCCTAAGCACTCCAGAGGGACTCAATATCAATCATAGGTACTGAGAGTTTCACATTCTAGATCAAGACATTGTAGTTTTCAACTGTTAAAGCTATGGTTTTCCCTGAGAGATCCTAACCCTCCCAGATATATATTACAAATGTAATACTATAATATAATACTAGAATAGTATTTGTCCTCCAAAGTGGGTAACTACATTCTTCATACATGAACACTAATTGTACGATTTTAGAGAGAGAGAGAGAGGCTGGTTATAGGTGTATTTACCATAAGTCGGCTGCAGTACTATTTAGTGTTAGTTACTATTCGGAGTTACTCACTCCTATATCTTTTTACTATTAATGTAATTTTTTACCAACGAAGGTCGAATTGGGTTGTTGGACATTATAGAACATTAACATCTTTACGTGGTAAAAAATTACATTAATAGTAAAAAGATATAGGAGTGAGTAACTCCGAATAGTAACTAACACTAAATATACTATTTAGTGTAGTGGATTTTGCAGGCTTGAAGTAAGTAAAGCTAGAAGCGCCCAATCCCGTCGATGACCCCAATTATGACACCTATTTTTCCTCCAAAGTGGGCAACTACGTTCCTCATACATGAACACTAATTGTACGATTTTAGAGAGAGGGAGCCTAGCTGCCGACTGAAAAAGCAACTCATTGGTTGTAAGAGAAAAAATGTCAACGATCATCACTACCCAATTTATTTAGGGGATCTATGTGACTCCAAAAGATCAAATAAAGTTTATGACTTTTATAACTTTTATATAAATTTTATATGCTATGTATCATGTGCTCTTAATGTTGTTGTGCTCATACCTTAATTGCGAATCCGTATAAAACATTGGTAAGTTGTACGTGTTAGGCGAAGGACCGTAGTGCTCAAAGTGTCCGCCAATAGACGCTTCTACCTTGCCTTAGTAAGTTTCGAGAGATCAAATCTTTGTCTCTCTCTCCCCCACCAAATTTCTCCTCAATAAAGAGCATGGACTGGGCCCACCGTAGGAGATTTTTTTAAAAGGAGAAATGGCTTGCAACTTGCACGCGGCCGTGAATTGTGGTGGGTCACTTCATTAAATGGTATTAAATGTAGGGTTCACATGCCATTGCTATGGGAACTTCTTACAACGTCTAAGTTAACGTCAAGTGGTGATGCACGGAGCAAAAAACCAAAAGCCCAAACTCGTCACTTTTTAACTTACTTTTTTTTACTTTATGAATTTGTCAAACTCCACGGTGTAGAAATGCATATAGTGGTCTTTTTTTTTAAAGAAAAAAGGCATAATTCTCATTCATTGTATAGTACCGGCTATACTCAAGGTGAAACTCCCCCATTCACGACAACCCCAATGGTTGGCGTCGTTTCTCTTTCTCTCCATATTGTTTTCATATTAAAGGAGCTTCTTAGCAATCAAAAGGGGGTTCCAACGCATCTTAGCAAGTATAATTTGAATGGCGTATAAATAAGTTGTGAATTTCCAATGTCTGTCAAGTGGTGATGCACATAGTGAAACCAAAAGGCATAGCTCGTCACTTTTAACTCATTCTTTTGTACTTGAAGATTTTGTTGAACTTCACAATAAAAATGCCTTTAATCATCTTTCTTTAGCGAATGAATATCATTCTTATCATTGGATAGTGGCTATGCTCAATGTGAAGCATACCCCATTCACCCCAACACCAGTGGTGCGCATCGTCATCGTCGTCGTTGTCGTCTCTCTCTCTCTCTCGTCGTATTGTCTTCATTGTAATGAAGCTTGTTAGCAATTGAAAGGAGATTCCAACGCATCTTAGCAAGTACAATCTGAATAACATATGAATAAGTTGTGAACCTCCAACATATGTCTAAGTGGCAATGCATGGAGTGAAATCAGAAGCCAAAGCTCGTCACTTGTAACCCATTTCTTCTACTTCAAATGGTTGTTGAACTCCATGGTAGAAAAACCTCAAATTGTTTTCTTAAATGAACGAGCATACTTCTCATCAACATCATTGTTACGGATATTGTTTGCAGTTGGAAGGGATTCCAATACACGTCTTAGCACACACACACACACACACACACACACACATATATATGAATGATGTATGAATAAGTCATGAGTTTTCAAAGTGTTGTCTATAGGTGGGCACCTGAATCCACCATGAACTCCCATCGGTTTTCATGTTCTAATTGTGTACATCTTTGTAGTCGATATCTAGGTTTAGGATAGTTTTCAAGTCAAAATGTAGGGGTCGTTTTGGGGTGTTTGATCTACTAACATTACATTGTGGAGGTTTTCCCCTCGGTTTGTGTTGGTTCTCCTGAGGTGGTTGTACTTTGGTTCCTTTCTTGCAATTGAATTCTTAATTTGTGCCCCAAAAAAAAATTGTGGAGGTTTTGAATATAAGTTGTGCTACCTAAATCATGGGCTAGTTCTTAGACTCCAAACAACAACAACAACAACAACAACATGACATCAAACAGGCGTTATGAAAACTTGATGATTGACAGCTGAACTGTAATCAAAGTTGATGTCAATTTTAGAGACGGTTCATTGATCAAACCCAACATTTTAACAAAAACCCGGGGAGTTCAATCTTTGTATAATAATAAGAACCACAATCAAAAACATATGCAAAAGAATATAAGGTGGAATAAAATCCAAATGAGTAAGTGTAGAATGAACACATAAATATAGGGTATTATAATCGGATATATTCCAATAATATCCATCAAATATATAGAATGTCTCATAAGTTACACAATACTTCATAGCCCCCGCCTCCTTGAAAATACCCTTTAGTTGCACGTGGTTTATATCCCCACAAGGGAGTTACCCCCCTCGAGACCCAAACATATAAATCATGTTGTTGCCTTGACTCACACATAGATGTTCTTTGAGAGTTCTTTTGAGATCTACCATAGGATGTTAGATAACATCTCTCTATAACCCTTACTTTTTTCTTTTTTCTTTTGAGACAAAAGGTCGATAGGCCAATGCCAAAGCACGGGAGGCAGTTGACTACCTCGCAAGTTTCTGTCAAGTAGAGAGGAGATTTCATAGCCGGGAATCGAACCGCCAACCTCTTCCTTGAGATTTGGGTATCTCTCCACCATCATCCAGTAGTTTAGGGTCGTCTCGGACCACTATAACCCTTACTTTCATCATCCCTTCTATCAATTTATGACCCATTCTCTTGTTTTATACCTACGTTGAGTATCCCAATTAGTGTGTGTTACTATTTGGAGTTATGCAATTCAATCATGTCTTAATCAGGAGTTCAAATTTTGCGAACAAAAGTTCAATAGGTTGTTCGGACATTTTATAACATAAATGACTTTGTTTGGTGAAATATTACATTCTCCTTAAATAGATATGGCATTGCGCAACTTTGAATAGTAACACGCACTCATTGGGATAATCAATGTAGTAGTCTCATGATTAACCCTTAAAGGACCAAGAGCTCAATATGCGACCTATAGATATACACAATATCTACGATACTCACGAAGTTTTAAATTCATGTTTTTTTCCCACCAGTTTGGAATTTCAAATGAAAAAATTATATAACTTAAGAAGAAATTTAAGAAATATTAACTTGGGACATTGACGACCATAATACTAAGAAAAGAAAAGAAAAATACGCCCGTATCATAATACCGGCATGAATGTGAGCCCGTTGGCCTTGTGCTGATCACGGCGTTCCGTGATGCATCATAAGGTGTTTTGCCTCCTTTGGGAGGTGGGCTCTGGTGGTGTAATAGTTAGCCTTTTAATATATATAATAAAATTAGGGTGGAGGAACATGTGTTTGTTTGTTGTCGAGTTTTCTTTTGTTTAGGATTAGGTATGTGAAGTATTTGATGGCGTTTTGGTGTAGATCTTTCATGAGGGTTTTGATAGTAGTTTCAAGGATTTTTAAGTTTGGTCAGTTTATCTATAGAGTGTTCGTGTATAGCTCCTTTGACTCCTGCCGTGATGGTAATGAGGGGGTTGGTCTTCCATCCATTGTTTTGTATGTTGTTAATTAGTGGGCTTGTTCGGGGAATCTGTCGTGGCAGTATGTGAATTCTATGAGTTGGATTGTGCGTGTGGGGGAGGGTGTCATAGGTGTTTGTGTTGGTTTGGGGCTCCGATTATGCATAGGATGTCCGGTCTGAGTTTGGCTTGACAGCTACATGGTGGTTGTAGGCATGTACATTTAAGTAGCCAGTCTGGGATTGTTTGGTCAGGGGGGGTTTATTGTTAATTTTTCCGGCGTTGGTTAGTGTGAAGAAACGAGTGTTTTTATTGGCTTGTGGTGTATGGGTAATGAGATGTACCGCTTTGTCGTGTCTTGCAATTCTTAGGCCTTTTAGATATGGGTTTTCACACGTTGAGAGGAGGTGTGGCCATGTGTCTCTGTCATTTTTATGGCATAGTGTGCAATTGGGGTTTTGGTGTGTGAGAGGCCAAAAGATTATTTTCCTATGGTTGCCCATGTATTGAGCATATCTAAATTTTAGGGTTTGAGAGATTTGTGCATCTCTCACATTTTCATTTTTCCAAAAGTGGTTAGAGAGTTTTTGGTTTATTTGGTCGTTTGATAACCACTTGTCTACGTATGGGAATTTGTTTTTGGCTAATGCAGTCTCTCGGATTTTGTGTTCTTTTGTTATGGTTGTGCAGAGGTTGCGGATGGCTCCATCATGTGTGGCAGTTGGGCAGCTGGTTAGCCATGAAGGGGTGGGGTGAGCTATATGGATGTGTGGTGTATTGGTTGGTTTTTCTTTAAGCGTCCCTTCATTGGCAAGTGTGTCAGCAATTTCGTTCCCGGTAATGCCCGAGTGTGCACGTACTTTGTGTATGTGGATTGTGTATGGAGTCCAGTAAATCTGATGTACTATGGCTGCTATGAGTAGTTTGTTTGGGTGGTGGTGTTGTGATGTTGGGTGTCTTATGTGGTTGTTAATTAAGAATATGTTGTTGAGGCTGTCTATAAAAATGTGAGTGTCCAACTGGGTGATTCGTATGGTTTTGATAGCGGTGAGTATTGCATTAAGCTTTGCTCTTAGGATATTTTAGTACCCTGATAGTCTCTCTGATATTTGAATGTTGTTGTTTGGGCTGTATATTCCAGATCTAGCAGTGTTGCCTTCTATTTGGCCTTCCGGGTTTGTGGAGGGAGGGATGAATGATCCGTCCGTGTATATGCATTGTTGTGGATGAAATTTGAATGGATGAATGTGGTTGTATTTTGCGGGTAGCGGTGTTGTATTGGTGTTCTTGGGGGGAGGGTTGGTTTTGGGGGCATTCATCCATGGTTTAGAGAATTTAACCTTGTAGTGTGGTGATGTAGGTAAGATGGGATAGGTGTTTATGTGTGTATTTAGTGTTCTTTTTAGAACATTTTGTAGTTCTTGTGGGGTTTGTAAGTTTGTTGTTGGATGTGTTTGGTTGTGTATGCAAATTATTGATGTGAGTGTTGGTTCTGTGTATTGGTAGTATTTTGGCCATTCCGGTGTGGGGGAATGGTTGCTATTGTGTGTATGTCGGCGTTCGCTGTGAGAGGTAGATGTTGTGATATCCAGTCTTTGTGATTAGCTATTAGGATGGTGATGGTTTGTGTGTCCTCCTTGGCTGCCATTCTAGCCCAGTGTATGGCTTCTAGGGTCGTGTTATGGTATGTGGGGAATGCTAGGCCTATTCCCTTTCAACGGGAGGACTTCGCATGACCCATAGAGCCAAATAGTATGTCACGGATGTGGGGTGAGTTATACTGCATGAGTTGGGTGGGGCAAGTAAGGGGGGATGAGTAGTATGTGTGCGTGATATTAAAGGATTCTATTAGTAGTTTGGTGATGTCCGGGTGTAGTGTGTGGTGTAGGTTGATTGGTCGAATATTTTTTGGTTTTTTCTTGGGGAGTATGGTTATGTATCTTTGAATAAGCCATAATATTTCGGTTTCAAAGTCTTGTGGCGGGGGTTGTAGGAAGTTAGTTAGGTGTGGGAGGTTGTTGTGGGAAATTAGTTCCATAGCCATTGTAATCTTTTGGTATTAAGGGTGGCTATGTAATTTCTGTTTCGGTCATATATGTTGGACACTGAGTCTTGTATTTGTATGGTTGGTTTGTTGGTAAGTATGTCTTTATCGGGGTTTCGCTCTTGTGTGGATATCCTGAGATTGGTGATTCTAGGGGGGGGGTGTATGAATTTGTTATCTTTTGATTGGGAGTAATTGGTGTAGTCGACGTAACGTTGGGTGGTTTTTTGTTCCATTATTGTTCTGTGGTATTGTGTTATGAGTAGTAGGTTATGGTCTAGTAAGATGTTGTCCAGATGTAAAAGGTTTTCTTCCGTGCGCCATTGTTGCGTTGTTCCGTGTGGGGTTTGCCATTGGCATAGATATGTTTTTTTGATGGCTTGTTTTTTGGTGGTGGTTTTTTCTTTAATTATGATGTGGATTGCGCGCCCGAGGGTGGGTTGTGTGGAGGGGGATGGATTGTGGGTGATGTTGGTGAGTGTTTGTTGGGGGTGGTTTGTTTGGAGTGTGAGTGGTGGTGGGGTAGGAAATAGTGCTTTAGCTTGTTGTAGTGCTTCCTTGATGGTTTTAGGTGTTTGTTTGTATATGGCCCGGAATTCCTCTGGGGTTAGTATGGCCATAGTGTCCCTGTTTTGGATTTGTGTTATTGTTGTGATACCATATATGTATAGTTTGTCCAAGTATTTTTGAGTTTTTGTTTTGGCATATGTTGGATTGTTTTTCCATGCTTGTTCTAGTGGGGTGGTTTTGATAGGGAATGCCCGGTTTGTGGTGGTGACGTGTATTTCATATTCTCTTTCTAGTAGGAAGAGTGTTCTAGCTATGGGTGACCTTGTGTAGGCTTGTTGTTTGAGTTTGGAGAGGTGTAGTGAGCCGCCGTACTTGGCCAATATATATTTGGTTAGGCCTTGGTATATGGTTCCTAATTGTCTTGGGTCATTGAGGGCTTGTATTAGTTGTTGGCCTATGCAGTGTATGTAGTCTGGTAGGAGGGAGGTTACATTTATGTCAAAGTTCTCGTGAGGGAGTTGCGTGAGGATGTTGGCCGAGCTTTTGGGTATGTTGCATATTTCTTTAATTAATTTGCTGATTAATTTGTCTAGTTTTTTGATGTCCGGCTTGGAGAATGGGACTGCGTAGTATGCATATGCAATGCGAGGTTTGATGACTGTGTTTAAGATTTTAATTTTTTGTTTGAGGCTTGTTGGGAGGGTTAGTAATTTACATTGTTGTTTGGCTTTTTGGAGTGTGATTTCTTTTTGTAGGTTCCATTTAAGCGATGTGTCACGTGAGGTGACATCGGGGGCTAAATCACGTCAAATTAGAAGTCAATGGACTCCATTAGGAGTCCATGTGTGTTTGGATGAGTAAAGGACTCCATTAGGAGTCCTAGATAGTTGTTCATCCACTCCATGGATGAAATCCACGTAGACGGGGGGCTATGTGGAGAGGAAGGCATCTTGACTTGCCATTGTTGTCAAGTCAAGTCTTGTGAGTGTGTTTTGAGAGAGAGAGCTTGTTGTTGCTATCTTGTGGCTATGGTGTAGTAGATCATGAGTAAAGCCTTTGCATTCTTTCTCCATCACTTGCACTCTTGGATTCTCCCTTCGTGGAGTGAGAGATAGCTTGACTCTTGTGTGTGAATTTCAGAGTTTTTTAAGCTTTGTAAGGAGACTTCTTAGTTTCTTGAGCTTGGAGAGAGAAACCCTCATACTTGACAACAATGGGCTTATTTTTCATTTTTGGTTGTATTTCTGAGCTAAAATGGCCCAGTAATGGGAGCAAATGAGTGATATAGGTGTATGAAAGCTTAGTTTGCAATTCCTTGCAACCCTCAAGAAGATTTTGAAAGAAATCTCCGCATTTAATTTAATTTAATTTAATTTTTGGTGTCTCTTTGTGTTTTCTTGAATTGTGGATGGTTGAATCTTGAGACCAAATGGAATCTCAAGTCACATCTTTCTTGCTTGCAAATTGTGTAAGCAAATTTTAATTTTTTTTACAAAATTTCCGATTTTTTTTAGAGCTCCGGACGGATCCGGAGCTCTGCCACAGCCTCCTGAAGCTCCTGGAGCTCCAGGAGCGGGCGCAGGTGGGGGGCGGACAGTGTGCAGGCGGGGCGGGGCCCGGCGACCCCAGGGCGCAGGCGGGGCCGGACAGGGCCCAGGCCGGGGCGGGGCCCGGCGACCCCAGGAATGCGGGGGTGGACAGGGGCCCAGGTCCAAGTCAGTTTTGTTTTATTTTTATTTTTTATTTTTTTTAGTTTTTTTTATTTTTTTTAATTCTTTTATTTTCTTTTTTCTTTTTTCTTTTTAATTTTATTTTTAATTTTTAATTTTTAATTTTTTTTGACTTTTGACTTTTTATTTTCTTTTATTTGTTTTGACTTTTGACTTTTGACTTTTTATTTTTTTACTTTTACATTTTAGATTTTGAGTTTTCAATTTAACTTTTACATTTGACTTTTTACATTTTGATTTTGACTTTTGACTTTACCTTTTCACTTGCTACGTTTTACTTTTCACCTTTTTACTTTAATTTTTAGATTTTTGTTTTTACATTTTTACTTTCACCTTTCAAACTTGGCATTTAATTTCACAAACTTTGAGGTTCAAATTTGGGGGCATACTAGCTCCGATTGGAGTGAAATTTGAGCCTATCTTGTGTGAAATTTGCCAAGGAATCCAATGGTGTAATTGGATTGTTGATTGGAATTCAAAATCATTGCTGAAATTATTAATTTCAACGCTGATTTTTGTTTTTGGGAGCAAATTAACTCCGAACGGAGTGAAATTTCAGCCTAATTTGTGTGAAATCTTCCTAGGAGTCCATTGGTGCAATTAGTTTGTTGATTGGAGTCCATATTCACCTTGGAAATGAGCATTTTCAGCGCTGATTTTTGATTTTAATTACCAATCTCAAACCTTTGCACAATTTTGGAATTCTGGGGGCATAAATAAACACTTGGCATTTGGCAAGGGATTGCCATTTAGATAGCCCGCAACAGGTGCAGGTTGC
Source organism: Polytrichum formosum (assembly GCA_964035585.1). NCBI lineage: Eukaryota > Viridiplantae > Streptophyta > Polytrichopsida > Polytrichales > Polytrichaceae > Polytrichum > Polytrichum formosum. The sequence goes on from OZ037938.1 coordinate 34,007,307, forward strand.
CCATTACCTTGTAGATAGTTGCAGGTACTCAAGTAATTATTTTATGGTGCAAACTAGGAGCTAATATTATCGATCTCCATCACCAGATTACTTGGAGGACGTGCATACCACAAATCTTGAGCCAGAGGTAGATACCAACGAGGCTTTTGAGCCTATTTCGGCGTTGGACACTACTAATAGGCTTCGGATTTGGAGTGTCGGCACATTCGACGAAATGGAGGACGATCACCACGGTTCAGTGCGTGATCGGTTCTCAGGTCGAGCTGGGGGCATTTCCTTGCCCGATTGGAAATTCCGGTTTCGTACCTGGATTAAGGAGAAACGTCAAAGGTCTTCCGATTTCAATGATTGGTATGCCTTTGAACTTCTGCCTCAGCATTTGGAGTATGAGGCACTCCAAACCTATGAACGCTGGACAGAAGGTCATCAGCGACAACTTCGGGAGGTGGAGCAGTATTGGGAGGCTCGGGTTGAGCTTATTTCAGCTCTTAAAGATGGGGCGGTTGCTACCTTAGCTCCACCCACCTTAAAGGAGGAAGAACCACTGGAGGAGCCTAAGGACAAGAAACTGGCACTTGGGCCAATAGCGGCTAGTAGTAGCACGGCTACCCTTTCACGGATGGCACGTGCTACACAGGCAGCATTGACGGCTGTTGGTCCACCACCTCCATTTAATCCCCTTGCTGAATTTGTCGCACATTTGGAGGTGGAGTATGGTGGGTTTAGGCGAGACCAGATGCAGCGCATCCAGGATTTTCGCCGGGAGAAGGATGACACTCCACGGACCATGTACACGCGACTCGCGCGATTTGCTGTTGAGTCGGGAGGTATTTTCGCTGAGAGCCAGCTTGTCAAAATCTTCTTGTCTAAGATTGATAAGCGACTACTTGAGTTGGCATCACCTCGGATTATCATGGACTACGAAGGCAGAGCTACGCTTGCACAAGCGTTTGCCGTGGTTGAGAGATGTGATCGGGCTCTCTGTCAACATGATGCCACGGATATGGTATCTTGGATGACAGAGACTAGCAAATCAAAAAGAATTATCACAACTACTAGTAGTTTAGCTGAGACTCAATCTGTTAAGGAGCAAAAGATTTTGTATTGTTGGGGTTGTGGAGAAGCTGGTCATTCGAAGAATGATGCCAATTGTCCCAAGAAGAAGAAAAACCAGCCTTTGGGAAAAATAAAACAAAAGATAGAACCGGTAAAGGCGGGGGAAAATTCTAAGAAGAGGCAATTGAAATGTAACCATTGTGGCGGCACTAACCACGATGTGGATCATTGTTTCTAACTTCATCATGAGAGACGGCCTGCCAGTTATGTAACTGGCAAATCTTCACGGGAGCAGACTCTTGAGGCTAAGGTTGCAAAGCTTGAGCAAAAGCTCAAATCTTCTGCATCTTTTGCTCAAATTTCTGAGCTGCATGCAGGTGTTGGCACTTCGGGTTCTGACATGTATATGTTTGGAGCATCTGGAGAGGTGGTAGCTGCAGCTTCTACCCGCGCACAAACATTGGCAAATTCAGTGGCTTCTACAAGTGCTGGTAGCAACGAGGCTTCACGTCCTCGCCATGTCGGTCCAGTAGACCAGGTTGGTCAAGCACGGCTACCTCTATCATTTGGATTGGTAGACACTACTACTGCTGTTGGGGCTAAAAACTCTTTACCTTTGAGAGATGGGGATTCCATTTCAAAAGACGTTATGCAGGTATTGGCACATAAAATTCTTCATATGCCAATTTTCTCGGGTTCGGAGTTGATGGCTCCGGATTTCAAACCTGCTGGAGTTTTTCATTTAGCTGGGAGAATGTTAGAAGGCAAGGCGGATTTGCCATCCCTTCAAGTATCCCAAGCTGTTGTTGACGTGCCTGTGACTGAGGAGGTGGAGGACTTAGCCAATTTGCGAGCGAATCTTGCAGATGCGGCAATCATTGCTTTTGGTAAGCACACTGATATTCCTCCTCCAATAATTCCATCAATGGACACGTCTTTTTCAAATTATGCAGCAGGAGCAGCATATCTTGCAGATGTTTCCGCAAGATCTGCTCGAGAGCGGCATAATTTACAACCTGGAGTTGTACGTCTGGTGAACGACAAAGCTTTGTTTGTCGTGTCACGCACGGATAATCCCGCTATTCGTGCTACACCACTGAGAGTTATGATGGATTCTGGTGCTCAACCGGTTATGATTGGCAAAGGACTTGCTGACAGTCTGGGGTTGATGCCAACAAATTTAGATCCTTGTCCATTCACAATTGTGACTTCAGTGGGGGGCACTGAACGTGCAACAGGTTACACCAAGGCACCTCTCCGTTTGATTTTTAACGTGGGGGTAGGACCTACCTACACTCATTTGACAATGAAGTGTGTTGTTACCAATGCAACCAACTATGATATACTAGTTGGTCAGCAAGCTCTTTATCCACTTGGCTTTGGTTTGGATAATTGGACCGAGGAGGCGTGGATTAGACCGGGATGGTCTATTGGTGATGGCAGGAAGGTATTTATTCCTGTAGCGTTTGCAGCTACTTCTATGACTATGGTTGCGGAGACAATGTTTGGTTGTAGTGGTTTAGTTTCAGACTTGCCTTGTTCACCAATTTTGTTGGAGGAAACATTGGCCTACACTTGTAATGTAGCAGAGCAATGAATTTTGCCATGTACCGAAATTCCTGCTCGACATTTCAAGGATCCATCTCCACCATGGCGTACTCCTAAGGAGTTATCTGACCATTGTCGACACATTGTAGCGGCTTTGGAGCTTGGAGAGGCACCTCCAATATCATCCTCATTTTCTTTTGCCCAACCCATTCGTTGGCAACCGTCACCTGAAGGTATCGTCCTTGTAGAGATCTTTGGGGGCATTGGCACAGGTTTGGCTGCAGTATTGGAGGCTGGGATTACAGTTAGGCGGTATATTCATGTGGATAATGGATATGCAGCCAACAGAGCCGTTCGGCACCACATCCAACAATTGTTGTTGAGGTATTCCACACAATTGTCAGCCTCTGCTATTCATGGATGTTGTGGTCAACTCCCTCAAGACGTCACTATGATTAGTGATGAGGATTTGAGAAGGTTGGGCCATGTGGATTTGATTATTGCAGGATGGCCGTGTCAAGGCCATTCGCGTGCAGGAACTGGCCAAGGTTTGGATGACCCTAGGTCTAGTTTGTTTGCGGATTTGATGCGATTGATACAATGGTGGTTTGCCCATCAATCAACTCCGCCAGGGTACATTTTGGAAAATGTACCATTATTGGGTGATACACGGCACAAAGTGGTGGAGGATGGTGAGTACATTAACTAACTTCTGGGTACTCCAACATTTCTGGATGCTGCATCCTTGGGATCCTTTGCTCACCGGCCTCGTTGGTTTTGGACCAATTTGGTATCACCTCATGTGCTTTCAGCGGCAGTCGCTCGAATTCCTCGGCTTATGAATCGCAAGGTAGATGACATTTTAGATGATCATCGTGTTTCCTTGGCGGTTACCAAGGATGACACCTTGTCACTTGCAGTAATTAACAAGGTGGGAATTCCGCGAGGTGCACTACCGACTTTTGTGATATATCCACGGTCTTTTGCATTTCGATCTCGTGGACCAGGTATGGTTTGGGATTCAAAATTCCAAACTTATGATGAGCCTACGGCAGATGAACGGGAACGAGCCATGGGTTTTTCTACATGTATCACAGCTGCTCACGGGCTTCAAGAAGATCAGAGACGTTTTCTATTGGGACAAGCTATGGATCTCAATAGCATGGTGTGGATTATTGGAATTTGTCTTGCTGCTCAACAATATTTTCATGACCAATTGTTTACTCTGAGGGCAGAGGACAATGGTCAGGGGGCAATGGAGCTGCAATCCAAATTTCACATGGAGGTCAATGATGCTGAGGCATTATTTTCTTTGAAGCAGCATGCTGCAGAAGAGCTTCGAGCTCAACGTGTTTTTGCTGCTTTGGCCCAAGATTTTGGTGTGTCTGATTGTAGTGGAGAGGATACGCATTTGATTTCAAGTGCAGATGATGGGGGCAAAGGTGTTGCCCTCTCTACGGACTAGCAATCACAGGCTGTGCTGGCACCAAGTGGCAATCCTTCTATGGAGAAGGAAACCACGGAGTTTGACGATTGGCCAATTGAAGTGGGGCCAAAACTTACTGGTGCCGAAGCACGAAAGGTACGGGCATTTATTCGCTCTTACCGTAATTGTTTTGCCTTTAGTCTTCATGATCTTGAAGGATATAAAGGTAACCATGTTCGTATTCAACTCGAGGATGACCATCCTATTTTCAGACGGCCGTACAGACTTTATACATCTGAAAGGTTGGGTGTTCAAACTCGATGTCAAGAATTATTGGTAGCGGAATTGATTGAACTCTCTAATGGAGAGTATGCTTGTGCCACGGTTATGCCTTCAAAGAAAGATATCTTTGGCAACTGGACGAAAAAACGGATGTGTGGTGATTATCGTCCAGTCAACCGCAAGACCAAGTCGGATCGATACCCAATGCCGATGCCAGAGGAGTTGTTTGATGCATTGGGATTTGCTAGAATTTTCAGCACTCTGGATTTGAGGTCTGGTTATCATCAATTGCCTTTGTTGTTGGGTGATCGGGTGAAGACCGCATTTTGGGGAATTGATAAAGATGGCAAAGATCAACTTTATCATTGGAGATTTTTGCCATTTGGTCTCAAGAATGCACCAGCTGAATTTCAGCGGGTGATGGACCAATTATTGGCCGGTTTACCGTTTGCTAGATGTTATATTGATGATGTTATCATCTTTAGTAATAGTCCACAGGATCATGTGAGACATTTGCAAGCGGTATTTGAACGGCTACAACGGTGGGGACTCCGTTTACATCATGGAAAATGTAAGTTTTTCCATGATCAACTGCCCTATTTGGGCCACATGATTATTCCTGGCGGTCTTGGTGTGCAACAGGCGAAGGTGGATGCTTTGCACAAAATTCCCGCACCTAGTGATGTACCACGACTTCGGGCATTTCTAGGATTGGCAAATTATTATAGAAGGTTTGTCAAAAACTTTAGTTTGATTGTCAAACCTCTCACCATTCTTACGGGGAAAGACCAACCATGGATTTGGAGTCGGGAACAACAACATGCATTTGATACATTGAAGCAGAGGCTCGGTTCAGCGCCAGTGCTTCGACGCCCGGATGTGTCTAGAGCTTTTCAATTGCATACGGATTGGAGTGCAGTGGGATTGGGAGCGGTATTGATACAGAAAGATGAAGAGGGAAAAGAATATGTGGTGGCTTATGCATCTCGAAGCAATAATAGTGCTGAATCTAATTATTCTTCTTATGAAGGCGAGGCCTTGGCGGCCGTTTGGGCCATTGCACATTTCCGACCTTATTTATATGGGCAAAAATTTACTTTGGTGACCGATCATCAGCCTTTGAAATGGCTTATGGAATCAGATAAATTCACCGGGAAACTTGCTAGGTGGGCATTGTTACTTCAAGAATATGACTTTGAAGTTGTCCACCGAGCAGGAATTGCCAACTTGGATGCAGACGGATTGTTTCGCAATCCAAGTCCTTCAGATGAGGATTTAACTGGAGCCAGGTGGCATGGAGATTGTGATCGTGAGGCGGTGCCGGGTTGGCATGCTGCCACATATCTCACAATTATGTCAGGATTGGCTGCTGAGATCCTTGTGGAACACCAAGATGAGGAGATCGATAAATCTCTCATTGTTAGTGATGTGTGGGAAGACCATGCGGTCTTGCACAAACTTCAACAAGGGACATATCTCCTTGGACTATCCGCTATGGAGCGAGATAGAATTAGTCACCGAATAACAAGGTTTCGTTGGACAAACGGCTTGTTATTTCGTGTGTGGCCGGACGGAACGAGGCGCATCGTTCCAAGGCCAGATCAAAGAGCTTCTTTAGTACGGCAAGTGCACGAGGAGCTTGGACATTTTGGAGTGCGAAGGACACACTCTATGTTACGCAACCAATATTGGTGGACTGGTATGTATCAACAAGTTGCCACTTATGTTTCCCGGTGTGAAGTATGTGACCGAGTCAGGTCAAGTTTTAATACTTTATCACCTCAACTTCAGCCTTTACCTATTATGGGCTTGGGATATCGTTGGTCTTTGGATTTGCCGGACCGCTTACTGTCACTCCACGTGGGGCAAAGTATGTACTTGTGATGGTGGAGCATTTTAGTAAGTGGATTGAACTCGTGGCTCTTCCCCAAAATTCTTCAGAATTGGCAGCTATGGCATTTCTTGATCGAGTTTTGGCACGGTTTGGAGCACCTGCATAGGTGTTGACGGATCAAGGGAGAGAATTTCTTGGATCTTTCGAGACTTTGTGTACCAAAGCTTTAATTGATCATCGAACAACCTCCAGAGATCACCCTGAGGCAGACGGCTTAGCTGAACGAGTTGTTCAGACTGTCAAGCGCGGTTTGCGGAAGTATGAGTTGCTTCATGGCAACCATCGCGATTGGGACTTGATGTTACCATGGATAGCAATGGGTTACCGTTTCAGCAGGCAAGCATCTTTGGCATCCTATAGTCCTTACCAACTCTTGTATGGTCGGGAGCCAATTTTACCTAGCTCTGTGCGAGAGAAATTGGATCCTGTGGTAAACTTGGATGATCCAGATGTTTGGGCTCAATGTCTTCATGATCGAGCAGTATTCTTTCAGAAAGCCATGCCTATGGCCATGGAAAACTTAAATATAGCTCAACATCGTGATACATTACGGTATGCCCGGATCCGCAGTGGCGCTTATCGACCTCAGGTTCGTAGATTTTCCAAGGGGGATTATGTTTACTTGCAACGGGAGGCGCCCACGACATTGGATGTCAAGGCTGGACGCACAATTTTGCGAGTAAAAGATGTTTTACCAAGTGGTATATTATTGCTTGAAAGCAAGGATGGACGGGAATGTCGTGAGCATTCAAAGAATTGTGCTCCATGTCACCTTCCCATCGACGGCTCTGTGCATCCCGAATTGGCGGTTGTACCACAGGGTCTGCCTTGTTATGTGTGTGGAGAGAAGAAAGGAGCTGCACCAATGTTATTGTACGATCAATGTCAACGTGGATGGCACATGGCATGTTTGACACCTCCCCTTTTGACTCTTCCTTTTGGCAATTGGGTTTGTCCTCGTTGTCGGAAATCCTCCCATTCCATGGCCGTTAATGGTCATGATTGAGGACTTTGTGGATGTTTGCCATATGTCTTAGTGGTGAAGTTGTTATCTAGTTGGTCGGTAGTTTTATGGGATTGAAAATCACATTGGGAGAGTTATCAAAGAAATCAACATAAATTGTTGAAGGCGATTAAGGATGGGGCTCACATTGCACCCAGCCTACAGTTCTTGGGTTACTTCCTCAACCATGAGTTTAATTCCTTAGATTACCACTACGCCAATATGGATATGTACAGATGTAACAACAACTTCATCATGTTCAACACTTCTACCGATGAGTGTGTTTGTTCCTAGCTGATTGGAGGGGCTCCTTATCTGCTAGGAGGGCACTTGAAGAGGTGGGTTTTTAGCATATTAGTTTGCTATGTTTATTTTGCTAATTGATGTTGATGACGACACTCGATCTGTTGTGTTTAACGATCTTAGTTTACACGACAGCTGTCACATGAGATGACATCGGGGGCTAAATCACGTCAAATTAGAAGTCAATGGACTCCATTAGGAGTCCATGTGTGTTTGGATGAGTAAAGGACTCCATTAGGAGTCCTAGATAGTTGTTCATCCACTCCATGGATGAAATCCACGTAGACGGGGGGTTATGTGGAGAGGAAGGCATCTTGACTTGCCATTGTTGTCAAGTCAAGTCTTGTGAGTGTGTTTTGAGAGAGAGAGCTTGTTGTTGCTATCTTGTGGCTATGGTGTAGTAGATCATGAGTAAAGCCTTTGCATTCTTTCTCCATCACTTGCACTCTTGGATTCTCCCTTCGTGGAGTGAGAGATAGCTTGACTCTTGTGTGTGAATTTCAGAGTTTCTTAAGCTTTGTAAGGAGACTTCTTAGTTTCTTGAGCTTGGAGAGAGAAACCCCCATCTTGAAGAGGTGGTTGTTTAGCATATTAGTTTGTTATGTTTATTTTGCTAATTGATGTTGATGACGACACTTGATCTGTTGTGTTTAACGATCTTAGTTTACACGACAGATGGCATTAGGTGGATGCCTAGGTATGTGTAGGGTTCGTTTTGTGTGAGGGTTGGGAAGTTTTTGGACTTGTAGGTAATGTTTTGTGATTGGATGAATGCTTTGAAGGTGTTTGGTTTAAGTTTGGATTTGTTGGGGCAGCCCGTGATGGCACATTTTGAGAGGTTTAGGTCCATATGTGACCATTCTGTGAACTTTTGTAATTTAAGTATTTGTGGTTGGATGTGTTGTATGTTGTCAATAATGATTGCTAGGTCATCTGCGTATGCTGTGGTGGTGCATGTGGAGGGGGATGTGTTGAAATGGTAGCCCTTGTCGTCTTTTCCAACCATCTCAAAAGTGGTTCCAGAAATATGATGAATAGGTATGGGCTAAGGGTGTCTCCTTGTATGGTCCCACGGCTAATTGTGATTGGAGGTGTTGTTCCAAAGTGGTTTCCAGTGAAGGATGTGGTGGAGTTTTTGTATATGTCGCTGACAATTTCGACTGCGTCTAGAGGGAAATATAGGTCTTCCATGAGGGCTAGGAGTCTTGCGTGGTCAATGGATCCGAAGGCATTTTTGAAGTCTATGTATGTTAGGTATATGTCTTTATTGGTAAGTTTTGCATCTTCAAGGGCCGCTATGATGTTTGTATTTGTGTAGAGGTGTTGCGTTGTGGCCTAAATCCTTCTTGGCTAAAATGTAGTATTCTATGTTGTTCACCATAGCTTGTGAGTAATGATGTTATGGTGATGATGTATAGTTTATATATTGTGTTGGCTAGGGTGATTGGTCTATAGTTGGCAAGGTGGGTCGGGTCATCTTTTTTATGTAGTAGGATGGTTTTACTATGTTTCCAGTAGGTTGGGATTTCTCTTTGTTGGTAACAATGTTGGAAAAAAAGGAATAATAAGTCGTGCCATTGTAATGGTAGTGTTTTAATTATGTCATTAGGGATGTTATTTGGTCCGGGGGCTTTACCTCGTGTGAGTCTCTTAATACATGTGTCGTATACTTCTCGAGTGAATTGATTGGATATTTGTGTGGTTCGGGGGCCTTTTTTTCTAGTATAATGCCATTGTCGGTATGCCATGGATATTTACGTACTGCGCACATGCATGTGTTTGGGTGGTCTGTGGTGTCTTCGCAGAGGGGGGCTTGTCTGTGGAATGATGTTTGTTGGGTGTGGTGTATCTTCTTGGCGATATCGGTGGGGTTTGTTAGGATATGACCTTGTGAGTTTTTTAGGCAGTCTAAGGAGTTGGCGGTTGTTGGGTGGAATATGTTTTTGTGGACGGCTTTGGGTTTTATGTTTAACAAAGCTCTGTATTTTGTGATGGCGATTTTGCAATTTATCGTAGTTTGTTTGGTAGTTATTTTGTGGGCTATGCTTTTAGCGTTTTTTACCAATGTTGGCTACCTCGTCTATCCACTGTTTGAGGTCTGTGGGGTTTGTGGGGAAGGGGGGAGTGTTGGTGTTTTTAATGAGTTGTAGAGCTCTTATGTTTGGGTAGTTGTGTAAGTGCATGAGGGGGTATTGGCATGTTGCACGGATTGCTTTGCGAGCACTATGTTTTAGTTGTTGTTTCCATGTTTTTTGTTGTGTCCTGGGGAGGAATCCACCTTGGGTTCTTGCTCTGTTGGGTAGTGGGGGTGTGGGTTTTGTCATACATATTTGCTCGATGCATTGGCTAAGGGAGTCTATGATTTATTGGAATTTGTTTTGCGCGTTTTCCCATTGTGTATGCGCGAGTTGCTCTTGTTGTAATGTGTTAGTGAGGTTGGCTATTGCTAGGCTTTGTGAGTCCAAAAAGGTTGTGTGGAGTTTTGGGAGGTTGTCGGGGGGCATGGGGTATGTGATCCGGGGGTTGTTTGAGGGGGGGTTTGTTTCTTTGATGACTATGCTATTGGGCGCTAGTTGTAGTTGGACCGGGTAGTGGTCGGAGTTTTGGTTGAGGTTGGTTAATGTGTGACATTTTAGGTTATTGTGGTTGGGGAGGTTGGAGTAGAAGCCGTCTATGTGGCTGGTTGAGGTATAGTTGTGTCCTCCTTGCCGCGTAAAGCTAATATGGTTGTTGATCGTGTTGAATCCATTGCTTTTTGTAAAGTGAGCCCAGTCGTAGTCATTTTGGTTGGGGGGGGGGAGGGTGTACCATTGTATGATCTCCCTTGAAGTAGTATGTCCCGGTTAAAGTCTCCTGCTAGGATACTTTGGTGGTTTGAGTGTTGTGACACTAGGGTTTGGACTTTGGATCTCCTATATGAGGTGTATGTCCTGTGGGTATGTTGGCATGTACATATTTAGGATGAGTAGTGGTGTTAGGGGTTTATTGTTGATGGCTATTGCTTGGAGGTATGGCGATATGGGGCCAAGGGTTGGTATTTTGGTGATGTTTTCATTTGTGTACATAGATTTAGGTATCATAGCTAGTATGCCTCCCCTAGCTTGGGTGGGTCCGGAATACCTATTATGTTTGTGTGTTGTGTTGTTAGAATTGTTATAGATAATTTTATAATTTTGTAGTTTTTGGTCTATGTATGAAGTGGATTTGAGTTTGTGAATTTTGGTTTCTTGTATGAGTACAATGTGTGGGTTTGTGTGTAGTGTTCGAGTAAGTTCCTGGATACCGGTTAGACTGGAGCTGATACACCCGGTGTTCCAAATGATTATTTTTAGGGTAGTGGCTTTATGATTGGCCGCACTTGTGTTGTTGGACATGATTTGGTAGTTGTTTGCCGGGTTTGTAGGAGGGTGGTATCCTCTTATTTTTTGTGTGCATTTAATTAATTCTTGGAGTATTTTTTGGGGGAGATGGGGTAGTTCATTTCTCAAGTTAGTTATGGTTATTGGTTCCCCTTTGGCAATTTTTTCATTAATGTGTGTATATGCTTGGGTTATGGTGGTTGGTTTTGTGTTGTGGAGGGGTGATTGATTATGTGTTGTTTTTCTGAGTGTGTGTTGTTTGGTAGGTTGTGTAGTCTTCGTAGGATGGTAAGGCATCTTGGGTCCAAGTTTTCTGTCATCATTTGATTACATACTTGTGGGATTGGGCTATAGGCAATTATGATGGCGTATAGTTGGTGGTGTGTTGGGTATGTTGAGAGGAGTGAGCTATGGTTGCTTAGGTGGGTTAGGTCCTGATTTTGGGTGCTAGGGGAGTTTTGGGTTAGGTAAGGTTCAAATAATTCTTCTAGGTGTGAGTAATGGGATTTGAGGGTTAGTGTGTTTTGTATGAAATATTGTCTTTGTCGTTGGGTGTATTCCTCGGGGAGGTTGTTGAGGACATGTGTGAGTGGGCCCGGGTGTGTTTCTATGTCACCACTTAATAGGATGAGTGTGGCATTATTCCATGTGTAGTATTGTGCGAGTTTGATCTTTGGGGTTTTGAGGTGGGTGTGAGTAATGTAGTAGATGTGGCCTATGTGGTTTGTGGTTTGTATGGGTGGGATTAGGGGGGCGTATTTCATTTGTGTTATGTGTTGGGTAGGGTATTGTGTGTTGTTTGGGTGGTTATGGTATGGGGAGGTGATCGGGGATTTGTGGTTGGGTTGGTGCATTTGATGTTGATGTGTATGATGTTGGTGTGTTTGGTGTTGGTGTTGGTGTTGGTGTGGGGTTGGTAGTTGTGTGCTATGTGGGGTTGAGGTAGTATTGTGGGCTTGGATTGTGGTGAGGATGATGATGGTTGTTATGGTGTAGGTATGGTGTGCGCCCTTTTGGGGAATTGTTGGGTGTTTGTTTGTGTTGTCGGGGGGCCTTATTGTTTATGTGTTTTGTTATTGAGAGGATGTGGGCGATGGGGGGGGCTTTGGTTTAGTTCATACCTTTGTTTGTGGGCCTTGTTTGTGTGTGTTATACATGCAATCCATGCAAAGAGTGAGTTTTGTGCAAATGGACTTTTTATTTATAAGTAGGTAGAGGTTACATATTGTAAGTACGGTGACTGAGTCGGGGGACTGACACCTGTCAGTTCCCACCACCCACTTCATTACCGTAAATGCAGCGATCCCAACAATGTTTTTTTGGTCATGCTCTCAATTTCCACCGCCTAGTGGTGTCAGCCATAAACCCCCACCCTTTGCGTCTGTGATCCGAGTGGAAGTCTATGGCTCACATGTCCTCATTAACCCTTAACCTCGGATCCTCCATACTCATGCTCCAACAGATGTAAATGCAAAACACATTCCTTGTTTATTAACCCCTAGAGGGGGGCATTAGTATTAAGAAATACTCATGCACGCATGATGATCACACACACAACCACACTAACACCTTCTCCTTTTCCTAATTTACTACTTAATGCAGGAAAAATTCTACTAGCTAATCTACTTCTAGAGGCCCAAGGGAGGGAAGCTAAGACATGAGCTATGAGCGGTGAGCATTGAGCGGTGAGTAGTAACATATGAGCAGTGAGCAGTAACACATGAGCAGTGAGCGGTAACATGTGAGTGATGACACCATATTTAGTAACTATGCACGATTGTAGGGTCCATACTCTAAATTTGGCAATATTTTTATTGTATTTTTTAATTGTAAAATACTAATATTTTGAATGAACAACAATAAAGGAGGCCTATTACCATGGATACTTAAAAAAACTATCAGTCCATTGCTGATTCTTATTATAAAATTCCACACCAATACATGTCACGTATTGACATTTTCAAGCATGCGGTTGAACACAACACTTGGAACATTACTCACACTCTACAACACCGGCAAGTTCAAGTAGTCGCATGACCTCATTGTAGGCATACGTTGGAGCGTGAATAAACTTGTCATTGTCGTAATCCACCTTGCATAGAAATCTAAACACATAATAAAGATGTTTGCAGTGCACCCATTTCCCTTTCTTTCCCAAAGCCTGAGATGACATTTTTGTGAAGTCCGGGCACGTGCAATGCGGGATGTTGCCAATTGTGATACGGTATGAGATGTCCTCCTTGGAGACAATGTTGATTATCACTCCAAATCCTGGATATGGAATGGCAGTCACTCCAACAACATAGTAACCGTCCATGAGTCCGGCGCTCTCCCATTTGTTTTTGTGATCTGCCGTGGGTGCTGTTGGATTGCGACGCACTGTCTTTGAGAATCTAGAAGATGGGTGGGTGTCCGGGTTTGGGGGCACACAAAAATGCGACCGAGGGATCGGGAGTATCGCAATTGTTGAAAGCATGCGACGTGGAGAAAGGGCTTCCCTCTGCTGCAATTGGAACCCGGCGTCTTCGAGCGCCAACACCTCCTCCCTCGAGAGATTGGTACCTATCTTCACCGGCCATGTGTTGGGTATTATAGGCCAATCCAAAACGTATTTTTTTTTGTTGCCGCTCACACAACGCTTGATGTCGTCGGGGTAAAACCAAAATTCGTGCTCCACATTGTTGGTGGAACGAAACTCCTTCTTCAACCCTTTGTAAGTTGGAGCAGGAGTGCCATGTTTTCCAATGTTGATTTTTGCATTGCATAAAGAACCTGTATTGGCTTGCATTGCCCAACATCTTTTGGCCGAGTTTGGGGGCAATCTAGCAATGTGCCACTGAGAAGCATGGCAGTTAGTCTCTAACACGGATGTGGTATGAGCCACACCATGCTCTCCAGAATTCAAGGATTCTTCAACGCATGCTCTTTTAGCCCGACGAGTGTTAGGGCGAGGAATGGAGTAGTTCACTTTGTCAGGTCGATGTGAGTCGCAATCGGCTCCGGGTGGCAAATCAAGCTTTCGTTTGGTGGACCCAAACAACTCCGATCCCTCCAAAGCATAATCCCTAGTGTTAAGATCTTCTGCCCCCAGATAAGACTTCATGGCATCTGCTAGCAGCTTAGGATCTCCACATCTGGCAGCAACCTTCAATTTCAAGGTAGCTGAATCAGGGCCTTTACCAGTGGAACCCCCTTTCAACCATGACCTATAATTTGCAATTTGCATGAACGCACGGATCAAATCGTCCACTGTTGCTTCGTAGAGACAAGTCATCTTGTTGCCGGATTGTTGGAGCCACTTGTTGTGCACCGGCTCTGCAAGATTACACGTTGGCATTTCCGCACGTTCATCTATTGTCATATCCTGCAAACACCATAGTTGTAAATTTTAGTAGATTGTACATATTTTTTAGATGTTCAAAATAAATTAACATTCAAGAGCACAATTTAGCAATACACTTACAATAAGCATATGACCACCCCATTGCCTGTAACGAAAGTGCCAGAATCCCAACCACTCGGAGAGACCGATAATGCCTTCTTCAGTGGCAGCTCCAGATGACAACCACCATGAACGAAGCACATGATATTTAGTCTCAGCTTCGTCCATTGTCTTCGCGTTCTTGTAATCCTTGCATATTTGCTTGTGCTGAAATTGCAAGGATGGTTTGATATACTTTTGCGTCACCTTATCCAAACTTGCAGACCAATGGAAAAGACATGTGCGTTCACGATCGACCATGGGTAGACGTGGGTCACCGCCCCCGTAGATCTTCCTCACTGCATTCCAATTAGCATGAGCACTGTCTGCCATGAAACCCTTGAAGTTTACCTTTGGCACTCCATTTTCCGCCATGACAGAATTCAAGTTTTCCCAAAAGAGTGTTTGTGCTATACCATCTTCAGATTGCATGTCATAACACGCAATCGTCAACACCTTACAATATTTGCTATCGTACACATGACATGCCAAGGTAGTCCAATCCTTCAAACGTTTGATATGGTCAAACATTATCCATGAATTCTCCATGTCCCCTCCGACTTGCATACGCTTCACAAGATCCACACCACTCCGTGGAAGGTCTACTGACATTTTGAAAATAAACACTTTATCTTTGGACTGTCCTGGGAACCTACTATCATGAATGTATTTGAAACCTAAATGGTCTTTGAGCGCCATTATACTATCCATCGTACCCATTCCACTACGAACAAAACGCTTCGAACCTGACACAAAGTTACGACAATTTGGAGAGGCAAGAGTACTGAATTTATCCATAACCACCTCTAATGACGACCCTGCCAAAAGATGGCCTTCACCATTTGATGGAGATTTTAGAAGGTAGTCTGCCAAGAATTGTTTGCTCGCTGTCATTACTATAGCAGAGTTCTTGGCAGTAGGTGTTTTCATGACCTCTTGAGCAACGCATTTGTAAGCCATGTCCAGTGACTCACGACATGTACCATTAGATACAGGGTGGTCATGTACACCTAGATGAATACAAGCCCTCGACATCCCATGGGATGTGGAGTGAACGTATATTATACGAGCATGACACAATGCAATGCACACAGGTTTTGACCGACATACCTTACACTCCATTGTTGATCTTTCAGGGGCCACATTTCCCACATGAAATGGGATAGGAGTTGATCATGTCCATTCGCTGTTGTTGCGGATCCCTCCATTGCGATACATGTAATCACAATAATCATTTGGGCATTGGAGATGACCAGCACAAGTAGAACGTCTGAATGAGAGTTCAAAATCGTTCTGGATATTAGTTGTTTTTGTTGTGCACCAAGGATGTCCGTCGCACATCTTGTCCATGCCATCCATGGAACGACCATAAGCCCTTGGAACTCCCATTGCTAAAGGGGGCAACACAAAAATAATGTCACCGTCAAAAGATGGTGGCAAATACTTGACATCACGAACATCAATGTTGTCAAAGTCAATAGTTGTAAGATCAGATTTAGATCTTTTCCTGGACTTTGTTAGTTTCAATGCCTCGACAATATTCAAACTTGAAGATGAGACAAGAAGATGCAAAGGTGGACGTTGACATGGAGTTCCATGGTGGGCCAACCTCATAGAAAGTGGATTGTAAGGGATTTTGTCAACATCCGCTGAGACTTTGGAAGGAGTCAGGATCCTATTTTTAATAGGAAAAGGTGATGTATCAGAAAGAACAAGTGACGGACAAACTTCCTCATCAGAATCCGACAATACAAAAACACCATCTTCAATAGGCTCCAATTTAACAGTGGGGACCCTTGGAATTTTGCCCGTCGATGTGACAGACTCGTTCGTTAAAATGACAGAAGAAGTTTGCATTTGGGAATCAGAAAGTCTTATAACCCTAAATGTTCCCGGACCCAAAATCCATACATGACCATCCTCACTCTTGTTCTTTTGCATCAATATTGTTTCCGATATATCACCATCCATAGTGTACATCTCTTGCTCCACGTACATGGTTCCTATCCGGAGATTGAACCTCAAACTAAGTAAATCCTCTGAGACACTCACATGACCATTATCCTCAAGAGGTAATGTAAAGGGCACAAACGATCCACAAACGCAGACAGTAGCCATGATTAAAGAATGAATCAGATGCACATCACAATGTGGACAAGTGCATTTATTTGTATAGAGTGTCGTTTAGTGAAATACATTTTTAATTGGGAACCCTAGCTACCTCCGCTGACACATGGCACATGGGTAGTGTAGTTAGTTTTTTGCTATCCCTTAAAAACAACAACCCAGGGAACTAGGTCACAGGGAAGACTGAGCTAGTGTCTATAAGGATTAATGTCACATTGGATTAAGGTTTTAATAACAATCTAGGTCTTTTACTCCTTAGTTTCCTCTTCTTCAGGTTTAATCCCCACTCTTATGGTTCATTGGTGCTTTGAGTCGTGTGTGAGTCTGTCCTATGTGACGACTCCTATCACTCTAATTTCACACTTTCTAATTCCGTCGTGAAGCTCAAAAGCTTTGGCAATAGTCTTTTCGGATCTTGGCAATAGTCTTCCAATGGATTTTCATCCTATTGGGGTTAGTATCTTCTTCCTTAATTAAATGATCACTTAATGCCATCAATCATAATTCAAATTGCATTGCTCAAAGAATTTGTTCTTTCACTTTATCTCATTTACCCTTTATTGATTATAATTAAAATTTACTTATCTCGTAATCTTCATTGTCACATAACACACACCGGCTTGCTTCGATTCCTGCAACATTCTTACATAATCACATAACTTATAGGCTATAGCCATTAGATTCCAACGTAATCTACTTCAATGGCTAGCCTAATTCCTCTCACATCAAACCATATCCTTCTCATTCCTAATCATGTCAAAGCACGCTCCTTGTGGATTAGATTACTTGTCGACTCAATGTCATCATGATATCCTACTTTCCGTCATGTCTCGTCACTCTCGCTAAACTTCTTATCTTTCCTAATAATGATAGCTCTAACCTCTCTTATCATCATTTCAGAATGGGTTACTTAATCTGGTGTCCCTGTCCACTCATCACTTCAGTTCGGGTGGTTACTTAGGACGTCTCTCTGTCTCACTTCTTCTGGCAGTTTCTACTTCGCCTCTATCAGTTTCCTTTCTCACAGGCGATAGTCTATTAGGTTGCTCTCGGCGGTATGTCTCTTCTGTTGTGCGATAATGAGACTCAACAGTCTCGACGGATCGCTCGCCCTTACACTAACTCTCATCTCTTTGCAATCTTGACCATATTAGGACGCTCTTGGCCATGTTCTGACACTCTTGGCTATGGCCTCTATTTTGCTTTACTCTTAGGCGATAGTCCACGGCTCTTACAAACTCTCCTTCAATTTCTCACAACGATGCTCATGGAATCAGACCGGTGCTACAGACTATGGCCCTCGTAATTCTATCTCTTTAGGCTATAGTCAATCTCTTTCGCCGTAAGATCTTCTTCTTATCTTGACTTAGGTTAAGACTCTTCAGGTTCTTGCGGTTATCTCTTTGCCTCGGGCAGTCGCTCTCAAGTTTCTGTTAACCCTGGCTATAGCCTATGCCATCTCTGTAACAATTTACTCTCTTCGAATCGACCTAGGGTGGCTTCTCAACTTCGACTCACCCTGTTTCTTTCACAACACATATTATAGCCTTTTTCTCTATTTTGATCTATCTCACTCTTTGGACACAACTACTCTGATTCGTTAAACATATTCTCTCATCTTCAATCCATCTTACTCAACCGCTCCTCATTCCTTACTCACGGATTTCACTCACATGGTGCTTTCTTCACTCACTGAACTCTAACATATTCTTGAAATACACTCATTCGGCCAAGTACTTCATACACAAACTATTGCCAGACTCATATCCATAACATGATTATCTTTATTCAATCAATTTTGATTCAACTTGTTTGTCTGCATCCCCCTATCACAGGCGGTGATGCTCCAACTATGATTCTACTCAAAAGCTACTGCCTTCGACTCTAACTCTATTGCCTATAGCTTGACTCTCCGCGGCTATGGCTTCAGTAGATATAACGAGAAGTGTCTTCTCCTTGCCGATAGCCCACTTATCAAGCTCGGAGCTCCCGGCGGTTGCAACTCCTAAAACTACTTTCCTCGGGCTATAGCCTTCTGATTTCATCCTAAACTAACTTTCATCTATCATTTTAGTTACTTTATCATAAAAAAAGTTTTTTCTTTCTTACTACCAGGCTATGGCCAGAAAAATGGTATTACATGTAGGTTAAAATGACAGTTCATATAGTCATAGTATATTCTAGAGGGGAAGGACACAAAAATTGGCAGGCCCTAAATCACCAAAACCCTAAATTGATAAGATACAAATTCAAATAAAAGAAATACAATAAATTGTGTGATCTATCATGGCAAATGATGACATTTAACAACAATGCCCAAAGTGATACAAAGTGAGAGCACAACATGTGAGCGAACAACATCCAAAAGGAGAAGGAAGTCTTCTTTTCGGTTCAGTACCAAGAAACAACTAAAGAAGTCAAGGATGGGCAAACGTTTATTACGAGAAGGGGGAGGCAATGACATAGACACAACAAAGACTTTACCATTTGAAGGAGGGTTAACATTGTGCACCGAACAAACGAACCAGGCGGATCTCCATATTTTTGCAGACATGGTCATCGATTCAGATTCCAACTCCAATAATGAGACACAGGTACACAACTTGTTGTTTTGCTCGTAATCAATCTCTAGAAAACACATCGGTCATCGCTACTTAATCGTAGTATATAGGCAGAAGTTTTAGTTGAATGTCTCATGGTTGATGAATAGTCATATAGGACTTTCAAAGTTGGCAAATATTGTCTCTTGCATTAACCTAAATACCTAGCTTAACCTCAGCTAACACAACGAACCCACCTAATTAACCCTAAACCCTAGCTAACGCCCCACTAAACCCTAACCCCTAGCTAACGCCCCACTAAACCCTAACCAGGAGCGAGTTTGGAGGACGAATGTTGGAGGTCAGAGGACGGAGGGAGGAGAGCGAGCCTCCGTGGGCTACAACATCGAGATGCAAGCTGCGAGTCAACAACCGCGAGCTAGTAGATGCGAATTAAGAACCGGAAGCCGTAGACATTGGGTGGAGGGACAACAACAAAAGGTAGGTGCGATGGCACGAGGAAGGGGACGTGGGAAGGGAGGCAGGCGAGGGAGGAGGACCAAGGAGCCAAGTGTAGAGGCAACAAGCCAGGAGCTTGAAGCACAGACCCAAAACCCTGAATTGCAGACTCAATCCGATGAAGGAAGGAGCGATGAGAGAGGAACCAAGAGCGAAGAACTTGGAGTGAGCAGCCCAATGTCTCCACCAAATCCAATGACCAAGGTATGTTTATGTTTGTGTGTGTTTTTGTCTGTGTGATAGAAAGATTGTGTGCGTATATGTGTATGTGTGTGCGCGTGTGTGACTGAAGTTAGATCTAACAATGAACCTCACACACGCACACACTCACACACTCACATCCATACAACCTTGAACATGTGTATGCATATTTCGAAAATCTCAAATGAGGGTGTGTATGAATGTCAATGTTCATTTTTGAGATCTTGGAATTCAACTTTGACAAATGCTCCCAATTTGAGCTACCAATTTTTTGGATTTTTTGAAATGTGTGTGTGTAAGGGTTTGTGGGATTGTGGAAAAATTCAAGGGGTGGAAGGATAGAAATCTTATTTTGAAGTAACCTCTCCAATCCTCCTTACAGTTTTCCATATTCAACAACACATTGCCCTCAAATTTCTATTGTCGAGTGTCTGTTGATGTAACGGATTATCGGATATTTTTGAAGTTTTCGCTTGAATTCTTTGTAGACATTTATAGGGAGGGGATGGATGGTTAATTTCAAAGTGGCATCTCGGATCCGAGATGACATTTTTTGAAAAGACAACGATATAACCCCACGACAAATAAACAAACAAATGATTCAAAATAAATTTTAAAAAATTCACAAATTTGTCCTCACACATGAATGCTGAACCCAATAGCTTTGGGTTTTGTGGTTTCTTTCTGTGATTTTCTTTGGATTGTTTGCAAAACTTTTTGAGCAAGGGGTACTTTTTATTTTATACAAAGTGGCATCTCGGATCCGAGATACCACTTTTCAAAAAACAAATGATCTCCCCCTCCCAAAAAATTTCATAATTGATTCCAAAAAAATTCAAAAAAATTCCCAAAAATTCCAAATTTTCTTCACACATGAGCTCAGTAGTCTTGGATTTTTTTTGAATTTTTTGAATTTTTTTTTGAATTTTTTTGAATTGTTTATGAAAATTTGAGGGGAGTTAGATCAATTTTTTTGAAAAAATTGCCATCTCGGATCCGAGATGACATTTTTGAAAAGACAACGATGTAACCCCAAGACAAATAAACAAACAAATGATTCAAAATAAATTCCAAAAAATTCACAAATTTGTCCTCACACATGAATGCTGAACTCCATAGCTTTGGATTTTGTGGTTTTTTTGGTAATTTTCTTTGAGTTGTTTGCAAAACTTTTTGAGCAAGGGGTATTGTTTATTTTATACAAAGTGGCATCTCGGATCCGAGATACCACTTTGCAAAAAATAAAGGATCCCCCCTCCCAGAAAATTTCATAGTTGATTCCAAAAAAATTCGAAAAAGTCCCCAAAAATTAAAAAAAATCTTTACACATGAGCTCAGTAGTCTTGGATTTTTTTGATTTTTTTTTATTTTTTTTGATTTTTTTGAATTGTTTATGAAAATTTTAGGGGAGTTGGATCATTTGTTTTGAAAAAATTGCCATCTCGGATCCGAGATGACATTTTTTGAAAAGACAATGATGTAACCCCAAGACAAATAAACAAACAAATGATTCAAAATAAATTCAAAACAACTCACAAATTTGTCCTCACACATGAATGATGAGCTCAATAGCTTTGGATTTTGTGGTTTGTTTTGTAATTTTCTTTGAGTTGTTTGCAATACTTTTCGACCAAGGGGGATCGTTTATTTTGTAAAAAGTGGCATCTCGGATCCGAGATACAATTTTTTTTAAATGATCCCCCCCTCCCAGAAAGTTTTATTGTTGATTCCAAAAAAATTCAAATTTTTTCTTCACACATGAGCTCAGTAGTCTTGGATTTTGTGATATTTTGGATTTTCTTTTGGATTTTTTGGATTTATTGAATTTTTTATAATACTTTATGGGAGGAAGATCATTTTTTACAACAAAATGGCATCTCGGATCCGAGATGCCACTTTTTGAAAAGAGAACGATCTACAACACAGACACATTAACAAACAAACGATTCAAAAAAATTCAAAACAATTCATAAATTTGTCCTCACACATAAATGGTGAGCTCAATAGCTTTGGATTTTGTAGTTTTGTTTTGGAATTTTTGTGGAATTGTTTGTAAAAATTTCCAGGCAAGGGGGATCATTTATTTTCTTAGAATTGGCATCTCGGATCCGAGATAGCACTTTAAAAAAAATAAACGACCCCCCCTCCCGGAAAGTTTCATAGATGATTCCAAGAAAATTCAAAAAAATTCCCAAAATTTCCCAAAATTCCCAAATGTTTCTTCACGCATAAGTTTGGATTTTGTGATGTTTTGGAAATTTTTGGATTTTTCTTGAGTTGTTTGTAAAACTCTCTAGAAGATAGATGTTTCGTTTTCACAAAGGTGGCATCTCGGATCCGAGATGCCACTTTGTACATAATAAATGATCCCCCTTGTCCGGAAAGTTTTATAGATGGTTCAAAAAAATTCCACAAAATTCACAAATTTGTCTTCACACATAAGCTCCATAGGTTTGGATTTTTTAGGATTTTTTGGGGATTTTTGGAGTTTTTTGTAAAACTTTCCGGGAGGTAGTTCATTGTTTTTTTTAAAAGTGGCATCTCGGATCCGAGATGCCACTTTTAAAAAAAAACCGATCCCCTCCTCCTGCAAAGTTTCATGATTCCTCATCAAATAATTTTACAAATATGTCTCTACACGTGAGCTCAATGGTTTTGGATTTTGTGATTTATTTTTGTGTTTTTGAAAATACTTTTTTTTAAAAATTGATTGCATAATCTTATGTGGGGTAGATGGTTTTCTTTTATGAAAGTGACATCTTGGATCCGAGATGCCATTTTTAAAAATAAAACGATCACCCCCTTGGAAAGTTTTACAAACGATTCAAAGGAGTTCAAAGAAAAACTCAAAAAATTACAAATATATTTTTATACAAAATTTTAATAGTCTTCAATTGTGGGATGTTTTTTTAATATTTCAAAAATTTTGAGGTGTTTTTTTGAAATACTTATATAATTGTTTGTGGAAAATTTCGGGTGGGGGATTGATATATTTTTTTGAACTGTCATCTCGGATCCGAGATGCCACTTTGAAAAAAAACTTCACCCCCATTTCCTCACCCACCGGGTCGTGAAATTTTCAAAAAAAAATCACGTATTAGGTCTTTGATTTTAGGGTTTATCATAAGTGTGTGAGTGTGAGTGTGAGAGTGAGAGTGAGTATGAGTGTGAGAGTGAGAGTGAGTATGAGTGTGAGAGTGAGAGTGAATATGAGTATGAGTGTGAGTGTGAGTGTGAATGTGAGTGTGAGTGTGTGAGAGTATGAATGAAAATGTGTGTGTATGAGTGTAAGTTTGTGTGAATGAGAATATGGGTGTGAATGTGAGTGTATTAGAGTGCGAATGAGATCGTGTGTGTGAGTGTGAGAGTGTAAGAGTGTGAATAAGAATGTGTGTATGAGTATAAGTGAGAATATGTGTGTGAGATTGAAAATGTGTGAGAGAATGTGTGTGTGGATGTTCGTGAGAATATGGTTGTGAGTGTGAGCATGAAAGTATAAGTGTGGGTATGAGAGACAAGCCAAAACCTAAGAACTTGAAGTGTGCAACCCAATGTTTTCAATTTTAGGGTTTATCATAAGTGTGTGAGAGGTTTAGGGTCAAAATATGTGCATTAGTGTGCGTTTGTGAGAATGTGAATGAGAATGTGTGTGTGCATGTGAGTGTGAATGTGTGTGAATATAAATGTGTACATGAATGTAAGTATGAATATGAATGTGAGTGAGATTAAGAATGTGAGTAAAAATGAGAGTGTAAATTAGAATATATATGTGAGTGTGAGAATAAGAGTGTTAGTGTGGATATGAGATACAAGCCAAAGCGAAGAAGTTGGAGTGTGCAACACAATGTCTTCACCAAATCCAATGACAAAGGTGTGTGTATGTGTGTGTGAAAGTGTGAATGATAATGTGAATGAGAATATGCATGTGTATATGTGAGAATGTGAGTGAGAGTGTATGTGTGTATGTATGAGAGTGTAAATGAAAATGTGAATGTGTATGTGTAAGAGTGTAAATGAGAATGTATAGTATGAATGCAATTGTGTGTAAAGAAGAATGTATATCTATGGGTATGATTGTATGTGAATGGTTTATGTGTGTGTAAATATAAGTGAAAATTTGTGTTTGAGTGTGAGTGAGAATATGTATTTGAGTGTGAATGAGAATGTGTATTTGAATGTGAACAAGAATATGTATATGAGTGTGAGAATAAGAGTATTAGTGTGGGTATGAGAGACAAGCCGAAAACAAAAATTTGAAGTGTGCAACCCATTGTGTTTACAATATTGAATAAAAAAGACATGTGTGTGTGTGAATGAAAATGTGTTTGTATGTATTTGTGAGAGTGTGAATGAAAATGTGAATGTGAGTGTAAGAATGAGAATGTTAGTATGGATATGAGAGATAAGCCAAATGCGAGGAACTTGGAGTGTGCAACCCATTGTATTTACAAAATTGAATGAGAAAAATATGTGTGTGTGTGAATAAAAATATGTGTGTGTGAGAAGGTGAATGAGAATGTGAATGTGAGTGTGAGAATGAGATTATTAGTATGAATATGAGAGATAAGTCAAATGCGAAGAACTTGGAGTGTGCAACCCATTGTGTTTACAAAATTGAATGAGAAAAATATGTGTGTATGTGAATGAAAATATGTATGTGAGAGGTTGAATGAGAATGTGAATGCGAATATGAGAATAAGAGTGTTAGTATGAATATGAGAGATAAGCCAAATGCGAAGAATTTGGAGTGTGCAACCTATTGTGTTTACAAAATTGAATGAAAAAATATGTGTGTATGAGTGTGTGTGTAAATGATATAATGTGTGTATGTGCATGTGAATGAAAATATGTGTGTATGAGAGTGTGAATGTGTGTGAATGAAATTATGTGTGTATGAGAGTGTGAATGTATGTGTGAATGAAATTATGTGTGTATAAGAGTGTGAATGTGTGTGTGAATGAAATTATATGTGTATGAGAGTGTGAATGTATGTGTGAATGAAATTATGTGTGCATGAGAGTGTGAATGTGTGTGTGAATAAAATTATGTGTGTATGAGAGTGTGAATGAAATTATGTGTGTATGAGAGTGTGAATAAAATTATGTGTGTATGAGAGTGTGAATGTATGTGTGAATAAAATTATATGTGTATGAGAGTGTGAATGTGTGTGTAAATAAAATTATGTGTGTATGAGAGTGTGAATGTGTGTGTGTATGAGAAGGTGAATGTGTGTATGAATGAAATTATGTGTGTATGTGTGTGTGTAATACATGATTTTTAGTTTTTATGAAATGTAGTTTTTACATATAATTGTAGTGTATGAATTTTAATATTTTGTTAATATTAATTCGCATTATTTTTTGGATTCAGGATAGTAACGTTAGTAATTATGATGATGATGATGCGAATGTTGAATCATTGGAGGATGTTGAGAAGATTGTGAATGACATGCAAAAACCTCAAAAAACGGACTTTAATTCCGTGATTAGCAGCTTGCGCATTCAACCACCAGGGAAGTCTAGGATTTCTATTCCTATATGTCGGTTGGTATCATTGGCTGTGGTTCGACCTGTGTTTGAGATTGACGTGCAATTTTTAGAGAATGAGTTTATCAATGGCTATAGAGAAGGTGACAGAGTTCTCTATGTATCAATTTATGATCAAAAGGGCAATCAATTTGAATTGAATGCTGAAATTGAAGCAACTTGGAATATTCATTGGCGTGCGGCTAATGCTTCTTTTGAAGAGAAACTTAATGTTGATGAAGACTATGCCAATTTGCGAAATAAAATGTTTTTTATTTGGGAAGGAAATCACCGAGTGACTGCATGGCGACGACATATAGAGCGTTTTCATGCAGAGGATCCAGAATGGCACTATGCAGTTGATTGCATATGTTTAAATGCATCCGGAAATGTTGGAGTCCTCCTTGAAGCAATGCATGATGTGAACATGTATAAATTCTATATTTCTTTCTTGCAAGTTGTTTCATTACTTGATTTTAATAATTTTGACTAAAATTGTTATTTTTTTCTAGGTCCACTGAAAGTGATCATGTGAAGACCAATCTTGTTCACAAACTTCATCGCATTCGCCATTTTGGTGTTCTACCTCTCGAGGATTTCAAATCATTAATTCCAGCTGCTGACTACAGAAAGAGTGAGAAAAAAAAGACCAATTCGACTTGGTATGCTTTAACAATTGATGCCTTTGCAGCATTTTTGTATAAGGTCGAATCTCCAACCCATATTTGATTTTTGTATGTTTGTTTTCATGTTTATATCGAAATCTAAAGTATTATTATCTATTCGTATGTGCAGCGTGAAATTATTGCGGCTATAGACGAGGCATGCAGAATTTATAATGAAACTACGTCTTCCGTCGAGAGGTCAGAACATGGATTGGGGGAGATAATATCAAAGACCCATATGAAAATCATCAAAAGTATCAGATCAAGGGAATTTGAGAAATTGCTCGCTATTGCAGATCCGGGAAACGGGATGGAATTTTTGGAGGAGGTAAATTTTATTTTTCATTTGTAGACTCCATCATTATAAGTTATTTCTTCATTCATCATATATTTGATTCTAGTATACTTCAATTTTTGCAAATTTGACCTTTATTTTTTGTATTTTTTAACTTTAACATACTTAGTTTTGTATATTTAGATCTTGCATACTTAAACTTTGCATACTTGATTTCATACATACTTGATTTCTTATAAACTTGAATTCTTGTATACTTGCATATCCGATTATTGGATACTTGATTTCATACATACTTGATTTCTTATAACTTGAATTCTTGCATACTTGCATATCCGATTATTGGATACTTGATTTCTTATAAACTTGAATTCTTGCATATTTGCATATCCGATTATTGGATACTCGATTTCTTATAAACTTGAATTCTTGCATACTTGCATATCCGATTATTGGATATTTGAATTCTTACATAATTGAATACTTGAATTTTTCATGCTTTAATCTTGTATACTTGATACATATTCTTTGTTTAAATATGTGCCTAGGTCAATAAGCATTGGAGCTCCAATCCAGAACGGAGATGACCTTGGAAAAATTGCAAAAAATTGCTACATCAGTTGTTCATGGCACATACAAGATGCGGTGGTTGAGGTGGTGGAATTCTAGCCCTATGTTACGTGCATCTAATCATTTCCCGCCTTCTCCAGCAAAGGAAAATTTTTTGGAGTCATTTCTTGCTCGAGCCTCTCTGTGGGCACAGGTATTTGAAAATGTTTCAATTTCATGTCATATGTGGATGTTTAATTACTTAATGTAATTTTTATTTTTATTTATTGATTATATGTATGTTCATATTTTCTTTAATTGTGTAGTTGGAGGAGGAGGTTGTAAATGAATTCGAGAATATCAAGAAAAAGTTGGATGAAGTCAAATGGAAGGATGATATACTCAAGGCCTCTAATTATGTCGAGAAATGGCGTATTATGCTTTGGGATAAAGCATTTTTCACTTTAATACGTGCGATACCTCCATTCTCTAAGGGCACCAAGCTTTTAGACTTTCCTTTCGGAGAAATAGCTATGAAGAGAGTTTTATACAGGTAATTTGAACTTTAATACCGCATTTGAGTTTGTTGAATATTTTTGTAACAATTATGTTTGTTGCAATGTGATAATTAATTATGTGTGATTGTTGAATACAGGTACCTACGCAGGGAGTTGCTCGCGAAGAAAGCAATAGAATTTCTCTCTTTGCCTGCTTTCTTAAATGCTTGGGTTGACAAAACCCACAAAAATTGTATTTACACTCCCGCACAATTGAAACTTTGGGATTTTAATGTTCTTCAAGAATGTCCTTGGTTTGTGGATTGTTCTGCTGCTTTTTATCCAGCAGAAGAGGAGGCTGAGCGCAAGGTTGTGATCGGAAGTACGCCCCTTGATGCATTACAAGATACAATTGAAACCATTAAGGATGATTCCCAATTCATGCAGGAAGGTGTGGCCACACAAACCGGAAAACGTAAAAGGGGTAAGAAGGTCGATATTCCACCTACACCTCCAAATGCAACCACCAACAATGCAACATATACATCTACTCCTATGGATGTAGACAATTCTCTCTCCTTCTCGCAACAAGTCCCGACTGTGGTTCAACAACCTCCAAGGCTTTTTTCATCGTTGGTTCAAGTGTTGTTGGAAAACACCTCTATCTTGGGATTGATATCAACTCCCTCACATCCTCTATTATTGAAAACCCACGACTTTGTAAAGCAAATGAGCATCTACATCCTTTCTTTGATGATTCAATAATTATCTAGTTGTTACTATACTATCCACACATGAAATTGTTATCATTTTCCCTAATGATGTCTTATTGTTTGCAAATGCAGTTTGATGACGTGCGTACAACACAAATTTCAAACGATATTTGCCCGCACAAAGGATTTGACTTGTTGATCGCAGATCTGTCTGAAGGACTTCCCGTGCCTCTTATCTCACCATCTGCTATTCCAGAATGGAACAAACACGATAGTGATGAAATAGAAGCAATTTTTGAATTCTCATTTCATTTTCTTCACGATGATGCACACATTCTCTTATTCGTGCCAGAGTCCAAAAATGTTCGACTTGATGTTCGAACATTTGCAGCAACGTACGCATTTGTTCTTGTTAGAGATTGGTGGGGCATCAACGTTATGCATCTGTGCTCGGGTGTGGATACATCTGCAAAGGTATGTGTAGCTGATAATTTTTTCAAATTTCTTATAAGCAAGCATCAATGTTGGCCTGATAAACGCTCGTATACTAATGTCCATAATGTTGTTGGTTTTGTAGTCAAGGAGATTTCGCATCCTTTTGTACCGCCGAGCAAAGAAACGTAACATGGCCATTTCATTTAACAAGAATGAAGTCCTCGTCAAAGAAGGTGTGTGTGTCAAGGATGATGATATTATCTTCAACTACACTTCAGAGAAGGACCAATTGATGGATGGCTCAGTGCCGTGGCGGGGTGCTCGAGAAAAACATCGAGACGTACACCAAATGTTTATCGAATCATTAACTGAGCCTGGCGGAGTAGTTGTAGATGTCACTGCATCAACAGGTTCATTCTCTTAACTTGTAACAAAACTGGGTGCATTTGTTTAAATTTATTTTTAAGTATATCATATTGAAATGTATGTCAATGGTGTTTGCAGGTGCTTCTGTTCATGCGTGTTTGAACAGTGGTCGTCACTTCGTTGCGTATGAGGCGGACTCCCGTATCTTTAATGCCATTCTCGCTCCACTTCGTGCATTATCTGCTCAGCGTCTTAGAGTGCAAATACCAACACAATCCATGGTCATGGAGGAAGATGAAGAACCTGTCAGAAAAGTGGCTAGGAAAACTCGTTTGAGTACGTGAGTTTCTCCTTGGATTTTTTTTATGTTTTTATTTTTTCATTGGCATTTCTTTGACATTTCTCACTCATATCGTAATTGGTGTTTGCAGTGCAAAGTTGATGGAGTCATTGGACTCCCCTCCGAGAGCAATGGCGCTTCCTGTGTATGCAGAGGTTGTTGCTATTGCACATGCAGCCATGTCCACACCCGCACCTCGTATGAGAACAAAGAGGTTCTCGTCACAAGTGGAGAATTTTTTCCTCTTAGAGGCAACAGAGGACCATAGTATATGAATACATTTGATTTGGTTTTGTTTTTTATTTGATTTGACAATCGATTTGATTTGACAATTGGTTTGATTTTGAGTATTTTGACAATTTACGAGTTTTGTTGGATGCAATGTGGAGATTGCTCGATGAATGCAATGTGTTGGGTTTTGTTTTCAAAGTTCTAAGCTAACTTGGTCTTCATGGATTTCAAGTCTTTTGTCATTGAGATCATTTATCCATTAAGGTGCTTCTATTGGGATAGCATTTCCTTAACAATGTGTTGGCCACTTCTATGGATTTGAATTTAAGAAACAACCTAAGCATTTGCACATAATCAAACTAATGTAGATTAATAAAATAAATACAATTTTTTCAAATCTCCTTCATATTTTCACGGATAGTGTTCATATATTTCATGTCAAAAATCCACGGTTATAGGATACAAGTGTGTGTGAAACCAACATCCTTTTCCTCCTCACCGCTCACATGTCACCGCTCACCGCTCATCGCTCACCGCTCATCGCTCACCGCTCATCGCTCACCGCTCATCGCTCACCGCTCATCGCTCACCGCTCATCGCTCACCGCTCATCGCTCACCGCTCATCGCTCACCGCTCATCGCTCACCGCTCACCGCTCACATGGTAGCACTCCCCAGGCCCAAGGTAACCCCCTTATACATTGGGAATTCCCTTGTCCTCACCTAACTATATTGCCACTAATCCAGCTTCTTACTCAAATCCAACCCCTAGATTCTCCCCAACTTGCTTGCAGCCTTGCACCTTAACCAAGGCAGCTGGACCATTGGTCATTAGAATGACCATTTTTCCCTTGTCCTTGCTCCAATTGAGGCATGCAAGGGCTCTATGGAAAGCTAACTTCATGAAGCTTGACTGACCAAAATTACAGCATTTTATTCTTCTCTGATCGGAAGATATGACTAGTCAAAGTCTACCTTTCATATCCTTTCAAAATCGCTAACCCAACAGACATACCCCCACTTATTTGACCACCACTCCTTCATCATTGATCAGATGAAGACAATAGTAGATTCCCTAGAAAGCTAACTTCAAATCTCTAATTCTCTCCAAAAATCTCCTTAAGAATCACTAGCAGTTACTCGGAATCACCTCTCAAAGTCAGCGCTGCTAGATCGCTTCCAGCAATACACGGTCTTGGTAAATCTTCCATATCTTCTTCATGTTTGCGCCTATAACAACAAGCTTGAACTTGTTGGAAAGCCCACTTGACAGTGCTCCTCTCCATCAAAGGGTTTTTTGATCCTTGCCTCCAGTTAATCGTAATCGTCCTCCAAACCAGCACCTCTATTGTCTTGGTAGAATCTTCCACCAACTATGTTTTTCCCACTTCCTTCACACATCTATCCACACACACATCAAAATGCTTCTACCTATATCCTAACACCTATTTTCCTATCATTCCCCTCCATTAATATGCACGCTTCTCATATTTTTCCCTCTTCTCTTGGAAAACACACACATACACACACACGGGGGAGAGAGAGAGAGAGTTCACAAGTAACAAGTGAGAGAGATCCAAGTGCTAGCTATTCTAATGTGAAGGAGAAGCCCTAATGTGAGTGTATCCCTAATGTGTGAGAGAGAGAAGAGAGAATGAGCCTCCGTGCTCTCCTCCAAGGGACTACCCCCTCCAACCCCAAGGCATTCTTCACCGTAGATCAAGCCATACCTACATCTAATGGTTGGCACCCACGGCCGTCACCACCCTAACCCTTGATCTACCCCCAAGATCCAACGGTTGGCATCCACGGCCGCCACCCGCCCTAATCTCATCCGCTTCACGTCATCCTCCGTTCGTCTCCGTTCGCCCGTTGTCATTCGATGTCTTCCTTCATACTAACTACTTGACCAAAGATAATTCCTACTCACTAACTTCCTCTAACTCCAATCCCAACACAACTACTGCTCATTACTTCAAACTAAATCTTAAATCAAAACACCAAAGCTTCATTTTTTTTATAATTTTGAGTACTTGAACAATTGTCAAAGTCAAGTTTTATGGAACTTAAGGGTTAACACCACATGTGAGCACCATATTTGGCTTACAAGTGGACTCCGGAGAATCCCGGTGGCGCTAGGTGGTGTGTGGTGTTGTCTCCTGCGTGTGCGTTGACCATGGATGTGTTTGGCACATGTGGAGGACGTGCGATGATGGTGTGCAGGGGCTCCGGTGAGGTGGCGGCGAGCGTTTGCATGATGTTGTGGATGCGGTTGTTAGATTGTTGGAATTCCATGGCCATGGCGCTCATGATGTTGTGGATGTTCGTGGCGTGGGTTTTGAGTGTATCCGTGGAGGCCTCGATCCGCTTGTCTGTATTGAGGTTAATGTTGTTGGTGAGGGTAGTGAGCTTGCCGTCTACCGTCTCCACTAACTCTTTAATGGTTTTGGTGAAGAGCTTCTCCGAAACTAGGGGCGAGGAGGCGGCGGTGTTGCTCATGGCTTTGGCTTTTTGGGCGATGACCTATCGGATGGGAGCATGTGCTAGTCGTATGGCCGTTGGGTTTGGTTCGGTGCCGTCAATGCTTCCTTTGTGCGGGATGAAGTCGATATGCCTCCCGAGGATGTAGGTGGATTTGCGTAGCCATTCCATGTAGATTGCCACATTAAGGCATTGTATGTGGCACCATCTGGCTTGGCGGTCGTCCTCTTGGTTGGAGTTGTATCCAAAGGTGATTCCGGTGATGTTCTCCTCTCCGAACAACCACTTGAGGGCTTTGGTGATGGTTGATTGGGATTCCCGTTGGGGTAGATTGCTGGCGACGAGGGTGGTACTAATTTGTAACTCCGATAGGTTGCCCATGTCCTTGTCCTTAGTGATGTTCACCTTGAGGCGTTCGGAGTGGTATGGACGGCCGTTGCTAAGAATGTCGTCCTTCGACTCCTCGGTGGTGAGAGTGTCAGAGTGATAAATGCAAAGTCTTTCTCCACGTCCGATTTGGTGAGTGAGACGATTTCTACCTCACGTCCATCATAGTAAGATTCTCGCATGAGAGTTCTAAGTATGTCTATGGCCGTGTTGTTGCGGAGGGTTTCGCCTTTGAGGTGAAGTTGCATGTTTTTGGCTTTCGTGATGAGCTCAAAACCCTTCTCCACCTTGCCGATGACTCATTCTATGTTGTCCATGTCATGACGAAGGCACGTTCACCTCGGAGGAGAGCTAATCCATCTTGTTTCGAATATTGAAGATGGATTTTAATGAACCCGGCCCAATTCCTTGTAACCGTGTTGATGCCTATATCTATGGGGTTAGAGTATGTGGAGCCTAGGGGTATGTGCATGAGTCGTAGCCTCTCCATGCATGCGGCTTTAACCTCCCTCCGGTTGAACTTTTTGTACTCCCCATCGAACCTTATGGTGACGTGGAATCCTTTGGTGAGGCCCGTGTCTTGAGAGGTTTTCTCATACATGGGGATTTGTGTGAAATGCAAGTGTTGGCCGAGTATTGCATCCGGTCTTTCGGAGGGGTAGAGGACTTGCTTGGTTCTTGGGAAGGCGCGTCAGAGCGATCGGAATTCGTGGATTTCGGTGACGGGCGTTCCAATGGCAGCGAATTCTTCATCTGTATGTTTCTCCATCAATTCCTTTTTGCCGCGTTGTGTGGAGAGTGCCTCGTGCATTTGGAATCCTAGCCACATTTGGCCAATCATGTCTATGCTTAGAGTGGCTCTCCGTTGTGATTAGGCGTTCGAAGGTGGCAGTATGGTCTTGCTTGGGAGTGTGGGTGTAGATGTTGCGGTGTAGTCATCCGCTTTTCTTCTTTTGGTGGTTTGGCTTTCCGATGCATCTACCAATCGTGGGTTACGGTATTGTAACGTTTGTGAAGTGCTCTCGGCAATGCGTATGGATTTGTGTGATGTTGCTTGTGCGGGTTGAATTGAGTGCCGTCCAATGACACTTGTAAAGAGCTCCCTCCTCGCTCCGGTGACACGTTCTCTAGCTGGGCGTCCATGTCCAAGTCTTCTTCAGCGTCGAAGTCATGCGAGCGAGGCAGCTGATGGGAAGGTTGTGAGTTGTATGAGTTTGGCGGCTGGGCTTGTACCTGTTGCCGAAATTCTTGGTATTGATCAATAAACGTGGTTGACAGCTGGTAGTTGTGCTGAGACATGATGGCTAGGGGGCGAGTCGGAACAACTCCTGCAGGGATAAGTGGCCATTGGAGGATGGCGTGGAGTGACTTGGTTGTCTCCTGTTGTGCATGTTGGGGGTGTGGGCTGGCTAGCGACGTTCGGGCTGGCTGGCGACTTCTTGGCTCGCTCGTAGATTTGGTTGCCTTGCTGTGTGCTCGGGGGTTAGCCTGGCGGTGCTTTCGTGGTTGTGCCTTCGGATGGGTGTTGTGTGGTTTGTATTTTGCCTGAGGGGTTGATGCGGGTCGGCTTCTCTTTTGTGGTTTCGGCAGTTGGGGTCGTGTTGTTGCTGCACGTCTTGGTAATTGTTGCTAGCTTCTGCTTGTGAGTGTGTTGATTGCTTGTGGTAGAGTTTATTGACTTTGGTGTTGTGGGTGTTGTCTATGTTCTGTGGCGTGCATGTGCTGCTTTGCTGGATGTAGTCGGAGTCGAGGTTGGCGGTAGGAGAGAGGAGCAATGTGGTGTTGCTGGGTTAAGTGGTTTCGGTCTGTCTTGTTCCCATGTAACTCATGCGTGTGTCAGGCCGTTGGGTGAGTGCATTGTTAGGTATGCTATGGGTGGGGTGTTGGTGGGTGGATTCGGTGCTTACCTTTTTTTCCGTGGCGTGGTTGGTTGTCTATGTCGGGGGCGGCACTTGTTTTTTTGGAGTTGATGAGATGTGTGGTATGTGCAGGTGCAGTGGATGGCGGGTTGGTGCGTGTGAGTCTGTGCGACCTCTGGGGGGGTAGACAACTCCTGGGTGTTGGTTGGCGACGCCATGGCCGTCTCCTTGTCTTCGTTCCGGAGGTTGTCTTGTGCCGTCTCCGATGCTTCTACTTTGGCTAATTGTGCGGCAGTTTGTCGCGTGCTTGCAGGGATGGTTGGTGTCGCTGTCTCCGTTGGTATTGTGTCGTCGCCGTTTCCTCGACTGCTATGCGTTCCGGTGGCTGCTCCGACGTTGTGGTTGGCTGGTGTTGTGTCCCGTGTTGTGCTCGGGTCTCATGTGGCTCTCGGCTGGTGGTATGGGGTGTTGTTCACTGCCGCTCGGGTGGCCTGTTCGTGTGTCGACCTCGGAATGAGTTGAAGTAGGGGGTGTGCAGAGCCTGGGGAGTGAGTAAGAGAGGGATGCTAAGAGTGGGAGGGGGTGAGTGTGTGAGTGTAGTGTGTAGTGTTGTGAGAGAGAGATGAGAGTTGAGTGTTGTATGGAGGATTGTGTGTGAAAGGTGAGAGATGAGTGATGTTGGGCTTGTTGGTGGGTGTGTTAAGTAGGGATGTGCACCTTCTAATGTGGGTGTCTGAGTGTGGGGGCCTTTCAGCAGTGTGTGTTGTGGTAACTGTTTGTTGGTGGCCTGTGGATGTTACTGACGTGTGGTTGGTGTGGACTGTGGATGGGCTATTGGTGGAGCGTGATCCTTGGGGCGGCATTGTTGCGAGGTTGCATGTTCGGAGGCTTCTTCGGTTATGTGGAATCGACAATGTGTTCGGGAATTTTGGGGGTTGAGTTTCGGGGCGTCTTGCCAGCATTTCGCAATGGCCAGGTGGTGTTTCGTGTGTGTATAGGGTTGTTGGGGTGTGTGGGGCTGGTGTTGGGTCCTGGGGTGGTTTTCTTTGGTTGTGTGCACATTTAACCGGGGGTATGTCTCGTGTGAGTTTTAGTGGTTTTGTGGGACTGTGGGTGTGGATGTGTTTTGGCTGGTTGTTTGTATGCGGTTGGGTTGTCGCGTTGTCTTTGGGGGTTGGTTGAGTGAGCTTGTGTATGAGGCTTGAAGCGGCGTTGGGTATGTCTATCTCCATACGCATCTGGTGGTGGGCGACCGGTTGGTGATAAGAGGTGGCTGATGGATGGCAGATGTTGGTAAGCGTACTTCTGTGTTTTTTGTTCGATGTGGTGTCTTTGTGTGATATTCGTTGTGTGTGATGTTGTGTGGTGTGAGCCCAATATGGTGCCCACATTTGCTTTTTGCATCAAAAACTCAGTAAACCTTGCATTTTGGCATTTCCTCAAATGGCTCAAAAACATAAAAAGAGTGAAACATTTAAACTTTGATTAAAACTAGGATTGGATACAAGGTGGGGGTTGCATTGGAATGAAGGCCTGAAGGACCATTTGGATGGTTAGTTTTGAGAATAGTTTAGGATTTGGGCTTGCTTTGTTAAAATGTAGGTGGGAGCTATGTGATAATTGTGGGTTTTAGGAAAAGTTAATGTTCGTTTAGGGCTTGCAAGAGTTGGTTTAGGGGGGGTTGCTTTCTTGAGAGGATTGAGCCCCTGGGATCTCGGATCTAGGGATGAGGTTCGGTTTAACGTGGAACAGGGTGCCACCAAGGAAGAGAGCGAGAGCAGAGGGGGGCCGGAGAATGGAGCAGCGATGGCGGTTCGAGGAAGGATTTTTTTCTGTCTCTGATAGCGCACAGAAAACTCGGCTGAAGCATGAAGGCACTCAGAGTTGGGTTCAAAGCATGAGGGCATTCAGAGTTGGCTTAAAAGCCTGAAGGCATTTGATGTGAAGAGTTATGTTCGGAGTTCACGGCGAACTCGACCGAATCCTGGAAGCATTATGATTTGACTTAGGGGCCTGAGGCATTCTGATTAGATGAGGATTTTGTTCGGCGGCAGCAGATAATTATGGCTGGAGCCAGGTGGCATTCGGTTGAGGCTTTGAAGCCTAGTCGCATTCTGGTTGAATGAGGAACTCTGTTCGGAGCTTACAGCAAACTCAACTTACGCCTGAGGGCATTCTGATCTGGATTCGAGGCTTCAGAGAATTCTGGTGTGAGGGAGATTCTGTTGGGAAGCTCACAGCGAACTTGGCCGAAGCCTGAGGGCACTCAGAATTGGCTTCGAAGCCCGGAGGCATTCTGATTCGGGGAAAAGTCAGTCGGAGGCAGCAAAGAACTATGGCCGAAGCCAGGTGGCAGTTGGTGGAGGCTCGGAGCCTGATGACACCGAAGGCTGAGTTGGAACTCAGACTACTAGAAAAGACAGGGTATGAGATTGGTAGTGTACACATCTAAGTAGGGCTTAATCACCCTCTAATAAGTGAGGAGGCACTTAAGGGACTAGAAGTTGGACTAGTTAGTGTAGTAATACATAAATCAGGTAGGAGATTAGAAGGAGAAGAAAATGTTAGTGTTGTGGGTGTAATGACCACCATGGGTGCACGAGTATTTCTCAATGCTAATGCCCTGTGGGTTCAAATAAAAAGAGTGTGCTTTGCATTTGAATTCATTGAAGCATGAGTATGAGATGTCCAAGGCTAAGAGTGGACAAAGACATGTGAGCCGTAGACTTCCACCTGGACCACAAACGCATAAAGGTGGGGGTTTATGGCTGACATGTGGCAGCATTTTGTGTGGGTGTTGTGTGAGTGTGTGGCCCTGAGGGTGGATGTGTGTGAAGCCGAGATGTGAGACCAGAGTTTAGGGTTTCATGGTACCTTTGTGTGTTCGGGGCAATTCTTAACGCGTGCTTGTTGTTGGTAATGTGGGTGGATATGGTGCGCGCGGTGTTGGCGTGGTGTGCATGTGTGGGCGGTTGTTCGCTGAGGAGGTTTCCGCCGCGGCTGTGCTTGCTCCGTGTCTGTGATCTGTCCTTGGGCGGCTTCAGTGGAGGGTGCGGGGAGCGTTGAGTTAGATCTAGGAGACAAGTAGGAGGGACAGTGGGAGCAGTGTGTTTAGGGTTATGTTTGAAGGGCGTTGCTGCCTGGTTGGGACTAAGCAATGTACATAACACTAGTAAGGTTACAAAATGGTTTTTTCAAAGGTTGCTTCCTTGGTGTCTTCTGGGTGTTGTGTTGAGTGCATTCCGAGTTTCCTCTAGGTTTGGGCGTTTCTTCTCTGCGGCTGTTGTCGCTGTGTGCGATGTGATGCTTGGATCTGCTAGGTGTGGTTGCAGTTGGACCCGGGCTACTGTGTTCGGTGTAGTTCGCAGATTTGTGTTCGGTTTTGATCGTGGATCTGTGTTCGATGTTCTGGTAGGTGAGGTTCTTGCGGAAGAGCACATATGCTTCGTGATCCCTCCGACCATCATTGTATCCTGTGTGTCATGCGCATACTAGTGTAGACTTAATAAGTCCCATAATATTAACACTAGTAGAAAACTATGCCAAAAAGAACCGCAACCGAAGTTGGCTGTGATTCTTTTGACCAACATGATTTGCAGTTGCTAAAAGATTGCATATTTGTTTTTTTGGTTTAGCGATTGAAAGTTTAGGAATTCCATTCTGACAAATATAATACTATGCTAGATTCTTGCACGTCCGAGGTGACCTAAACTACCAGATGATAGTGGAGAGGTACCCGTTTCCGAATGGAGTGGTTGGTGGTTCGATCCCCGCTGTGAAATCTTCTCTCTACTTGACGGAAAAAACTACACTAAATAAGATATTTAGTGCTTGATTATATTTAGTGTTGTTACCACCCTACCTTGCTCAACACCAACGACGCTACCGTGTGAGCGGTGAGCAAAAAAAGTCAACGCTTTCCAATTATAGTAATAAAATTTCTAAATTTAGAAAATATAAATAGGAAAAATCGTGGGACCTCTTTTTTTAGTAAAAACGATGGACCTATTTCCGTGCAAATTTTGAGGGCTTTAAGGACAGAGACTTGGTTTTAGGGTACCTTTCAGAGAGACTAGTTGACATGATCTAATTAAACCAGGGAACTTTTGACTGTCCACATTATGGTGAGAGCCGCTTAATCATAGGCTATGGTCACAACGTAAGAGAAAATTCTAAGTCAAAAAATTCAAGCATTCAAGCAAAGTAGCAAAACTCGTACCGTTCAATAACATCTAAAACTACCGTTGGAAGAAGAGACCCATAAATATTTAGAAACCTTTATAGATATTTAAAAACGAATACAATTCACATCATGTAGATAAAGATAGGTGTGATATATCAGCGATATTTTCGGAAAACGTGCACTCATACTATGGTATACTCAACGCAATAGGAAATACTTAGCGAGAACTTATAAATAAGGGGGGGGCAGCCTAGCTCCTATAGGTATCCACGCTAAGGTCCCACATGCTTCATGATGCCACTTTCGAGGAGGTGCTTCACTTCATTGAAACTAAGGCTCGGAGCATGGATGAAAGTTTCTTGGTATTGATCCAAGTTGCAGGTCACACGGAAGATGAAGTACAAGTGCTTGCAGTTTACTCAAGTGCACCGTTTCCCAAGTGCTCTTGCTGACATCTCCACGAAATCCGGGCATGTGCACGACGGGAAGGTGCTGATAGTGATACGGTACTCTTCAACCTTAGCCTTCTTTCGGGACTGGAAGAGAATGATGCACCCGATCCTTGGGTGAGGTATCATTGTGACGGAGGTGATTTGTCCGTCGACGTTGAGGGCTGACTCCCACTTGTTGCGTTGTTGGACGCATGGTCCGTTGTTACTGCGTCGGATCTTCTTTCCAAACCTGAGCGTAGGGTATTGATCGGCTTGGGCCGGGGTAGGGAGTTCGGCCATGGATGAGGCAACATTGGAGGAGTCGCCGAAGAGTCTTCTGGGTGACACATCTTGACGATGCTGAAGTTGGAATCCCCCTTCTTCAAGGGCCAGAACCTCCTGGAGAGTGAGGTTTGTCCCAGTGAGGACAGGCCAGACGTCCGGGACATCCGGACGGTGCTGCACCCATTTCCTCCTAGTGCCTTTGACACATCTCTCAATGTCATCGTTGCAGAAGAAGAATTGTGTCAAAAATTCCTTGTTCTTCTTGTAGTCGTGCATGTAGCCGGTGTACGTAGGAGCTGGAGTATTTTTACCATGCCGAACGATCTTCTGGGTGCACTTGGTCTTTGTGCGAGCTTGCATGGCGAAGCAGGCCTTGGCGGAAGTCTTGGGTAGTCTAGAAATGTGCCACTTGGAGACATCGCAGTGGGTCTCCTAAATGTTATTGACGTGGGTGACCCGTTGTGGAATCGATTTCTCGGGGGATTGTGTTAGGGGCAGGGTTGATGGTGTGGCGGAATCAGTACGGGCCTTGGTTGACCTAGTGCTCACTCGTGGATGAGAGAAGCTGACCTTGTCGGGTCTATGTGAATCCTGATCAGAACCAGGGGGCATATCAAGTTTGCGCTTTGTGGTGCCAAAGACCTCCTCTCCTTCGAGTTGGGGTTTGCGGGTGCACCAATGCTCTGCTCCAGGCATGTGCTCGAGTGCTGCAACAATTCTCTTGGCGTCACCGGATCGTTGTGCAGCACGAAGGCGGAGTTCTTCTTTTCCTGGGCCAGTACCAGAGCGATCACCCTTCAAGTAGGCGTAGTAGTTCGTACATTGCATGAACGCCCTCACGAAATCATCCACGGTCGCAACATATAGATCAGAGCCACGGTTTCCAGACTGCTGAAGCCATTTGTTATGGACTGTCTCAGAGAGGTTGCAAGATGGCATCTCTGCCAACTCAGAATCTATGAAATTCTGAGAGAAGTCAATAAAATGTAGTGAGTACGCTTTGCACAAAAACAGGCTAAAAGCCTAAACTGACACCAAAAAACCAAAAAAAACCAAAAAAACCAAAAAAAATCCAAAAAATAAGTTGACACCAAAAAGCGAAATAGAAAGTGGGTGGGTACTCACTAGTTGCATGAAACCACCCCATTGACGGTAACAAAAATGCCAGAATGCAAGCCATGTATCAAGGTCCTTGATTCCTTCCTCGGATGCAGCTCCAGAGGAAAGCCACCAAGCCCGGATGGCAAGATAACGGAACTCGGACTGCTCGGGAGTCTTGGCATCCTTGTACTGCTTGCATAAAAACTTGTGTTGCTGTTGGAGGTCAGGCTTGATGTGGGCGGCGGTGTGGCGCTCCATAGACACTGTCCAATGCAATAGACATGTCCTCTCGCGAGACTCCATAGGAACCTTGGGATCACCACTGCCATAGATAATCCTAACTGCATTCCAATTTGCTTGTGCACTGTCCGCCATGAACCCTTTGAAGTTAACTTTAGCAATGCCATGTCTGTGCATAACTTCATTGAGCCCATGCCAAAGAAGGCTTTGCGCCGTGACATCCTCAGACTGCATATCACATACTGCAATAGTCATAACCCGGCAGTAGGCCGAGTCATAGACATGGCAAGCCATGGTTGTCCACCCCTTGACACGCTTGACATGGTCAAACATGACCCAAGCATCCTGCAAATCACCGTGTGGTTGCATTCTCCTGACAAGGTCAACTCCAGACCCAGGGCCCACCTCGGACATCTTGAACACATAGACTTTCTCCAACAGCTTTCCCTGGCCTGGGAATTTGTTTTCTTGCACATAGGGCCAACTGCTATGACCTCTCAGTCCGGTGATGCTATCAATGATCCCCCCTCGCCCAATGCGCTTGAAGGAAGTGACTGTGTTTCGAATACTCGGGGTGCTGAGGTGTTGGTACCTGTCCATGACAAACTTCATGGACTCCAGGTCCATAACTTTATTGGGATCAGATCCCGTGCGTAGAAGATACTTGGCCATGAACTCTTTACTTGCAGCCAAGGCAATCGCAGAGTTGGTGGCGGTGGGAGTCCTCTCAACTTCTCTACCAATGAGATCATGAATTTCGACCTTAGACTCTCTACAGACACCTTGCGAAACGGGGTGATGGTGATGACCCATATGGATGCATGCACAGGTCATGTCACCTTTGCCAAGAACATAGTACATCTTAGCTTGGCAAGTATCAAGACAGTAGGGTGGTGTCTTATAGACCTTACAAACGAGAGATGACCCAGCTGGGGGATCAGCTCCTACGGAGAAGGGTGAGGCGGTACAGCCTTCCCATTCGGTCTCGTTGACGTCAGTGGCCCGATTGGGGCGGTTGAGGTAATCACAGCCCTCGTTATTACAACGGAGATGGCCAACACAACATGAAAACCGGAAGGTCAAGCCGAGATCATTGGTAATATTAGACGTCTTTGTCCTGCACCAAGCATGACCGTCGAAACGTTTGTCCATTCCGAACATGAGTCTAGCATGGGAATGGGGAGCATCAACTCCCAGAGGAGGGAACTCAAAGATGACGTCACCGTCAAAAACAAAAGGGAGGAACTCAACCTTCTCATGCCTAACAGCTTCATAATCAATACTCTTGAGGATGTTCTTGGACCCTGGTTGGGTTGCAAGCAACTTCAAGTGGTGGACAATACTGGGACGATCTATAGACACACCTGGGTGAACTGGGGGTCTGGAAGTAGATGGTTGACTTACAGCAGGCGAGTGTGGAATCATGAGAGGATTGATGAAGGGTTGATCCTGCGATGGAGGTGGGGTAATGTCAGAGGCAGGTGGCAGATCATCATCAGAGTCACTGAGCAAGGTAACCTCTTCGATGCCGGGCTCCTTCTTGACCGTCGCCAGAAGAGGAACCTGCGTGGTGGACGTGAGGGACACACCTGGTGTTAGCAACACAGTTGTGGTGGCCATATCCGACTCGGTGACGCCTATGGCCTTGTACGTTCCAGGGATCAAGAACCAAACTCTACCATCGTCATTGCGAAACGATATCTGAAGGACAGTGTGACTCAAGTCACCGCCAGCATCAAAGACCTCTTCTTCGACATGAATTGAGGCTGGGTGGAATCTAAACCTCAAACTAAGGACCGACTCTGTGACTTTGGCTAGACCATCATCTCCTAGAGGGATCATAAGCGGGATGGAATGGTGCAATGCTCAGATGGTGGCCATTGTAGAAGGATTGTGAATGCGAGTTCACAGCAGGTAGTGGCCAAATGGGCAATGGACTTAAGGAAACCACAAAGTGGGGAGGTGTATATAGTGTTGTGATTAGAAGGCCATGGCAAGATGGAATCTATGAATGACGGCGGAGACTTGGATTAGTAGTGGAATAATAAGCCGATTCATTATAGAAATGTGAATAAAAATTGAAAATGCACTGCAGCATTTACTTAAGTTAGTCATGATCATATGCCAATCCAAACTAGATATATCAATACCAAACAATGAGGCTGGATGCCGACTGACGAACTTATAAATACACAAGACCACGTGAACCATTTAGTGGATGTAAGGGGCACCCTAAAGGAAAGTGTTTCTTTTTTAGTCGAGGCTTAAAATGGGCAACGGTAGAGCATTCACCTTTATGGCGAAGCGAGAATAGGAAAGTTTATTTGGAAGAGTCTCGTCAAGTTATGGCTATACAAACCGAGCAATAATTAAAGAAACTGCAGGTTAATTATCTAAATCCAAGATAATAGGAACATAATGATGGCGCATAGATGTTAATTATGACAGACTTGACAATGATATATAACATTTGTTTGCTTCAATATGGTTAGAGATGAACACTCGGACGAGAGCGAGAGCAGATCAAGAATTGAGGAGGACTATTGAAAAACAGAGGCGTATAGAGAGAAGGCAAAGGCTAGAATCAAGAGAGAGCTCAGGGATGCCGTACAACTTGCGGAAAACAATGGGTAGACAAGGGGTTAATTCTTCTAGGGGAACATGTAGAGGTTCCAAAGGGGAAAAGACATGGAGGATTGTAGGAAAGAGGATTGTAGGATAATTGGCTGTTTGCTAAAATTATTATAGCAGCTGTAAAATTCATGGGCAAGGGTGATCGAAGGTATGTCAGCGCATAAGTAGATTTGTGGAATGTGTGGCAACCGAATTTAGGCACAACCGACGTCATTTATTGGATCGATTAAATATCTATCCAAATTAGAATCAGAGGTTTAGGTGTAAAATCGATTGCCCTCGGCCCGCAATTTGAAGGATAAAAATAACAATTATGCGTTATTATAAGTAAATCATTAAAGGGGTCCATTAAATTGGAATGTAGTGGAGATTTAAACAAGATGCAAAACACCATAAAAGTCCTCTCAGATTGCAGAAAGATGAGCTGAGTTTGGTAATGAGGTAGTATCTCAGATGCATGCTGTGTATCCATTAGACGGTGTGACACCTTCGATCGCAAAGCGAAGGAGAAGGAGAAAGCCCCTATTCTCTAGTTCAAAGCAGATTAGGTGTGCTAGGATGAGAAATGCAGAGATTAAGAGAATGCGGCTTGCAAACTTGGACGGTACCGTCAAGTCGTTAACGAACCAGTTTGCGAAGCTTCCAGTCGAGATTGTACAAAATCAAGTTGTCGAACAAGAAGTTACTTTACCTTCACACTCAA
Source organism: Polytrichum formosum (assembly GCA_964035585.1). Taxonomy (NCBI): domain Eukaryota; kingdom Viridiplantae; phylum Streptophyta; class Polytrichopsida; order Polytrichales; family Polytrichaceae; genus Polytrichum; species Polytrichum formosum. The sequence continues at coordinate 34,050,965 of OZ037938.1, forward strand.
AGTGTGAGACCGAGCTCCAACTATCGGTGGACTTCAGTATTGTCGAAGAGAGTCATGTATTTGATAACCCACTCATTAATTAGTGTTCTTTTTTATATTATAAATTGCCACTTGGTGCAAGGTTAGGAACAACCTCGAATGGGACGTTCACAGATAAGGACTAAACCTTAGAATTCGTATGCTCTGCTCGGCTGGACTGCAATGCTGACGAGAAAAAATTAGGGTTACAGTTTCGGAAAGGGTTGGGTAAGAACAAAGAGTGCCACAAGAGGCGAGGGAGTTGGCAGCTAGCGAAGGGATAGTGAGTGCGGACTTCGTGGGTCCGACGCCCATTTCCAGCACCCTTTGGGCACTGAAAACTAGATTCAGACTCCGAGGCCTCACTTCGGGAAAAAACCAAAAAAACAGGGCAACCACAAAAAAAAATTGGGGAGTCATGTGGACTTACTCCTGCATGGTTCTTATTGAGGTTAGAGGTAAGAGCTGGGGGCACTATCGGATCCGACAGACCCCTAGGGGCAGATATGTGCACCTCGCTTTTGATTTTCGAGAGGTTCAGGGTTAGAGCTGGGGCAGAATTGTGAGGTTATAATCTGATTTTTGGTGGCTTTGTAGGGTGGCTGCATGGTTCTTATTGAGGTTAGAGGTAAGAGCTGGGGGCACTGTCGGATCCGACAGACCCCTAGGGGCAGATATGTGCACCTCGCTTTTGATTTTCGGGAGGTTCAGGGTTAGAGTTGGGGCAAAATTGTGAGGTTATAATCTGATTTTTGGTGGCTTTGTAGGGTGGCTGCATGGTCCTTATTGAGGTTAGAGGTAAGAGCTGGGGGCACTGTCGGATCCGACAAACCCCTAGGGGCAAATATGTGCACCTCGCTTTTGATTTTCGAGAGGTTCAGGGTTAGAGTTGGGGCAAAATTGTGAGGTTATAATCTGATTTTTGGTGGCTTTGTAGGGTGGCTGCATGGTCCTTATTGAGGTTAGAGGTAAGAGCTGGGGGCACTGTCAGATCCGACAGACCCCTAGGGGCAGATATGTGCACCTCACTTTTGATTTTCGGGAGGTTCAGGGTTAGATTTGGGGCAGAATTGTGAGGTTACAATCTGATTTTTGGTGGCTTTGTAGGGTGGTTGCATGGTCCTTATTGAGGTTAGAGGTAAGAGCTGGGGGCACTATCGGATCCGACAGACCCCTAGGGGCAGATATGTGCACCTCGCTTTTGATTTTCGGGAGGTTCAGGGTTAGAACTGGGGCAGAATTGTGAGGTTATAATCTGATTTTTGGTGGCTTTGTAGGGTGGCTGCATGGTCCTTATTGAGGTTAGAGGTAAGAGCTGGGGGCACTGTCGGATCCGACAGACCCCTAGGGGCAGATATGTGCACCTCGCTTTTGATTTTCGGGAGGTTCAGGGTTAGAGCTGGGGTAGAATTGTGAGGTTATAATCTGATTTTTGGTGGCTTTGTAGAGTGGTTGCATGGTCCTTATTGAGGTTGGAGGTAAGAGCTGGGGGCACTGTCGGATCCGACAGACCCCTAGGGGCAGATATGTGCACCTCGCTTTTGATTTTTGATGGCCTGTTTTTTATTTTTGTGGGCTGGATGCTCATTTAGTGAGGTTATTTTGGTGGCTGGATGCTCGTGAATGAGGTTTTGAGGGGGCAGATATGAGATGTGATCATGTGCATATAGGGGGGCTTGTTTAGGGGTGAGTAGATGCTCTTTTAGTGAGATTTTAGTTGAGAGCTAGGGGGCACAAATGAGATGTGATCATCTGAATTTTGGTTGCTTTTTTAGGGGTGCCTTGATGCTATCTTAGTGAGGTTCGACGTGAGAGCTAGGGGGCCACAAATGTGAACCTCGCGATTGATTTTTTTTGTGGCTGGTTTAGAAACTTAGTGGCCATATTCACCTCGTATCAAGGTGCAGTGGTTGCGCTTTGGAGAGGTGTGTGCCCAGGGAGCCAACTTTGGAATCTTCTAAAGTTTTCATTATGATGCATATTTTGTTCATCTAACTGGTTCTTATGTTTGCAAGTAATTGATTCTCAGGAGATCGTTGAGATGGTTGCGGATGGAGAGTCATTGGAAGTTGGGGTTCTCCTTGGCGCTGGGTCATCCCTTAGTGTTGAGGAGCATAGGGATCAAGGGTCTCCTTTGTCATGTGCTGAAAATATTGGGCTTACACCAGGTCGTAACGAACCGCAGACACCCGGGATGGCACTGTGCGGCTCACCTGAAGAGTCGGATGTGGGTGTTCGTGCAATGGAGTATCGGATTCGCCATAATTTAAAGAAAGATAGCTTTTCAATTGTTGAAGGCATGAGGATACAACCGGTCGAAAAGTCCTCTATGAGAATCCCCCTCTGTAGGTTGATTCATATGCCATTGGTTCGCCCAACCCTCCGCAGCGACATTACAAAGCTCATGGCGGCATTTCAATTTGGATACCGAGCTGGGTCTGCCACTTTGTATGTGTCTACTACAAATGAGTCTGGAGATAATCGATTCATTTCTGCGAAAGACAGGCGTGAATGGGGAGAGCTATGGAATGCAGAAAATGATAAGTTTGAGTCTCTTTTGCACGCAGATAAGGACTTGATGAGCCTCAGTGGATGTATGTTCTTCGTGTACGATGGTAACCACCGATTGCTTGCGTGGAAAGAGTGTATTGAATCAAATCACAAGGACGATGCACTATGGTACGAGAAGCATGATTGCCCAGAATGTGTCGTCCTCGACACAACAGGTGGGCGTGGGGACGTCCTTAACGCAATGCACGACATCAACAAGTAAGTATGATATTTTTTCAAATCGTTTTTTCCTTCATTTTTTGATTTGCATCTAATGGCATTTGTCTCAACCGGAACAGGGCTAACCAGACCGCGCACGTTAAAACTAGCCTCGTACACACTCTACACCGCATTCAAAAATACGGTTTGTATGATCTTAGCTACTACCAGCCATTATTGACCGAGGAGCAATACCAAGCGTGCAAGAGCAGAGGCCCCAAGTGCCCTTGGTACCCGCTGACCCAGGATCTTATGGTGTCCTTCATTTTCAATGTAAGTCACTCCAAATTCCTCAACCTCCTACTTCGCATTCATTACTTATAGTCATGATCTAACAATTGAGAATATATGTTCAGCAAGAAATAGCCGATGCGGTAGATGAGGCAGCCCAAATCTACAAGGAGGAAGTGCCTCCAGATGAGCAGTCATGGAAGGGGTTGAGTGAAGTATTGGACGCTGTGATAAAGAAGACGACTGAGGAACTTGGGCATAAGTTTAACAAGCAACAATCGATCGCAAACCCGGCCCTTGGAAAAGAGTTCCTGGAGGAGGTAATTTCCTTGTCACCACCTTCGAAATTATACCTTCGGTATTGCTCGCATTCATTGCATGAGTAATTATCAAATTTACTCCGCCTTCTATTTTGATGTCATTTGTTTCAGGTTACTAGGCATTATAGCACCCACCATTCTCAAAAGATTGAGATGACATTGGAGAAATTGCAACTCATTGCCACGGCTGCTGTGGAGCCAGAGTATAAAGTTCGTTGGCTAAAGTGGTGGAACAGTGGAAGATTCAATCGTGAAGCTATCCGGTTTCCCAAAAGTCCTGCAAGCGAGGACAGCTTGAAACCTTGGCTCAATAAAGCAGTGTTCTGGGCAGGGGTACGTCTATCCTCCTTATCCTTACTTACCTTTCAACTCTTCATTTTGTGCCAATTCTTATCTTGGCCTTGAATTTGTTCACAGCTAGAGGATGATGCAGTCAAGGAGTTACCCGATATACTTACTGCATTGGGTGGGCTTGATGGAGACGTGGAAGTTGATTCGTTGCCGGAGTACTTGGAGAAGTGGCGAATCTGCCTTTGGGATAAGGCGTTCATTGGTCACTTTTCAGGGTCAGATATCTACGGAAAAGGGACGTGGTGGAAGGATGTCAAAGGCGCTGACAACATTGTCAAGCGCTTAATCTGTCGGTACGTTAGTTGGGATATCTTTTGTTCTCTTCATTTATTTCAATCCATTTGTTCTCTAAGTTGTTGATTGGCCTCACTCCTTGGTTGTCAAGGTACATCAAGCACGAGCTTTTCAAGAAGAAGGCTATCAAGAAGCTCCCTCCATTTCTTGACGCATGGTCAGATTCCTCTTCGCCCACATTCATATTTTCCCCGGCTCAAAAGCGCAACTTCTCCCTCCCGCATCTCCGGGAGTGTTGATGGTACTTGGAGTGTAAGAGGACGTGGCAACCGGATGAGGAGGCGGCGTTGAAGATTCGACTCTCCGGTGGAGAGCCTCCACTGCTTCCTACTCAAAGCGATGAGGTTGTTCTCCTTGACAGTCAGCTTCCGGAGGCGGATGAGGTTGTTGCGACTCTCGATGAGGCCAACACACAGAAGTCCAAGAGGAGGAAGCGTGCAACCCAAGACGAGTCATCACTGAAGAAACGCCCGAGGAAGCTCAAGATTGTGGAGGATGACCCCCTTGCTTCACCTGAAGCGGCTGTTGCATCCACTGCAACTCTTAGTCAGGTACCTACTCTGTCGAGGCCGCCTCCACCGCCCATTCTTTCATCTGCTAGGCCTCCTCCGGTTGTTTCAGAATGCATCTTGAATGCCTCCATTCTCCATCAGCGTCGTCATTTTCAGGTGGTTTCAGACTTCATCCTTTCTCTTCCACCCTCCCATACGCGGAGAGCTCTAGGCGTCAGGAGGTTAGATGTGGGCATGGCTGATCTTGTCATTGCTGACATCCCGGAGAACCTGCCCGTGCCCAATGTATCCGATCCGGCACATAGTGTTCCTTCTTGGAATGCACTAGATCCTGATTTCCTTGGTGAACTCTTCGATTTCGCGGACGAGATCATCCATGACGATGGAGCTCTCCTCCTCTTTCATCCAGTTGACAATGGTGACTTCAGGGAGAGCATTCAAGACCACTTCCCTGCTTTTGGCTTCACCATCTTCAAGGAGTGGCTGGGAGTCAACCGTCTTCGCCTCCATTTAGCTAAGAATGTGGACAAGACCACCAACCTCTTCCAAGTTGTACTACTTGTTCGTGCCACGAAAACAATCGGATCCGACCTTGATAAGCGGCCCCGGCACTCGTCATTTTGCCTTCGCGATGCCAATGAGCTCAAGGCTCTTGGCATTGAGCTCGACATGGATGATGCCATTATGAATTATACCACAACTCCTCTCATGGATGGCTCAAAAGCTTGGCGTGGTCCCCGTAAGAAAGATATTTCTTTCATGTCCTCATTGATCATGGCCACTACGGACATTGGGCACGTCGTGGTTGACGTTAATGCAGGCGTTGGTATGTCCTACTTCACTTGCCATCATATCCTGGTTTTCATTTTCTACGTTTGCTTTTATTTATCTTTGCTAACCTTTCCTTCGCAACAGGGACTTCTGTCCATGCATGCAGCTTGGGCGCCATATCATTGCTCTCGAGGAGGACGAGGACATCTTCAACCGTGTCCTTAAGCCACTTAAGAGTGTTAAGCCTCCGGTGAAGGCTCCATCCATTGTTGTTGCTTCCACGCAGGCTTCACAAGGCACGCAGAATAGGCCTCCGGCCTTGAAACGATCGAGGCCAGAGTCCTCGCAATAAGTGAGTATGATGACCTTCTTTGCTTCTTTTCCTTGTCCACTCAGCTTTTACACTTTCCATCCTCTTTCTTACAATTTTCATGCTTCTTTTCAGACTTGGCCTTGGAGCAGATGTGTTTGGTACTCCCACCATGGGATTCACTTTGCCAATCTATGCCCATGATATGGCGATGGTGCTAGTGGCACAACCTTCTCCTACCAAAGCTAGTACCCCGTCTCCACGTTATGACCCCCGTGCCATAGACTTCTTCGAGCTTTTTGCAGAGGTGGATAATGAGTGCCATAGCTTAGATTCCACTTCAGATGAGGGCGGCCATGAGGGGAGTATCTTTGGAGATAGGGAATCTAGTAGTGACAACCTCATGGTTGATTGATTTTTGGTTTGATTGATTGGTATTTGGATTTATAAAGTGTGGTGTGGTTTTCAATATTCCAATTATCTCATTGAATGCATCTTTTCGTTGTTCTCAAATCACACTACACTTGGTGGTCGTCATACTCCAAAGAGAATTTAGTCCACCATCTTATCAACCATAGTGCATTTTCCCACGGTCATAGGGCCTCATTGGTAATTATAAGAAACTTTTTGGTTCTAGAAATTGGCCACTCCACAAATATAGGCCTTATAATTACAAAATTAAACTTGAAATATGTGCAAAATCCACGGTCATAAGGGGCCTAACATTCGTTAAATGGAGTTTTAAACTATAATTTTCTGCTCACGAAATCTGCTCACCGCTCATCGCTCACCGCTCACCGCTCACATCGTAGCATTCCTGTGCCACAAACTATTAAAGTTACATTGCACCGACGTCAAGCAACTTTATATGCACTTTGAAGTACTCAAACATCAAATCTACTTCTCGTTGCATAACTTATTACTAAGTTAATGTAATTTGTTGTAATCATAGCATTCACCAATCAAAACACGTTTCAAATAATTTGATTAAATATGAATTATTAGAATATCTCAAAAAACACCTCTAAATTGATTTATTGAGAATAATCGATACCATATGTTCATAGCAGCTTGGGTGGGTCTTTGCCTAATATTTAATTAAAGCGACAAACATAATTAGGCGAACATGAAAATAATATATTAGAATAATCGGGCAATTCCTAAACACAATTGATATAAGTTAGGCGTTCATCCAAGTTTCTCCTACGATTTATGGATGGTTGTTGCTAATTACGTCTAAGCAGGCCGATGTACCCTAAACCCTTACCTTCACCTTCGAAGCTCCCATTGGTCACCCTAAACTCTTACGTGACATGATTTGTTATGTGTGAGAGATATGCTGCATTTGTGAAAGATTGTGGGTTAGAAGTTTTAGAATGGCCAGACAAAAGACTTACATAAGACTTTGTAATATATGTTTAAACCTATTGATACCTAAAAGCCGATTTATTCGATTACAACACATGTAGGTCGAGCTTCTGTGAGTTGGACATTAATATGATTTATTTTAATTAAAAAAGGAAAACCATGTCAATAATTTCCTAGAAATTTTGGCACTTTCTATGTTTATATTTTTCTACAAAAGTTGCTAGGAAACTCGTTTTCATTCCAATCGTATTATAGATGTAGCCTAAAAATCATATTCACAACTTTCCTTTATATGTCAACTCTAAAGTAGAAATCCAAGTCATACTTTATAGACGTCTTTGACATAAAGTTGTATCCCCACTTCCTTTTAGGGGGCTGAAGGGATAAAACTATTCCTAGATCAAAGCCGGATCATAGATGCTAGGTTAAGAACAAATCTACTATATTGGCTGATACGCAATGTTCAGCTGAGATAGATTCGGGTGTGAAGAGATTAGGGTTTGGCGGGGACCGCGGCGGCTCCTTCATATTGCAGAGACAGCTTTTGTAGTTCCCTCTTTTGGTTCTCCTCTGCAACCGCTGCTCTCTGTTGCGGCCACGGTCCGTCACCATGGGTAAGAAATTTACGATATCTTTTCCAATCGTTCAATGCCTTGTCTTCATGGTATTCCCTTTTGTCACGAATATCTGTTGCCTACGGTAATCAATCCTGGGGTTTGGTCTAGGGTTTGGGGTAGGGTTTGTCACCATTTGCTTGTGCATTTTGGCTATGGCTTGGAGGTTGTCTGTTCTGTGATGGGTTTACGTGTGACGAGGGAATCCTGATTTAGGAGGTTAGATTTATGTATCCTGTTTTTTCACGTCTTGATGTTGTTGTCTCTTGTCACGAGAATTTTCACCGTATGCAACGTAAGGTGATCAAGTTCTGGACGCAGGGTTTTGGTTTAGGGCGATTTTTACATGTGCGTGTGCATTGTGGTGGCGGTGGATTGTTTATGTGTAAGAAGGCAATCCTTATTTAGGAGGTTGGATTTGTGCACGTGTTTCTTTTTCCAGGTGCGTACAAGTACGTCGAGGAGCTATGGAGGAAGAAGCAGTCTGATGTGCTGCGGTTTTTGCTGCGTGTGCGTTGCTGGGAGTACAGGCAGCTTCCCGGCATTGTTCGTATTACTCGCCCTACCCGACCCGACAAGGCCCGGCGCCTAGGTTACAAGGCCAAGCAGGTGAGTTATGTTTTTCCTTGTATGGGGTGACTTCTCTTGTACCATCATTTCTCTCGGTGGAACCGTGAAGTCGTTGTCCTTCATGGTCTCAGAATCTTTAGTGGAATTCGTTCTGTTCCCATCCTTGGATCACTGTTTGCATGGAGTTCTCGAAAATGCGAATCATGTGGATGTGAGGCTGAAGAATAGGAACGAACGAGGATAGGTATTTCACTTAGAATGTTATTGTATCATTGCATCCAAGTTTCCTTGGGAGCCTGTTCGTGAGTCCTAGGTGGACTTGACGTATCAGAAGCAACAAGGTTTGCATACTTTTTGCTTTTTATCAACTTTAAGTCGGCTTCTCACCAATGTCGCGTTTCCTAGGGTTATGTCGTATACCGTATTCGAGTGCGCCGAGGTGGCAGGAAGAGGCCAGTGGCTAAGGGTATTGTTTACGGAAAGCCAAAGAACCAGGGTATCACCCAACTGAAGTTCCAGAGGAATCTGCGATCAGTTGCAGAGGAGCGAGCAGGGCGCAAGCTTGGAGGTCTGAGAGTTCTGAACTCGTACTGGATCAACCAGGTTTGTACCCTTTGCCTACCAGATCGTTTGTGATAACCAGAATCTTTCAGGGTTTAAAGCATGCGTGGGTTGTTGGTTTTGTACATGACACGAGTGGAGATGTTCACTACATTGGCATCTCAGGTATTAGTTCTGTTGGGGACATAATTTGCAGGTACCCTCAATTTGCTCATTTAGGCCCGCACCAACGCCCTGGCATATTATGTAGTTGTAGATGAGATTTTGTGATTCAAGTAGTCCTTGGCGGTGGTGTGAATAAGTGACATGTAAGGCACAATTTTCTCTCATGTTCTGCCTCATATACACCTGTGGTTTTGATTCCTACATGAACAAGAAGTGGTGTTTATCTTTCAGTTTGATGTCTTTCAGGACTCAACCTACAAGTATTTTGAGATCATTTTGGTGGACCCAGCACATACCGTCATCCGCAAGGACCCTCGTATCAACTGGATAGTGAACCCTGTGCACAAGCACCGTGAGCTGCGTGGGCTTACCTCCGCTGGAAAGAAATACAGAGGTCTCCGTGGTAGAGGACACTTGTACACGAAGGCTCGTCCTTCTATTCGTGCTACATGGAAGAGAAACAACACTCTGTCTCTCAAGCGCTATCGATGAAGATCTTAGTATTTGGGATCAATTCCTTCACTTTATGTGGGTCTTTCTATTTGATAAGTAAGGATACCTCACAATTTTGTCCATCTCACTTAACTGGCCATCTTATTGTCGAGAATCTGTCATTGCATAATGTGTTCTCAGCTAATTTATGTTCAATTAGTTTACCCTCATGCAAAATATATCATCGTCTTGCCTGGGCCCGACATGTTTTTCGTTGGTCGTTTTTGACAATAGTATGCTAGTTACATCAATCAATAAATATTGTTTGCACTATACTTTGGCGTCATATGTGAGTCAAATGTTGACAGCATTGTGGCATTATTTCTTCACGAGCTTTTGGTTTCTCGGCCTGTTTAATCTGCAAGGCAAGTATGACCATGTTAAGCCAGTTGCTGCATGTATCAGAGTACCATTTCAGTCACAAAGTTTCTGTATGGGAGCAATTTTCCATTACTGGGCCTTGGAATGCAGGGGACATTGCATGGATCATTACCCAGATGTCAATTAGCTTGTCAACCTGTTAGAGTATGATGGTCCAAGGTGTAGCAATGTCCTTCCCTGAGATAAGACCTGTGTAAGGCGACCTAAGCTACGATCTATAGGGTTGAAAGTTGGACACACTCATTTGGAGAATCCATCATGCAGAATCCATCATGCGGGAAATGCTTCATTGAGGTTCATTTGCGCGTATCTATGAGATGGAGATAGACCATGGGAAATTTACCTGGGAGTTTTGTGATTATATGTAGGATTACCATAACTCCTTCACATCCAGACATGCCACCATCACTAGGTTGCAATTTGGCAAAAGAAGGGTGTGCGAGAACACTTGCATCGTATGACAGGGCTTAGTGTTCATGGTTTGTGGCAAGAAATTGACTTCGTCTCAGAATTTGCTTCCTTCGTTTCAGGATCAGCAAATTTGTCGCACTGTATGTCCGTTGGTAAAATCCATGTAGATTTGCTGTACCTTCATGACTTCATGGTTTATTTACAAGTTGCAGATTTGCTGACCTTCATGAAGTTTAAAATGAGAGGTACAGAGCCCGGAGATATTTTAGGGATAATGGATCAAAATCCTAGTGTTTCCATGTTGTGTGATCTTCTAAAATGATCCATAATTTTCCTGAAGTTTTGAAGGTAAACAGGTTACTTCCCAAACTCAACTGATTCGACTTAATTATGGCAACTATTTTTTTCTCAGTCCTAAAGCACTCCAGAGGGACTCAATATCAACCATAAGTACTGAGAGTTTCACATTCTAGATCAAGACATTGTAGTTTTCAACTGTTAAAGGTATGGTTTTCCCTGAGAGATCCTAACCCTCCCAGATATATATTACAAATGTAATACTATAATATAATACTAGAATATATGGTCAGTTCAGATATACACTATCAATTTTGAAGATTCATCTTATAACCCAGCTTTGCTTGTTCTTGAGAACTGTGTCCTCCAATCTATACATGATTGTGATCATTCACCTTGTTCTCTTGAAAATGTGGATAATCTTGTCACCGACGAAACAAAGAATGGTACACAGCCACTCAGATTTTGACTCGAGATGATTATTTATCAGTAGTTTCTGAGCTGGGTTAATGGGGCTTGGATTATTTGTTGCAGCTCAACCCAGAAGAGCTGGGCAAAACGGGATACACATGATTGTGAATCTCAGAAACTGGTGCAATTTTCCTGGAGGTTCTCAATAACTTGGTAGTGCTTGTCAAGAACATTTCAGCTCTCACGCCTGCCCAAAATCCATTCATTGATTAGTCACATGGATTTCTTTGTACCAAAAACCCAACAAATTGAGCAATAACAAAGAACAGCCTGATGGCAAAGCACACATTGTGGATAAAATTTGCCTTGTTTACCGTTAAAGTTTTATACTGCAAAACAGGTGAGTCCTCTGTTTTAGAGCACCCATGCTTCACCATACTTAACGCTCTCATACTCTTTACTCATTGCCCAAACTTCATGGTGATTGGCCATCCCTGGATAGATTTCTACCCTCTCATTGTTTTAGAGCATGGACACTATTGGTCATACACATTTCAGTGCATCAAGCCATCCACCTTATAGCATACATCATACTTCATACAACTCATCTGAGAACACGGCATTGCAATGATGGTGTTGTCACTCTCCAAAAGATGGTTGTTCTAACTAGGATGGAATAACAGAATGATAAAATATTTACATACTTAAATGGCCATTTCAGGCCATTTCAGCCAGACTGTCAGCAGGTGAGGTTGTATTACTCACCCACACATCTTGCACAGATGTGGGGGATGCTGGAGGCCACAGTGAGTCTGTCTTTAGCGGCTTCATGTCACTGCTATCAAGTGAATCCAGCTTCTCCAACTTTCTTTTTGAAGGCAATTCTCCAAAGCCCGCTCGTTGGATCCGTTGGAGCTCCGCAAGGACCTCTCTCATTGTGGGTCGGTCGTCTTTTTCAGACGCGAGACATCGAAAAGAAAGTTCAGCGACTTGGTTCACCATCATGTGCATCATGGGCTCCGTGGGAAAGTAGATATTCAAGTCAGGGTCAATGATTTCGTTCAGACACCCAGACTGTATTTTCGCGACTGCGAGCGAGGCTAGATTGATTTCTTTCCGCTCTCGTGCCATGTCAACAGCTTTCTTCGCAGTCACAAGCTCCATCAATACGACGCCGAAGCTGTACACGTCGCTCTTATCTGACAAATGATACGACTCGTGGTAATCAGGGTCCAAATAGCCTGGTGTACCTTGCGGCGCAGTTGAGATGTGCGTCATCTCTAAATTCGGCACCAATCGTGAGAGACCAAAATCCGCTATTTTCACCCGAAATTCGTCGTCGAGAAGGATGTTTGTCGTCTTCACATCCCGATGAAATATTGGAGGGTCCACCACAAAATGAAGGTATGCAAGTGCTTCTGCGGTTTGTATCGCGACGTCCAACCTTGTCTTCCACATTAACGGTTTCTTGTGCTCTGCGTGAAGGTGCATTGCAATCGACCCATTGCGTGCATACTCGTAGACGAGAAGTGTCTTTTCCATGCAACAACCAAGTAGCCGAACCAAATGTGGGTGCTCGACACTTGAGAGAACCTCAACTTCATTCAAAAACTGTTGGTGACCTTGGCTCCCACCTTGATTTAGCTTCTTCACCGCCACAAGTTGCCCATTGGCAAGCTTCCCACGATACACAGTCCCAAACCCACCACCCCCAAGCTCGTGTTTTGTGCTAAAACCTTCAGTCGCGTGCTCCAGTTCCTTGTACGTGAAGAGTTTTGGGAGGTGGCCGGAGCCCGTGGAACGAATCTTTGCCATCGCCTTCTTGTCCCCTTCATACCTTGCATCATTGCCTGACTTCAATCTCGACCACCGGCACCAACATAATAAGATTGTTAAGATGATAAGGGCAGCCAAAATCCCCAACACGACACCTGGCACCATTTCAAGTGGTTGATTAGCCATGAAACAAAGATAGATGTCATTCATGTCTGCTCAATCTCGACCACCGGCACCAACATAATAAGATTGTTAAGATGATAAGGGCAGCCAAAATCCCCAACACGACACCTGGCACCATTTCCAGTGGTTGATTAGCCATGAAACAAAGATAGATGTCATTCATGTCTGCTCATGCTAACTAATATCATCATATGACTAGAATGTATACACCACTTACACAGGAGGGCTTGCCAACTTGAAATGGCGACCAACCTGTAAATAGTGTTTGACTCATCTTATTTTTGGCGATGGTCACCATTTCAAGTTGGTTGCTGTTGAATAAGCTTCTTCGAATTTCAGGGTCTCCAATTTTGAGGTGACCAACTTGCTATGGTCAACATTGGCCAAAAAAATCAGGTTTTTCAAATATGGCTACAGTTTTAAAAGCATACAGTATCTGTGGTAATTTACAAAAGCACTTTGACTCCGAGTGGTGGCTGGCTGTGCATCAAAACCCTCCGAGTGGTGGCTGGCTATGCAAAAAAAACATGGCCTCAATCTCGGCCTATTACTGTGACTGGGTTTGTGTCCACCAATTAGGTCTTTCTGCAGGCAGATACTATCAAACATTATGATGCTGACCAACAAGTGGCACAACATTTGGTGACATTGCAGGAATTTACTTACATATGATAACAACAGTGCGATTAGTATGCGCTTTAACTGGCGGTGGCGGTGGCGGCGGTGGTGGCGGTGGCAGCTTTGAAGTTAGAGTCACATCTGCCAACCCACAAGAGACAGATAAGTGATCTAGAAGTCATAGTTAGGATACTTAAGCATCACATACAAAGAGTTGGAAAACCAAATGGGAGCCAGGATCACAATGCTGAAGCTCCAGTGCTTCTGAAATCTTCACCTCTTTAGGCCCCTTTATACTAGAGAGGCTGAGTTTCACATTGAGCACTTTTTAGTGGGCTTACAATGCTTAGAGGCGCCTTGATGGATCCCATGTTGATCGACAAGGACAAGCTCTTGGTCAAAATCCTAAGCTACCTCATGGAGGCTGCTTAAAGAATGTTGAGAGTTTGAGCTTTCATTTTGTGGGCACCAAGCCAATGGGCTTTCAAGCAAGCATTCTTTGGCTTGTCATGAATTCTCCTTTGGCTTGTATCATTCCCCCTTAATATCTCACTTTGAGCATGGCTTGCTCCACTCTACACTTGTTCAAACTGTTGAAAACTCTAGGATTGCTCAAGCTGTCAATAGTTTGAGCTTTGGTTGAAAGGTTATCAAACTCCTCAAAATTGCACATTCACAGAATTACCATCCACATTATAACAAACCAGAAACTGCAATACCAGGAAACCATTCTGCAACGACATTCTCGGTGTACAACAACCTCATACACATTGATTACACCACTAGAGTGCCAATTGTGACCTGGCCCATAAAGTGACCTGGCACAAACTAAAGAACGATGAAGAGTATGATAACCACCCCCATAACCACCTCCCTATGACAATCAAGAATCAGACAGATGCCCTTTGCCAGCTTCGGTTGAGCGCAACATAGTGCAGTACAGACAAATAAAAATCATAACCCAAACCAAAAAGAACAAAAAGAACAGATGATATGATAGATGAGGTTCTGGAACATACTTGAAGAACTCCCCTGCCATCCAAGCTGTATAGTGGTGTTGACTTGATACAGGTAGCAACTGTAATTTCCGGCGTACTTTCCTGGTTGAAAAGGGCAACTATACCTGCCATGGCTGTTGGGGCAAATTGAGCTTGAAGGGCTAGTGTTTGGAGAGCATTTCGTGGATATGCTCGTATTGCACTCCAGGGGCAAGCGCGATGGTCCAGATATGTTGGTCACGTTGAGGGGGGCGAAGTCATTTGGGTTGAACAGTCGGCACCAGGAGTTCCACACGGGCATGACAACCAGGGTTTGATTTATGTAGTCGATATTCAGGACTTCGTACGAGAATTCAGTACTTGATGTGATGTTGAGATACAATATTTCGTTGAGGCAAACAAACTGGTAATTGGTGAAATTTGTGTAGCACTTATCGTTGGTGGCATCTCCCAGGAGACGAAATGGGTATTTGATCAACGTAGCGGTACTGGTACCGCAACCTGTGCCTGAGCAGTAGCCACTCGCTTCTGATGCATGGCATGCTTCTGTGATGGCTGCCACCACAAATACTCCGCACCATAACCTTATCATAGAGAAATTATCCATGAGGGCTTAAGAGGCAGATTGATACCAATATGATGCCAGAAACCAGAAACTATAAACTATAAACTAGAATTTGGGATGACTTCAAGGCAATTCAGTGTCCGAAGGTCACACCCCCAAGATGATGCGCCACATGGACATTACCCATCTGAGGTTTTGAGAAATTTGGTAAGGTTGAAAGAAATGGAAGCTAGCTCTGGGTCAATATGGCTTGTGACTCTCTAAGTTTAGTCCCAAAGGATGCACACATAAGCTAATCTCGGTTGCAGATTCTGCACCAATTGCTAGAAAGAAAGTTGAGGGTTCTGTCACCGATCCAGGATTATCTTCATGGCAATTCAGTGAACGAAGGTTACATCTCGAAGATGGTGCCCCACATGGACATTACCCATCTGAAGTTTTGAAAAATGTGGTAAGGTTAAGAGAAATGGGAGCTAGCTCTAGGTCAATATGGCTTGTGACTCCCTAAGTTTAGTCCCAAAGGATGTGCATGCATGTATGCGCACACATAAGCTACCCTCGGTTTCAGATTCTGCACCAAATGCTAGAAAGAAAGAAAGTTGAGGGTTCTGTCACTCATCGAAGGTTACTTTAGGTCCTTCCCCCTTTAGTTTTTATAATAGGTTAGGGGATAGTGAAAGCTCAACCAGGTTGCAAGCTTATCACCGGACTGCTGCTCCGGAGCACTTGACCTACAAAGTTACCCTTCCAAAGTACCCTTGCAAACAAACCTTCCAAACCCCCGTTTCAAACCTTCAAATCTGCAATTCCTTTTCTGATGCCAGAGCGAGGCGCTATGAAGAGGTCATCTCATCTCATCTCCGAACAGCAAATTCTTAAACCTAACTCACCGCAACCGCAACCTGCAGCCGTGGTCAACGCACCCAATGCTTGTTTGCTTGCTTGATTGTTTGCTAATTTCTTGCCACAAAAGTATACCACACCGGCTCCCTCAAATTCCCATTTCGTGGACTGCCCTAGAGATGATGATGATGGTAGCATGCATCTCGGCGCCAGTTCCTCCGAGGTTGGACTTTCTGCTCACACCAACGGAAACCTGCAAATACCCCCAAACAAACTACCACACCATCATTTCCACTACCACAAACAAACAATTCCTTGTCACTCTAACACATGAACAAACAAGGCATATACACACCATGATTTAAGTAACTACAACACTCCCTGCTCAACTCAACTCAACTCAACTCAACCTAATTAACCCACCACACCAAAACACTTAACCTACAGCCCAGAAATCGTTACCACGCCAAATCCACTAGAATTCCAATTGCTCAACACCCTAAAACACCATAACCCTCAAAAGCACATCCCTCCAAAAAGCACACCCACCTCCCCTACTTAGTTTCTGCAACCTAACCCACCACATCGACACAGTACTCCCCTTCCCCTCTCCTTCCTTCCCTCCCTTTCAAGTCATCAGCACCTTATACTCCCACTACTAAGGAAATTGTATGTAGTCGCACATCATCACCCATCATGCCGCCCATGAATCTGCCATGCATCATCATCAGCACACACCAAACCACTATCCCCACACACGATGATCATCACCTCTACTCTCAAAACCCAAGACCCAAAACTCAAAACCACCCAAAACTCATCAAAACCCCTTTCCCTTCTGGAAGGGAAGGAAAGGAAGGGGCCTGCAAGTGCAGGCTATGGACAGTGGGCCTGGACACCAAAGTCAAAGCAGGAATCAGGTGGCATTTACTGAAAGTGAGGGAGGGAGACTCCAGACTCCAGAGTCCAGACCCCAGAGCCAGGAATTGAAGGGACTGGATCATCGGATCATTACAAGATCATTAGACCACCATCGGCACTAATAAGTTTATTAAATTAAGTAAAGTACAGTAGTACTTACCTTAATTACATTGTATCATAAGGAGGTAGGTCTACCATTGCCTGCTGGAGTCTGTCATCACTGATGAATCTGTCTCTCTGTAACCTACCTGTCTGTCTGTCTGTCTGTCTGTCTGAGTTATGATAATTTTTTATGGTAAGTCTTTACGGTGTCTCATGTGCAGAGGAGAGGAAGGCTCCGACCTGCCTTTGCCTTTGCCTCTGCCTTTGACGATGCTCATCGATCGGTGGCTCTGTTTTCCTGATTGAATTGGGAATATGAGACCAGTCCAGTCCAGTCCAACCCCTAAGAGTCTACCGAGTAGGTAGCTAAGTTGGAGGGGGACTGTATTGGGAGGCTTTGTCTGTTTGTGCAGCCTGGGCTTTGTTGGTGGGAAGGATTCTTCTTGAGGAATAATTGAACGGGGGGCTCCCTTCATTCCGGGGCGATAATTCTACGGGTTGCCGAATTTGGTATAGTGTGAATGAGGAGTCTATGGATGTTGGAGAGAGAGAGAGAGATAGACTTTGCGTGTGCAAGGCTTAACCCTTTATTTGCCTGAGCCTATTTCTACATGGTCAACCATAATTTGCAACCAACATTTCACTACTCCTTCATGATTTTTTTAATTTTTTTCTAGAGAGTTATATTCAGCATATAATTATTGAGTTGGGTATTTATGCACTAAAGTTGTCCTTGTCTCGAGATGCCGGGTCGTACTCCGGGTTCCACCTTAGGTTTAGGAGCCCATATTATATTTGACATTGGTTGGGTATTGTCATGGTACCCTAAACTTAATCAAAGGGTCAAAGTCTGGGTAGCCCGAGTTTAGGTCCATTGGGTGGTTTAGGCCCATCTCTAGGGGTCAAGTGTCGACATACCTCCTTCTCCTCGAGAGTCGCTAGCTCATTTCCGCATGTGAATCCCCGATAATGCAGGGAGAAACAAGGAGTTGTGGAGCAGAGAGGGTGTAGGATTGTCAAGCGGGGAGGTAAGGGTCCTCCACATGGGATGTCTTGAGTTTGGACTTAGATTTGGCATTGGTAGCCGATCTCAACAATCTGTACTAATCTCTACCAATTTCCATTGAAATACTAGATTGATTCCCATTTTTGTAACCACATTAGGTTATGTTCAAGCCTCACCATGAAGGGTTGCCCCGTTTTCTAGCCACATTAGGCTATGTTCAAGCCTCACCCCGAAAGGCCACCCATTTAGGCTATGTTCAACACTCATCCTGAAGGGTTGCCCATTTCTCTAGCCACATTAGGCTATTGTCAAGCCTTGCCATGAAGGGTTGCCCCATTTTCTAGCCACATTAGGCTATGTCCAAGCCTCAACCCAAAAGGCCACCCATTTAGGCTATGTTCAACACTCATCCTGAAGGGTTGCCCATTTTTCTAACCACATTAGGCTATGTTCAAGCCTCACCCCGAAGGTTCAGCCATTTTTGTAGCCACATTAGGTTGTGTTTAAGCTTAACCCTGAAGGCATGCCCAATTATGTAGCCAAGCTAATGGTTGTAGGTTGAATTATGATGATCCCCAATGTTCATACATGCTTATGGTACCCAATGCATATGAGTCCAATATGAAATCTCCAGGTTTGGTGGAGCACTAATGTTGCGTTTTTAAATCACATCCACCTCCGAGTTTGATATGCTATACGATTGTGTTGTGCATGTATTGGAGGCAGCAAGGCCCTCAAGTGTTTTTCAAATTTAAGGCCCACTTCATCAGGTATTGGTTATAGGCCGTTTAGGGTTAGCGTAGAGGTAGGTTTTTAGTGTGGACCAAAGATTCCCATGTACTAAGCTCCTTGTGAAGTTCTTCATCAAAGAAACCAATACCAAGTGTTTTGGTAGTTCCAAGATGACTACATGGGTGTACACATTGGTGTGGATTGATTATATGGATTTTGATTGCTTCTAGTATCGGGATTTAATCACACACATACATTATATGTTTTGACACAACCCTAGTAGGAGGGGGAAATGGTTGGTTGGGACTTTGTCTTGCTTGAATGTGAACCCAACACAAAGTACACTATTGAGGACCCAAATGTTGCATACATCCTTGGCCTCCCCAACGACTTGGTGGTGGATAGTATTCTTCCACGTCATCAAGGGGCATGTTGTCCATGTGTGATCTTCGTTCTGTAAACAATGAGTGAGGATGGCTTATCTCATCCACACCTAACTACGCATCCTTATGTGTTGTTAAACACTATTTGAGAAGTTTTAGAGGTCATAGACACCAAAGGTGGTTTAAATAAAAGGTATTCTCCAAATACAATTGGTATCTTG
Organism: Polytrichum formosum; assembly: GCA_964035585.1. NCBI lineage: Eukaryota > Viridiplantae > Streptophyta > Polytrichopsida > Polytrichales > Polytrichaceae > Polytrichum > Polytrichum formosum. The sequence goes on from OZ037938.1 coordinate 34,070,159, forward strand.
AGCTATTCAAGAAACCGGTTGTGTGTCCTCCCCACACACCTTTGCGTATATTGGTTGTCCCATATCCAAACCTTAGCAAAAAGGAGTTGGTCATGCCTAGAGATTTGTTGAAGGAGGCTTGTTATGACAACCGTGGTCCCAATTGTCGTCATCCAATCTGTGTGTATTTCCCACCAAAGGTAGGTTTATATAGGTTGTCTGACAAGTTTGGCCTTAAGTAGACATTAAATAGAAGTTCAACTACACTATATGGGCATGCATGGTATAGGGTTGTAATTCAATTGCCACGTATATGAAACATCCCTTGCCATTGCTTGTAGAGTGTTGGAGTATGGAATTACAACTTTTGACTCAGCTGCATATGCACTTACCTTCAAGGAGTTACATAGTGTTTATGTGGGGGCCCCATATTGATTGGAGCTCTTACTTCCATCAAACCAAACTAGTTGTGGATATGACTATAAGAGAGTTGTTTGGCATATGATGACTTCTATTGGACTATTAGGATAGAAACTACACAAATGTGGGAGGAGTGACTAGGATGATGTGGATTGAACTATTTGCATGATACTGAACTCAAACATTAGTATTTTGACTTCGTTTGTTGCATGCTAGAGGGTAGAGAGTTGGTTTGCAAAGAGCCTAACATATGGGAGTGTTTTAAGGCCCAGTTGGCAATTGAATATGGTGACACCATAGATTATTTCATGAGGAAGTATGAGGACTTGTATGATTTCTACATAACATTAGAGGATGAGCTTGCATAAGACCTCAATCCTCTACTAAAGCATGTGGAGTGGGCAAGGTCTAATAGGACCCACAAAAAGTGTCATGGAAATCACGATGCTTAACAATGAATTAAAGTTTGTGGATGTATAAATTATCATGATTAATTGTATGTGTTGTGTGTCTTGGTCAATAATGGGATGCCACAGATGGAATGGAGGGGATTGTCACATGTATCTTATGAGAATATTCTATTTAAAAACTTGATGCGTGAGTGTGAGAGGCATAACATAAGTTGGAGAACAATCAAGTTGCATGTATTGTAATGACAAGCATGCCCAAGCATGATCACTAGATTGTTTGCACTCATAATATGAAGCATCATCACTACATTGATTCAATAGTCACCATCCCAACCATGATCTTGTGCAGGGTCAACATGTCTACCAACAACATCATGGGTGATGTCCATTCGCCGGTGGTGCATGAAGTTTGTCAAGATGGCCGTGGCTCTAAACAATTAGTTATAACTTGGGTTGGTGGCATCAAATCACTTCATAAATTGTCTAAATTTGCGTTTCAACCCACCAATGACCCACTCTACCTTTACGTGGTAGCCCACATGCATCTTGTTGTATGCAGTTAGTGCACCCTTGTCCATATCCAATGGCCTCTCCATGTTGCCAAATGTTTGCATTATGAACATATTATCGACGATGTAGCCTGGATCTTCAAGCAAGCACTCAAAGAATCTATCATTATGAGTGAAATGGGCACGCCGATGCATGTAGAAGGTGGAGTGGTATAATATTAGAACATCATGGAAAGAACCCAAAAAATCCCAAGTCCAAGTGAATGAAGAGACCTTTGCGTGACACCACAACCATATTGTTCATACAATACATCTTCTTCCGACCATTAGACCACTTAGCATGGTTGGGATTATTTTAGGACTTCCGAATTTCAACATGAGCACCATCAATAATTCCAATGTATTCTAGGAAATGAGGGTTCAGTCCACAAAATCACATTCATTCCAGTTCATTGGGCCAAACTATCTCATGGGCAAATGCATCGGTGATGCACAAAGCTATGAATATACCATCGTCACACAAGGTCAAACATGCAACATTCCATTGAAAAATCTCATAGCTTATTATATTATTGTGCTTCAAGTACATGACAAAGTTTAGCAAACGTTGTTCAAGTGTAAACTTCACAGGCCTCCCACTCATAACCCTCTCAAAACATGTGCTGCAAGCATTTTTGCGAATAGTGGGACACATGATCACAACAAACTCATCAAAATCATAAACCTTAAAGTTAGTCAAAACCTTGAACAACGCAGGTACCTCATGCATCCAACTGAGAACATCAGTAATTCCTACGTTGTGGTTGACGGTAGTTTGGCCACCTTCCTCCAACTCATTCTGATTGAACATGTTGTAAGTGTTGCATGCAACCATCATCATTGCATACGCTATCTAGATATCATCTTCTAACGCTTGCAATATTTCATCATCCGTGTTTGTTGTTGAACGGTCATCGAAGTCCACTAAATGTACACAATCCACGGTATTAGAGGCCCGAAGGGTTACGAATGATGTGGAGATCTCCCACAAAAATCAAAACCTTAACTCTTGAAGACAACCAAAGCTAGTGAGCTTTGAATCCAAAAAAATGTACTTTTAACGAAAGTTTTGTCAGTCCGGAAAGGAACCGGCGCGGGACCGGCACACAAATGGGAATGGGCTCAAGATCAGGCAACTCATGGAACGGGAAAGGGACATGTATGCGCATGGGAACGGGTGTGGGAACATGGGTTGGGCACGATGCCCTCGAATGGACGTGGCGGCATGTGGGTGGTCGAGCCATTATGTAATGGACAATTTGGGAAATGGAATATTGAGGATGATGAAAATTGCAGGGATGGATGTCCGAGGCTAAGGACTATGGATGAAAACAAGATTATAGATGAAAAGTAAAAGAACTAATATCTATCTATATATATTGGAAACACATGATCATAAAATGAAACGAGCTATGTATATAGCTAAAGAAGTTATAACCTACTGGGTGCAAGCATAGTAAAGTGGACCAAAAAAGTGCTCCGGTATATGAAAGCCATGATTTTCTTGGTCAAACGCCTATAAGTAGTAGCAAAATGTTGTTTAAAATAGATTATTTTTCATGATGACCTCTATTGTTAAGTTAGGTACTCAAATATAGAATATCAATATGAGATCTTCAAAACCTATCATCAAAAGTGACGCGTAAAAGCAACTGACTAAATATAGTTTTGAACGTAAATTTCATGACCTTAAATATTTTGAACTTGGAATTTCTTTTCATATTCCTTGAATTCATTATAAACTTGAGGTCATCATAATTTTTTTTCAAAAATTCATCAATTTAATGTAATGTAATTGTATTTTAAACAAGTTTTTGACAATTATCTTTTCAATGACACCCACTTGCACCACCACTTGCACCGTCTTCTAAAATACATATATGTTGTTTGAAATTGTTTTTTGTGAACATAAATTGCTTGGCTTTGTAGATTCATATGTTTTCTAAATGTTTATGAATTTCTATTTCATAAAATTCAAAGTTAGTATATAGTTTTGGATCACTTTCACTTAAACCTGAGCAAGGATCAAGAGTTGTCCACTTTACCGTGCTTCCACCCTACTATATAATAAAACTTGATTTTTCTAAAAATATATGATAGATAATGTGGTTAGATAGGTATAAGGCTCGGGGGAAGGAAAACACATGTATGATGTTTTGTATGTGTATCCAAGTTGGGAGGTGAGCCTCAAGTTTGGAAATTGTGGAATTGTGAACAATTTAATGTGTTGAATATAGAAGTACATTATAATTTGGTATTGGAGTGTTGTTTTTTTGTTGATTTGCACCGTGTTGCGTGGTGCTTGTGATTTTTGGGAATTGTTATGATTTTCTTTATCACCATGGTATACTTTGGTAGTGCTTCATGAAACCGATCAAAGAGTTGGGCTTCCTAACCCTCAACCATTGTCTCAACCGATTCTTGATGCAATCTTCCAAACCATTGTCATGGCTATGGAGAAACATACACATGGCTAGATCTATGTCTCCTAGTTCTTCATCTTCCTCTTCTTTTGCCCACTCCTTATGTCCATCTGAGGTAGGCAAAAGCCATCCTAGATGGGAAGAAAATAGAGGGGTCAAAGCAAAGAGACGGAAAAAAATCAAAGAGACGGAAAATATTTAAAGGTAAAAGAGAGAGAATTAATCATAAGAAATGAGAAAGACAAAGAGAGAGAAGAAATTGAAGAAAAAGAAGAACCAAGGAGAGGAAGGAGAATAAGGATAAGAACAATTTCTTGCACGATATCCAGAAGACTGTGCAACCACCAACTTTCTCTAGTCGAATAAACCTTAAGATTGAGACAATTTTATTAATCTTAGGAACAATGGAAAATCTATTTAATGGAGAGTTTTCAAAGAAAGAAAAATTGAAAGCAATTTCCCTCTTGTTGAGATACCAAGCTTATCTTCGGTGAACTCAGGTTAAGACTAACAAAGAGGAGACTAACAAAGGTCCAATGGAAAAGTGATCTAAGTTCAAGGAGTTGTTTTTGGACTATTTTTTACCATATGACCATATTCAAAATAGGAAAGAATGCCCAAAAGACATTAAAAATGAATGTGTTGTTGGGTTGAGAGTACAAAGATAAGTTCAATGAGTTGGTTGAATATTTCCCATATTTGTCCAATAAAGACAAACAAATATTCTTTGTTATGGGTCACCAAAGTTCAATCAAATATAACGTCAAGGCTTTCAAGCCTTACACGCTTGGAAAACCTATAGCATGGCCCTAACAATTGAGGCTAAGAATGTTGAGTTAGCCAAAGAAAAGAGATGTTCTTTTGATGTCTCTTGTAGATATTGTGATAATGGAAAAACTTGGGAATTGGAAAAGGTTTCAAAGATTCCTATGTCTGGAAGGACAAAATAACGCCTGACCAATTGGGAGACTCAGCTACAAACACCAAGCATAACGTCAAAATAAATGTTTGTGTTACAATTGCCACGAGTGGGGGCACCTTGCTAAGGATTATTTGTGACCAACTTGCAAAAGTCCTAAACAATCAACAACGTTGGCAGTAGAGGCATAAACACCAATTCCGTCCAAGAGCAAAGAGGTGGTTCATGTTTGCCACAATTTGTGAGGAGCAAGTAGCAAGTGAACCTACAATGTTTTATGTTCAAGGTACCATTGGCAATTGAACAACTTCTATGTTGATTGATTTATGTCTAAATTGTTGTCAAAATTTGCGTCAAAGTTAGGATTGCCAACCACCAAGATAGAACCTTGCAATGTTTTCTAACCAAATGGTGAGTTGGGCCCAATTGAATGTCAGTTGTTGGAAATCCATGTGGTATTGCAAGGAATGCATACCATTGCAGACTTTGAAGTTTTGAGAGGGAGTGAATACAATGTCATATTGGAAATGTTGTAGCTCAATGTTGCGGATGCTTGAATAACTTGCAAGCATGGAGGCTCATAGTAGGCATTCCAACATCAAACCATTGAAGATTAAAGGTAAGAGAGCTCAACCTAAGGTCCTTTTGATTTCTATGACATGTATAAAAAGATGTTTACAAAGGAAACAAGAAGTTTTTGCAATTGATAGTCGTAAAATTTTGGATGAATTTGAACAAGGTTGCAAAGAACCAACAATTGTTGAAGACTTTGTCGCAAATCATCGTGATATTGTTCTTGAAGAGTTGCCAGGATTGCCCTCTAAAAGAGAGGTAGATTATGATATCAAATTGAAGCCTAGTGTGGCACCAATAGCTACGACACCCTATAAACATTCTTTTAAGGAGAATGTTGAATTGGAAAATCAACTAAAATAGTTGTTAAATAAGGGATATATTAGACCTAAAAATCTTTGCATGGTGCTCCAGTGCTATTCCAAAAGAAAAAAGACGGTAGTTTGAGACTATGTGTGGATTATAGAGATCTAAATAAGTCTACCATCAAGAAAAGTATCCATTGCCTATATTTTATGAATGGATTGATAAATCGAGCGGGGCTAAGAAGTTTTAAAAAATACAACCAAATTAGAATTAATGATGATGACATTGAAAAAATGACCTTTCGTAGTTGTTTTGGTTATTATGAATATTTTTTGGACTTACCAATGCACTCACTACATTTATGAATTTTATTAGAATTATATTTAGAAAGTATATGAGAATCTTCACCCTTATTTTCATGGATGACATATTGGTATTTTCCAAAAATAAAGAGGAACACAAAAAACATCTTGAGAAGGTATTTGATGTTTTGAGAAGACATAAATTGTATGCAAAGAGAAGAAAATGCCACTTTTTTCATACCCAGGTTGAATACCTTGGATGTGTGTTGTCTGATTGAAGGTGTCTCAATTGATCCTAAAAAGATTGTGACTATGGATAGGTGGCCCATGCCAAAGGATAAGACTAAGATCAAATATTTTTTGGGGTTGGCTATTTACATGAAGAAGCATGTAAGGGGTTTTGCCAAGATTGCAACCCCATCATGAATTTATTGAAGGCCAAATTTGAAATGATCACTTGCACTAGTGATTGACATGCAAGCTTTAAAGCTTTTAAGAAAGCTCTGAGATAAGCCCCATTCTTGAGGATTATGGATCCCTTGAAAGGCGGGTTGGTCTTGATGCCAATGATATGGCTATAGGTGCTATCATGATGCAAGAATGTAGGGTGATTGCTTATGAATCCAGAAAGGTTGAACAATGCAGAGTTCATGAGAATTATCCAGTTCATAAGAAGAAATTGTTGGCGATAATACATGCATTGAATGTTTGGCGTACTATCTATTATGTAGGAAGGTTAAGGTTGAGACTGATCATTAGTCCTTATGGTATTTAACTAGTCAAACTAATCTAAATCAAAGGCAAAGTCGTTGGAAGGAATTGATGCAAGAATTCGATTTTGAGATAAAATGTGTCAAGGAAAAAGAAAATATGGTGGCAAATTTTCTGTCATGTAGAGCGTTTGTGAATGCGGTATCTATAGCAAAAGATACTATGCTTGATACCATCAAACCGTTTTATAGGGATCATGTGTTCTTCTCTGTTCCTTTTGAAATTTTATTAGAAAAATCAAACACACAAGAGGAAATTGATAAATATTTTGCTTATGTCCTAAATGCGGGAATTTTATATATAATTCTAGGATTTGCAAACCTGAAGTAGGGGATTATAATAAAAACATCCTCCATGATTGTTACGATGTTCCTATATTAGGTCATTGAGGGTTTTTGAAAACATATGGAGCCGTGAAGAAATACTATTTTTGGCCAAGGTTCAAAAGGGATGTGAGGAATTATGTTAAGAGATGTTTGTTGTGTCAAACAAACAAATTGGAACCAGTGAAAACTCAGGATCCAAAAAGGCTTTGATAGCAATTTCGTGGTTGTTGATAGATTGACTAAGGTGGCTCAATTTATACCTACAATGACTATTGTGACAACTTCGAGAGTAGTTAAGTTGTTTATTAAAAAGATATTTGTGAATTATGGGTTATCGCATGAGATAATTTGTGACAGAGATAGAAAATTCATGATTGAATTTTGGAAATCTTTGTTCAGATTATGTGGTACCAACATTATTATGAGTTATGCATATCATCTGAATACAAATGGACAAACTTAGAGAACCAATAGGAGTCTTCAAAACATGCTTAGAATGCACATTGGAAGAAGACAACAGTCTTGGGACAAATGGTTGTATTTGATACAATTTTCTAATAAACCACAAGATCGTAGTAGGGTAGATGTTGTATTTAAGTAAATTTGGACATATTTTCAAATTTTGGACCTTTTGGTTGCTTCAAATCCATCATAGGACCCTATGATATACTTCTAATAAACCTAAACTCTATAAAAGATGTGAGAATCCTTATTGGTTATTTGAATGTTATGTTGTTAAAATATGATGAAAAAAAATCCAATATCTAATTTTTGATGTTAAATATATAAATAAAATTTGGATAGTAAAAATACAATAAAAATGATTGATATATTATCATAATCAACTATGCATATTCTAGTGGAAGATCTTACCGTATAATCTTATCGTAGGATAATATGATAGAATTCAACATGTTATAATTCTAGATATGGACTTAGTCCAATTTTACTTAATATTACATTTTACTTAGTTCATTTCATGTTTTACATGGTCAAGAATGTGGCACTCTAGCAACTTCCAACTTTAATATTGAGAGTGTAAATCAAATGATTCGAGAAATGCATGGTGTATTGGAATGTACTCAACAATGTATACAAGGTGCACAAGAGAGATCCAAATTTTATGCCGATCATAAAAAGAGTTTGAGAGGTTTTGAGGTCGGCCAAAAGGTATTTATGAAAGTAACACCTAAACACTCGGGATCAAGACATGGACGGTCTAGAAAATTATATCCTAGATTTGCGGTCCATTTCAAAGTCTCAAGAGAATTGGTCAAGTGGCGTACGCCTTAGACTTGCCAAGGGCTAGAAACTTCATAATGTTTTCCATGTAAGTTTGTTGAGAAGATACGTGTATGATCCTAATTATGTACTCCCATACTTATCTTAGGTAGCTCCTAAGAGTGAGATGTTGGCTGAATTTGAAAGAATTTTGAAGTTGGATTTACAACATCTCAAAAACATGTCATTCAAGAGATTTTTTGTTAAATTGTGGGAAGACTATCTTGAGGATCAGGCATCATGAGAGTTGGAAAAATGAGTTCAAAGAAACTTACTTGAATTTTGTCATTGAGGACAATGACTTAATTGAAGAAAGGAAGAGTGTAATGGACTAATTGGGGAGTAAAATATTGAGGATGATGAAAATTGTAAGGACGGATGTCCAAGGCTTAAGGAACATGGATGAAAACAAGTTGATGGATGAAAAGTAAAAGAACTTATATCTATATATAGAAAAGAATCATAGAATGAAATGATCTATGTATATAGATAAGGAAGCTTTGGTCTATTATATAATAAGACTTGAATCTTCTATAAGTATCTCATAGATATTATGGCTAGATATGTATAAGGCTCGGGGGAAGGAGAACACATGTATGATGTTTTGTATGTGTTTCTAGGTTGGGAGGTGAGCCTCTAGTTTGGAAATTGTGGAATTGTGAACAATTTAACGTGTTGAATATAGGGGTATGTTATACATTAGGCTAGTAGTGCCATTACAAGGCCAAGGACCCAGAAGTTATCTGTGATATACCCTAGTGATACTTTAATTAAGAAATTTATTGATTGATGGATTGGAAAAACAAACAAATGATAACTTACCATGCTTTGATGTATTTAGCATGTAAGCAGATGGAGACTGGAGTCAGACAACTCCAGAGGAAGAAATGGGCTAGACAACCCATGGATATATTGTGCACAGGAGTTAGACAGCTCCCGATGGAAGATATTTGCGTTGGAATTAGACAACTCCAACTGGGAGTTAGACATCTCCCTCTAGAAGATATTTGTGTTGGAGTTAGACAACTCCAACTAGAAGATATGAATTGGAGTTAGACAGCTCCTAGCGGATGGATGCTATTCATTGGAGTTAGACAACTCTCAATGAATAGATGAATCAAGTTGGAATTAGATAGTTCCACGTGGAAGATTGAGATCAAGCCAAAAGATAAGAAAAGATCATACAATCAAATGATCTATGTATATAGATAGAGAAACTTTAGTCTAAGTTTAGTAAGACTTGAGACTTCTAAAAGTATCTCTTAGATACTATGGATAAAGAAGGATAAGACTAGGAGTCCCTTTGGGGATATAAGAGAGAGCTCGGGGGAGGAGGGGGGATCTTTCTTTGGTCTCCCTCCTATGGTCGGGTGGTTCGAGCTCGTAGAAGCACATTGTATTTGCAAAAAGAAAGTTTTTATAATACATTGGAAGTTCATAATTGTTTGTTTTTCGGAGTGTAATTGTTCTTGCATTGAGGTAGGTGACATTATCAGTAGACAAACAATGCTCTATGTACATTATCATAGTCATGGTTTTAAAGCCTGTAACTTTACGGATAACTTTACTGTAGGGTTTGAAATTTATTGGTCATTATACTCATCAGTAGAAAAATGATTCAGGTCCATAGAGGATAAGGATACTCGTAATGTACATGTGCATCATCGTTATCCTTGTCCATTTTGAAGTACGAAAGAACTAGAGATTATACTGCACAAGCAAATACATATATAGAAAGGCATGTGAATAATGCTTGGAGTGAGATGGTCTTCTCCACTCCTTGCCTTGTACTTTATTGCAAATTCTCTCAGTTCATACAATGCATTTGGGATATTTCAATTCCCACTTCTCACTAACAATATTCATTCTTATACCTCTAACAAACACCATTCTATCGCTATGAGCAACCTAATGCTCTACCTTCAACACTCACACTTTGTGAATAGTCAAAGGATTGCAATTTCATTGCCTATGATAGTGATTGTTGCATATCATTTGTAAATACCGTATTTTGGAATGACATAGTTTTACAAAACTTCAAGTAATCATCTAAATATGGCCATTCACCATTTCTACATCATATTAGTACAATATGTGGTTCTTCCACCATTCTCCAAGTGATCAGCGTTCCCTTTGCTCCTCTAAAGGCCGCCCCTCTCTATCAACACCTAAACTTAGTTGCATTATTTCAATACAAATGTTGCGGGACAAAGGTGTTAAAGAACTACCTTTGTTTGCTGGTTCTTTTTCTTCTTCTTGAAATGCAACTAGGTCATCTTCCACTTGCTCCCCACACTCTTCAATATCTTTACCAAGATCAAACGAAGGTGATTTGGAATAGTTGTCCACCCCAACCACCATAAAAGCCTCATTCTCGGGGGGGGGGGGCAGTGTGTTAAAAAGTTAAGGATATAGGTGCGAACAACCACTATTTTATAGGGGGTATTACTTCCAATTCTTTTTTTTTTTCACATGCTATCATTATGTCAATTTCTACTTTGGGTTAATAGAAAAATGGCTTGCATTACTTATAATTCCAAATTACCTATTATTCCATACCCTATAGTACTTTAAAGATGTCCAATGCCATTTTTGATACCCTATATTACTCTTAAGTCCATTTATAATTTTTAGCCCCCATGTTTTTAAAATACCCTATCATTTGTTCGCACGTATATTGCTACTCCAACCAATGACTACCCCCCCCGAGGCCTCATTTCTTCCACTTGAATGCATTTCCAAATCACTCGCATTACTCGTACTATCATCTATGAACACAATATCTCGCATGTGGCCAAACACGTCCGAATGTGCTATCTCTAAAGGTTCATTTGCTCATCTTTCCCCATTGTTCGAAAACGCTACCCTAAGTTGTTGCCCCTCAATGCATGCTTCAAGAATCAACAAACGTGCGGGACAACAAAATTTGCTAAGGTTTATGCTATTCACCATGCTTTAAAAGGTATGAACACTTTTCACATTCAAATGTCCAAGCCGATGATCATAAAGCTCAAATGCACCGTCTTTTTTCGATGATTGTTCTAAATTGGCTGCATCTGCTTTATACACCTTGGTAAAGTTTATTTTGTAAAAATATCATTAATGTAGTCCCATTACAATCACCTCTCCATCCGGATCGTTCACAATCCATCCATTTAGGTTCAATTACATCTTCAATCCATTCAACAAAAGTTTGCTTATTGAGAGCAAAATTGCTTGCAACTTGGACACATGAAGGCCATCAATACAACCTCTCTTGAATTTTTCACTCACGAATATTTCAACAATAATAGAACCCATTCAAATTGCTTCCACAACACTATCATCACCCAAATAAATATACATTGACCAATTATCTTGTATGTGTAAAATGTTGCCTTATCAGAAATCATGTATTTTGTTGCTCCCAAATCTATAATCCATTTACACATGACTTTCAAATGTGTTCTATGTTGCGTTGCACATGCGTAGTCATCATCATTTTGGTATTGTTTACGTTATAGCTCTCATTGCTTTTTTGTTTTGTAGCAAAAATATGCAATATGGCCTGATTTGCCGTAACAATAACAAGTCTTGATGTTTTTATGAAGATGGATTTCCCCCTTGTCGTGATGCAACACCATTATGACATTATCACCCTTGGGTTTATTTTTCTTTCTCTTCGACATCTTGTCATCAAACGTGCCGTCACATACTCCATAGTCAATTCTTTCATTGGCATTGTCTCTAAGATGATGATCAAATGTTCATATGATGGTGGTAAGCTCTTGAGCAAAGCTGATGACAACATCTTCGTTTCTTACAAACATCTCCAAGTAAGCAAGCTGATCCACAAGTGCCTTGACCTTGTTGATGTGGTCAAATAAGTCATCACCTTCTTGTATCTTGTACCTAAAGAACTTGTGGCAAACAAAGTGAATGTTTGACAAACTCCTCGTTTCGTGGATGTTGCAAAGGATCTTCCATAACTCCGCTGGTCCTTTGTAACTCCTTATGTGCGTAAGTTGGTTGTCCGCCAAGTTGAATGCAATGATGGATTTTACATTCTTATCGTGTCTTTGGTATTTTCTATTTACTTCGAGATCAATGTTGGAAGGTGGGGTTTTCCTCGGATTCATCCATAATGCCCCAAAGGTCCATGGAAGCCAACCCCATTTCCAATTTGAATTTCCAAAGGTTGAAGTTCTCTTCATTGAACTTGTCCATGACTCTAGCACCCTCACCCTCATCTTACACTCAAAGGTTGGGGATATTCTCTCTTACCACTCAAATCTTTTATGTAAAACGATTAAATGCACCCAAAAACTTGACAAACCTCGATTAAACTCTCTTAGATTAAATGAGCCCCTCTTGGACTTAAATATGCCCTTACACCTCAATCCATTCAAATCATGCATTTAACTTTAAAATGTGTCCTTCCACCTCAATCCTACTCAAATGAGGCTCTTTGCTCTCAAATGTGTTTTTACACATTCAATTTACTTCAACTAGATGTTTTAAAACTATAATGAGCCATATTGCTCTCAAAATTGCCTTTGAACTCTAAATCCACTCAAATAAGTCCTTTTGGTTTCAAATGCACATTTACACCATTGACAGAAGTCAAGTCCTTTTGAAGACAAATAAGGTCTCTTGCTTTCAAATATACCTTTGCACCCTAATATCCAATCAAATAAGCCCTCTTGGTCTCAAATGCACCTATGCACCGTCGATCCACTCAAGTCATATTTTTTTGAACTCAAATGAGTCCTTTTGCTCTTAAATTAACCCTCTACAACTCAAATGTATATTTGCACCCTTAAACCACTTAAACAAGCCGACCTCAACTCAAATGCACCTTTGCGCTTCCAATACGCTCAAAACAAACCCTCTACAACTCAAATGTGCCTTTGCATTCCCAATACATTCAAATCAAGCCCTCTTCAACTCCAATGTGCCTTTGCACCCTCAATAGGCTCAAATGACCTCCAACACTCTGAAATGTGCACGATTGTACTCAACAACCTCAAATCAGACCCCCTCAACTCAAATGACCTTAATTCCCTCAAATGTGCACAATTGCACTCAACAACATCAAATCAACTCATATTATATTCAAATGACCTTAATACCTAATGAACTAGCAATCCAGTCTCTAACTTTAGGACATGCGTGAGTGGGCCCATACCTATTAAAGTGCAATATAACTAGATTAAATTGCACAAGCAAATACACAAACACAAAGGCATATGAACAATGTCTGGAGTGAGATGGATTTCTCCACTCCTTGCCTTGCCCTTTATTGCAAATTTCCTCCTTGGTTCATACGATGCATATGGGATATCTCAACTCCCACTTCCCACTAACCATGTTCTTTATTATACATGTAACAAATACCATTCTATGACTACAAGCAACCTAATGCTCTACCTTCAATAGTCCATGCTAAAAAATTAAGTATTAAGTGGAAGAATCACAACCAAATTGGTATGTGCAAGGGGTGGTAGCGAATGACAAGCAAGGACATGCAAGGATAGGCATGCAACTGTTAGTTGCTTTGGTGTCTTACATGTTGTAGGATAGATGGACATGTGTATTTTCCACTTTTTCCGCTTCATTTGTCCAACGTCTCCTGTTGTTGGATCTCCTTGCCGATTTTGTTTATTGTTTTTTTGCAACCATAAGGCCAAGAAAGTTCAATAGTGTCATTATTTTCATAGAACGAGATAGAAGTTGACTGTCCACAAAACTAAAGTCAATTTACGGTGGCTCTTTTGCCAAAAGAAAATTGGAGGTTGTGCCAAGGAGCATGGAGGGTTGCGATAAGGCAAAGGTTCTCAAATTCATAGTGTTACATGGAGGGTTACGATACCAAGGTTGGAATGTCTACACAAGTGGGTTAATTTCACCCTCCCACGTGAATGTTGAGTATGTCTTTGGTATGTGGTTTTGGCTACATGATGAGAATTCTCCATATTGTGGCATGAGCATATTCTTGAGATTTTGAATCTCATGATGAAGTCATGTGCATGCCGCACTAGAATGTGTTGTAGAAGTGATCCAAAATAGTATTGGTGTGTTGTGATTGTCAAGTATTCTCATGAATTCATTGTCAAGAAATTGGACTAGCAACGGACAAAATTTCATGTGTTAGTCATGTATTGTGTAATGTGATGTTCCTTAAAGCATTTGATGCACACTTCCCCCATTTCTCCACCTTTGTTGTAAAATTTGTTGTAGACCTCCCATATGATCTCGAACCTTACATGGACATTGTCCATCACCATGGGAAGGGATGCCATGATGGTAGGTTTACCCATCATACCGTGCCCTTGGTACACTATCCTCATGGAACATTATAACTCAATGTTCTACCATTTACGATCTGCCTACCAGGTTGCTCGAACGCCCTACCATACATTGGGCAAACAAACCGGCAACGGGGCCCAAAGCCATTCGTGGACATCCTCAAGAACCGAGTTGCTTTGATAACACCTTGGTAAAGTATGATATGGCAAGCTTCCTTGGCATATACCCCCCCCCCATTAACCTCTTGATACTTGGTCAATTAACTACCCTTCCCACTATGGAGCCCAACTTTTGAAACGAAGGCATTGAGCCATATATTGCATCATGGATGACCATGATCAACAGAAGGCGAACGGGCTCACAATGACATTGGTGCTAGAACACCAACATTTTCTTTCTTTCTTTCTTTTATTTTCTTCACGCACATGAGCAAGGATTCTGTCTTTGAAAGGGGCAATAATTTTGAAGGCCCCTTTAGTTTTTATTAATGTTTGTCTTTTGACTAGTGTGACCGGTGTCTTCCTAGCCCGATGCACCCACGATCACATGTACCCCCACCTCCTCACCTTTCCGTAATGGTTGGGAATTGTAGTGCATCAACATCACCACCAACACATTGTCCATTGTATATAAGATAACATTTACCATGAGGCCAAACTCGGATTAGTACAATAGGGTCCAAAAATATTTCGAATTTTGGATGTACTCCCAGTTTTATGCTTCAAAACTAGTTGCATTCAATTGCATGTAGCTACCTCATTATATATTATTTTTTCACCAAATCAATTGCAACTTGTGAAGCCATTAGTGGTCTTTAGTCATCACCTCTTAATCATGAGCACATGTCAAAAATTTAAAGATTTGGTTGTAATTAGAAAATTGTGTTGTCAAGAGCTCAAACATGCAACTTCCCTTTTGGAGCTCGTGGCGCCACCTCGTTGTTTTGATGGCATGTATTCATTGCAAGGTTTAGTCTACAAAGTTCAAGATTACAACATGGAATGTCATTGCAATGGAGATTGGCTTGCACATATGAGATATGGTGGCTTGAAGTTGTTTTGGAGGTAGTTTGGCCAACAACATTGGAGTTGCCTTTGTTGTTCTGTTGGTGGTTGAATCTATTGATTTTTAGATTGTGCATTGGGTCATTGAGAGGTACCATGCCGTACAAAATCTTGAGTGATGAAGAAAGGGGTCGCATTGTGGGAATGCGTGAGAGTGGAATGAAGAGTTCAGACATTGAATGTTCCACGGCCAACTGTTTCTACTATCTTGACAAATTGGAAGGTCTAAGGGAGTGTAGAAATTTGAAACCCTGATGTGGTAGGCATTGGAAGTTGAGTGATCGCGATTCTAGAGCGTTGGCACGTTATGTTAGAGATGATAGAAGACAACCATTGTCGGAATTATCAAGCCTATTGAACGTGACACAACAATTTACATGATCACCCTCAACAATTGAAACTTATGGAAGATGGTGCTCCAGTCCACCGTAGCTCACTTACGTTGCAATGGAGACAAGCTCATAATACGGCAAAACTAATTTGGCCTGCAAATTCTCCATATTTGAATCCCATAGAAAATTTATGGAAGATTGTCAAAAGATTTGTTACGACATTGTCCTAGACCCAAAAACAAGGAGGAAATGGCACAAACCATTCAATCAACATGTGATACAATATCTTTGGAGCAACTCCAAACTTTGATTAGAACTATGCTTGATAGAATGCAAGCAATTATTTCAGCAAGAGGTGGTAGCACTAGATGGTAGATACTATATATTATGATAAGTTTTTTTAAATGTATTATTTTCTACTTTTGTAATGCAAATTTTTCATATTGTCAAAGTATACTCTATTATCTTTCCAACACAATTTACGGTTTGTGAATTGATGAATTTTTGAGCCTGCAAGAGGTTTTCAAAGTTTGTAGTTTTCATTCTCATTCAACTCCAGGCCAAAAATTCGAAATATTTTTGGACCCTACTGTACAAGACGACTAGTAAAATGTAAATCGAGTTCTTTACCAAAAAAGTTAGTGATTTTTGAAGCTTGTACTCGCATATCTTATTCATTATCAAATTGAAAGGCGCTACTTTGAATTGGCCCTTAAGAGAGCTTTTATAATTTATGGTACCAAACATGTTCCGCAACAAATGACGTCTGAATCGTTTATTTTCTTTCTTCGTGAGGGAAGCGAAGCAATTCTCTTTCTTCGTGAGGGAAGCGAAGCAATTCTCTTTCTTCTTGAATGATCATATAAGTCCATCCTAATTATGTTGACTGTTGAACCTAGATAGTTTACACATAGTCCAATCTCTTTTGACCACAACAATTTTGGTGTGTGTTCTTAGAGAGTCGGCACCGAACCCACACACCACTCTAATACACATGTGTCCGATTAAGATAAGCAATTGGATGAATCCCGTTCACCTTAGAGAAGCTATACTAGACGTGAATGTCACCCTAGAGTTTGTTGGTCAACATTCAAGGACTTGCAAAGTACCTACCATTGAATAGCACCCAATTGTCAACTAGACCTTGGAATTAGTGTGGCCCACATCGATGACCAAACGCTTTTGGTGTACACGGTCTAAAAAATCAATAACTCGGTGTATCTAAGGTTAAAAAAAAAAGTTCATCAACTTGCCTCCTCATGTTCATCATTGCGTATTTCTAGTACTTCATCCATGCATTTTCCGTCGTCCACACAACATGACATGTTCCAAAAACATGTTTGAAGTAAGTACTTACAAAGAGAATACTCCCAAAGTTTCATCCCTGGATGAAACTTTGACCACAATTTTTCCTTCTTCTCTTACAGGTTATTTATCCCCAACACCTCCAAGGCCACTTATGAGCCACTTTAGAGAACCGGCCAGATGTGATCTAAGTGACTCACTAACGGTGAGTTGTTTATTCCTGTGCACTACAATTTGGTATGGAAGTCCATGCTTCTTAATGGATACAAAAGGCCTCATCACACACGAGCCAAGAGCCGTGACCATGAAATTGTGAGAGCCCAAAAGAAAGTGTCCAAAGGCCGTCCCAACACACCTCCAAAATCATGTAGTGTGGTCACGGATCCTCAAGTGTAGTGTGAAGTCATATGTGACCGGGTCCTCAACGAAATGCTATTTCATGAATTTTTATTCATGCGGATCCTCACACATGATAAAATAGTGTAAATCAATGGTTGTAAGCGTTCGGAGTGCCATGGTCTCCTGGTTTTGTGTTAGGCCTACCTCCAAGAGGTGGTTTTTGAAAATAGTCCAAGTGACCATGAAACGTGATCTATTGGCTGCCATGTAGGAATCCATGTAGACTTTACATCCATCTTGCATCCACATACTCCGTCGGTCCCTCAAGTGTAGTGTGAAGTGAACTTGGGCCGGCTCTGCCTTTTCCACCAATGAGAGTGCTTGAAGTGATATGATCACGGGCTCTTAGTCTCGTGTGTGAAGTGGCTCTAACTTCCATTTGGCCCACTTCTCCTATGACATTGAACATGCAGCTAATACAAGGTGACTACATTGATTATCCCAATTAGTGTGTGTTACTATTTGGAGTTACGTTGTGCTATAACTATTTGACGAGAATGTAATATTTTGCAAGAAAATTTATTTACGTCCTATAATGTCCAAACAACCTATTGAACTTTCGTTCGTAAAATGAAATTCATGAGTAAGACGTTACCGCTCTATGTGACTATTTTGGAGGGCTACGTGGTCAAGTGTGGCTCCAAGAACAAATTCCAAAAACACATGTGTTTAAAATAGGTTGGATTACATGCTCAAAATATGATAACCATTCTAGGTTCAATAGTCAACAAAATTGTGGGTGTGTTTGTGGGAGGGGGGGTGCATATATGACCATTTTATGAGCACGAGAGTCTTCACTTTGATAATGAATAAGATGTTCATACGATCTTTAAAAATTATGAAGGAAGTGGCTACGACCTCGACTTGGATTTGCTAAGCATCAAGTACTAATGACGCGTTTCATATCATGGGAGAAGTGGGCTAGAGTAGCCATTTAAGACCCATCTACCTTAAACCATGATGGATAGAGGTAACCGACTAGGTTAATCCAGCTTAATCTACAGAGGATTAAGCTGGATGTACAACCTTGATTAGCCACTATGAGCCAGATTAAGTAACTACACTAAATATTAGGTTGATAGTGTCATATGGTATTTTATTTCACCATGGCAACGTTTCTAATGCCACTTCTTATGAATAAGTTTACAAGTCATGTCATCTCAATTTACTTTTCAACCATCCAAATGCCAATTATTGAAACAAAGTTTGGTGTTATTTGCATCCTAACATTTCTATAAGGAAATATTGTCATGGGTTATGGAAATTTTGGTGAAAAATCACTTACAAAGGAAGCAACAACAAATGGAACATTTTAAATCTATGTTGCCCAAACTTATGTTTCCAAGGGATGACAAATAATGTTAGGTTTACATTTAGTGTTTGGTGTGACACTACACGGGCGGTTGAAAATTAGTATTGATCAAGAGTAAATAGAATTGGTGACACTAAATAATGTTTAGTGTATTGCCAAATTGACCTCTTTCCGGGAACCAATAATGTGAGGTCACTTAGGAGCACTTCACACACAAGCCAAGGGCCGTGACCATGTAATTGTGAGGACCCTTGATTCCCATCCAAGGCTATATCCTTGACATGGTCCGCTAAAATTTGTGTCAGGGTCTACTGTGAGGCCAAACCCCCCACCCTTAAGCGTCCGTAGTCCGAGTAGTGGGTTTGGGCTCACATTCCTCCGCGGTATTGGATTTGGACTTGGATGAGTCCATAGTGCAAGGTTCACCCTTCAAGTGGTCTTGGATTTAATTGGTGTCTCCATACCGTACATAAGCCTTTAAGTATTAAGAAATACTTATGTGACTTATGTCAATCTCTCCCTCGCACCTTTGGTCTTTGCTTCCTTTGTCTTGCCATCGCGAGAGTGCTCCACCTTCTCCATTAATTTGTGCACGTGGTTTATTTTTAAAGAGAGGATGCAAGTGTTAAAAAACACTATTCTCTATAGTCAATCTCAAATACATTTACTTGTGAAAGCCACACATAACACTAACTAGCATAATGTAACTAACTACTTGTCTATGAGCTAATTAAGTAGGCTATCTACTAAGCTCCTTCATGAACCCATCTCTTTACTTTCTAATTACATAAACCTAGCTCCTTCATAAACCCAACTCCTTCATGAACCCAACTCCTTAGCTTCTAACTAAATAAACCCAGCTCCTTCGTAAACCCAACTCTTTACTTTCTAACTAAACAAACCCAGCTCCTTCATAAACCCAGCTCCTTCATGAACCCACAACTTTGTAGTTGTAATCCCCAACTACCTCACTAATTATTCAAGCCCTTAACTAATCTTCCTACCTAATTTTCCTAATTCTACTAACAACCCCTTTCTAATCACACAATTCTTCTCTAATCCTAAAATCCTAAAATCCTAGAGAGGAGAGGGGGAGAGAGAATTTCCTAACTTCACTAAGACTAACTAATCCACACAAGTATATTTTTGCACTCATCACAACCTCAAGTGCTCAACTCTTAAACATGGAACTTGCAACCACGTGTATTCAAAACATGAACTTTAAGTACCACAAATCGGAATCATGAATTAACTTTAAAATCCTTCACGTCAACACTAATTCTACCAAGAGGTCAAGCCCTCTTCAAGGCTAACAAGCCTTGGCTCTCAAACTAAAAACTAAGCACACACATGTGCTCCAATATGGCTTCCCACACCCACACTTATAACTCGTGGGGTGCCTTGGAGCACAAAGGAAAGAGAGGATGAGTGAGGGAAAAATGAGGGATTATATAGTAAGCTTGAGGGGGTGAGCACCCTCAAGGCTCACGATAAGCCCTTGAGATTTCCTCCTACTTAGTAGGCGCCAATCCTATCTTCTAAGCCTTCCTCCCTCAAATGATCAACAAGGATCCTAATTCGAACATTTAACTAGCCTTGGCTTTCTACCTACCACACTTTACCAAACTTGGGATGCTTCAACCCAAACTTAGCCTCCTTCGCTTTCCGCCGCCATAACTTTCTCCCCTTACTTTCCCAAATCGTCGCTCACCACTTAATTCAAACCACGATGCTTAACTCGTGATTTGATTGGTGCTTTGAGAATTTGCTTATCCTCCACCTTGCATTCTTCCTTGGACCTTCCCCATTAAGTGGCCATGATGAGGTGGTCCACTTGTGCGCTCCATGTGATCCTCCATTCATCCCAATTCGAATGCACTTGCCTCTTGAGTCACTTTGGTTGTCTCCATCCATTTGTACTAGCCTACTCACTAACTACTCAATCCAAGTTCTCCTTACCTATCCTTATTCACTCAAATCCTTCCGAAGGTAAAAACACAATAACAACTCACATCCTAGCCTCTTACAACATGGTACTTCTAAGACTAACATTTCACTCTTTTTATATTTTTGTGAAGTAACATGCTACTTCAAAGTGCATCAACTAACGTTTCAAGGGTCTAAGACTAAATGTGGGCACCCTTTTGGGCTCACATCTACCTCTTGGAGGTGGGCTTGTGTCACGCTCCTCTTTTACACATGAATAATACAATCATGAATGCACATGAGACACTGATATTGAGAACTTTCAAACTTTGTACATTACAAAGCTTTACAACTTAAACACAAATATTATGATTGTTGTGAGCTAGAACCACCCAACCATAGGAGAAAGACAAAAAGACGATCCTCTCTCCTCCTCTGAGCTCTCTCTTATACCCAAAGGCACTCCTAGTCTTATCCATCTTCATCCATAGTTTCTCAAAAATACTTCTAGAAGCATCAAATATTACTAAATTTAGTATGCATCTTCCTTATCTATATACATAGATCATTTCACTGCATAATCTTTTCTTATCTTTTGGCTCAATCACAATCCTTTAGTTGGAACTGTCTAATTCTAACTTGATTCTTTCAGCCATTCTTTTAGTTGGAACTGTACAATTCCAACTTGATTCATTCATCCATTTTTCTAGTTGGAATTGTCTATTTCCAACTATATTTATTCATTGAGAGTTGCCTAGCTCTAATGAACAACATCCATCTATTGGGAGTTGTCTGACTTTGATTCATATCTTCTAGTTGGAGTTGTCTAGCTCCAATGAACAACATTCATCCCCTAAGAGTTGTCTGACTCCAATTCATATCTTCTAGTTGGAGTTGTCTAACTCCAAAACAAAGATCTTCTAGAAGGAGGTGTCTAACTCCCAGTTGGAGTTGTCTAGCTCCAACGTAAAGTTCTTGGATTGAGAGTGGTCTAACTCCTATGCACAATTCCTTCATGGGTTGTTTAGCCCTTGTGCACCACTCCCTCTTGGGTTGTTTGACCTGATTCCTTCTTTTGAGTTGTCTAACTCCAAACACCATTTCCTCACATGCTAAGTACAACAAAGTATTTCTAGTCTTTCCTTCTTGCATAATCCTACATTAACTTTTAATATGGGTATATCACAACTTGACAAAAATTCCGGAAGATCCCAAAACATTATTTATAGTCTTCCATGTAAGAATCCATGTAGAACTTTCATCCATGATAATATCTTTGCATGCTTAGGCCTTCACCTTCTAGTGTGAAGTGAACTTGACAGTCTTGGCCTTTTCGACCAATGAGAGATCTTAATATGCAATGGTCACAAGCCTTTAGTCTCGTGTGTGAAGTGGCCATGAGTGTCCACATCCTTTGTACAAGATATAATATTAGATATTGGCAAGGTGGGACAGTGGTTTTTCCATGTTATTGGTATGTAATTAGCAATGAAGCCTACATTTATTGAAGTTAGTTAAATTCAATAAAATTGGCTAGACCTTTTTTGTTTATAATGTAGAAAAACCGAAACGGTGAATGATCACTATTGGTGCACTAGATTAGCGGTAGACTAATTATTGTGTGGACCCAAACTGGCTGAGAGTGAATGTGGTGGCCCAAAAAGGATGCAGTAATAGGTGGGATACATTGATTGGCATGATGGGTGTTGTTTCACACCACTTGCGATAACTTTTGGGTGCTGTAGATAGTTTTTCGATTGGGGTTCCAATTAAAAAAACCCACAGGGAAGACTAAATGAGTGTCAGAGGTAACTCTAGATGTCACTATTAGGTGAATTGATAGATCACAATGGATCGGGAATGAATTTAAGACAATAAACACATGAAAAGCCCATTTTAAGGTAGTAATGGAGCTCATTAAGGGGTAAATTTGGGGATAAGGGTCATTCAATGCTGTACATGCAATTGCTCAGTCTCTCCCTCACAACCAACCCTCTACAATATTGGTTCTTTTATTATAATGATTTAATGAAGAGAGTCACAACTCAACAATAGTCTTTTGAGTGGGCAATAGTCTTACACACCCAAGGCCAAGGCACCTTGATTTGGACCATAGTCTCTTCGTTTAAGTGCCCAGTGACCATAGGCCATACCACAAGTTAGTAGATATCTACCACATTTTACACTCCCACCCCTCAAGCTTTTAGATGATTTCATTTAAATTAATTAGGTGAATTGATAGATCACAATGGATCGGGAATGAATTTAAGACAATAAACACATGAAAAGCCCATTTTAAGGTAGTAATGGAGCTCATTAAGGGGTAAATTTGGGGATAAGGGTCACTCAATGCTGTACATGCAATTGCTCAGTCTCTCCCTCACAACCAACCCTCTACAATATTGGTTCTTTTATTATAATGATTTAATGAAGAGAGTCACAACTCAACAATAGTCTTTTGAGTGGGCAATAGTCTTACACACCCAAGGCCAAGGCACCTTGATTTGGACCATAGTCTCTTCGTTTAAGTGCCCAGTGACCATAGGCCATACCACAAGTTAGTAGATATCTACCACATTTTACACTCCCACCCCTCAAGCTTTTAGATGATTTCATTTAAATTAATATTGTGACAGTCAATCACTTTTTATCCCTTTGGATTTAACACAATCTTATTGAAATTAATGCATTAAAATTTATAATTATGACTTGCTCTAGTTACGAGTAACGGGAACCGAGTATCCGACCCTAAGCGAAACGAACCGGACCGGAACTAAGCGAGCGAGTCTAATTCACGAGTCCATAGTCTAACGGGGTCGGCCATAGTCTAAGTACCCAGTAACAAGTCACCAGTTCCAAGTAACGAGTCTCACAGAGAGGGCCATAGTCTTAGTTACAAGTCACCAGTCACAAGTTCCAAGTCAGGTCTTGTTCTCGAACCTGGAGCTGGCTTCTTCTACCTTTATATTGACCCTTGAGTCGGGCCCCAAACGATATGGGTTAAAGGGTCAGCTCCTCCTTCACACACCGCCTCTCCCTCACGACCAGGCGCATCGTCTCCACCAGGATACTTTGCAGGGCAAATTCTCTCACCCTTCTTCACTTTCGAATTGGATTTCGCAAGCCCGCAGATTCCACGGCTACAATCTTTGAGAGTTTAATTGGAAATGTTTGCTCGATTTACCTGAATCAGATTTGACTTCCACCAAAAAGAAGCCATCCTCCACTTGGATCATGCCGACTCTCACCCGAGCTCATTTTCTCCAGAACAACGGACAACTGACGCCTACACTCTGAATGTTGTCGAAAGCTTTTTAGAGATCAGGATGAACCTGCGACACACTTTACAAGAAAACTGGCAAAACAAAAATCGATCGATGACACGATCTATTCAGCACCAGATTCTAAACCACATCACTGCCACATGGAACTCTGGATCTTACTTAGCCTTAGCCATCACCTTGGGCTCCACTTTCTACAAGGCCTCACACGAGACTGAAAACTTGAATGCACTTTCTCTCAACTAGTTAACACAATTTCCACCAACCGGGATTGATCACTTCACACACTGCTCCCGTTCCTGGCCAACACATAATTAAATTTCAAGAGAATCTCCCACCCTCTTCCCGAGAATGAGGTTTACAAAAGAGAACTGCTTCACACCTTGATATTGTACGAGACTATGGTCCAAGCAAATTGACACTCACAGAGGATCAAATCCCCTTTCCCAGGAATAACATATTATTCTTACACTTACTTCACACGGTGCACCTTGGATATGGATAAGTAAAGTCCGCTCCCTTCTCAGGAGGAACCTGACATGTTGTTATCAAATCATTCAACTATTCTTTACTTAGGACTGGTTCTAAAAGATAGGTTTCTCATGGCACAAGTAAAATATCTCTCCTTTCCTCCACATGTCTGAAGGATTCTGATTTCGAATTCATCACTACCCATACACATTCTTATTTCATTCCTCAATAAACATCACTCACCAGTTAAACACTTCATGACAACGAGTAGTGTCCCTTTACCCTTTCACATGGATCCAGAACCAAGCACAAACTCATACACAGATTCGCTCACACCATGACTTTCTCCATCTGGAGTCTTCCTGGATTACACATCAAAATTCCCTACCCCCCAAACCACTACGACGAGTATCTCTCTCCTCCAGAAGTATCCCGTTTCTCTCAGGCACACACACTCGATCACATTAAATGAGACATTCAGACAAAGAACTTCATGAATGATACAATTAAACCAACAGTGTAACTTGGGGTAATGAATTGTAATACTCTTTATGTATAAAGGGAAAATTTGATACATATCACAAAGGGCTTCACACCCTGATAAACGGCCACGCTATGGACATTCAAAATCACTGGAGCAAAGGAGGCTCTCTTCCCGAGAGGAACTGAACTATCCTCTCCCCTCTTCCTGATCTATATCCCATGATCTAACTTCTCCAACTGCCACATCTCTCCGTAGCTAGATCTCAAGGGTCTTTTCAAAATAATCACATGACTATAGTCCTGCCCAAACGACTCTTCCTCTCCTGAGATTTGGTTTGAGATGAGCAAAATAAGTTACCTCTTGCTCATTTCCACTAACTAGTCACTAATCACCTATTTCAGTGTTCATTCTACCTTCTAACTTACACTTTGAGTTCACATTTCATCAAAATTCAAAAATGTCTACTTCTGGACCAAAAATTTGTACCACAGGTACCATTGAGTTAACCATTTTGTATGCAAAGTAGGATATTTTGATGCTCAAATTATAGAAACTTTAGTGTACAAATAGAGGATTTGACTTACTTGCCTATTTGGGAAAGTATAACTAATTATTTACAGAGAATAAAATTATGAAACTACTTGCATTTTTATTTTATTTTTGAGACAGAAGGCCGACATGCCAACGCCAAAGCACAGGAGGCAGTTAGCCACCTGGCAAGTTTTTGTCAAGTAGAGAGGAGATTTCACAGCCGGGAATCGAACCGCCAACCTCTTCCTTAAGATTTGGGTATCTCTCCACCATCATCTAGTAGTTTAGGGTCGTCTCGGACCAACTACTTGCATTTTTCATCATTTCCTCTACTCCATCTCTGAAAAATATTGCCAAATTTCAAGCCACTCTTTTTGGCTGAATCATATTATTTTTACCGTTTTCTGTATATCTACCTTATGTACATACGTCATATTGAAATCTTGTATCAACGTAGATAATGATCATAATGAGAATGTGGGGCTTATGTAGCTTTCTTCTTAATTGGACACATAATTTTGCATGGAAAGGTCAATTTCTAGAAAAGAACATACATACACCAAAAAAAACACATGTTATGGGGCTATGTAAAACCATTTTTTTGGCCATCGCCTGTCCGAATTGGGCTAGTTTCGACGTTTGATGACTTTCATCCGGCAATAGGCAGTTGGAGGCCATCCAGATCAAGAAACTGAGGCGATTGCCGTTCGGAAGCGGTTACAGAGTCTAACCGACTCTTTCCCTTCTCCAACTTGATGAGGAGGTGGCTGCCGAAGGAAGAGCAGGCTATTTTCATATTGTGCAGATCTTACATAGTCTCAAAGTTAGCTTTAGCAATAGTCTAGGAGGTCTGAGACTCAGTGATTGAGTCAGGCCATAGTCGTATCCCAGAGCATGAGGCTCGGAGGGATTGGCCATAGACAAATGAGTCGAGTGATTCGAACTCTTATATGTCTTGGAAGCTTGATAAGTAAAGACTGGAAATTGTATGAGCAAATTGTCTTGGTTGTTTGTGAATTAAGTGTGTTGTTACTTGTGTGTGTGTGTGAAGTTGTAATGTGAGATTGATCAGTGTCGACATAAGTCAGGGCAAATAGTCTTATATTGTAACAACAATTGAGTAGTGAAGTTTGAGTGAGTCAAGAGTGAAGAGACAGAGAAACTCATTGAGGCTAGTGGCCGAGAGTCGTAATGTCTTAGAGGCAATTGGCCAAGAGAAATGTCTGAAGTGTGGATGAACCGTGAAGGTGGAGTAATAGCAAGGCAATGTGTGAGGTAATAATCTGATAAGTGAAGCCAGAGAGTGGCCAAGCAACTCGTCCGAGGAAGGAAGTTGACGGATGCTAAGAGCCTGTCGGAAAGAAGGCTGATACTGAATGAACTTAATGAGACGTATGAGAGGCAATAATCTTAACCTGAGAGAATCAGTGAAGTGAGAAGTGAGAAAGGCCATAGTCTTGAGAGAATGATCAAGAGAACAGTGAGCGATAGTCGATGGCCGAAGGCAATAGGCTTAGGGTTAGGCTATAGCCGAGGGCAGTGAGTGCAGGCGATTAGCCAAGCCAAGAGGGCTGAGAGCCATAGTCGTGAGAGAGGGTTGTGAGAACCCAGGGTAAGGACTAATAGCCATCCGAGAGGGCGATAGCCTTACAGGAAGAGAGGCTTGAGAGACAGTGAGAGGCTATAGCCAAGACAAGTGGAGATATCCCACTGGCTACTAGCCGAGAGACTAGAGAAATTCAGAGAGAGAGAGAGAGAGATAGGACCATTGCCTGTGAGCAAGATATGGAAGGGCTGATGGCAGGCTATAGGCTGTCAAGATGCTACCTTCCCGAGAAGGAGAAATTACCATATTGGAGTAAGACTTTACCATTTACATGCTATTATTAGTTGAAATAGACTAAAGCCTTAAGGAAAGGATATCGCCTAGCTGTTGATGTATTGATTTCATATTAACCTGTGGATGCTTGCTTGAGATGAGTCATCAGATGATTGAAGATGAAGGTGGTGACTTTGGCATTATGAAGACATGCATGATAATTGTAAGTTGTTAAATAAGGAAGTAATTAAGGAACATTTCCAATTATGTACATGGCATTTTCAAGACTATGCGGTTACAAAAAGACATTACCCCGGACTTCGGTCCTGACGAATTGCCAATGACAACTTGCCAAGCTATTGAGCTCACGATTGAATAGGTCAAAGACATAGAGTGATAGAGAATTCCCTGAGATAGGACAAAAATCACTCACTACGGAAATACCACAAATGAACCATAAGAGTGGAGAGTAAGCCGAGTAATGAAGGAACTAGAGAATAAAAGACGTAGATTGTTATTGTAATCCTTAATCCAATGTGACATTAACCCTTATAGACACTAGCTCAGTCTTCCCTGTGACCTAGTTCCCTGGGTTGTTGTTTTTAAGTGATAGCAAAAAACTAACTACATTTTGGCGCCGCTGCCGGGGAAGGCTGTGGTCGTCTTTTAAGGTTAAAATTGGAAAGGAATTAATAACAGATGGTCGGTGTCACCCATAATGAACACAACAAACAAATGGGGGTCTAGAGGTCGTAGCAATAGAGATAAGGTACGAGTCCGTAGAAGTCAAGACCAATACGACTCACCTGTGTCTAATTCTACCCTTCCTCCTAGACCTTACAAAGTTTGTCCATTGCAAGAACCCATTGTGAAAGTTGACAACCGAATCTACGAACTGCTAAGCATTTTCACTGATAGACTCACTAGATTAGAACATTACGTTTATAACACGTCGGAGAGATTAAAGAGAGATAAATACCGAGAAGATAATCTCCCAGGTGCGGAAGCACTATGGAGTCAAATCCAACAAGGAAAAACAAGGGAGGTTAGAGAAGATATTAGTGTACCTAGTGACCCAATTAGAGTCCGACCGAAGAACCGTAGAGGATACAATAGAGATGATCCAATAGAGTTGTCAGGAAAACCTAGGACAATCGACATAACCCAATGTCGTTATTGTTCTAGCTAATCCTCGACAAACTAATGGAGTGGTGTTGGCAAGTCCCGGAATCTGCTAAACTAAAAATATACTCGGGAGCGTATTTATTTTCCGCTTTGTATAGATTTTTCCGCTTCACTTATCATGGGAACGGAATCTCTATTGCACCTGAAGTGGCCTTACCCAAGGAATTTATAGAGCGATTTATAGCGTTACCCTTAGATTTATAGTGTAATATTACCAACCGCATTTGGAACCAAGGAAAAGGTTATAGACGAGTCGTTGTGAAGGAAAATTCCCCTGTCTTACCCTTGTCCCTTTGGTTCTTATTTTGTGTCTACGGAAGATTAAAGAGTGTAACGTCGAAAGTAGTACCACCAGTTGACGGTACATGGCAAGGAACTAAATTGTCCAGGACAGAGTATAAATTTGTGTTCGGAAAACCGAATTACAGAGCTACACCTTTTATACCTGATTTTCTGGATCGAAATCCTTTATATTTTAACCCAATTGATTTTAGAACGATATGTTCGTAGAGGGTTAAGTAATTAGAGAGAGGCAGTCAAACTGGAACCTGCTCATGAGAAATCTCATTCTCAACCTGCATCCGTAAGGAGAGCAGCTAGCGATAAAGCTAGAGAAGATAGAGCAGCAGCCAGAGAGTATAGAAGACAATTACTTGAAAAGAGAAGAAGTTGGGTTCAACCATTTTTAGAAGAAGCGAGGGGAGGCTCCGATAGTACCCCGGAAGGCAAATTTGAGACCCCTTTAGGTAAACCTACAGTAAGTGGTGAGAGAGATTTTTTGTCACCCAAAGTTTTATTTGCTACAGAAGACTCACCTACTCCATCGCTGTGGGCTACTGCTTATGAACCCACCCCATCCCCTCATATTAGTTTACAAGGGAACCCACTGTACACACCCTATACACCAGCAATTAATTTAAACATAGCACCATTATTCAACATGGCAGCTAATCCACCTAGAATTAACAGTGTAGTTAATTTACCCTACTTTTTGGGTAGACCAGGGACAGATCCTGATGTCCATGTGAGGAAATTTGAAGTTGCATGCGGTGCAAATAGTGTTCCACTCAATAAAATAATGGAAGTATTTGCAGCCACTTTGCAAGAAAATGCATTTTTATGGTTTTCCCGTCAACCACCGTTTGCTGATTGGGATGCCCTTAAAGACGCATTTCTTTTATATTTTAGACCCTTGGGATTTGAAAACAGTCTGATGGAAAAACTTAGAACAATCCGTATGGGTATGAATGAGACCGTCGATAATTATTGGGGAAGAATGAGTGATATCCTATTGAGAATGGGAGCTCACCAGATCCCAGATAACTTTTTGAGAAATATTTTTATAGGAGGATTATACCCCTCTGAGTTGAAACTTTATGTAAGAGAACGCACACCAGCTACCAGAGAGGATGCATTTGCATTGGCAAAGGCATGGGAGGAGTCTCGTGTAGAGGATCGATACACCTTTGATAACTATAATTACGACCTCTATGACCAACCCAAGAACGATCAATCATATCAACCAATATTACCAAACCAAGCGCTCACATATCCCGGTGCTAAGCCAATGATTGATGCTACCCAATTTAGACATCCCAGTGCAAGCTTGTTTGCACCACCAAAAATTATACAAAAACCCCTACCGGTTGTACAACCTACTTCACAAGAATTAGCCCTTATGGACATTACTAAGAAGTTAGCCGACTTAGAAGTCAAAATTACCAGAGGAGCTAATAAACGACCGCAACCAACTGAGGAGAGAACTAATATTTGGTGTAATAATTGTAAGGGGCATGGTCATTTGTCTAATGAGTGTCCCACCCCAAAAGGTCTACGTGTTAAATGTACCTTTTGTGGAGGAAACCATTCGGTAAACGACTGTTGGAATTTAACAAAGAGTCATGCGGTTAACCAAATAGACACTAACCAACCGCGACCTTGGCAACAAGAGCGTATGGATAGTGGACCTAATGCGAGTTATAACCCCAAAAAGAATTTTAACCGTAGGCCAGTACCTCTTAATTTTGGGAATAGACCAACTTGGAGCAATACTAATCAACCACCCAATTGGAATGGTCCACCATATAACCCCCGGACCCAAAATTATAAAACACCGATGCCAAATCAGTATGTCGTATGTTTTCGTTGTGGAAAGATAGGTCACTATGCTGGAGATTGTCCTAACCCCAGAAAAATTCAACAATATATTCCATTATGTGGAAATTGTAAAGAAGCAGGACATCCTACAGTTGAGTGTACCCAAACTAAGAAAGAAGGTCCACCTTCTGAGAGAGATTGGAAAAAGGGTAAGCATGTAACTATTCAAGAAGATGAGAGACAAGATCGTAATGTGCATAGAATACAACTTTCTAAGTTTGATCCTTTACAAGGAAATCAAATAGAGGCAAAAGTCAATGTCGTCACTACTAGATCCCAAAAGAAACCCACAATGCAACGCGAAGGGTCTAGTACTGAAAGATTTAATAAACAACACAGTGATGGAGAGACTAGTTTCTCGGAATATTCACAAGGTCCTTTGATTAGAGACCCAAAAGACAAACCAACGTTGGAACCTAATTTACCACCGGTAAATGTACCACCTGTAATAGCTCATGACA
Organism: Polytrichum formosum; assembly: GCA_964035585.1. Classification (NCBI taxonomy): domain Eukaryota; kingdom Viridiplantae; phylum Streptophyta; class Polytrichopsida; order Polytrichales; family Polytrichaceae; genus Polytrichum; species Polytrichum formosum. The sequence goes on from OZ037938.1 coordinate 34,101,432, forward strand.
ATACGAGAGCCCCGTTACCTACTGTTGTTGTTAATCCTCCAATTTCGACCCAATTACCCACGTTATCGACTAGTAATTTTTATCCTCATCCAAACATATCCATAAGAAATCAGAGACCGAAGGTTAAACCATCGTCTTCTAGATCATCAAGAATGATGATGTTGTCGAAAGATCTTAAACCCTATGATATCATGGAAGATCTAGATAGAATACACCCAACTATAACCATGAAACAATTGTTGGCGGTAGCGCCACAATGTCGTAGTTCCTTAAGTTCATCCATGATACGTAGAAGGTCGAGACCAGTCACAGTGTATGACATCACCTTGAGTCAAGACCCTGGAGCCCCTACAGTTGATGTTATTATAGGAGGTGCTCTTATACCAGGATTTCAAATTGACACGGGATCAAGTGTCAATTTGATGAACGTTGACACAATGAATGAGTTGGGAATATCTAATATAGTGTCCACTACCATTGTTTTAAAAATGACAGATAGCAGTCGAGTTAAGCCATTAGGAGTTTTGGAACAGATCCCAACCCTCGTTGCCAACATTGAGTATAAAGTGGATTATGTGGTGTTTAAAACTATGGACGGTGTATCATCCTATCCAGGTCTTCTAGGACGAACATGGTTGCTAGATGCACATGCCAAAGAAGATTGGGGGAAGGGTACACTTACAATAGGCAAAGGTCCAAAGAAAATAATCATGCCTTTGTTTCCTACCCAATACCATGGTGAGACCCAAGATGATGAGACTGAATTTACTACGGATGATAGTTATGAAACTGAGAAAGAAACTGCTACGAGTGAATCCATACACCGTGTGAATGATAAGCCATACAAATATACTCCTGTAGGAATGGGAGAATATTTTTGTGCACTTGGTGATGGAGATTCTGATGATGCTATCTTGGCATGGCAGAATACCGTGCCAGTTAATATGATCTCTACCTGTACACCACGCCGAGGGAAATTACAAAAGTTGAAATTAGTCTACAACGTACGAGAGGTTACTACACCCGAAATAAACCTAAGGATGACTTGGCTGAAAAATGGGAATCCTCTATGTTTGAGTCTGATCAACCTGCTAAGCATTATGTGGTCAAAGATGTATGTAGAGATATGGATTTGAGTGATGATGAAATACCCCGCATCATCAAGATATATGAGAAAATAACTAAAGATGAGTGGAAGTTTTGGAAGGATTTCTTTAAGAAAAATATTAAAGTCTTTGCATGGTCATATAAAGATTTGAGAGGAGTTCCCCCAGAGATTTGTGAACATAAGATTATACTAGAAGAAGGAACTACCCCTGTCCGTCAAAGACAATACCGAATGAATCCGAAGTATTCCTTATTGGTTAAAGAGGAGGTTGATAAGTTGTTGGAAGTTGGCATTATATATCCTATCCCATATAGTGATTGGATATCACCCATTGTCGTAGTGCCCAAGAAAAATGGTAAACTACGAATATGTGTTGATTACCGAAAGCTAAATAGTGTCACTAAGAAAGATTATTTTCCCTTACCCTTTACTGACACTATGTTAGATGAAGTAGCGGGATATGATTGTTACTCATTTATGGATGGGTTTTCAGGTTATAACCAAATTTCGATATACCCACCACACCGTCTTTTGACTGCCTTCACAACACCTTGGGGTGTCTTTGCATATGCACGAATGCCTTTTGGTATGTGTAATTCCCCTGGAACCTTTTCCAGATTAGGAATTAATACCTTCCGGAAATATCTTCATCATACGATGGAAGTGTTCCTGGATGATTTTACAGTTTACAGTACTCTAGAAAATCATGCAAAGCATCTACAAGAGTGTTTTGATGAGTGTATGGCAGTGGGAATTTCTATCAACACTGCTAAGTCTGTATTTCTAGTACCCTTTGGTAAATTAGTTGGTCATATTATATCCAAGCAAGGAGTGGCCACTGATCCTGAAAAGATTGCTATTATTGCTTCATTACCCATACCAACTACAGTTACAGAAGTCAAAGGATTCTTAGGACACACGGGTTATTACCGTCGATTTATTTTTCGTTATTCAGTGATTGCTATGCCATTAACTGAATTGCTAAAGAAAACCGACACACCACCAGTTTGGACGGAGGCATGCACTAAGGCTTTCAACACACTTAAAAAGAAATTAGTGTCTGCACCTATATTAGTTGCCCCCAATTGGGAAAAAGATTTTGAAGTGTATGTGGATGCGTCAAATGTTGCCATAGGAGCCGTGTTAAGTCAAAAAGACGAGAAAGGTCATGACCATCCTATATACTTTGCTAGCCGTCAACTAGTCCAAGCAGAGCGTAATTACACAGTCACAGAAAGAGAAGCCTTAGGAATGATTTTCTCGGTACAGAAATTCAGACATTACCTATTAGGGTATAAGTTCGTATTTCATGTGGATCATGATGCCCTAAAATATATGATAGACAAACCCCAGCTAAGTGGAAGAATAGCTAGATGGGTATTATTGTTGCAAGAATTCAATTTTACTGTTCAAGTGCGACCCGGTAAGAGTCATGCTAATGCAGACCACTTATCAAGATTAAGTGATGCCTTAGGTACAGAACCCATCGATGACTCCTTCCCTGATGCTAATTTGTTTTTCATAGAAAAGGTGTCACTTGAATATGCTGAGATAATAAATTATTTACAAACCAACACATTCCCTGTAGATTTTTTTAAGAAACGACAACAACGGTTAATATTTAAAGCAGCCCCATATTCTATCATTGCCGATACCTTATACAAGAAAGGCAAGGATGGGGTATTGAGACGATGCATTATGAGTTCAGAAATACCTTTAATTTTACAAGGATGTCATAGTGACCCCGCAGGAGGTCATTTTGCAGGAAACGTCACTGCTAGGAAGGTCTTACAAGCAGGATATTGGTGGCCCACCCTATTTAATGATTGTGTCACCTATGCTAGACAGTGTGACGCGTGTCAAAGAGTTGGTAAACCTACGGACACATCAGCTATGCCACTACACCCTATTCTAGCGTTAGCACCTTTTGAAAAATGGGGGATGGATTTTGTTGGTCCCATCAATCCCCCTAGTAAGAGTGGACGTCATCGTTACATTTTAGTTGCTACAGACTATGCCACTAAATGGGCTGAGGCTGAGGCCACTAAACGTGATGATAAAGAAACAGTTGCTAAATTTCTCAAAGCTAATATATTTTCACGGTTTGGTTGTCCACGAGAGTTGATTAGTGATAGAGGCACTCATTTTGTTAATGACGTCATTGAGTTACTAACCGAAAAATATAAGATCAAACATCGGCTTACCACTCCATACCATCCAAGAGCCAATGGCCAAACAGAGAAAACTAATGGCATTTTATGTAAAATCATTACTAAAACTGTCCAAGGCTCTATGGTGGATTGGGATGTGAAGTTATTGGATGCCTTGTGGGCATATCGTACCGCCTATAAGGTTACCACAAAATTCACCCCTTTCCAATTGGTTTATGGACAAGAGGCCATTTTACCCATTGAGTTAGAATTGCCATCTTTGCGCATAGCCATGGAAGAACGATTAGATGATTCAGAATCGTTAAAAGAACGTATCGCTATGTTAGAAAAATTAGATGAAGTACGTGGTCAAGCTTATCTTAACACAACCACTACTCAAAAATGGCGTAAAACTTACTATGATAGTAAAATGAAGAATAAAGTTATTTCCGATAATGACCTGGTTCTACTCTATGATAGTCGTTTCCACAAATTTCCAGGAAAATTTAAAATTCGTTGGCAAGGACCTTACAAAGTGGTTAAAGCCTACGAGAATGGATCATGTGACCTAGAAGATTTCCAAGGCCGACCCCTCGCTACCCGTATTAATGGAAACCGTCTTAAACTATATCATACTAACTGAGGACAGTTAGTGTAATTAAGTTAGGGGGGGTAGCTAAGTGAAGTCTAGAATAATGGTTCATAAGGGAGTAGGTTAATTATCGAGATCGACAAAAGATTCAAAAAAAATTCAAATTTTGATTTTGGAAGAATTATGAAAGATTATATCTTAATGAAGGATGGAATAAACAAGGAAGATTTGTACATACAGATAATAAAACATTTTTAAATCTCACGTAGGAGAATGGAATTGGGAGATATTGTCATGAATGGCTATAATCTGGAATAAGAATGTAAAGGGTATATAAGGCCATAATCATGGATAAATGAGGTTTGGTAATGTCATGATTAAACCATCATACTACAGCCTAAGATTTGGCCATCAAAGTGCCAAATCACAAGACGTAATCGCAACAGATTTGTTGAAGTACCATCATCAGTGTGAAAAGACGGGCGATTGGCAACTGACTAATCATGCCAAGTTGAGGCCAAAGTCACCACCTTGTCGAATCAACCATTCTGGCCGACGGCGAAGCTCAAGGCAAGGTACCTCGACAGATTAGGCTATAGCCAGAGCGAAGGATTGAGTGAGGTAAGGTCTAAGCACACACTTAGTGCGAGGCAATTGCACAGAGAGATTAGAGCATTGCCAAAGGGCCATTAGCGAGCTCGAGAGTGTGAGCGCTGATTGTGGGCAAGTAGGTAAGTGCAGTGAGACATTACTCAATTTCTGAGAATTGAGTGTATTGGCCATTGTCAATTGAAGGGTGTGAGTGTGGAAATTGTCAAGTAGCCAGCAACTGAGAGAGTAGGCGATAGACATTGTAGCAGTGCAATGGCTGAATCATCTAAGAGAGCGAGGAAGAAAGGCGCTGTACTGATTGAGCCTATTTCTTTCCCCGAGTTGTCTGAAGCCTTCAAGGAGAGAATCAAGGAAAAGGAGTCGCACCTCCGAGCAGCAGGGTTGTGGGAGTTTTTGACAGAATTGGAGATTCCATGGCCATGGCCAGCTGACTTGTCGGAGTTCGTCATCTCGGCTCATGCGAGCGAGTTTCAGCGACTGTCAGCCCGAATGCAGGCAGTGCGGTTTGACACGGAGGCGATAGCCCAAGTGATGAGGCTACCTGGAGGGGATAGCGTCTCGGTGGCAGAATCGTGCAGGGCCAGGAATGCCCCTGAGTGGGAAGTGGCGTTTGAAGGCGGGCAATTAGCTTTCAACGTGAAGGAGCAAGGCTGGGATTTGCAGAAGGCACTACCACCCTGGAGAGATTGGCTACTCCTCGTTCAACAGAGGATCGAGTTAGGACGTCATGGAGGGTTCATGGAGCACTGTGTTGTCTGCGCCGCCCTTGCAGCATGGATTCGAGGCACAAAGTTTAATTGGGCAGCGGAGGTGCAGTCCAGGATGAAGGAGGAGATGGAAGATTGTAAGTTTAAGAGACCAATGCCCTTAGGATCTGCAGGGTATATAGGCATGTTGTGTCAATTTTCTTTTGACCCTACCATCACCCCGGCCATAAGTCGAAAAGTCGCACCTTTTTTGTCTAAACCAGAAGGGTTCCTTCAGCAAGAACCCATTCCTCAGACTTATAGCCCACCCCTAAGTCCAGAGCCCCCTGTCATATTAGAGGAAGTCGTGGAAATGCATGGCGATAACCTGGCTAGGAGGAAGCCTGATGTCTTTTGCCTTCCTTGGAATGAGGGATTAGAGTCAACAGCTTATAGCCAAGCTGTAGAGCAAGAGTGGCATGAGAGAATGGCAAAAGTCTTAGAAGAGGTTCAAGTGCAGAAGAGGTTGGTTGAGGAGCAACAGCAAGAAGCCATGCTGGCCCATGAAGAAGTGTCAGAGTTAAAATTAGAAAATAAAAAGCTGGCAGAGTCAGTCCAAAGTCTGACAGGGCAATTGAGGTAGTCTGAGAGTCAGAAAAAGGAGTGGAAAGAGAAAAGTGAGGAGGCAGTTACTTTTGTTAGCCAGGTGTTAAAGGAAAAAGAAGAGTTAAGCAAAGAGGTAACTCGCCTCACCCGAGAGAAGTCAGAGTGGCTTAGGCAAAAAGAGAGGCAAGAGCAGGCCATAGCCACAAAGTCTGCAAAGATTAAGAATCTGGAAACACAGGTGCAAGCTTTTTTGATTGATGAGAAGAATAATATAGATTTGCAGCATCAGGTCAAGAGTCTACAATCTTTGAGAGACACCCAGTCCACAGTAACAGAGAGTCTCAAGAGAAAGGTTGAGAGGCTAAAATCAGGAATTTGGGCAGTAGAGAGCGTGTGCCCGCCTTTTTGTAGTTTGTTCAAAAATTATGAGTTGCAGAGAGATATTTTCTTTGTTGTTTATAGCCTCAGACCTAACCAAGTCCTAACCCCATTAGAATTTGAGAACCTATGGGAAGAGGTTACGGTGGATGGCTATGAGCACCTGTTGACAGAAATTTTAGTACGAGGGGAGTTGAATCTGCAAGACATGTTTAAAGGGTTTCAGGTTATTGCCGACCTAGGTGTCCATGTCTTTTTGTATTACAGTCAATTGGAGATAGCCCTAAACACAAAAAGGCAATTAGTCGCTGGTGCTGAGGCGAATCCCCCCCTTAGGCAGTTTGACCTTCGACCTTGGAATCAGGCTGTCAGTACAGCCTTGGCAATCTGCCCACCCCTTTTGATGCATCCGTGGCAAGTTGAGTTGGGAAGGCTAAAGTCTAGCCTGGGTAACGACACATTTTTGCAAACCGTGATGGATGCGGCTTCAGCGCGACTGGCGATGGCCAAGTACCTCGACATTGGCGCGGGACAGTACCAACTCAAATTCGACCAGATGAATGAGAGATTGGCCCGGAATTTGCAGACGATCGCCCAGTCGGGAGGACGTGTACAAGTGCAGCTTCAGAATCAAGTGACATTTTTCATACCTCCAGCGAGCTTGGTGCAGAGGGCGCTTCATTCGGGAAGGAGGCCACCGATGTCTCCTTTAGCACATCAATTTTTGGGTAATTATTCGGCCTTGTTTGAGTCTGACGTTGAAGAACCGATTCCCAGCTGGAAAGCTTTTGATTGGATTTTTGAGGATGTAGGCTTATCCAGGCAAATTAGCACTAGGCCAGAAGAGGCACATGACGTAGTGTACAGGACAATTTGCCATGGGTGGAGCCCTGCACCGCCAGTGACAGTCACCAACGATCCAAGATTCTGCGACTGTCCGAGGAGATGGAAATGGCCACCACAGGCGCGGATTGATAGCCTGGAGTACAATTGGCCAATTATCCCGGGAAGTTTCCTAACCCCTCGGGATTGTTATGAGTCGTACATACAATTTTCTTATGCACACAGGGAGCATCAGGATCCAGTATGCTTTCGTGCGGCAATCTTCACGGCAATTTTGGCATTTTGGTGTCAGAGATATGATTTTGTGTATAATGTCAACTTGCTGAGCAAAGCGAACAGAGAGGCGATGTTCTTAACGAAGATCAATTACAACTCAGCAAGATGGTACCGCTGTTTGGAGGCCATGTGCTCAACATATTTTATCATTGGCCCTCACCACAGCTTGGTGAATGAGTTCGGAGCAACCCGATACGGGGTGATTAGCCGAGCCTTGAAGAACCAGAGGCTGGCACACAACACCGTTGTGCCTCAGGAAGAGATTATGGCCCCTGGTTATGTGGAAGAGTATGGCCCATCGTCTCAGAGACCATTCAAGTATATGGGCGAGAGCAACAAGAAGAGGAAGCGCTGAGTTTTTGCGAGACGCAAAAAGTTCAGTATGGGGCTATGTAAAACCATTTTTTTGGCCATCGCCTGTCCGAATTGGGCTAGTTTCGACGTTTGATGACTTTCATCCGGCAATAGGCAGTTGGAGGCCATCCAGATCAAGAAACTGAGGCGATTGCCGTTCGGAAGCGGTTACAGAGTCTAACCGACTCTTTCCCTTCTCCAACTTGATGAGGAGGTGGCTGCCGAAGGAAGAGCAGGCTATTTTCATATTGTGCAGATCTTACATAGTCTCAAAGTTAGCTTTAGCAATAGTCTAGGAGGTCTGAGACTCAGTGATTGAGTCAGGCCATAGTCGTATCCCAGAGCATGAGGCTCGGAGGGATTGGCCATAGACAAATGAGTCGAGTGATTCGAACTCTTATATGTCTTGGAAGCTTGATAAGTAAAGACTGGAAATTGTATGAGCAAATTGTCTTGGTTGTTTGTGAATTAAGTGTGTTGTTACTTGTGTGTGTGTGTGAAGTTGTAATGTGAGATTGATCAGTGTCGACATAAGTCAGGGCAAATAGTCTTATATTGTAACAACAATTGAGTAGTGAAGTTTGAGTGAGTCAAGAGTGAAGAGACAGAGAAACTCATTGAGGCTAGTGGCCGAGAGTCGTAATGTCTTAGAGGCAATTGGCCAAGAGAAATGTCTGAAGTGTGGATGAACCGTGAAGGTGGAGTAATAGCAAGGCAATGTGTGAGGTAATAATCTGATAAGTGAAGCCAGAGAGTGGCCAAGCAACTCGTCCGAGGAAGGAAGTTGACGGATGCTAAGAGCCTGTCGGAAAGAAGGCTGATACTGAATGAACTTAATGAGACGTATGAGAGGCAATAATCTTAACCTGAGAGAATCAGTGAAGTGAGAAGTGAGAAAGGCCATAGTCTTGAGAGAATGATCAAGAGAACAGTGAGCGATAGTCGATGGCCGAAGGCAATAGGCTTAGGGTTAGGCTATAGCCGAGGGCAGTGAGTGCAGGCGATTAGCCAAGCCAAGAGGGCTGAGAGCCATAGTCGTGAGAGAGGGTTGTGAGAACCCAGGGTAAGGACTAATAGCCATCCGAGAGGGCGATAGCCTTACAGGAAGAGAGGCTTGAGAGACAGTGAGAGGCTATAGCCAAGACAAGTGGAGATATCCCACTGGCTACTAGCCGAGAGACTAGAGAAATTCAGAGAGAGAGAGATAGGACCATTGCCTGTGAGCAAGATATGGAAGGGCTGATGGCAGGCTATAGGCTGTCAAGATGCTACCTTCCCGAGAAGGAGAAATTACCATATTGGAGTAAGACTTTACCATTTACATGCTATTATTAGTTGAAATAGACTAAAGCCTTAAGGAAAGGATATCGCCTAGCTGTTGATGTATTGATTTCATATTAACCTGTGGATGCTTGCTTGAGATGAATCATCAGATGATTGAAGATGAAGGTGGTGACTTTGGCATTATGAAGACATGCATGATAATTGTAAGTTGTTAAATAAGGAAGTAATTAAGGAACATTTCCAATTATGTACATGGCATTTTCAAGACTATGCGGTTACAAAAAGACATTACCCCGGACTTCGGTCCTGACGAATTGCCAATGACAACTTGCCAAGCTATTGAGCTCACGACTGAATAGGTCAAAGACATAGAGTGATAGAGAATTCCCTGAGATAGGACAAAAATCACTCACTACGGAAATACCACAAATGAACCATAAGAGTGGAGAGTAAGCCGAGTAATGAAGGAACTAGAGAATAAAAGACGTAGATTGTTATTGTAATCCTTAATCCAATGTGACATTAACCCTTATAGACACTAGCTCAGTCTTCCCTGTGACCTAGTTCCCTGGGTTGTTGTTTTTAAGTGATAGCAAAAAACTAACTACAATGAGATTGGACTATGTGTTTGACATATACACAACATTTGAGGTGTATAATCAGTTGGAAGAGCATGTGTGATTGTTGTAAAACAACCTAAATTCTCACTTTGATCTCTTATGATTTTTACATCTCAACTTTCATCATAAAACTTGAAATGATAATCTTCGGGATTCACAATAGCTAATTCCAATCCCATCTGATCCAATGATCAAAGTTCTCCATTATCTTGGCAGTGCCCACAATAGAGCCATACACCTTTAGCACCCCCCCACCCCCACCTTATATGTTGACTATTGAGCTTACGATATTTAACAAAGCTTCGGCACATAATCATATCTCTTCAAAGCATGTAACTTTTTGGTATCATTTCTTAGATTCGTGACACCTAACCTCACACCACTCAAAACATGCGTGTTTGACCATGATAGGTATTTGAACGAAGACCATCTATATAACGTACCTCTATTCAAGCACGTTAAATTGTTCACAATTACCAATTCAAAGGCTCACCTCTCAACCTGGAGACACACACAAAACATAACACATGTGCTCTCCTTTCCCCAAGCCCTATCCCTATCTATACATAGTGTCTAAGAGATACTTTTACAAGTCTTACTATATGTACAGTGAAGTCACCTAATCTATGTATATAGATCATTTCACTTTATGATCCTCTTTCTTCTGTATAGATAATAGCTATCCAACTTCTCCTTCATTGACTTGTTTTCATCCACGCTCCTTACCCTTGGACATCCATCCAATAACCTCGATATTCCATTTCCCAATTAGTCCAATATGTTCTTCCCCTCTCCAATTGAGTCATTGTCCTCAATGACAAAATTCAAGTATGTTTCTTTGAGCTCATTTCCTAACTCCCATGATAATCCTTCCACTTAATAAGAAATTTCATGAATGACCTATCCATGAGGAGTTGCGAATCAAACTTCAAAATTCTTTCAAGTTCAGCCAACATCTCACCTTCAAGAGATACATGAAGTAATTATGAAAGTACATGATTGGGATTGAACATGTATCTCCTCAACAAACTTACATGGAAAACATTCTGAATTTTATAGTCCTTAGGCAAGTCTAATGCAAATGCTAATTGACCAATTCTCTTAAGAATTTGAAGTGCAAAATCTAGGAGATAATTTTCCGGACCATCCATGTCTACATCTTGAGCGTTTAGGTGTTACTTTCAAAAATACCTTTTTGGCCGACCTCAAAATCTCTCAAACTCCTTTTTTGATTCTCACATCTTCCATAGAGTTTAGGTTTATCAAAAGTATATCATAGGATCCTATGATGGATTCGAAGCAACCCAAAGGTCCAAATTTTGAAAATATGTCCAAATTTCCTTAAATACAACAACTACTCTACTACGATCTTGTTGTTTATAAGCAAATTGTATCAATTACAACCACTTGTCCCAAGACTATTGTCTTTTCCCAGTGTACATTCTAAGCATGTTTTCAAGACTTCTATTGGTTCCCTAAGTTTCTCCATCCATATCTGGATGATGTGCATAACTCATACCAATTTTGGTACCACACAATTTGAACAAAGATTTCCAAAATTCACTCATGAATTTTCTATCTACGTCACAAATATCTCTTTCACAAGCAACTCAACTACTCCCAAAGTTGTCACAATTGTCATTGTAGGTAAAAATTGAGCCACTTTAGTTAGTCTCTCAATAGGCACAAAATTGCTATCAAAGCCCTTTTGGGTCCTAGGAAGATCCACAATGAGGTCTATGGAAATACACTCCCACTTCCTATTAATACCAATGGTTGTAGCAACCATGAATGTTTCACTTGTTTCATTTGTTCATTTGACATAACAAACATTTCTCAACATAATTGCTCACATCTCTTCTCAACCTTGACCACAAATAGTATTTCTTAATTGCTACAATGATAATATAAACACCGGCTACAAGGTGGAGCAAGCATAAGTGAAGAGTATCTTCGCCCTCAGGCTATTTCCCCTTTTCGAGAGTGGGCTCTATGTGTGGTATCCAAACGATGGTTGCCACTAGGTTAGGGAATGTATCTTACAGCCATGGTCATAGCACAAACCCTACCCTACACCCGCTACCCCTAGTAATTGTTTCCATGCTATTTTACATGTACTGACTAGATAAAAGATGCCATTATATGTCATGGTATTTTACATGTAAACATGTTTCACTATTTTAAAACCCCCTATATTATATGTACGTTTTTTTGCAAATTTTACCTACAATGAATATATTGGACCCTATTTTTTATCGCACGTTGTTTCTACGATTTTTGCCAGTGATCTCCCCGAGATATTCGTTCTTGATGGTAGACTTGTTTAGATCTTTGTAATCCACACAAAGTCTCAAACTACCATCTAGCTTCTAGAGAAATAACACAAAAGCACCATAAGGACATTTGCTAGGTGTAATGCATCCTTATTTAGCAAATATTCAAATGACTTTCTAATTCAACATTCTCCTTTAAATAATGCCTATAGAATGCCCTAGCTATCAGTATCACATTAGGCATCAATTTGATAGCATGATCTACCTCTATTTGACATGACATCCTTAGCAACTCTTTAGGGAAAATAGCCTAATGATTTCTAAGAAAACCCTCAACAACTATTGGAATTTTGCGATTTGGTTCAGATTCATTTGAAACCTTATAAATATCAACTGCAAAGACTTCTTGTTTCTTTCTTAAAGAACTTTTCGTTTGTGTAGCAAAAAGTAACAACACTTTAGATAAAGCTCTCTTACCTTTGTTTTAAGGGTTCTCTGTCAAAGAGTTTGTCATGAACCTCTCCATGTTCGCAAGGGATCCATGCGTCTACAATATTCAACAACAACATTAACAATATAATGTTGTATTGACTCCCTGTTCAAACTCCAAAATCTATAATGGTTTCCTTGCAATACTATAGGGACTTCTAATAATCGACGCTCAATTGGCCTTGACTCAACATTGGGTAAGAAAACCTCGCAAGTTCTTATCTTAGTGAATCGACAATCCTAACTTTGATGCAAATTCTGACAACATCAAGTTATGGGTTGGCCCTAAATCAATCAACATAGAAGTTGATCGATTACCAATGGTCCATGTAACCTAAAGCACTATAGGTTCACTCACTACATGCTCTTCACAAATTGTAACAAACACAAGAGCCACCTCTTTGCCCTTGGACATGATTGTTTGGGATGTTTCCTAGCTGGTCACAAACAATCCTTAGCAAGGTCCCCTGATTTTGCAGCAATTGTAGCACAAACCTTGCTTTTGGTGTTTTGGTTGGTCTTTGTAATCGAGTCTCTTACTTGGTAGGCTGATGTTTTTAGCTTCCGGCTATAAAACCCTTTGGGACCTCTTCCACTTCGCAAGTTTTTTCCCACTGTTATGAAGAGACATCAAATGAAGATTTTCTTCTCTATGGGTAACTTAACATTCTTAACCTCAAATGTTAAGGCCATGCTATAGGCTTTTCCAAGCGTACAAGGTTTCAAATCCTTGACATCATATTTTATTAAACTTTGGAGACCCATAACAAAGGAGATTGTTTGATTTTGTCAGACATATATGGAAAATATTTGACCAATTCATTGAACCTATCTTTGTGCTCTCGAACTGACAATGCACCATGTTTGAAGTCTTTCAAACGCACTTTCAAATTTTGAATGTGATCACGCGGCAAAACACTATTCTAGAACAATTCCTTAAACTTAGAGCATGTGTCCACTTGACCTTCTCTTTGTTGGTCTTAACATGAGTCCAACAAAGATAATCTTAACTTTTCAACATAGAAGAAATTTTCCTCATTTATATATATTGGAAAGCTCTCTGTCGAACAAGTTTTTCATTGTTCCTAAAAATGATAGAACCATGTCAAGCTTAAGATTAACTCCACCATAGAAATGCACGCTCTTACATATGTCATGCAAAAAATTGCTCATATCCTTGTTCTCCTCCCTTTCTTTGTTTTTTCCCCTTCTCTTCAATTTTCTCCTCTCTCTGTCTTTTTCATATTCTATTGATTTCTTATCTCTTTTTGATTGCTTTCCCTCTTTTTGGTTTCAACCCTCAGTTCTCTTCTCGTCTAAAATATTTTCTGCAAATGTTAGAAGGATGTGATGAGTGGGTTGAGGAAAAAGAAGAAGTATAAGATGAAAGAGAATTAACTTTCTTTCTTTTTTAAATGAATAATAATTCATTTTACGACCGTATGCATGTTTCTTCATAGCCATGACAATAGCTTAGGAGATTGCATCAAAAATTGGTTGAGACAACGACTTAGGTTTGGGCACCCCATGGTGCTAAAGAAAATTACATCAATACAAAAAAATCATATGCACAGTGCAACACAATGCAAATCGACAAAACAAAATGCTATGATGCCAAGATTGTAATGTACCTCTATTCATACACGTTAAATTGTTCACAATTACCAATCTAAAGGCTCACCTCTCAACCTAGAGACATACACAAATCATAACGCATATGCTCTCCTTCCCTCAAACCCTATCTATAGATAGTATTGAAGAAGTACTTCTAGAAGTCTTACTATATGTAGATTGACATGTCCTTATCTATATACATAGATCATTTCACTTTATGATCCCCTCTCTCCTATATAGATAATAGCTATCTGACTTCTCATTCATTGACTTGTTTTCATCTACACTCCTTACCCTTGGACATCTATCATTGGAGTTTCCATCATCCTTAATATTCCATTTCCCAATCAATCCATTACCACCTACCTTAGATGACTCATCACGGCAAGTATTCATCGAGGGAAGGAGAGCACATGCGTTATGTTTTGTATGTGTCTCCAAGTTGAGGGGTGAGCCTTTAGATTGGTAATTGTGAACAATTTAACGTGTATGAATAGAGATACATTATAATTTTGGCATCATAGCATTTTGTTTTGTTGATTTGCATTGTGTTGCACTATGCTCATGATTTTTTTGTATTGATGTGATTTTCTTTAGGACCGTGGGGTGCCCAAATCTAAGCTGTTGTTTCAACCAATTTTCCCCCCAAGCCCTTGTCATGGCTATGGAGAAACATGCATACGGTTGTAAAATTAACTATTATTGATTTAAAAAAGAAGGAAAGCTAGTTCTCCTTGATCTTATACTTCTTCCTTTCCTTCAACCCACTCATCACATCCTTCTAACATTTGCAAAGAAACATTTTAGACATGAAAAAAACAGAGGGTTGAGACCAAAGAGAGGGAAAGGAATCAATTTCTTCTCTCTTTGTCTTTTCCATATTCTTTTGTTTTCTTATCTCTCTTTGATTTCTTTCCCTTTCTTTGGTTTCAACCCTCAGTTCTCTTCTTGTCTAAAATATTTTTTGCAAATGTCAGAAGGATGTGATGAGTGGGTTGAGGACGAGGAAGGAGTATGAGATGAAGGAGAACTAACTTTCATTATTTTTTAAGTTAATAATAATTAATTTTACAACCATATGCATGTTTCTCCATAGCCATGACAACGGCTTGGGAGATTGCATCAAAAAATGGTTGAGACAACGGCTTAGGTTTGGGCACCCCACGGTGCTAAAGAAAATCACATCAATACAAAAAAATCACGAGCACAGTGCAACACAATGCAAATCAACAAAACAAAATGCTATGATGCCAAAATTGTAATGTACCTCTATTATACACGTTAAATTGTCCACAATTACCAATCTAAAGGCTCACCTCTCAACCTAGAGACACACACAAAACATAACGCATGTGCTTTCCTCCCCTCAAACCCTATCCATACATAGTATTGAAGAAGTACTTCTAGAAGTCTTACTAGATGTAGATTGACATGTCCTTATCTATATACATAGAACATTTCACTTTATGATCCCCTCTCTTCTAAATATATAGATAATATCTATCCGACTTCTCATTCATTGACTTGTTTTCATCCACACTTGGACATCCATCATTGGAGTTTCCATCATCCTCAACATTCCATTTCCCAATTAGTCCATTACCACCTACCTTAGATGACTCACCACGGCAAGTATTCATTCATTGGCTTTAGGTTTGCCTATTATAGGTGTGGATTACCATTTGGAGTTGTGCGGTGAAATCATCACGTTGTCCTCTTTTTGTTTACAACCATATTTTTACATTTTCCGTAACGCATTGTACTTCATCGTGTTACATTATTCAAGGAATTGTATTATATTTCAAATCTAAAGGCCATCTACCCTAGGTTAAATACACATGTTGGTGTATTTAAGCCTTGTGGTGACGAGGTCAACTCATCCATTTTGGAAGGTGAAAATTCACTGAGCTATTCTATATTCTCTTCAAAAGTTGAACAAACATTGACTTCGAGATTGATATCAAAGTCCATGCATTAATCTATGGGGCCCATTCAAAATACATCCTCTAGGGGCTTGCATATTCCTTCATCTGTGGTGACGCATGAGCCCATGAGTTTAGGGACATAATAAACTAGATATTATATCGTATGATGGATGAAATGTAATGTACGTTTATGGAGAGGAGAATACAAGATGGTCCATTGATAGATGAATTAATGCTCATCGTAACCGGTTGTACATCCATACCGAGAGAAGAATTGTAGGTGATAAGCATGTTGGACACAAATTAAATCGAAATTTGAGCAAAGTGCCACATGTCACTGTACTATTAGACGGAACATCTACACAATCCCATATGTCACCTCAAAAACAATATTAGCATTCCGACACCAGAGTGTTGGACTTGCTTATCACCAACGGTACGTTCCCTACCTTGGCTTTAAGCCATGTACATGTGAACTTGTTCAGTCGAAAGGCAAAAACACATTGAATCATTTTTCAACATGACAATTCTTTTCGAAGCCAGTTTGACCCCATAATTAGCACGACTGGAATCCCCCAAGAATCGGTCATGCGAAACCCAAATTCCCGTATCCAATTGTATTGACCAGAATCCTACATAACATCACTCAACAAAGCAAGGGGTCTTTCCACATCACCATACTAACACTGTAGCATGGAGTGCGAAAAATTTGCAAGATGTTGTGATACCACTCCTAGGATTCTGTGGCCCACCCAATTGAAGGTATATGCTGACTGATGTCATGTAATATGAGACAAGTTTTTATATATATTTATTTACTAGGTGCCAGAGTTAATCCACCATGTATTCACTTACATGGATGGCGCGGTTCCATCCCCACTCTCCCCCCCCCATTCACGGCCACATGGAATCTATAACATACAACTGGATCTCTCATCCATCCATTCATCCAACATTGATTTTAAATATATTTTTTGACCCCTATATGTTTGTGGCTGATTCATATCAAATGACTTGGACTAGAATAATTTGGGATATATATAAAGATAATCGACTTTCAAAAAGTAACTATCGGACTGCATATTATGTCAAGGATTCTACGTTGGATGAATGAGAGGTACTTGTCATATTTGTGGTACATAATTCCCTCTCGAACAATGCCATGCAAGTCCACAAACTTTCCAATTCCTTCCATGCAAAGATGCTCATGGAGTTTCGTCCCAAAGTATGACCCCGAGAATATGAGGACTTTGATCCCGTCCTTGGAAGCTCCTTGCTTGACCTTGAGAGTTGCAAGCAAGGAGGTAGGTACCTCCTTCTATCCATCCAACCCCACAAAATGTCTACAAATAGCATGTAAGTTGGCTGCTAGTTTTTTTAAAGACAAACGGTCACCGGCATGACTTGGGAGGATCTTCAAAGACCGTGAATTAAGGTAATCGCGCATATTTACCGACAAGTTAACCCTTTAAAAGTCTAACGGCTTCAACGTATGACCTATATATGCAAGTCCCTCACCGAGTCTTATTAGTATTTGATATGTACGTATGCTAGTGTTGCATTTTTTATTCTAGAGGTCGGAGGCGGCATTATAAACTACATTTTAAAATGTTTTTAATGTTTATATTTCTTGAAAATCATTGAAGACATCAATCTGTGAGGTCCTTTATGGCAAATCATTGTCGAAAACATTCCCTAGGAACAGTTCTCTGAGCTCTTCTCCACCCAAGTATTAATCCAAGATTGTGCCTAGATCGTCCCCCGATGCGAAATCCGTATTTTGGTATTCGTCAGTTCGTGTGGCAGGGCTTAGGGCTCAAGCACTGTTGACAAGTTTAAATGTACTAATGCTATATGGTAATATGGAACAATTGGCGAAGTTGCGCGTGTCTATATTCACCCTACTGACCTGGACTAATTGTAGTAGTGAATTTATATTAAAAAACATTAAAGAAATGCCTCAAAATTTGCCGAGTGTTTTAAAATGAAATTAAAATAAATGCACCCCTAACGTATGTGCTATGTACATACATATATGTGTGTATTTATGGGTTTGAAACCTTTTTTTGGATAGAATATCTTGTGTGAAGGAGAGAATAAAAACATAGTCATATGTGACATTGATGGTCAATATACTACGTATATGTTTGCATCCAATAGCATCTATGTCTTGTATTTGAGCCACAATTTTGAATCATATCAAGGCATTCAATCAATAAAATTCGGGCTTGATGAATGACTTCGTTATAGATAGTGTCAATTTAGACAAGTTTAAGTAAAAATGAGAATACAAGTTGAAATATATGTTTTGTGCATGTAGAATCCCATGTTGGACCTCTTGAAATTTGAAGATGAATGAGATTTTAACTGTTGATTAGCTTGTTAGATTAACCTTCAGACCATTGCTTCATAACGAGACCATAGCGTTAACATTGTTAAGAGCATGACCACATATCCCCACAAAGTCATCCTATTTATGGACTAAAACATGGTCCACAGTTTGTCCACCAATAGTAACGCAACAATTAAGGATTGCATCAAAAGCTTTATTAGAAGTTGAATTGAACGCCTCAATAACCTTCATGCTCTAGTCTTTGGTGTATTGTGTTAGCCAACTTGCCGCATTAGCCACCCGCCTTATGGCTCCTGCCATGGTAACTCCCCCCCCCCCTTTGAGCACCAGCCACAACAATTTCTAAGAGGACCAAAGGAAATAATTTTGCTATAGCTAAAGACTCGTTCTTGCTCCTCAACTAACTTGTCATATCATAGGACTTAAAATAGATAGTTTTTGGGTTTGGGTGGACATACACCTTAATAAACACGAATCTGTATTTGTTGCACAAACAATTCGAAGCCTTGAGACCAAATTGGATGGGATCAAACCTGATCTATTGAAACTTCATGGGGTATAGATGTCGGTCAAGAGTCAGTATGAGAGCAGGGTGGCTTAATTCCATAGGTTAGTTGTTGGCAATCATTAATATAAGTATGGTTTGTTGATTTGGTGGTGGTGGTTGTGGAGGGTTTAGTCAAGGGGAATCGGGGCTTGTTGCTTTTCAAGTTTGCGTTTGTTTAGTATGATGTGTGTGAGGTATCAAATTTTTATTGTATTTTAAACAAATTATTGATAGACAATCACTTGTTTCAATATCACCTACTTGCACACCACTTGCATTGTCTTCTAAATCATGTAAACTCTTTTTTTGAAGATTTTTTTGGCAACATAAATTGATTGGCTTTGTAAATCAATGTGTTTTTTCTTTCTATACTTTTATGATTTACTTTTTCACAATTCAAAGTTAGTATATAGTCGTGAACCACTGTCACTTAGACTATCCAAGGATCAAGAGTTGTCCACTTTACCATGCTTGCACCCAGCGGGAAGTGCAAAAAGCACATCATTCAAGATTCTTTGGAGTTACATCAACTCAAGCATCCGAAGGGGCATAATTTGACTTTTGAACATTGTTGGCATATAATGAAGGAGGTATTTGAGGGTCAAAGCTCACAATGTCAAGTCACCCAAGTATCCGAAGAGGAGGCAATTTGCCGATGCCATCTCGACTCACGAGTTGCGAAAATGGATGGAGAAGATATTGTGCACCAACAACATGCCACTTGTAAGAGAGCTTTTTTCAACACAACCGGCGATTTCATGAAACGACCTCAAGAAGTGTGAAGGCTACGAAGCATGCGTTCCATTCGGGCATGAATTGAGAGCAACCGACGTGTGCTGAAGTTGTTGTCTCTCTCTCAAAAAGGTGAAGGCCACTCGAATGAAAGTGCATATACTGTAAGATCCGACTACCATTTGGAATCACCATTGCGGCATCGGCAAACCCGAATGCCAGAGAGCTTCACACTTTGCGGTGCAATGAAGAATGAGCCAAGTTGAAGAAAAGGTTCTCCGAGCAAGATGTTACAGACTGAGGGCCACTGCACTTCACACACGGGACTGAGAGCCCGTGACCATTACACTTCGAGCACTCTCATTGGTGGAAAAGGCAGAGCCGGTCCAATTTCGCTTCACACTACGCTTGAGGGACCAATGGAGTATGTGAATGCAAGATGGACGTAAAGTCTACATGGATTCCTACATGGCATCAAATGGATCATGTTTCATGGTCACTTGGACTATTTTCAAAACCCACCTTTTGGAGGTAGGCCTAACACAAAACCGGGAGACCATGGCACTCCGAACGCTCACTACCATTGATTTATTCTATTTTATCATGTGTAAGGACCTGCATGAATAGACATTCATTGAAATAGCATTTAGTTGAGTGCCTGGTCACATACAACTTCACAATACACTTGAAGGTTCGTGACCACACTACATGATTTTGGAGGTGTGTTGGGACGGCCTGTGGACACTTTCTTTTGGGCTCTCACAATTACATGGTCACGGCTTTTGGCTCGTGTGTGCAGTGGCCCTGATATTGGCACTGCATGGGAGTCTCGATCAGCCAAATTCAAGTATGCCTTTCAACACCACGGTCCGCATGATAGAAGAAGAAGAAGAAGAAGAAGAAGAAGAATCACTATATTCGTTAATTTGGGACTTTTTCGACATTTTGAGACAGTTACAAATATAAGAACATGGATAAAATCACACAAATATTAGAGAATGTTGTAAGATGCAAATACTTTGAAGCGGGTGTTCATATCAAGAACCCAATTAAGAACACATATCAAGATGGTTTAGGTAGGACGACCCAAACATTAGACCATGTTGTTGTGGTCCATATATTAATTTGAGACAGGAGAAAGTCTCAAATTAACGAATATAGTGATCGGTGCAATGAGGGCAGAGATGAAGGTGAGGAATATGCTAAAGTTTGGGAGTAGCCGAGGCCAAGGAATTACATGCATAGCATAGGTTCGGTTAGATTCAAAGCATGAAATTTGGAATTACAACTGCGTAGAAAGCAACATAGCAAGATAAGGGCTGGAATCACCAACATCAAGTTGATGAAATAGGAGTAGCCAAATACCACATATATTGTAGGTGGGAATTTAGGCAGTAATAGATATGACATCAGTAGTTCTCTCTTCCCCTAGTGACAATCATGGAATAGAATAAATGAATAAATAATATTGTCATAAAATTGGGTGTGTATCCATGTTTTCATTTGTGGGCATGTTTAGAAAAAACGTTTATTGCGGTTTCATATTGATTGACACGTTGATTAGCAAGTTGATTGATACATTGATTGACATGTTGATTGACACATTTGTTGTGGTTTCATGTTTATTGACATGTTGATTGACAACCCATAGAGTTCAGGGTGTGTGTGTATGTTTTCATTCATGGATATGTTCAGAAAGGATTTATTGTGGTTTCATGTTGATTGACAACTCATGGCTCAATTCATAGTTCTAGCTTGTCGAAACAACCAAACACTTTTGTTCATGTTGATAGAGTTTCTTGCTAGCCAAGACATGCTTAGATTAAACCTTGCCAAGAGGTCAATGGGCCATGCAAATCGTTATTCAATTTGGGCAACATACAAACTCCAAAAATGGCTAGGATGCATGTGAAACTTGCACATGTCAACATCATTATATTGAATAGGCATAGAGCCCAACTTCGGGAGGGTAGGGGAAAAATATTTAATGCTAGATGCCCGAAAATGCATAACATTATTCGGATATCGCAAGTTGTTAAGTGGGCCCCTTATTGATGGGATGATTCCCGAATAGTGGCCACATTCAGTCTAAATGTGGAAGATGCCCGGGTCGGCAACGTCTACCGTAGCTACCTAGCAGGCCATCTGAATAATGTTATGTGATATTCACATGAGCAAACATGAATTCTTCCAAGGGAGTGACAAACAAACCAAAGAAAAACCTAAAGGTACAAGTGGAAGCATGTTAGAGAACGGGTAGCCTTATACACACACAAGTGGCACAAAACATCTACACATAATTGAAAATTGTAGCAATAATATAACCTACTACTACTACTACTACTACTACTATTATTATTATTATTATTAAAAACACATATGTACATAATTATAACCTCCACTCAAATTACAAACATTACTCAACTCCTTGGTTGTATTTTGTGAGTTCACGCATTAAGATAACACTTTAATTCTTCTTTAATTCCGGGATTCCCCATTTAAGAGAGCACTCAAGTTGTGTGTTGTAGAGTTTTCAACATGAAACTATAATTTATCGTAGTTTTTAAATCGCAACCTCCTTCTCGGGGGGGGGACACACTTCCAATATTCCCAAAAGGGGGTGGAATATAACATAGGGTGACATTTCTTTTTCAAAATTACAACTTATAATAAAATTGCAAATAAAAAACGATGGCATCTATACGTAATGTGTATGTTTAGAAAAACTTAGCCTGCTAGTTATTAGGATTTTTTAAAATAATGTTACCAGTAACATACATGTACAAATATCCCAAGGGAAAAATCAAAAGTTGGTTGAGATAATATTTTCGCAAGGCTAGCAATATTGTCTAGACCTTAGGGAGACCTTATGATCTTTGCCTTATGAGAACAATCTTTATACCGTGAGAGTAATCTCTGTTCCAACAACTCAAGCAAACTTCATTCATGAAAATCCATACATCATATGTTCAAGGCAACGCTAATTGGGGGGGGGTGCTCATTTTGATTTCCTCTCTCTTTTGTGTCATGCAGCAAACAAGGGTGTGTGGCTGTTGGCTTAGAGGGGTGTACTAGCCCCATTACAAGCAAGTATCTTCTATGAAACATTGTAGCAACGAGACACGCAAGAGAGGCACCAGAGAACTCAAGAATCATACAACGCAAGTTTAGGGTGGTGGGAGTCGAATGCAAGAGAGGGGTTGAAGAACTCAAAGGTCACACAATGCAAGTTATGTATGGTGGGTATCAATGTTTTGGAGGCAAGGACCTTGAAAACATCTTTTGGTAAGTCCCAAATGAGTGTGGCTTTGGCAAGATGGGGATGGATTTTTTGCGTGAATCTGTATTGAAATCTTGAAAAATGCCTTATTACTTTTATTCCTACTTTCATTTTTTGGAAATTTCTCAAGAAAAATATACATTTAAGGATATAATAGCTCCAAAAAAATACACAATCAAGAGACCACCCCATCAACTAAAATTCCAATGTTACATAATTGAAGGGTCCTCAAAATGTAGGCCAAAAAATGCCCCCCCCCCAATATGTCATATATTGCATGTATGTACAACATTTTACACTTGGTGTGCCCCCCTGTGCTCTTTCTTTGAAAAGAGACCATCGTCTAGATGCTTAGGCCCACTTCACACATGGCCTTTAGTTTCAACATCAATTGAACCATGGCGCGGAAGAAAATACATAACGTTTCTGAAGGCCACTTCACACATGAGCCAAGGGTTGTGACCATGTAATTGTGAGGGCCCTTGATTCTCATCCAAGGGCCCTACCGTTGACATGGTTTGCGTCAGGCCTACCTCTTAGAGGGAGGGGGGGAGAGGGCTTGACACAATTTCCGGCAGACCATGAACATTATTTGTCGTTTGTCATGTAGGAATCCATGTAGACTTTTCTTCCATGATACTTTCTTTGGGCTCTTAGGCCTTCACCTTCTAGTGTGAAGGGAACTTCCACCTTGTTGACCAATGAGAGATCTTAGAGTAAATGGCATAAAACATTTGTAAAGCTGAGTCAAAGGTAAGCCCAAGCCAGTGAAATGGGCAGCCAGTCGCGGAGCTCCACCTGGCGGCCTATGTGTGGGTAGGTCTCGGGGATTGCTGACTGAGGTATATCCCTTTGTAGGGGTTGACTGCAATAAACGATAAAGGGCACTTAGAGGGATGGAGGAGTCATCTATCGTATATGAGCATACAATTCATCCATCCAACATAATCCTTGGACCCCTGTAGGTTTGTTGCCGATTCTTCTCAAATGACCATGATGAGTAGACTAATTCTGGGTTTTTAATGCTACACCGTTCATGGTATTTAGTGTCACTTACTATTCAGACTTATGTTGTGTTGTAACTTCTTGTTATGGGTTTCAAATTCTGCCAATAAAGATCAAATTGGTTGTTTGGCTGAGCGCAAGGTGCAACACTGAGCCATGCGGACAAACGCACCACGGAGCGAGAGCACATGGAATCGTAAGTGAGATACCACACTTACTTATAATGCCTTTATGCAAAGACTTATCATTCTAACTTGATACAACTAAACTAATTTAGAAGTCTATGATGCTTCTTACAAAGGTGAGATCATCTATAAGGGGTCCTCAATGTTTTCACCTTCAATTTAACTAACATTCCTACCACAAATCCTTGACAATGGTTGCTCCTCCATGCCGGACCCGTATTATATTTCTAAAGGTACGGGTGGACTCTATGGAGCCCATTGCAAAGTGGATATGGATGAGACCATTCCGTTGCATTACATTCAGTGACAGGCTAGCTTTCCCCTCGATGGATGAAAAAAATATTTTGCTGAGAATGTGGATGATTCTCTTCCAAACAATGGTCCTGTGTAGGAACACTGTAGTCAAAAGTCGAATTTACATAAAGTTAGCTTCTAGACTCAGGTTCTGTAGATTTGGATGCAGTGAGACTTCCATGTTGGAGCTTTTGTGGTGTCTATATTGATATGTGCAATTAGGTCAAACTGTTAGGATTGTTTTGGAAGCTTTGACTCCGATTGGGAGGGAGGGAGGGAGAGCCGCTTCAGCTGTAGGCAACTGCTTGGGAGGTTAGGCAATCAGCTGGGTGGCAGTACTCTGCAGCTAAATTCATGTTGCACCCAAGGCATGTCACTGCGTTGGTTTTAGATTGCAGTAAAAACACAACATGTCTTTTACCCCAACGTAGTGAGCACATTGCATGTGTTTCATTTGACAATACAAAAAGGTGTTTTTATTGCAACTTTTTGTTGTTGCGTTCATTTTTTTTTTACTTTTCATTGTTGCAGCCCACATCCTCCAAGGGCCGTGCCCAGCCTAAAAGAGAAAGAGACAATATCAACCTAGGCGTTGGCGTGAATGAGGGGGTGCTTCACCTTGGTCATAGTCTTCTTCTTCTTTTTTTGGCACAAATTGAAAAATCAATTGCAAGAGAACCCAAAATACAACCAACCCAGGCGAGCCAGCACACCCCGAGTGGAATCAAGAAATAATGCCCATCTGCGGTTTATCCATCCAAGTGACAACTAAGTTACTCCGGGTCACAATAAGGGTTTTTGACCCCCCAAGTCAAATCGAATTCGTTAAGGACGTCCTGGAAAACCACATCCGGGGCCTCTTCCAAATCCCCGAGAGTCCGTTTCCACACCTTGGTCATAGTCACGAGCTCGTGTGTGGACATGGAGTGGGTTTACTAAGCAAAGTGATGTAGGACAAAGTGCTCATGCCTTTTGTCGGAGGTGGTCTTTTTAGGTAACCAAGTACATGTGGGGCTCAAGGACGCCTCTATAGTTTGTTTATGTAGGTGTATGTGTTGTGTATTATGCATCTTGAAGGTGGGTATTAGATTGGCTAGGTGGCTTTGCCGATTCCATTGGGTGTTGCATTCAAATCCTGGGTTGTCTTTGGGCGGTTATGTTATCCCTCAATCCGAGCTAATGGAGTGTGGGTTCGGTTGATATTGTTGTAAGATTCGTCTTTTGGGATTTTAGTTGTTGTTTGTGTGTGTTGTTGTGGTGGTGTGTTTTATTGGAGTAGGACAGAGAGATGGTGATGTTCTCTCGGGGAGATCACTCCATTGTCACGTTGAACACCACGTGCGAACAAAGTTTGTTGCCCCTATATTACATGCCATAGATAATTTTGAATTTTATGATATTTTTTCTACATATACATAACCATTGATGGTATCTTTTGTATATTTTTTTGAAATTTTTAGTCATCTTCATTTTTGTAGTAATTTTTTTTTAGTTCAATTCTTCGTCATTCTAGTTAGAAACGGTATGTTTTATATAAAAAAACAAATCATCAAATTTAGTTACCATTTTTTACTATGTAATAGGTACCGTGTATATCTACTCATGAAAAAAATTGATAAAATTTTGACCCATTTTGGTGATGCTTTATGTACATTTTTTACATGTAAAATGAGCGCACGTGGTTGTTCAACTTTACAATGGAGTGATCTCCCCGTGGATGTTCTAGTCATCTTTTGTTAAGCATGAGGAGTGTGAAGGAGGGGGGCGGGGGGTAATTTTATGACGACAAGGTGTATTTATTGCATGCATGTGTGTATTGGCATGAGGGGGTTCGGCATTATATATCTCAAGCTAGTTGCTCGATGGAGTCCAAATGAACTAAAAACGACTTCAAATTACAAAGGGATTCGGTTTTGTTTTTGTTATATAATCAAAGATTCACCTATGTATCAAAATTGTCATTTCAATCCAATATTGATACTTGGTGGGTACCCAATGGGCATCATAATATGAAAGAATCATTGGGAGAATCTTCAGATACCCAACCACTATTCGGGTCAACACCATTCTAATACTAGGGTAAATTGCCTAGATTTGGAGGATGATAAGTAGACCTAAATGATATAAAAACAAATATACCTATGTATCCAAAGTGTATGAGCTTCATTATGTAGAGCAGTGCCCGAGAAGTGTTTGGCCATAGTTGGTCAAGATCCTAGTGATTCTAAATCCAACCGGTTACATGTTGACACCTTAAGGTTTGACTTTCATTCATCGGAGGCATATTCTTCTATAGATTCCTCTAAAATGATCGGTAATTCTCCTGAAGTCTCCAATGTCAACCGGTTATTTCTCAAACTCAACCGGTTCATCTGAAACTAACCGCCGGTTCTCCCCGTTCAATGAGCCGTATGTGAAAAGCTCACAACAGTGCCTGGGAAGTTTTTGGGCATAGTCGGTCAGGATCCTAGTGATTCTAAATCCAACCGCTTACAAGTTGACATCTTCCGGTTTTGCTTTCATTCATTGGAGGCATATTCTTCTATAGATTCCTCTAAAACGATTGGTAATTCTCCTGAAGTCTCCAACGTCAACCGGTTATTTCTCAAACTCAACCGGTTCATCTGCAACTAGCCGCCGGTTCTCCCCGTTCAATGACCCGTATGTGAAAAGCTCACAACAGTGCCCCGGGAAGTTTTTGGGCATAGTCGGTCAGGATCCTAGTGATTCTAAATCCAACCATTTACATGTTGACATCCTCCGGTTTTGCTTTCATTCATTTGAGGTATATTCTTCTATAGATTCTTCAAAACGATCGGTAATTCTCCTGAAGTCTCCAATGTCAACTGGTTATTTCTCAAACTCAACCGGTTCATCTGCAACTAACCACCGGTTCTCCCCGTTCAATGAGCCGTATGTGAAAAGCTCACAACAGTGCCCGGGAAGTTTTTGGGCATAGTCGGTCAAGATCCTAGAGATTCTAAATCCAACCAGTTACATGTTGACATCTTCCGGTTTTGCTTTCATGCATTGGAGGCATATTCTTCTATATATTCCTCTAAAATGATCGGAAATTCTCCTGACCTCTCCAACGTCAACCGGTTATTTCTCAAACTCAACCGGTTCATCTGCAACTAACCGCCGGTTCTCCCCGTTCAATGACCCGTATGTGAAAAGCTCACAACAGTGCCCGGGAAGTCTTTGGGCATAGTCGGTCAAGACCCTAGTGATTCTAAATCCAACCGGTTACATGTTGACATGTTCCGGTTTGGCTTTTGTTCATTGTAGGTATATTCTTCTATAGATTTCTCTAAAACGATCGGAAATTCTCCTGAAGTCTCCAACGTCAACCGGTTATTTCTCAAATTCAACCGGTTCATCTGCAACTAACCGACGGTTCTCCCTGTTCAATGACCCGTATGTAAAAAGCTCACAACAGTGCCCGGGAAGTGTTTGGCCATAGTCGGTCAGGATCCTAGTGATTCTAAATCCAACCGGTTACATGTTGACACCTTCCGGTTTTGCTTTCATTCATCGGAGGCATATTCTTCTATAGATTCCTCTAAAATGATCGGTAATTCTCCTGAAGTCTCCAATGTCAACCGGTTATTTCTCAAACTCAACCGGTTCATCTGCAACTAACCGCCGGTTCTCCCCGTTCAATGACCCGTATGTGAAAAGCTCACAACAGTGCCCGCGAAGTTTTTGGGCATAGTCGGTCAGGATCCTACTGATTCTAAATCCAACCGGTTACATGTTGACATCTTCCGGTTTTGCTTTCATTCATTGGAGGCATATTCTTCTATAGATTCCTCTAAAATGATCGGAAATTCTCCTGACCTCTCCAACGTCAACCGGTTATTTCTCAAACTCAACCGGTTCATCTGCAACTAACCGCCGGTTCTGGTGGAGGCCAAAACCCTAGCCCGGGGGAGACGGGGAATTTTTTTGCTAGGTGCTTTTCCTTCTTTTTTTTCTTTTTCTTTTTCCCTTTACGTTTTTGCCCTCGGCGGGTTTCAATGCCCCTCTTTAATACTGGTACTTTGGCAATAAATAGCCAATTAAAAAATTCGCTGACTTATATAACTGCTGCGTATCGTAGCCACGCGCAGAAGATAACTTACATAATCACGTTTTAAAGCCACGCAAGTAAAATGCAAGAGCCAGTGTCCAGGGAGATTTTGTGGGCATAACCAATCGAGATCCTACTACACTAAATAGGATATTTAGTTGATATTTAGTGTTTGATACACTAAATACAAACGCATACACTAAATATCAATAACCCTATGAAAGTAAGTAACATTGAATGTAAACTCAAACACTAAATATCAACTATGGTGATATGTGGAAGTTACATGTTTGAATTTAGTGTTAATAAGGATATGAAAAAAGGATATAATAAGGGAGGTGGCAGTAGGGAAGCTAGCGGCACATTTATGTCTAACACTAATTATCAAAGAATTGAAAATTAGTGTTGAGCAGGGTAAGGTGGGAGCAACACTAAATATAATCAAACACTAAATATCATGTTTAGTGTAGTGTTTCCAAGTGCAACCGGTTACATGTCGACATCTTTCGGGTCTTCTTTATGAAATTGGGATATGTTTTTCAAATTCCTTTTAAAATGGTTGGTAATCATTCTGATGTCTCGAACTTCAACCGGTTATTTCTCAAACTCAACCGGTGCATCTGTAACTAGCAACCGGTTCTCCCCGTTCATTGGCAAGGACCATCATTCTAGGTCATCAAAAGTCAAAGGTGGCTTAAAAGTTGGCCTGGAGGTTTACCACCATACCTTATTTCTAATATTTAGAACAAAGGACCCGCCCACAGCTTTGGCTGTAAAGGGACGGTTCCATATAAAGCGAGACAAGCTGTGCAGGAAAAGGGGGGGGGGATGAATTTCCATGGATGAAGATTAAATTAGAATGTGTTTGAAAATCTCACCTCTTCATTGAGCACCTTCATCCATCCCCAATCCCGGGGGGGGGGGAGAAAAAGGTCATTCTAATCCCTCCCGTTATCTTTTGGGCTACTTAGTTCATTTTGCATCCATCCATCCATCCATCCCTTTGCTCAATTGCTGTCGCTTCTTCGTGAAGTTTCACTCGAAAACTCTGGCGCCTCAATGATGAATCTGCTAATTAAGGTGTGTAGGCCTTATTTGGGCTCTCCTCTTAATTGAACATCTATAGTAGAGACGCCTATTCTCAATTAGGACCTCATCAGCAATCTATATAGGGTATCAAAATTTCGATCTGGTTGGGACTGGATTTTGATCTTGCCAAAACCAATAGCGTCATGACACCTGTCTTGGTTTTGAGTGCTAAAGTGAGGAGGAATGAGCGGTTATAGTGAGCAGTTATGGCATACTCTAGACATTGGTAATATGTTCATGCCAACTTTTGGCTTCAAAAATTCATAGTGATTTCAATTTAAGAAACAATATTACCAAAAAATTTACAGTCCTCCTGATTTCTATCTTTCTACACAAGAAAAATACACAACGCCTTCTACTTCTTCAAATGTGGTGCATACTCTCTTAAGTGATTGGTTATATGCGCCTTTACTCTATATTTGAGCCTTTGGCATATGGCAAGCCTTGTACTTTAACAATGAACACCAAAAAAAACATGTCTTACGATTAAAACTGGACTATGTGTATTACCCATCCTAGGTTCAATACACTGATCGTCCCAACTACTCTACGTTACTATTTGAAGTTACATAGTGCAATAATATCTTACTCAAAAGTTCCAATTTTTATCAACGAAAGTTCAATAGGTTGTTTTGACATTATGAAACATGAATGACTTTGCTTGGCAAGATATTACATTCTTGATAAATAGTTATAACACTACATAACTCCAAATAGTAACACACACTAATTGGGATATTTAGTGTAGTTGACGCATTACAGATAACTATGTGATCACTTAATGAAAACAAGAAGATTCATGTTGACTTCGTAAATTTTATTTCATCTCAACTCTGAAGAATATGAAACGTAAATCTACACTCTACATATTTCACAATTGAGGTAATCTAGACTCCTTTCAAGAATCAACACATGTGCGATTCTTATTAACGTATTCAAATCAAGGTAGGTCCAATATTCCATCCAATATTGATGATGCGTCATTATGCATTTGCTAATGTAGCATAAATTAGGTCATTGGGAGATGGACTACATGAAAAACTACCCAAATAACAACCGCATTCCTTACTAGATGTTAGTCAACAACTAAGAATGTTCATGACATCTTCTTCCGTTTATTTGGACCAATACGATCTCAATCTTTCACGACACATGGTAAAGTGTGCGACTGTTGTTTAATTACTTTTCTTGAATGGACACTTATATTTGATTGATGTGTGGCTCGGTGAGTATCAAGGAACAAAAACCTATAATGATACATGTTTAAAAGACATTGGCCTAAGTTCTCAAATTTTATATCTAATCCACACTCAATAGTGAACACAATTGGGGCACAACATTACTAAGCATCTACATGATGGTCTCTTTCCAAAGAAAAAGTATGCAATTAAAAGACTATGACAAATTACAACTGCTTGTCGAAAAGTTCACAACACACAACCCGAGTGCTCCTTATAAATGGGGAATCCCAAAATTAAAAGAGAATCGTGCTCATGTGATACATGATCCCATAGAAAGGCCCCAAGCTAGATCACATCTTCATTCGGTTGGGCCCCGCCCCTCCCACGCTTCCTTCACTACCCGGTCGTTTTGCCAACACATGTGTGGGAACTCTTCCATGTTGGGAACCAATAAATAAATTGAAACGTCAGGCATTCCGACGTGAATTTGAGCCCGTTGGCCCTACCCTTGCTCAAGAATCCTCTTGGTGAAGGATGTGGTTTACTGCCTACCTTGCGGTGGGTGGGCTCTTGGCTTCCTACCTACCTACCTACCTACCTACCTACTTTATTCCGTCAAGTAGAGAGAAGATTTCACAGCAGGAATCGAACCGCCAACCTCTCCATTCGGAAACGGGTACCTCTCGGCTATCACCCGGTAGTTTAAGGTCATCTCGGATCAGTTGGGAACCAATGTGACAATACCCGATCACTTAAGCCAGTAAGCTCCTTTGGCATGTGAAGGAACTCCATCAATTCACTTGGGAATAATGAAAGTGATGTCAACTTGAATATTTGCAATTCTGACTGGGTATTGTCACAATGGTTCCTAACAGGGAAGAGTTCCCACGCAAGTGCAGGCAAGAAGACCGGGCAGCGAAGGAAGCGTGGGAGAGGCGGGGCCCGGCCGAATGAAGATGTGATCTAGCCCAGGGCCACGGAACAAAGCCAAGGAGCTTGTGGGATGTTATGGAGGACCTATGTATTCAACCAATGAATCAACAAACACATACTTCCGATAACCATTACGAAATAAGGGAAGGTCCGATTTTCAATCCGGTTTTTACCGATCCTTCATTATACGTAGATTAGCTAATGCACAAAAGTTAGGTTGTGTGAATCCAATCGGTAGAAGCTAGATAACATGAATAACAAACCGAATAACACCCACATACCTTAAGGCCGGTTGGAAGTGCGGGCCCATCCGTCCACGCTCATTAACATTCTACAGTTCATTCAATTAGTGTGGGAACACTTTTGAATCCCCGAACCCACACATTAAAGCGGGGCATAGTTAAATATAGGCCTCGATGTCTTCACGGTGGTGATTTGCATTTTAACAACGCAACAATAAATGACGAGATGATTGATTTTATTATGGTACTAGCTACACCGAATCAACCGATCAAGCTACCATTAAAAAAAAAACACAAATCATGTTCGACTCGTCCAATCACCGCAACCCACCGAAAAAAAAACATTCCATGGCTAAGTTGGAAGGGAACTATAAAATACTCCCGTACGTACTTAGTACATTAAATGGTAGTAATGAATGTGCGTTGCGATAGTTCCCACATTCAAAACGCCCTCAAAATGGACGAGCATATAAATTTTATATATATAGAGATACACACTCTTGACGTAGGTTGGCGTGTCAGCCTAGTTGGCCCCTCGGAGTGTTATTTTATCTCAATAATACCCCGACTAGTACGCACGGAAAGTTGTGTATATTATAATCATAGATCTCTCACTATTTCTAAGAAACTCGTCACATGTGAGCGAGTGGATGAAACCTTTCTTCGGAAATGGTCACGGTTCCCGACATTCATCATGTGTGAAGCCGGGTCTATTTTGCCCGTTATAGAAGGATACCCGAGTGCAATTTAAGGAGGACCAGGGTGTAATCCCGTAGTTTTAGTCTCGATTCAACTTTATAGTTTTTTCTTTCTTTCCAACTGTTGGCGAGGGGCAGCTAAATTTACATGGAGTGCGAAATTGGATTTCCAGCCCATTAATTGTAAATACAGTTATCCTTAAAAGCTTGGGCAGATAAAGGGTGAAATTCAAGACAACATTATGAGTTTTCCTAGGGCCACGGCTACACTTTGTAACTCCGAATAGTGGCTGTGAAATCTCCTCTCTACATGACGGAAAACTTGCTAGGTGGTCAACTGCCTCTTGTGCTTTGGCGTTGGCTTGTCCGCCTTCTGTCTCAAAAAAAAAAACTCTGAATAGTGCGTGTTACTATTCGGAGTTACATGGTGAATAGCGTCTCACTCTCGCCCCGATCGCACCAAATTTTCTGTCCGGTTCCAGCCATGGAATTGTTGGGGATTATGTTCAGAAATAAATGTTGGCCCACCACTTTCCGCACTATTATAGCCGGAGATGCTGACGGACATTGCCAGAAGTGGCTGGTGTGATCAGCCCCTCGCTCAGGAGTTCAGTTTTTTTTACTAACGGAAGTTCAATAGGTTGTTTGGACATTATAGAGTATAAATGACTATTCTGGGTGAAATGTTACATACTCATTCAATAGTAATGGCACCATGCAACTCCGAATAGTAGCACACACTAATTGGGGTAAATCAGTGCAGATGTCCACCTCTTTGAGTTGGGCCCCCATCACTATTACCGCGGTGAAGGGGGTGTATTAGAAATATGACTCCCATAGATTTGGGCTGGGGCGAACAACCCGTACACTGGTTCCTTGGAGGCAAGGGTTTAGGCATCCAACAAGGAACGAGTGTATGGGTTGGTTCGCCCAAATCATAGATTTGTGATTGGTTCATTTTAAGTGGGTCCCTCTAGATCGATTCGGAGTTGTTGTTGTTAATCTAGAGTTAAACTTTTTTTTAGAAGTAATATTGTAGACTATAGATATGATTGATTGTGCTTTCACCTTGGGTGGTGGGGCCCGATCAACGAGGTGGTTGCCTAGCCCTAGCCAATCTCCTAGGTGGTTCAATTTTTGTATATCCTTGCCTCTCCCATACTAGGACCTATAATTAAACATAGGTTCAAAGAGTTTGTTTTGGATCCTATTCTTTGCTTCACCAAAGTTTAATCTTGGGTTTGATCATTTTCCCTTGGGAGCATATAAATTAAACTTGGGAATGTGTAATTAACCC
This sequence comes from Polytrichum formosum, assembly GCA_964035585.1. Classification (NCBI taxonomy): domain Eukaryota; kingdom Viridiplantae; phylum Streptophyta; class Polytrichopsida; order Polytrichales; family Polytrichaceae; genus Polytrichum; species Polytrichum formosum. The sequence continues at coordinate 34,135,150 of OZ037938.1, forward strand.
TAGGAACTTTTAGGGAACTACAAGATTGGTAGGTCTGGCTTGATATATTTGGAGTATCTATTGGGATTGGAGAGGTTTACCACTAAAACACCAAAGACAAAGATGCACCTCCAAACACTAGATGGTTGTTCATGTCCTTTTAAAGACGACTTTGTTAGCTCAAAGTAAGAAAGTGTCATGATTGTCAAATTTTGTTTCCTGGAACATACCAACAGGATGCGGTAAAAAGTTGACCCATAGATTAGTTGTTGATTCATCCCAATTGAACCCAAGTAGACTTTGACCTAATTTGGTCTTCATTTGGTAGAAAATAACAATCGGGGCCCTACATAGATATAACATTTTCACCCTTCCCTTTGGTAGGTGCAATGTGACATCACCCAAGTACATTGATTTGTCCTATTATTGTGGGTCCCATTTGGAGATATGCATTCCTACACTTCATTGAGAACATCATTTATACGGAGAAATATTATAGCAACAATGAAAGAGGGTCTAGTAAAAACACGAGCCTCATAGAGTTTGTGCTTAATCTATCTCAAGTCGGTCTAGACTAATAATTCATTTCCAGAAATGACCTACAATAGTACACGGCTTGGAATTTACTATGTGTAGTTGATTTGGCACTGAAAATAACTTTAAAACCCAGAATTCAATATTCTCATTCTAATTAAAACCTGAAGACGACTTGAACCTCTCTTGATGAGTGGAAGTTTGTACTCAGTTACCCCAAAGCATAGTGAGTGTAACTTTATATTTAGATTTACCCCAAAAGCATAGTGTAACTTCCTATGCCATCGCGGTTGAATAGCATAGGCAATAAGATAGCAAGTTTAACCCAGCGAGATGTCAGAGCTCATGGGATTCTGTATGACTATATTGGTATGTAATCATTCACAGCAAAGTTGCTTTTTGACTTGAAAAGTCCAAAGTTTTGGAGTTTAATGAAGTTAAGTTTGTTGAGACCTGACTCCCTGAGCTCTCTGAAAGACAATCAAGTCTTCTGCATAAGTTATACATAGAAATGCCTCATGATCATCTCCCCACACAATTGATTAATATGACCAACAAATGGGTCTAACCCATAAATGCTCAGAGTCTATGGACAATGTTGGGCAACCAACAAGAGCCCCCAAAGTGACCAAAATGGCTGAATTAAGGGTTCAGATGGGGTTAATTATATGGCCAAGAGGACACAAAAGCTAAGAGATCCAGGGAGTAACGAGTCCAAAGACAAAACACAGAAAAATATCCATAGATTCATGTTATCTTTAAAGTCCATGTCTTCTTGCGTTTCATGCAGATGGTTATGTAAGAAAGTGGGTGTCTTCTTGTAAAGCTTCATTCACACTTAGATCTGTCTGCCTCTAGGAACTAGATGTCCATTTAAGACTGGCAAAGAGAGAAGCAAGCAGACAAATTCCAGTGCAATGGCGCGATTCCTGATTTGTTGCACGTCCAGATGAAAAGCCAGGTCAAAGTGAGGAACACAAGGCAAAGTCATCTTCGGTCAAAAACCATCAGCAAGATGAGAACCTCGAAACCTAAATAGAAAAAAACAAAGTTCTCTGGTGAAAACGATTAATCATATTCGAAATCTCATTCCTGTTGCCTCCCCAGAAGTGAAACACCTGGATGCACACTGGGAAGCCCAACATCAGAACAGACTCAAAACCAAGCACCTAATGTGTTTGAGGAGGTACTGATGCTCACCACTCAAAATAGGAGTGCTTTTTCAAAAAAGACCCATGTCGCACATATAATGTGCCAAACCTCCATGAAATTCCCATGTACAAGAAGCTGAGACATTAGGCCAAAATCACTATATTTAAAAAGCCATGTGGCAAAGATCCTGTTTTCGTGTTACGTAGTTGGGTTCTGTCTCCTACCTACACATCTGTTGAAATAAACACAAGGGTTTTTCAAATTCTTCAATGGTCTGAAGTCCTGCAATTGAATTTACATATCGTTACAACTAGGCCATCTGTATCATGCCATTTTTATATCCTCTTCCCTATCAAGGTCCTTTTTTCAGTAGAGGGCAGCCATTTTTGCAACAATGAGACGAGAATAGACATGTTCAACTCTGCCAAACCCTGAGGCAAGAAGTACTCTAGAGAGCCATCTTACAAGACATAAGTTATGGCATGCACTTGTCAACTGTTTACACAGAACTGCCATAATTACCACAAGAGAATCTACGGAAGAAAAGGGGGGGGGCGGGGCTCCATCTCCTCTCGCCTGGTTCTAGTAAGATTGTGTCAGAGCTAGACAAAAGCTAGGCAGCCCTCTCTATGGAGGGCATAACTGACAGATCTGTAGAACTGAGAACCAACAGCGTTCTCCATTGAACTCGGGGCATCTGCACAAGTTTGAAGTGGGATATACTGATGTTGATGAATTGTGGGAACGATTAAAAGGTTCCACTGCCTGCCCATCCTCACTCAAGATCCTTGAAGTATTCGGGAGGAAGTAGGGCGGGTGGTCCCATTGATGACACACATTTGAACTGCAAGGTGATAAACCAACAACCATAAGTAAGATGAAGACATACTTATGTCCCATGAAAAACCAGTCATCTTCATCAATAATACTAAAAAGAAGTATTTGACATGATGCTTCTGAACCAACACCAAAAAATTACCTTATGCTGCCTGTATTTTTCTCGAATGGCAGGGAGAGTACAATTTTTTGTATTTCGCTGCAACTCATGAATGGCTCTTACGCATTTTTCCAATTCTGATGGTTTGTATCCAGTATAATGCTGCAAAGTATGGTCCTGTAATCAACAAGCGCACAGGTTTAAGTCAACAGGTCCACTAAATAACCTTGCAGGGATGAATGTCTACCCACCAACAACGAATGCGTCCTTGACCATCACTCCTGTGTTACAGGGAAGAGGAGAAACGCATCTCACTATACAAGATTGCCTCTATTAAGACACTGAGAACATGATGTAATAGAAATATACATACCCATGGACATGTTGATGAATCAAGAGTAAGCTTGGCCATGTACACAGCAGACGCAGCTATCATTGAAGGAAGAAATGGCAAAAAACCATATTCCAAGAGAGTTAGCTCCGCAAGAAAATTTCCAAGGAACTCTAGGTTGAGTGTTGGGACTTTGTAACTAGCTTGGGCTGCTCGAACAAAACGCCTGCATTCAACAAGTCGAGAGTGAACAGGCTGCTCCATACTCAAATAATCGGAACTCCAGGGGCTGTGCATGAGGAAGACCTAAACTTACATAATGCACAACTTACCTCAAAAAGCTTTTGGTGGTTGGGGTCGTGAGTTCAAATTTCAACTCATTCAAAACACGCCTTTCCATCTCCAGAACCTCTTCACGGCCATAAGTATTATCGGTGATGTAGCAGAACTCTTCGACTTGAGGAGCACATATTTCTTCATATTTTCTGAAAAGATTTAATTATTAAGAGGTCAGAATCACAGTGGATCCAAGTGAACGTGATAACACACTATGCAAAAGTGTCAAGCATTTCTGCAACCACCTCGTAATCAGCACACTACAGCCTTACCACATCACTCGTGCACACTAATGCCATCACTCACCTACTATGCATAAGGTACATGACTAACATAAACATTTCCATTATGGCACACTAACACATGTGGACATCAGTTCAAGACTGTACCAGTTCGATACATGAGTAAGGCACTTACGCTGCAATCAGCATGCACGAAACACCCAAAAGCTGTAGACGTTGCCGAGTGACAACATTACAAGAAAGAAATCGATCAATGTAGGAGACTGTCAAGTAGAGAGTATCAGGAACCAGTTTGTACTCTTCAGCAACCTGCCACAGAAGTCCAACATGTCAGATACAACCTTCAGACAATGTATCCATATGATGCGTCCAAGCAACATATGAGGATGTGTATGAATTGATATAAGCAGTCATCAGGTTCGGATTCAGGGCCAGAGCGCTGAAGTACCTCCACAAGCCAATCAATAAGAATTCCTCGCATGCTTGGATTGATGTCCTGCTGCATGACCTCCATAAAATTGGTGGTGGGCCTTCTTTTGATCTATGGAATGGAAAAAGGACGTGCAATTCAGGTTAGTTCAACATGACCGCACCCAGTCCTATCACACAACAGGATGATGATGGATTCATTGATGCCCACAAATGCTGGGACCATGTAGTGGGGATGTGTAGTTATGTCAGAAATCTAACCTCAGCCATCCGCAAATGCACGTATATATCCGTGGCATACATGCTGCACATCTGTGGGTCTGAATGATCATTGTCAATATCCTGGAAATTGAGGTTGCTGGACCATCCTAATTTGTCCGAAGGGCTGTCATTGAAGAGGCCACCTGGATGACACCACAGAGCACCATGGTTCAGACTCATGCCCTGAAAACCAGGAGATTGCACATGTCCCATAGAGAACCTCCTACCTTCCCATAGAAGACATCAACCGAGTTTCATCATCCCTGTTGCAGGAAGGTACCATTTTGGGATGATACCAGACTCGTGAATCACCAAAATCCATATCATCAGAAGGGATTTCACATTGACTCGTGCCAGGATCCCATCGTACCTTGTTTCACCCGATCCTTTGCCTCATTGGAGATACATAGCTTTTGCACGGTGCGTCGCTCAAGGGATGCAATAACTGCTGAACTACTCCTTAACACAGGCTCGGGCTCTTGCTCCTGCGATTCCAATCCAGATTCCTCTTCTTTGACATCATCACCGCACAACCCAGGATTTTCGAAGGATTGATTCTCATCACCCTCGAATGCCAGTATAGGTTTCAGTATAATGCTCTTGCTCTCTGACAAAGCCACCAAGCGTGTGTTGGCAGGCGGATTGACTTGGTTTGTAACATTAGCAAGAGCAGTCCTCTTCCTTACAGGTTGAACGGCCCGCTTCTTTGGGTGCAAAACTGTGCTTCTACTTGACGTCTCTTCCATGGCTGATCGTTTCGCAGCGGCCCGGGTGCGTCTCATAGCATCAGCATCCGTGGTGGTGCTAACGGTGGCAGCAGTGCTAGACCTTCGACGCAACCGCCTTCCAGTCTCGAGCTCACCTGCCATTCTCAAGGCTCTTTATACAAGGTAAACTCGAATGGGTATCTTCAAAACTGATTTCCGAGATGCTAAGGTAGTGAAGCACACATAGCAGGTATGATGTCCCACTTGCTATGGTGAACTTAACATGGCCATGAACACCACAGTAGTAGAACACCACAGTTCCTTCCCCGTGAAGCTACAACCCAAAACCGCCTCTAAAACCGCATGAAAAGAAACCTCGCTAAAGAAACATAACTCGTGTTGCACCGCAGTCTTCGCTCTAGTGTCGGTCACTCGGAGGTTTGAGCTTTCCAGAAGGAAGAGTAGAGGGAAGAAGGATCTTGCAACCTTATCTCTCAGATTCTGATCCGACGACACTATGATAATAAAGAGACGCCGTTATATATCATATGTTAGTACTACTAGTGCGTATGGGAGAAACATGCCAAATGCTCACACTTGACTGCCCCTCAAAGCTCCCCACACATGACCCTCCAAAATTTACGTGCAGCAGCAGCAGCACCAGTATGTGTCAAAGAACACATGTTACGGAACCCATGGTCAAGCGCCCCGGCAAGTATGGAATGTATATATGGCTATGTCTATGCCTATCTATCTATCTATGATCCCGAGGATTAGTAGGAAAACACAGAAAAAAAACCTCCTATACACAAGAAAACGCGGCAACAATAAAGAACAACCATCCGACACAAACCAACTCACGGCCCTGTACACACAAAACTCAATCGCCCTTGCACATGCCTCCCACTCCGAGGCCACTCAAAAACCCCAACAACAACTCGAACCTACAAAATCGGAGGACAACCCAAGTCGGTTGGTTAGTGGTGGTGGTGGAGTGCGTGGTGGTGAAGCTGCCAAGTGGAGTACGAAATGGAAAATGGCTGGGCAAAATGGCGTATGGGCCAATGAGAACATACAATGTGACTATCGATCCTTTCTGCTTCCTGCACTTCCTCTTCTTCTTCTTGTGCGTTTCTCCGCTTCTCTGTTCTCCTTCCTCTCCTCCCCCCCGCTGCGATGGATGGTTGGTACAAGTAGAAGAGAAGGAGGTGAGGTGGGAGGGGGAGGGATGGGAGTCGAGAACGAGATGAGCGGGGAAAGGAGGGAGGGAGTGCCCTAGCCTAACAGCTCTGAGAAAGGAGCGGGATGAGAGCCTAAGTTTGGAAATGGCAGACGGGCCCACCCACGGAGGGAAGGAGGGGGAGACGGAGGGAGAGGCGGGGCAGGCAGCAGCACATCAACAGAACAGAACCAGAACCAGAACAGAACGGACCCCGGCAGACCAGAAGAAGCCCAATTGCAACTGCAAATGCAATGAAAGCAGCTAAAGTTACGTTCTCGGATGAGAGAGGCAAGCCTAGACACGCTCGCTCTCTGTGTCGTTGCAGTTGGACGCAGTAATTAGGTCAGTAAGAAAGTTGAAATGCAGCAGCAGGCAGCAGCAGTCAGGAGCGGGAGAGCGAGCGAGAGAGGAAGCGGGTAAGCCAACGGGCGGATGCTCTGATGGCAACAACGTAGGCCGCGCAGCAGCCGTAGGGGGGAGGCCAGGCCTGCCATTTTGCCAGCGCTGCTTGCCTGGAGCCCGTTCCCCGGTGCAAGGGCTCCGTTGCAACGTTGGGAGCGGGTCGGGTCGCGTCGGGCCGGGCCGGGCCGGTTTGGCCCCCGCTAGCGCGCGCCCGCCTCGCTTTTCAAAATGCATCCCGCCCTTTTGCTTCCGCTTCCCCCCTCCACATGTCACCCGCTCCGCCCGGCCCCACACCCACCCGTTCTCCCTCTCTCCCCGCCCGCCCGCCCGCGGGCTTCGCTCTCACCCTTTCTCCCCCCTCTCTTTCAACTGCCTCTGCAGCCTGGGTTATTATGATTATTATGATTATTGATATCCTCCGCCCTCTGCGGGGGATGGATGTCTTGCTCGTTGAGCCTGGGTCCCACCACCTTTGCTTTGGATGATAATTGAACGCAGTCAACAATATTAAAAACAGGGGGGGATTGTCTCCTTCAACTGTTCTTAGTATTGTTAAAACAGGAGGCCCTCCGGGGATTATTTTCTGTAAAAGGAGAGTAGAGGCACCTATACCCGATCAGTTAAGAGCTTCTACGCTAGATTTGGAGAAGTAGGAGGCGGTGCAAATTGTCCCCATGTAGGAAGATAGGAATGGGGGGGGGGGGCTGCAAATATTTTGGTAGTTTTATTCCTTAGAGTGAAATTATTGTGAATTTTTGAAGCCAAAAGTTGGCCCGACCATATTACCAATCCCTAGAGTGTGAGTCCTGAACGTTCATTCCTCCTCACTTTAGCAGGAAAAACTAGGACATGTGTCGTGGCACTTATTGGTTCCGACCTAATCGAAATTCAGTCCTAACCCTAATCGGAAATTCGGTTCAAGCTTGATCGAAATTTTAGTATCGTATAGATTGCTAATGGGGTCTTGGTTGGGAATAAGCGCCTCTAGTGTAGTGTATGTTTTTCTTTGAGTTGATTTGACTAAGGGGTTTAGGAGGTATTGTGTGTAAATAATTTCATTTGGGTAAAAATGACACTCTCAGTAAATTGTTATTGCAATTCGTAACTTCAAATGGTAACCCACACTAATTAGACAAAACAATGTAGCTTGAAGGAGTTAGCTTTCTCCCTCTAGCTTAAACTAGAGGAGCAAGAACCGGAGCTACACTAGATATGATATTTAGTGGCATATGGTATTTTCTGTCACTATGGTAACTTTTTGGATGACATTTATGAATAAGTCAACAATTGTTGTCATGGATGATGGATGATTTCATCCACTGGCCAAAACCCTACCTTCTTTTGTCAACAACTTGTGATGGAATATTGTCATGGATGTTTGAAACTTGGATGAAAATCACTTGGCAAGTGACAGTAATTGCAACACTGTAATCCCCCCAAAAAATTACAAATAATGTTGGGTTAACAATTAGTGTTGGTGACACTATATCACAGTTTACAATTAGTATTGAGCAAGACAATTAGAATCGGTGACCGCTAAATATCATATTTGGTGTACTTGCTTAAAGCTAGACCATGCCCCGTCATATCAAGGTAAAAAGAGCATAGTAAACACAAGATCCGCACAGGTTTAGGGTTCATCCCTACTACATCTCTCTAAACCAATTCAGTAATCTATGAAGCCGAATCCCAAGAGTCAAGTGACCCGAAGGGGAAGAATATCGGAGTTTCCACGTGTTTAATATAGTCGACTTGCATTTTTCACCCGAGGTGAGCGAGACTGGTGGCGGGGGGCCCAGGAGCTCAAAAATCAAGACGTGTAAAGTAGCCCTAGCTTTCTAACTTAGCCGATTTTTTCCCTCCCTACCTCTTCTCCCACACTCGTCAAGCTTCACTTCACTCTCTCTCACCTCTCCTGTCTCCCTCCTGCATTCAACCTCCCTGTCTCCCTCTTTATTACCGCAAGGACCATTCATGACTGTCCTGACCGCTTTTCAGGAGCGGCAAACTCGAATCCAGGCTACTCTCGTAGCTTAAGCTTAGCTTAGGGTACTCTCGTCTCCCTACTAACTTTTTTTTAACTTACTCTCAACGTCACCCTTGCAATCTCACCCCTCGCTTCCAACCTTCGAAACTAAGTTTTATTTTAATTTCTGGCTCTCTTCGCGGCCCGTGACCCCAAAAGTCGTTGCTGGTTTCCGTTGCTCGGATGCGACCAGATGTCTGTCTGGACTCTGCAGCAGTGTGCACATACCAGATGATAAACACACCTACTTAACTTTTGCACACTTTTTAAACCTTATGTGGCAGTATATTTGCTGCGCGTGATATTGGATCACATGATCATATCATAGGGTTTCCACCGTAGGTTTTCGGCTTCCGTATAATGTTGCAGTTTACGGCAGTTTGGGATCAGTGGAGGTGATGTTTCATTTTGAAATCAGCGTGTGCGAGTCGTTATCGTTATCAGTTTTGTGGGTTTTTTTAATTTTGCGCTTGAATTCGCAGACTGACAAGAGGTGAAGTTCAGCAACTGCCAGTGGAGCGAGGCCATCTCTCTCTCTCTCCCCTCATGTGATGATGTGAGATGTGGGATATTTGAATTGAAACTCGTATTTGCCTTACGTCAGTTTTACTGTGGACGATTAAATTAATTTTCTGCGTCTGGAAGTAGTACGGGTGGTTGCGTTTCGTAATACCTAGGGTCACTGTAGACGGATTAGGGGCACATAATTAGACGTTATTCCGTTTTCATTTCTTTTTATGTGATGTGAATCTTGGATCTTGGGGTTATTCTAAATTCCAATTTCTGCCGCAGGCACCAGGCCTGCCCTGTGCCAGGTTTTTTTTAGTAAACGTACACCTGAGGCCGGTGGTGGACCGATATTTGACATTTGTGTGACCTTATCTCATCTGTGACTTGGGCGGTGGTGACAGAGTGAGGAGTTCTGTGACCTGATGATTGTTACGTTCAGACTGTTACTCGAGTCCTCGTTCAAACGAGCGCTCCTCAAATCATTATGGAAGCAGATCATTAAGCGGCAGTACCGTTCGTCACTCCATACCATCTGGAATTCAAGAAAACATGTACCTATTTGAAATTTACATGCCGCATCATTGGTTAAAAGCAGATCCAACATGATGTACCTATCTACAGCATCCATTACACCCGATTTCAATAATAGGAGACAAAATTTCAAAAATCAATAATGACATATTCTATATACATGTGTATATATATAAACATATACGTATATGTGCATCTATGTATATGTATACGAGGGGGTAGAGGGAGGTTTCAGAACATCTCCAAACTGTATCCTAAGCATAAATCATCTCATTGATTGAATTAGCATACTGTTCAATGCCTGGTGAACTGTTGCTGCAGATGCAATCAAAGATGCTACACAAATCAAGACAAATTTGAGTTCCAGGGGGTTATCTTGTACGGAAACATGTCAAATTATTGGAAGCAGCCACAAGTTGACACAGCCCTATGTTCACTGAGGACTGAGACGTGGAGATTGTGCAAAGACATTACAACCTAATCAAGTTTATCTACTAATTAAGAACACTAATCTATTGACTTTGTTAATTTGGGTCTAGAACGTGTAGTGAGTTTTCCCTAGAACAGGTAGATAGACATTCCAGGACTTGTTTAGGAGTTTGCCTGCACCATTTCCAAGGGCTTCATTTTTGTAGAATATAGAGTCATGTGTACATATGTCAGTACATGGATAACTGATGATATTCCTTGTCACAACATTTTGTGCCTTTAATCTTTGGAACTTTTGAATCATTTGAGATGGTTAAGATCTGATCGTGAAGCACAGATAAGACATTGGATTCGAGTCACATCCACATGTCAGCCAATTTCATCTGAAAGACAAGTTTCAGGCTGTATGAGGTTGAGGGCTGAACATCAGCTGTACATTTTTAAGAAACAGCATGAATATTACAACCATCGAAAAGCTAGTGCCATGTTTAGGCATAATGAATTTGTCCCTTGGAAAGTGTTCCAACTCCCGGCCTGCAGGTAGACAGAGCCAACAGAGTCACATTTAGCACAACTCATATATGTAACCAACAGTTGTACACAGATAGCAAGAACCTGAAACCTTTTACTGAGATTGATATCAAGATGTAACCCCTATCTCAGTAACAAATCCGCCATAACAAATGTAAAACAGGAAATCCAACTTGAGAAACTCGAAAAACATGACAGGTGGAGGAAGTTACTCAGAAGAAATGTACCAATTAGTGCATGCATCCAGTGGGGATTCATTGTATAGCAAAAAGAGGATAGAAAAATCACAATTGTTTGGTGATTGACAATAGCAGTATATTTTTCAGAAACTATTCATTTAAAGATTGTCTGGGACATACGGAAATCTTCAAATGCCTACCTTCTTAATTGCAGAAGATGTGGAGGATATCAGCATGTCCGAAGTAATTGTATGAGTCACTGGTGTAGTCCGCTGCTTGGCAATCTGTGGAAGGAAGTCATAGAAAGTGCAGATCAGGCATCCATACATGAGACGATCTTGTGCAGATTTTTACTGACTATATGTATAATGCTGAGTTGAGTTCAATGAGATCCTCACCAAATTAAGATCTAACATGTACAAGACAACTGCATGATGACATAAAGCATGACATTTCTACCTAAATTTACCTGCTTTGACAAGCTCCCGCAATTAGATGGAATGAAAAATGGTCATCATGATTTGCAAGCTCTGCATCAAGATGCTGCCCTTCCTGGAAAAATGGGTTGCCTATTGCCAGATTATAGTGGCTCCAAAATAATTGAGGCTTTTGTGAAGACTGAGAGTAGGAACTGAGCTTCTTGCATTGGAGCATATGTAGTTGGGACAATTGTATAGCCTTGAGGATCGGGGTCAAGCACCATTTCACATGACATTTCCCGTGCATTCACGTAGTCTGTTCCAGAAACAGCTTGATGCATGTATATATTTGGTCCTGATCGTCGACCCTTTGTTTTAATAATACGCATGCCAATATAGAAGCGGGATGATTCTCCAACTGATTGGTAATTACCAAAGCTGGTGCAAAGCCGGGATGTGGAATGTACACCCTGTTCAGCCACACACAAGGTTAACCTGGTGATTTGTACAGAGTTGTAGATTGTGATCACAACAAAACTATCCATCACAAGTAGACATTGTGGGATCATGTTCTCATATATTCTCATATATATAACATACCTGAGTTAGTGTTACAAAAACGTGGATAGGCACACGGGCATCTGCTCCGACTGCCTTCAGATGAAATTGGGGGTTCAAGTGCCAGGTGTCAAAGTCTTGGCAGCCACCAGCAGTTGAGCCACGCCACTGGCCACGGACTGAGTACCTCATCTCTGGTGGATATATTCGACAGACATAAAGTGACCGGAAGTGGAGCTGGAAGTCTTGCCATGACATCCAAAAAACCCCATCTGCAGCCTAAATACATAAAGACATGAAAAATTTCAGAATTATCCTGAAAACAAGAATCCAGTACGCAGATCTGGTAGTACGTATTATGAGATGCAATTCAACGTTGATCTCCCCATAATCTACGACTCTCTTTGAAGAGGAAAAGTGAATCTGAAACTCCTGGATGTAAGCTTGAATAACTCCAGCTTAAATACTGGATTGAAGTTCACCTTTTTGAGATAAAAAAATGTCTGGAGGACTCAATGCCTCCATTTATTGAGGCCTTTTTAATTAAGTCACGTAGTGATCATATGGGGCACATATAGGACTGTCATGAGTTTTGATCTCTGCTTTACACTTTCACATATCAAAGCAGAAGTACACTTGAACGCATCATTAGTGAGGGGCACTCTAATTCCAAACACTCACACCAATTCTGATGCATGCATAGAATTTTGACCCACGCAATTGAGACAAAAGTGCTTTATAGGATGACTTGCAATAATTGATGATGACATGCAGGAGCTTGTTACTTAACAACCCCCGTCAATTCAAAGCCCAAACTGTAATCGAGGACACTCAGTTACTCGAAAAATGCACTTACTCTGTACATAACTTGATGGAAGAATATGTACCTGAGGTGAGTACTTTAACTTGTGCTTCATTCGATCTGTCCATTCTGGAGATAAATCTGACCAAGGACCGTTCCATTCCACTTCATTTGCCCATGGATTGCGGATCTGGACAAGCTTGTGGCCATCTACTTCTCGGACCTGGTTCAATGAGGTGACAATCAGAAAATGCCAGAAATATAGATTCTACAAGGATCTCAAGATTATGAGCCAACTCATCATTTACAGCAAACATGTTTAACTGCAACTGGGGATTCCTGTGGAATTCAACAGCACCCAATATTGTCTGTGTGTGTGGATAAAGCAAGTACTGGTTTCACACAGCAATTCATGTGATACCAGGTTGACACTATAGACAACAATAATGATATTCTAGACTAACTATTAAGGGGCATGCGTCCTGAGAATGTCTGACAAATTAATAAGGTAAAGAACCGAGTGGACTCCAGTACTTGAACAATACCTTACCTAAATGACTTGTGTTCTAGGAAATCCAATGAATGCCAACATCCAAACTACTTCACAAATTTGCATCATTCACTTTAAACTCTAACCATTATCTACATTGGGAAACAGAGTAGGTATCCACATCCTTTATGATATTGGGGGTGACAAGCTCTGTGAGATATAAAGAGAATAAGTGACCTCCAACACATTTCAACTCACCTGTAATAATGAATAGGCATGGTTCTGCACAATCCCACTTGAGGAAACATGCACATCAGAACCTGAAGGACTGCCAGCACCAAGCAGAAAACCCTCTTGATTGAAGCGTTGCAGCTGGAACCACAATCGGCCACTAGCAAGATCCAGTTGTGAGACTTCATTAGTCAAATCTATCTCTTCCCCTGCACCCCCTGTCAAATCAACAAGGGCATCTTGCACCAGACCACCTTCGAGGGCCTCATAAGAGCCATGCAATTTGGCATATGCTTTCTCTAAAATTGACACCCAGAGTTCATTGCCTTTTCGACTGGTAGCAAAGGCCGGCTTTCCTCTGGCCTCACAAGGTATCCAGTCATCAACCACAACAGGCACCCACTCTCCCTGCATTTAAACCACTGTGATTTTAGAGAATATGGAAGAATCTCAGATAAATGAAACCACCAATACCAGTGTACAGTAGATATTGCAACTTAGATATACTTGAACCCATATCCGACTGGAATCCGTTCAATTTGTATGTGTGTTATTTTCATCTGCGCTACAGCAAGTGAAAACATCTGACTATATTGGTGAACCTAGAACTTGCATGTAGATCATCACGTTGGCAAAGAAAACTTTGGGCCTCACTACTGCTCACAAGAAATTTTCAGATAAAGAGTCATACTCATTTTCATCCATAGCATGTACACCAATCAGTATGGTTCCTTGAATCATTCAGCAATTGCATTCATGATAACAAAGTCATGAGTTTGCTGAAAATTGGACTGAGTGCGTTACTAGATTATGACAAGACATATCTCACAAATCATAACAGCCAGGAAAGCATTAAAACTTAAAGTTGCTTATGAAACAATTACCTGTGGCCTATGTTATCTTTCTCATTGCATAACAATCAGGACAAACAAAGAATAGAGCTATGTAGTTGTCAAAGACCTGAATACAAAATCGCACTGTGTAGATACCCTCCTCATTGAATTCAGGTGTGATCATCACATCAGATATTCGCGATGCTTCAGTCAATACAGCAACCGCACTTAAAAACCAGCAATCACCAAGATGCCCCTGCAGTACAAGAGAAATATTGACATCAATGTTAAACATGTAGGTTTCAACTTTATGATTAGCAAGGAAAATTCATACAAGCTGTGATAGACAGGAGCACTACTTGACTTGTGAGCTGAAATTCTGATGTGAGGAATATTTTTTATGTGATTGACCAAACCAATCATGGTGTAGTTGTATCACAACATTTACATAAACAACCAAATGGGAGGTCTGGGAGTTGACGCTGAACCAAAACAGACCTGACACACATCTGATGGATTGGCACTGCCTGCAAACAGGCGTGGCCTAGCAGGTTGCCCTTGTTCCTGTAAAACATCTTCTGGGCGCAGCCACTCATTCACCACCTGAAATGACAATTATGTGATTTTATATCATATCCAACACATTCTTCATTGGCTTCAAGTCAAGAATGGCTAGGATGCAAAATAAGTATTTCCTTCTCAACCGTACCTGAAGCTTAGCTGATGGGTGATCAGGATCCACAAAAAGAGACTGATCAGTTGGAGGGAACTCTTGATCAGTGAAGCGTTTCTCTCCTCTTGCTAATAAGGCTTCCTTCACAGCCAACTCAACTGCCTTCATACGCTGCGTAACTTCCTCTTGAGTCTCTATTTTGGGACGCCGTATTTTTCTAGATAAGTAGTCTATATCCACTGCCACATTCTCGGTTTCAGGTGCCCTTTTTTTTCCTGCAGGTGCAGGTTGTTCATCCCAGTAAATCTCATCTCGGTCATAAAGGCTGAGATCCGGATCATATCTCCAGTCCTCGAACTACAAACAACAGACACTCAACAATGTCAGAATCAAATATATCCAGGTACAATCATTGCGCATTCAAATGTATACGTATATTTAGCCAACAAGGACGTCATGAAATATGCATGAAACAACCTTGTCACACTGGCACCATATAAGTACCATGCAGTGAAGCCAAAAGAGAACCAACAGAGCCAGCATTAGAGTTGAGATATACCCTCATTGGAGTTTCCATTGGAGATCCCTGCCAATCTTCATCTGTCATATCAATATCATTGTAATCCTCTGGATTGGTGCAATTGTGCACCATCAATATTTCATCTTCAGTTAGGCAACGACCCCACATAAAGACATCCATAGCATGCATTCGAGATTCTGCTCCTTCACTATCAGAACGGCCAAAGGCATCAAGGTCCATGGGGGGCCTGATGCCCACCCATACTTCCATTCCTTCCTGCCATACTCCACCTTCTGCTGGTAATGATAAATCAAACCTCAGCTCTCCATCAAAAACTCCATCAACAAAAGCAGCTGCCTCCCCTGTGGCAGCATCAACAGTTACAGCAACTGTGTGCCATCTGTTATCACCAAGAGATGGTTGATCATTAGTCAAAGTGCTCAAATTTTACCAATTCGTACTAAGCAACAAGACACCAGCTTCAACCAGTACACCAAATCATAATATAGAATTGAAATATATATTCACCATGAATGCTTCTCCAGTAGACTTTGAAAATCAAAAATGAAAGAAGAGAAGATTTGGGGTTTGAAGCATCCTGACCTCCCATCAGCAATACAGGTGGTCCCAATAAACCATTCTCTGTTATATGTGGTCTGGCTAGCCCCTTTCAAAACAAGGCGAAGTCCAATTTGACCTGCTTCTAGACCCTGTTCAGCACCTGCAATCAGAAACTCCCAGCATTTATGATTGAGGGCCTCAGCACCTAGGATGCAAATTGGTCCTGAATCTGGCTGAATCATAACTGCTGCAGAGAAGGTCACTTTCCAGCTCCCACACACAGTTGCATCGATTGGCCCACACGATCTACCAACTCCACGAGGTTCATTGTCCATCACACAGACAGTTCCTTGCACTCCAGTCTGAAATAAAATCAACAATCACATCAACATAGCACAAATATGTTCTTGGGTTGCGAGCTAAAGAAGTTCAAATTATGACCACATCTGGGTACCACACACTTCACAACATATTGGGCCTCCATATGCACACCCTCAGCAGGCCCATATATCAGAACCTCATGAACAAATTTACCCTAGCCTGCCTACATATTGGACCTCGATTCCATGGACCTTGTCCTCCAGGTACCCTATCAGATACACGATACAGACACATATTTGTATCGCACAAGTGTCATTAATATGTTGCTTCTGGCTTAACCTTAAACCCCTTACCCAGTTTCATCTTATCAGACCTAGGTAATATTTTCAGTTTAACTTTCAAGTAATAATCACAGCAAGTCCACCCAATGCCATGAACCTGTCAAATATGGAGAAGCAAACCAGCGATTAATATTATCGAATCTGCATATTATACCTGTTGAGCTCGTTGGGCTCTTTGAGCGATCAGTATTCGACGTGCAAGACTGGAAACCTGATCCCCAGTACAATTCTCATCAAGGAGGATATCCCTTCCCACAGCTCGCACAGCAGCTGCCATTGCTGCTGCTTCTTTAGTGCCTGCATCAGGGACAGATGAGAGGACAGAAGCCTCGATCTCCTGGCGTTTGCGTTCCTCTTTCTCCAGCAATGCCCTTCGCCTTTCTTTGCCTTTTCCTTCCTCATCACGTCGTTGTTGCAGAAGTTCCTCTTCAGTTTCCTTCTCCCGCATGTAGCTGCAAATACATATGAGAAAAGTTGAAGTACTGACCATACATTCTCATTGGGTAGTATGGGAGATGTTACGCAGCTGACAGGAGTCCAAAAAATGGAACTGGTGTTTTCTACTTGTCTAGAGAACTAGATTGTTGACTATGTACACAAATGCACAAAGATGACATTCAAGTTCTCCAACAGAAATCTACCAATACATTGTAGAAGAAAGGTATCCTTGAGCTCTTCATACAAATCCTAGGAGAATACAAATACTCATCGCCCTAGATAGAACCATCCCACCCTGATTTGATGGCTTTTGAATACTTGATATATAACTGAACTGAAGACCTTAAGACAGACGTGCATGAATGTTTAAAAGCTTACTTCTCTTGCACTGTCTCAAATTGCTTTCGATCCTCTGGAGTCCAAGTTTTGATCTTCTTAGCACTAAGGTTTGAGAAGCCAATACTGTCCAGAAAAAGCCGCAGTCGAACTTCATCCTGTGGAGATTCACAAGCATGTAAACCCCTTCATATTGCATAACAAAGTTAAACAGAGATTTCAAAATCTCCAGCAAGTTACGTCAAAAGTTTGTAGGAGAACCAATTGATAAAGCTACGCCGCTCTCAACCACTTCCAAGACTCAAAAGAAAAGGATTAACAAGGCAGGAGAAGTCTGAAAATACAGAAATGATACCTGCACTCTTTCAGCCCTTGTGGCATGACCAAGAACCAGAAGTAGATACCCCCCAAACTTATCCCACATATAAACCCACTCAGTGTCTATTGCCTCCTCCAGAGCCAATATACGCGCATGGGCACATAATTTCCGTCTATAACCTGCATCAGTAGAAGAGTCAAATGGGGAGCACAAAGCTGAGAGCCCAGGCCACCATGCAAGCCCTGCAGCTTGCTCCTCATTGCGTAGACGCTCCCGCAGCTTTGATACATCAGCACGAGGAAGAACAAAGTTTCCTGCCTTGTCACGGGTAATTCCAGTATCACCTACAAGTAGAGCTGCTGAACTTGCAGATCTCTGTGGAGCTGAATAGGTTCCTGACATGGCATTCCTAGTCTGCAAAACAACACAATATAAGATCAAGGTTCTGAAATAAATAAATGGAGAACCTGATAGAATTGTCATGAACAAATACCTAAACAAGCAGCTTTCACTACAACACTTAACCATGTGCAGTTCTCTAACAACAGAAAAATAACCAACCTGTCACTGGTGCTATAAGGAGCTCAAAATTATACCTTGGTTGAGGAACGAGCAATGGCTTGAGCTATTGTCTCCTTTCGAAGGTAATGCAAAGCATCTTCCATCATCTATCAAGAGGACAATAAAATTTCCCCGATTAAGAAATTGGGAAACACAAACATAACCTATCAGTGCCACTGGACAGTATCTGAAAATACTCATGCTTTAAGAAGAGAAATGGAATCTGTCAGTATACAACTTGACAAAGTTTTCATTGTACCTTTAAAGTAAGTTGTGGACGTGAAATAGCAAAGGCATAAGCCACAACTAAAGTGATAGCTGAGACGGCTGCTCCTGCAAAGGGAGGATAAATCTCCAGACTTGCAACAACTCCCCATCCTGCAGTAGCTAGAGCTATCCCATACAGAACTAGGAAGGCACCACTGATGAAACACACAAATACACAGATGAATAAACAATCTTAGCAATGTATTGACCATCCAGTGGTGTAAAAGCAACTTGCTAGTAGAAAAATATGAAAATGGATAGAGATTGGTTGAGCTGAATCTAAAAGTTATAAACATCCTAGAACCATCCAACAAGCAAAGAGAAATACAAAACTGATCCTGAGTTGTGCACTAAGGACTTCTCACTTACCATAAATACATTTGTGAATTGACTATTGTACACTACATAGGTTTAAATCCTGCATCTGCCATTTACTTTGTATTTGAAAATGCCAATACCAATTGCTTTTGGGTTTGCTATTACATGCAATTAAGCAGAGTGGAGCTTATTCATAAATATGTTAAATGCTTCAGCATTTGAGCCCTCCCCAATTGAATAGTCTTGAATAATACAGCTCTTCAATCAACCTCTATTCAAATTTGCATTAGTCATTATTTCTGGTTTTCTCTCCTAGTGGTCGGCCTTCAAATACAATAACACAACTTGTACTTCCACTGTTGTAAAATTCATGGATAATGACAAACCGGGATTGGGAACAGGCATAAGACATGCTGTTTTGGAAACCTCTCGCTCATGAACAAAGAGTTTAAAACTTGCCTGACATTCTTGGCAGAATCTGCATGTGCATCATACACATAGACAGGGAGGACCCGAGGAGAGTACACCACAACTGGCGGAGACAAGAGAACCTGCAATCATTCAGCTTGGAAGTGAGCTTATGCATATAATGAGGATGTAACCCAACATAGAGATAAACCTTCCAAGGAGGAAGAGGTCAGGTTTCAAATGCACAGTATCAAGAACAGCAAGAAACAGTGGATTGAGTCTGATTTTGTTCAGGAACAAGAAAAGTAGAGGTCACTATTTACTAGCCCATTATACCTAGAAAGGAGCACCAAAGTTGACTTAGAATTTGTTCTACATTACTGCCTTGCAACAGAAATTACCGTAAAAGACCGCCCAGCAATAACACCCAAGAAAGCAAAGTATCCAACCGATGCTCCCACAAATGGTTCATCTGCAACAAGTAATAACCTTCATTAGCAGCAAGGGACTAGACTTACACAGAGCCTTAATAATTGGGTCATTCAATAAATTTACCCATTCTGCCACAGGGGAATTATAGAAGCAAATAACATTTCACTTGAGAGCTGTGTCCTCCAGGAGAACCTACACATATCTCTCTCGAGTCTTGATCCAACAGGTTATAGATAAGGCTGAAATATTACAACAAAATCACTGCCAAAAACTTTTACCTGCTAAAAGTCCGATGAGAAAAGCAGCCAATGCCAGCACAAATGCAGCAAGGCAGACAAAAAATACTTCCATCCGAGTCAAGTAAAAGTTATGTGAAGCCCAGTGATGTATCACAACTATCGTAAGCACAACTAGTATCAAGAAAAGCAGAAAGGCAGCTCCAACCTGTAAGCCACCCAAAGAAATTCAGCATTGTCAAGCTTGTTAAGGGTCTAGGAACAATAAGACATCCCTGCCTGTAGAAATTGATTAGGCAAAAAATGCTCACCATCCAAGGATTGATGGTGGCAATAACTGCTGAGATTGCACCGAGCAGAAGAGTAAGGCCCAAGCCAACAAACATATACACCCCATTGGAAAGGCGCCAGCCTTCATCCTTCCTGGTAACTCACAACAGGGAGCTATCATCAATAAATGAGGTAAATCAATTCACTTATAAGCATTCATGCCTAACACAAGGTGGGCACGTAGCGAGATAAATCATTGAACCAACTAACTGCCCATATAAGCTGAAAAGCATTTGCTACTTTCATAGCTAAAAAGACCAGACCCGTACCACTTGAAGAGGCCACAAGCAAGAGAAAACACGGCTGGAATACAGACTAATGGCAACAATGCAGCCAGAAAATCAGCTTCTGTTGGTGTTTTTCCATCCCGACTTTGAACAATGCCGATATATGATCCTCCACAGAAAGTCATCAATACCACTGCACATCCACAAGATATGATGTCTAGTTTTATTGAAAATGAATACCCTAATCACATTGCATTTATATTGGATATTAAAATCCATACACAAGCACTAAAATGCACTTGATTTTTTAACTGCCAACCTTCATCGAGGGCTGAAAGAATTTGAAGCACCAAGGAAAAATCACATGACAAGTTGCAACTACCATCATAAACCTGAAGGAAGCAAAAAAATTAATTGATACTATTAACTGCCACATCTGTAAACACTGACAACTTCACAAGGACGTAAACATGAACAGAGCCTTAAAAAGTCTTTATTGCGTCATTTACCTATGAATATGGCCATACACACTGCTGAGGAGAGAGAAAAACGATATGTTGCAAACCATGAGACAGCAGGTAAGACACCCGTAAGCACAAGGGCAAACACTGATGCTAATGCCCATCCCAAGTAGCATGGTGAGGTGTATGGAGAGTCAGAACTAAAACGCTTGCTGCTCCAACCACGATAGTTCACGTCATCAAGTGGACTCAATGATACAATAGTTCCCAATGCAAGTATGCAGATGACGCACATCACGATACAGATGGTCATCACATTGTCCTGCAAGAAGAGTCTAGCATTAATTAAAGTTTTAAAAACATTAGCAAATATAAAATGAAAAAGCACTCACCATTACAGATTCCAAAATATTTAGTCATACTTAAAGCAACTTGACAATAAGTTCTAAAGTACATTCAAAACTCCTCACTAGATAAATTGCATGAGTGTGAGAGAGCACATTGAGCTTCCATTTCAGTACTTGCAGTAATTAGATATGGATCTGTGATCATAATATGAGAGTTTTGCATGGTTCAACCATCAACAATTCCTGGCAGGTACATAATTCAGCATCTTGAGTTTGTGAATTGATTGACTGGCTGATGTCGCAACTGACTTAAGGTTGAGAGATTCTTAGAACAGCTGTTAGTATTTTGTACTAAAAACAGCATTGATCATATCATACACATAGCTCACCTCTTTGGACCTGCTGCGTCTAGCAGGTTCCCAAGCACCAGTTGAGTGGTAGTCCAGCAGAGGAGATTGATAGAAACAATATCCATTGTGCACCCAAATAGGCAGCCCAACAGAAAGAATCGCTACCAACAACGGCACCGTTAAAGCCAGCCCTAAAATAATGGACGACTTGCTGTTTCATCATAGCAAGTAGTCACCATGTGTTAGCAAGACATGATTCAAATACATCCATGAAGCACAAAATCCCTACCAGGAAGGGCTCTCTACTAAATACAGTACACAATACACATATTCTAGCAACTACACACTAGGCCATCTTTCAACAGCTACAATAGCCAAGCTATATCAATGAATATCACAAATTGGTAACGGCAGATCAGACATACTTAACTCAACATCAAAGCAAGGAATGAGTGTTCACACCTCAGAAAAGCCAATAGCAGACCTACTCCAGTGCTCAAGAGCCAGGCAATCAACCCAAACTGAAAGGAAAAGAAACAATTTAAATTTAGGCAGGAAGGAAGCCACATCCCTCAACCCAAAAACATACTGTTAGCAGTAATATACACATGTAAAACCATAGGTAGTGAATCTACGATGTAAGAAAGTTAGAAAGTCGTTAGAGATTACTTCACTGCTGAGTAACAAAACTATGTTTCTCAGAACAATATGGAGTTGATCTGGTCCCAACTCCATTATTAGAATAAAACAGTAGAAGAGAACTCTGTACCTTACAAACTTTTCGATTGAAGGTCATATGCTCCGCCTGTAATGATCGCAAGAATGCCAGCACAGAACATGTGACAGGAGAGAGTAGCAGTGCTGAAAATCCAAATTCAAACTGCAATGAAGACAAGAAAATATTATGATTTGACACTGCATGACAGCATATGCAATAACAGTCTGCTCTACACCAAACTAGTGAAATAAACCTCCCATCCTGCACAAGTTGAAAGACCTGTTGAGTCTAACCTGCTCATGTCTTGCATTGATGACTCTGACAGTCGTGGGTCGGAATACAGCAACCATGACACATTCCACAACAAAGATCACACTGAAAAAGACCCATGCTCGCTCTGGTGTCCCTACAAATAGCTTTATGACAAAGCAGACACTCTGGTACCAATTTCCCCAACCATGTCTTTGTAGATCCCCTGACCAGGAAATAGGTTCATCCGGAGGAAGTAACCGTGAAGGCTTCATCCCAACAGTTGTGTTCTGTACATTTTCTGCTGAATCCCTCCCAGCATCAAGGCTACTACGTTGCAGCAAAGCCAGAATAGTTGGATCCAGGCCTTTCTCTTTCAACATCATTGCAAAATTTGGATCCAGACCTTTGTCCTGCAGCAATCTCATAAGTTCATTTTCACCACCCCGGGCAACAAACTCAGGATTTTGACGGAGCAGAGAGGTAAACAGGGGGTCATGTAGTTTTTCCTGGAACATTAATGCCAAGTTCAAGTCAAGCACCTGCTGATCTGTCAGTGAAACAGCTGTGCTACTTCGTTCTAAATTATGAAGAGTCTCGGTAGATGCACCAGACCCAAAAAATGTGTGGCGATTGCTATCTATAGTATCTTGATCTAGTAAAAGGGACTGCTGACAGCTGCCTGGTTTCTCGGCGGGGAGATGACACTCCACAGTTTGAAATCCAGAGCCTGTCCCAAATTCTTCATTGAACCCAATTCCTCCATGCTGCCCATTGAAACCAACAGTCATGGTCTCACCTTGGGCCCTAGCATTGATTCTGCTCATGTATTCTATAGCAGTTCCTATTTGCTCTGCTCCAACACTACTGCTGCGAACCACACTTGAAGTTCGCCCCTCTGATACACTTGAGGAGCTCCCTGGGCCCCGCCTGCCAAAACCTTCCCGCAGCCGAACTACAGTGTGGTCAAGGGCTGCTCGTCGTGCTGCTCCAGGATTTACAACTGAGACATGGCGGACAACTACAGCTCCCAACAAGATAGAGGCCACAACCGAGTACCCAATACAATGGCCCAGGTACCTGCAAACAGTAACAAGTTTGTCACTGTATTATAATGGCATTGCCCTCTTCTTCCAAACACTACTATAACTCATAAATGCACAGTGTATTCCTTAGGTTTGCCTCAGGAACAGGAGCCATGCATAGGCACAGCAAGGGAAGCAAACCATTCAGATGTTACAGTTAGAACCTAAGATTAAAATCTCATGAACAACCACATGGTGCAATTTTACAAGCAATCAAAATAGATCTTGCTGTTAGAAGTGAGAATTGCTAGTCAATAAGTATTTCTTGCACTGATCAATTTTCTGAATTAAAGATTTGCACGAATATACAGAAGCCCATTTGGGGATTGAGTTTAAGTTCCGATGCACTGACCGTGACAAATCACTTCTAAGGGTACTACATGTTACAGTATCCAAGAGGTCGCCATCTAATGGACATTGTCAAATCTCATGTTGCAGGGTCAAAAGTTCATATTTCGTTGTATAGTAGTGAATATAGTATTGAAGTATTGAGCCTTTATATAAACCAAATAGTTGTATTATGATGGTTCCTGAAACTACTAACTTAGGAACATGTATGTCTTTGAATTCGCTTGTGAACCCTGCCCTTGGACCTGGTCCTTTAGAAATGTGTGTTGGATCAACTTCTCGCACATATAGCATCCACTCCACTTGATCTGTCGCAACTAACCCTTTGTTACTTGCAGGAGGAAGTCTTTCTCATCAGGACAGAGTCCCAAACATACATGACCATGTACTGGAAGGCACCATACCAGTAATGCACACCAAAAGAGATGAGGATCATTCGGTAGACCCCGGCGACCAAGAGTGCTGCAATACGGCTCTTGAGCAGTTTGAAACCAAATAAGCAAGCTCCAACGTTCAAATCTGTTCAAACCATTACCCAGATTAAGAACACTATTGTGTCCAGCACACAAAATCTTTGAATCTCAAACAACTACAATATTTTACTTTCACCCTATGAATAAGGCTTACAATTTTAAAGCACCAAGGTCCCCTACATATGTTGTTAAACATTCCACAAAGGATGTAGTCATCATGCTCACAATCCACCCTACATAATGATTGGGCACTACTAACAAGACTTGAAATGCAACATCTTATAGTGACATGAGAAGTTTAATGATCATATATTAGAAGGATTGAATTCATTTCTCCAAAGTACAAGAGAGCTTTCATAACATTACCGAGAATAATTACAGCAGCAGAAGTAACTCCACCAAGCCATCTCGCCTCTCTTGCTGTCAACCCATAAAGAATTGAATATGCTACCAAAACCACAACAGATGCTTGATATAGATGGGCTAGGTGCCAAGCACTGCATACAATGAAGAAATAAATAAACATATGAGAACCCAGTCATATTCTCTCTGCACCCCTCCAACCAATCCTCTGATGCGCATTTGCAGAGGACCACGTCTTTATAATCCAATTTTGTGGTGAGAGTAGTAATCTTAATCTAGAGAGGACCCTTCAAGAGAAAGTCAGTTCATGTGTCAGGTTTAGACTGGATGGAATGGAGCCGCCACCACAGAAAAGACAGTCACGTACAATAGAGTAACCTTCTGGAGTACAATTACCCAATAATTTCAAAATGTATGGCTGCATACACACTAATTTGATGCTATTGTAGACCCAAAAGCTAAACATATCCTAATATGAACACTCAATCAAGATTTGAATAGATATTAATTGCAATGAAGTAAATTAAGACCAAAACAAGGCTTCCAGAGCACCTTGTCTGACTGCACAACACAACCAACCAGAAAAGAAACTCTTCTATTCCAGCACAACTTATAACTTATTTGCCCTGTGTAAAAGAATTTGCCTGTTTTTCTTCTGAATGGTTAGGTCACTTGGCTCAGGAGGTTCTGGCAGTGATGCCACTGGACCAACTTCCAAAGTCTCCGCATGAGAAAATCTATATGACCTTCTAACATACTCATCCACATCCAGTCCCGCTCCTGCAAGAAAGTAGGTCAACGCAATTTAAATGCCAGATTTGACAGAATTTTATATTTCTTGCCCAAGGTCCTGACTTCAAAATAGCTGAAAAGAGGTCATCAAACTGATGTATTCAAAAACTTCATTCTTCAGTATGCAATTGGATTCAACAACTTGTACAAAATTGCAAAACGAAATGCAGCAACAAATGCCACAATCTAAGAAGGACCACCTAGGTGAACTTGAAATAATTTGAGATGATTATTGGAGAATCCAAGCTGTAAATCTATATGTAGCTACATTTTCAAATTAATCAAACAATCATCTGCACCAAGTGAGGGAATAGCATAGTCACCATCACTTCCAACTATCCTTGAACCCCAACAGGGAGTACGAATTCAGAGGCAGCGGTGAGCATATACATATTACCAAAGTTGAACACCCAGGATATGCGTTTTTGTTCATTCTTCAGAAGTATTGAGATAATGACACTTGTATATCCAGAGGTAATACAAGAAACTGAACAGTTGTACTAGGTCACTCCACTCACCATGAAACACCATCTTACAAATAAAGAGCATATTGATGCCCATTGCAATAGCAGAAACACCAAAAAAGAAAGCTGATGGAGAAAAGCGGCTCGAGGCACTTCGCCCAGCCGTGACATAGACTGCTGAGAGCTCATAGGTACAAAGTAAGGACACAGCTAATAAGAGCAGAAGAGCAACAGCACCTGCATCATTCAACCATCATGTGTCACAAAACAATGCACAAAATACACCCGCTAAATCATAAGTGCAAGAATCAGCAGAGTTGAGATTAAAATAGATAGATGTAGAGCAAATTAGACTGCGCATGCAAGGACTAGGTACACTGTAGATTCTTTTAAACTTCAGCAAGACCTCTAAAGAATGCATTTAGAACCTTGCAAATCCCTCAGGAGAGGTTGACATAGAGGCCAAGTGAAACTATCAAAGAATAAACTGTGATGATGACAAATTGAGTGTCTGCACAGTGGTGCCTGCAGTACATACGTGAGCTTTGCCATTGCGTTCTCCACCAAAGCATAATTGCATAGAATGCCAGTAGTAGAGCTGTGCCTGCCAGGATCACTGCGAGGCCAACTGTGTCGTGGTCCAAAAGAACCACCAGCCTTACTCCCCACACGATGACAACCAAGATTGGGGATACAACAGTTACCCATGCAGCTGCAGCAAATATTCCAGAGATGATACTCAACCGGGGACCTTGAAGAAACGGTGTCCACTTTCGAGCATAGATCCAGCTGTAACCAGAATACCCCCAAAAAGAATTACATTACACCAAATGGCTGATATGGGGATCCACCACCTCCACTTGGAAGTATAAATCGAAATTCATGGAGGAGTCAGGAAAATGAAGAATCGTAGAGATATTTCATATGAGGACATGAAGATGTTCAACACCGCATCAAGCAGCTTCAGGTTACTGCAAATCATCAATGAATAAGAACGCTAACGTCATCCTACTTGAGCCACCCACAACAGTGAGGATGAAGAAGAAAGTCAGTTCAGCAGGCTGACAGAACCAACGGAACCCTGCAGTTCCATATAGATCTCATACAAAATCTTGTTCAAGGAGGATCTCAAGGCCGACAGCACAGCCAAATTGTTGCCAATCAATTTGCATGTAAGCTACACAATTTCACAACCGTACGAGACCGGAAAATTACACTAATGTCTTGACATCCCCAGGTCAAGAGAGAGTTGAGGAGTAATATATATCTAAGAAATACGCATACTATCTTTAGAACGTGGTTGATCTTAAGAAGCTGATTGCACAAAGATTTGCCATACAGCAATGATGAGGTAACAACTATAATTGTTCGAAAGCTCCTTCACCCACTCTTTAGTATGTCAAACATGCGAGATGGACATTGAATGTTAACACAAACTGTAACTGCTCTTAGTTGATACTCAGCTGCTTATATTTCAAATTGCTTTCCAACACGCTCTCCAGCACATACCACCCTTAGATCGGTAGGCTTGGCTGAGACATAAAAATAAACAAAATGAACTGCCTCCACGTACATGTGGCACATTCCTAGCATTGCTGCCGGTCATGGTTAAACACCTTGAGAACGGTGGACCGGCTACTCCATGAATCACCTATGTATTAGCTTTGCATTGTATCCATCAATGACACCCAGAGAGACAATGTGAAAGTTCTGATAGACATGATCTTCGAAGAAGAAGTTTCAATTTCTGCCTGGTCATTTTCCTAGGAAACACAAAGAGTGCACCGAAACAGAATCGACAGCATGGGACTTCGTGACTGAGGTCAACAACTTAGAGCAAGAATCCCATCCCCCGACAATAGATAGACTGGACTAGGGAAGTTCTCTATGCATGTGACAGCACAAGGGTCGTACCTGTAGATCCGCCATGGGCGCCAATTAACAGCGACTAGAATGGCGACGGAGAGCGGACTAAGAACCAGAAAAAGCGTCCCGAAAAGCGCACAGGTTATGACCACACTGTGCACTTCTCCACCATCCACTGTCGACGCGGCCCCCGTCATCTTGCTCACTCTGCACACACTTCATTCACTAATTCCCAGCGAACTTGCCGGTGTTGCACCTTGCCTTGCACATTCACATTGGCAACGTGTTCCACGAAACGAAGCACGCCAAGAATAATAGGGCACAGTGTCGTCATCCCCGATTGCTGCTGATGCTCCGCCCGCTGCCTCCGCCTTCTTCTGCCATTAGTCTCTTCTTCTTCTCCATGTCTGCCTAACATAAGTTCCCCTAAGCGATCGCCTCGCCCGCTAACAAAAATTTCACCAAACCAAACAGCTCTCCCCCCTTCACTTTTCTTCCACCTGCTCTCACACTCCTTGCAGCTCAACCATCACTCCCTCACACCCTAACAATCCAAAGAAACCAAACCCTGGCTCTTGGGCGTGCAGCTCCCGAACCTAAACCTCACACACATTCACCTCCACACACATACACAAGAAAGAATCACATCACACTCCACTCCAAACAATACACACACACACACACACACACACACACACAACACACACCTGCCCCTCCCTAACACTAACACCAACCTCCAAGAAATCAAACCCTGGCTACTCTACTCTGTCTGCACCTTGTTGCTTCCTGAAAATCACACACTCCACTCAAAGAGCCACAATCCCACACTCCGCATGATACACACACCTCTCCAAAGAACTCAAACCCTTGCCCCTACAACCACAAGAATGGCACCCAACGAACCACCTCTCTCTTCACAACACAAGGACACCAAAATCCACAACACCTCGCCTCACCTCACCTCACCTCACCTGCCCTCCGATGCCTCTTCAAGAAATCAAGCTCCTATTAAGTGACAAAATCTAAACCATAGCAAGAGACGGCGCTCAAGAAGAATCGGACTTCCAAAACCAAGAAGAACCAAATCCATCGCAATGATTGGAATCTTCCCCTTAATGCAAGGGCAATGAAACCCTAGGGGCCAACACAAAAGTCCGGCTCCGATGCACCAAGGGGGAGCCTAGCTATTATGAGTGTGTAAAAAGGTTGTAAGAATGTGAAGTTCTTAAGCTTAAGCTTAGTGGGCGCTGATTTTGCGAGCTTGTTGAACGTTGGTGATGGTCAAGGTGGAGAGAGAAAGAAAGAAAGAGGCGAGCGAGAGAGTTAGAGACGGGGAGGGGAAGAGGACGGCGGCAGGGGAATGGGGGGGGGAGCAAAATAAAGGGTGGTGGGGACATGGGGGCCACATTCATATCATATATTCCCAAATAGAGACAAGGATGATTAAATTTGGAAATCTTGACCAGGGCTTACATAAAGGCTGAAGGGGCTCAATGATGAGGGATGAATGCGGGTCATGGAGTGGTATTCTACTATATGCCCGCTACTAATAAATAACTGGGCGGGCCCCACGGCAGGCATCTCTCTCTCTCTTCTATTGTATGGGTGCGCCATATGCATGATAGAGGCCTACACGGGAAGCAGCGATGATGATGATGATGCCCATGTGTGCGCCGCATAGGCCATGCCCTCATGCATATGTATGGTATGAGTGCGCATCATGCGTATGTATGGTATAGTATGGGTGGTGGTGGGGTGGGGATGGGGATGGCTAATAAATAACTGGGCGGGCCCCACGGTAGGGATCTACATCTCTATTGTATGGGTGCGCCATATGCATGTATAGAGGTCTACTACATCCGGGGAGCGATGATGATGATGCCCATTTGTGCGCCGCATAGGCCATGCCCGCATGCGTATGTTATGGTATGGGTGTGCATCATGCTTATGTATGGTATGGTATGGTATGGTATGGTATGGGATGGGGATGGGGTTCTAGGCTCCCTAGCTGACAGGCTTGTTGGTGGTATGATTGCCTCGACTGGGGAATGTGGGCTGGTGGGCCCGGAGGGGCTGAACGACACACCTATACGTGTAGCCTGCTATTGCATGGGGGCGTGTGTGTGTGGGCCCCACGGCAGTAGAGGGGCCCTTTTGTAAGGCTGGGGGAGAGAGTATTCCGGGCGGCGTTGAACGGTATGAGGAGTCAGTGTGGGCGGAATTGGGACTAAATTTGGTGTGTTGCTAGGGGGGTTGTATTGAATTTGGTGAGGGAGGGTTGAACTGTGGTGGAGGGGGAAACGGAGCGAGGCGGATCAACCGTCTACGGTGGCTATGTCCGGGAAAGAACCGGCCGTTAGTTACAGGTGAACCGGTTGAGTTTGAGCAATGATAACAGGTTGACGTTGGAGACTTCGGGAAGGAGAATTACCGATCGTTTTAGAGGAATCTATAGAGAATATACCTCGAATGAATGAAAGAAAAACCGGAAGATGTTAACCCTTAACCGACGGAGAGGCCCTCTCAGGGCCTCGTTGACCCTAAACTATGTGACCATAAGATAGTGTCAAAACATGTCGGAATTGCAAAAAAAAATTCCCCAAAATGTGTATCTCAAAATTCCATATCTAAATATATATGCCGATCGCACTAAAAGAATTACATGGAGGTCTGAAATGGGATAAACATAGGCTGATGGGAGAGGCCCTCTCACCCCCCCCCCTCTTGACCTTTAAGGGTTAACATATAATCGGCTGGATTTAGAATCACTCAGATCTTGACCGACTATGCCCAAAAACTTCCCGAGCGTTGGTCTACGGAAAAAACTTGACCCCCTATGGGTTTGTTGGGGATTCATCTCGAATGACCTCAAGTAGGCATGGTGGTGGTTCACCCATGTCCCAAGTTTGAAGTCCCGAGTCACTCGAGGTCAATTCGATAACCGTTGAGAACTTGAGAGCATGGGAGTTGGGATTTACCACTTCCCATGGGATCCCGGGTCCTAAGTCCCAAGTATGACGTGGATGTCTACGTGGCAACGCTTTTTGGAGGTGAGGCATGGGACTTGTGTCGAGGGTTGGGTCGAGCGAAAAGCTAGACCCAACTCTCAACATAAGGCCCGCAAGTATTTGTGTATAAAATAATCAAGATTTGACTTTAATGATAATTAACCATAGGTTAATGGTTTATTGGGGCTCGCAAGTTGGGACTTTGTCTCCATGTTGGGGCTTGCTATCCGTCATGATGAATGGGACCTGGGACTTGGAACCCCGTGTGAATGGACCCTACTTCGGGATCTTCAAAGTTGATTCATGTGTCAAATCAACTAAAAACAATAGCCTCTGGTATGCATGCTATTTCATGGCTTTTATGTTGGATGGATGAGAGGTACACTCATATACAATACTTTCCCTCTCCAAGGGGGAAGCATGTCGATGAAATGAATTACATGCCACCGCCTCGGTATTGGGTAACGGTAGTGTGTAACCATCCTCAACCCAATAGGTAGCTTGATATATTGGATGATAAGTTATACCCATAGGTTGAGAAAGGGCCACTTGCGGAAATATCATATACAAGCATACCTCTCGTTCATCCAACATTTTTTTAAGCCTTTAAATAGCATGTAGCTCAAAGGTTTTTTTTCAGTTGAATTGACACTGGATTTAGTTTAAAGACTCCAAATTAGTATACTCGAGGCCATTCGAGATGAATCGGCAACAAACCTATAGGGGGCAAGTTTTTAGGTTGGATAGATGAGATGTACAATTCCCATTGGCCTTTCTAACTTAAACTATGAACAAACTTGGCGATTGGGAAGGTTGAATCAATGGGGAGAGGCAAGTTGAATGACAAAATAACATAGGACCCCCTCCTCTCAATGTTTTACCCCAACATGTTACCCTACCCCAAGTGTACGTAATGTTGACCATTTTAGATCTCGTTGACGTGTCGTATCTTCATTGGACACAAGCATGACAAATGCAGACCATTGCAAGCAACCCTTGTGACAATATTAATGTTTG
Organism: Polytrichum formosum; assembly: GCA_964035585.1. Taxonomy (NCBI): domain Eukaryota; kingdom Viridiplantae; phylum Streptophyta; class Polytrichopsida; order Polytrichales; family Polytrichaceae; genus Polytrichum; species Polytrichum formosum. The sequence goes on from OZ037938.1 coordinate 34,167,050, forward strand.
TGTCCAGTAAGGTACATGTGTCATCTTACTACGGGTTGTAAAATGGCTCCTTGCATATAATATCTAGTACATAATGTCTATTGTGAGGGTCGAGGTTTGGAAAAGTCCGGTCTAGAAACCTCTCCTATGCATCTTCTTTGGATAGACAATTTGACCTCAAGAGAGTCCCTTGAACTAGGAGTTTTTCCTTTTTCTTTTTTCTTGAGTTGGGATCAACAAAAATTAAGGAGAGAATGATGTCATATCGATATCACTTATTTTTTCTTATTTTGGACTTATGTTCTAAAATATATTTCTTGGGTTTTAGGTCATGGCATGCATGATTGTTCCATTTGGTCTTGAACCCAATGTAAGAATACAACCCATGTGAAATGGGAGGGATAGCATCTTGCATGGGCGGTTTCGAATCTAAGATTCGAATATTGAATGTGTATCCAAAAAATAGATGTCGACATATTTGAAGTTTTCTTTTTTCTTTTAAATGCTCTTATTGTTTTTCCAATTTCTAAAACATCATTTTCATAAATTTATCGGTATATTTGTAAAATATAGTCATTTCCACTGAAACTGCTTGGATACGACAATATATGTTACATGGAGTACATTACCATACCAACCCCTATTTAATAGATGAGGAAGATGTTTTTAAGTTGAAGGGAACATGGCCTACTCATTTTCTATGTAAACTCATCCATCATGAATGAACAAAGTTTAGTAAAACAACATCCTTTGTGGTTTTGTGATAACTTCACCGCAACTACACTAAACAATCCTATTATTACGGGCCACATAAATTTTCTAGTAGAAAATTGGAGTGGACCAAATTTCTAGAGAATCAACGTGGGTGACTTTATTTTATTTTTGTACTACTTTCTCGTACTACTAATCACGTGAGTTTAGTATCCTAGGAGAAGGGCCAGGGCGAACCGACCCATACATTGATACCTTACTGGATGTCTAGTGATGTCACATTTGAATGAATCGGCCCTCAACCTCATAGGGGGTCTTTTTGTATTGGAGCCACTTCATCCACGATATGTAGGATGGTCGATTTTAAGTGATTGCCACGAATCCCTAGCCGTTCGCCCTCCCCGGTAAGGTACGAATATAGGGGTTGGTTCGCCCCAGCCCTAGGAGAAGTGGGCTAGTTGGGAAAAGTAACCATCTAGGACCCATCCACCTTATTGAGCCTTTGTCTAGTCAGAGTCTCACACACACACACACTCACCCTTACACTTGCACAAAAGTAAGCATGTAGGTCTAGGTCAAATTTTATAAATAAGATCCCAAGTAGTGCCAAGCCAAGTCGTCGCACCAACAATCATAGAGGCCCGCATCATCATCCCCATATTTGGAGGCATTTAAATATAGCCCGAAGTTCCCAACGGGGAATCTAAAGATGAGGTCCGTGATGTGCCCTTACATCCATCATACTTGGAGTTTCGAGGTCGCTACATTTGAAAGTGTGCCGGTGGTGTGATGACTTTCCATGTACACATAGGGCATACTTTCATGTGTCGACCCATTTTAGAGAAGGGAATTGGACTTTCAAGATGCCATTCAAAGCTTTGGATGGGATTTCCTAACATTTTGTTGGGCAAGAAATATTGAGTGTGTTTGTGTGTGTCAGGTGGGGTGGGGGACAACACATGAGCCCATCTTGTAATAAAACATGATCGACATTGTATTTACCCATTTTGATTGTTTTAGGAGTGGTTTTTATTGAACTTTATATGTTGAATAAAAACCACTCCGTTGGGAACCTCATGGGGACTCCATTGGGAACTTTGGAAACCTTCAAATCCCACACAAATGCTCTCATACGATGGAATGAACAATCGACCCCTTCATCTTGCAAACATTGATTTTCCATCCACCAATATTTCATCCATCAAGCAGAAGAAAAAAATGAAGTTGCCTGAGCAGTTTCGTAGACCGTAGCATGAGGCTTTGTGAATGGATGGCTTGGATGTTGTCTGCCCACGACCACACACCCTCCATTCACAGTGCCTCAATGACATGACCTCCCAATCTCACTAAAACAACTATGAGAGAGAAAAAAAATAAACCTCCAAGTAAGTAGGTTTATGAAGGTCATATGGGCTCTCCCTTTCTCACCGTTGCAAAAAAACACGTTCAACATAAAACACCATACTATATGGTCTTGCTCAATGTCAATTGTAAACCGCCTGTGTGTAATGTATATCTAACATTTTTTTGTCATTCCTTGTATTAAAAATAATTTGGGCATTGTAGATTTACGATGTTGCAATCACTATCACTTACTAAGCAATTTTTCATCCATGACAATACTTGTAAACTTTTTCATAAGAAGTATCTTTGGTAAAACTACCACATTGATATAAACTACTACATGACACTAATTGCAATAATTAGTGTAGCACTTGTTCCATAAACTAGCTTTATAAACCAATGTCGGGCTTACATACGAATTCAATTCATGCCCAAGCGTGAAACATCTAGAGTCATGCCAACCTTCGATTGACATCATTTCTCTTTCTCTTTCATCCTAACACTACATTGTTTATGCTATTTAGTGTCACATGCATAACAATGTCACTTACCCTATTTTGAGGTATGTTAGGTTACACTAACGATCAACAACTTCATCATTGATGTTACCTCGTGACACTTGGTGTTCAAATGCGTTTACTAATATCTTGGCATGAGTATGTGCACTCGCAGTGTTATGAGGTGTATGCCTATGTTACACAAGGATCTAAAAGTTGACTAAAGTGCTCACAAATGACACTTAACATGATATGTTCAAGAATATCTTCCTCTTGCATTCTAAAATGTAATCACATGACATATGTCATTAGTATGCTCCATCATACATACATATATAGAGATAGAAGGCCAACAAAGCCAATGCCATAGCATTAAAAACCAAGAAAACGCGCTCACATCGAGGGGAGGCAGGGCCCATCAGACGCGAAACACCTCCATAATATCTTCTCCTTGCTTACTAAAACTCAAAACTAGCATCTCAAGTATCCCAAGGTGATATGCTAAATCTCATGATATAAATAAAAACACCACTTTAAAGAGTTACATATGTTGATGAGTAGTATCGTATTGACATTTAATGGACATGACACTTTGAGACCTCTAGGCATCTAGTGTTGAGGCCGTCCGCAAATAGTGTACATGGCACTAACTACCATAATTGGTGTACTCCTCAACGATATGCACTTTTGGGAACAATTTGTACATCATTCCTTTGGCAAATTGTTGCAAGAATAAGTTACTTACACCATGCAAAGGATCGACGAAGCCAGAATTTCATCCAACATTTATGAGGAAGTATCCAATATCCGATCCATAAGCAGAGGATCTGTTTGGGTATGACCTAATCAAAGTACTTGAGAGATTCTAGGCTTTATTTAGGAGTTGGTTAGTGATCAATGGCAAGGTTTAGTGGCTGACTGATTTCCAGGAAGTCGCTAATTACTACCTAGTATTGTTATTATCTCTCTCACCTAAGGGTGCATTTTATGGATTGTTGCCTTCGGGCCCCGCCACACACGAGACTGAAGGCCCGTGACCAAGCATTCTAAGATCTCTCATTGGTCAAAAAAGGCCGAGATTGCCCAAGCTCACTTCACACTAGAAGGTGAACGCCTAAAAGGTCTAAAGAAATTATCATGGATGAAAAGTCTACATGGATTCCTACATGGAAGATTATGGATAGTGTTTTCATGGTGTGCATGAATTTGTCTCATGTCTGCCTCCGAGAAGTAGGCAGACCATGTCAATTAAACAATTGGTAACGGCCTTTGGATGAGAGTTAAGGGTCCTCACAATTACATGGTCACAACCCTTGGTTCATGTGTGAAGTGGCCTTTAATCAAAGGAATCACCATTGGGATATTGATACCATAATATTGGCATAATCTATTTTTCTCGAGTGAGGGTGCCACATGTCATGTAGTGGTTGGCAGGAACGTAGAAAACATGACGAGGCATGAAATTAACTTGACATAACATTTACCAACACATCGAGGACGTTGTATTTTTATTCATAGTCGATCAATGCAGATCCTAAACTCCGTAATATCAACCTCCTTAATAACACTCCTTCTCTTATATCCCGAAACCCTAGGGAACAATTTTTTTGAGTTTAAATCTCACTCCTAATTGTCACGTTTCTCTCCCATTTATCATGGGTTTTGGCATTATGATAAACCACCAAAGAATTCAAACCACACGCTCACACACATCATGTTGTTATCATTGTAATTATTATCATTAATGCAATGTTGACTTTGTGTTATTCCATAATGTCACATGCTACACTAATTCTCTTTTATCACACATCCATGTAAACACTACAATGACATGCACTTTAGTGGCCACAAATGTGATAATATGGAGCTTAGAGTGTATTGGGTCATTTTACTCCATGATGGGAGGTAAATAATCTATATTGAGAAGAGCAGATGCCACATGCATATTGGAGGTCAATTGGCGAGACGACAAGTGAGTAGGGCTCGGGGGGGGGGGGGGGCTAATGCTACGTTGATTATCCCATTTAGTGTGTGTGGTACTAATTCCCAAAACACACACTATTATCTCAAATCTCAAACTTAGTGAGGGCTAGATTTTTTACTAAGTGATACTAAATTCATGAACACGTGCTTATTTACCGTACATTTCAAGAGGAGTAGTGCGTGATCATCTGATGTGTTTGTAGAGCGCACAATTTGTTTCAGTGAGCACGAAGAGGCTTCTTCTTGTTGTTCTTCTTCTCAGTTGACACCACTCACTCGTGAGGCATCTCCTAACAGTAAGAAACTAGAGAGGTTGCATTGAGAGTATCTGGCACTTTGACACTTTGGGCTCCCAAAATCCTAGATCTTTTGGTGGCATTATTTTCATAGCATAAAGAAATTTAGTGTATCATCTTCACTAATTTCCCCACATGCACTATCAACCAACACCCTTACTAAATGAGATAATCAATGTACATTGACTAACCCAATTAGCACATGTTACTATTCGGAGCTACAAAATGCTATAACTAATTAATGAGAATGTAATATATTACCAAGCAAAGTCACTCATGTTCTATAATGTCCAAACAACCTATTGAACTTTTAGTAAAAGTTGAATGCCTAAGCAAGATGTTATTGCATTGCATAACACACACTAATTGGGAAAATCAATATAGTTGACTACATGAAGGTTGGAGGGAAGGTTAATTGCAATCTCCAATGAACTTTATCCCACACACAATAAATAATGGTATCAACTCCGAGGCAAAGGAGGGGGGGGGGTTTAGATTTGGACATCAACAAAGGATAGAAAATGAATAAAAAATAAGAAATGTCAATGGTTTTTCATTAACGTGTGATGTCCGTTCACCAACCTCTTCCATGTATGAGTGGACATGGGTGTGGGGGAAGATTAATACTTATTCTCATAGGTGGACAATGGGTTAGTGTTAGTTGCCTATTATACATCAAGTTCATATGTTAGACGTTTTAGTCCATTGGTACCAGGACCTGGTTCTCCTTTGGTTCTTTTATTTTGCTAAGAGCGTTTAAATATATTATGGCGATTTTTGGGAAATTTTCCGTCATTTGTGGAATTTGGGCATCGATGGAGGACAATACTAGAATTTATCTTAAAACAATCACGGGCTCACATGTTTCAATATGTGTGCTTGATGATGTTACACGAATTTGGCAAGCAAAGTGCCTAAACCGATAAGGTCTTGTGATAATTAGATGCATCTCCGCATCTATTGTGTTACTCCTATCACTTTAAGCGCCAACATGGCTGAAAGCACCTAACCTCATAAAATGCAATGGAAATTCATTTACTTAGTTATTAGAATTAAACAACAACATATGCAAAACTTTTAGGTTTTTGTATTACTCATACTTATTAAAGATTATGAACAATCTAATGGTTACTTCTTAAAATGTCGTCCCACATCAAAGAATACATTGAAGCGTAGGCATGGGAACAAATATGTGCAATAAAAAGAAGAAGAAGCGACATTGGCATCGACCATGTTTCCATTGACAACCATGTTGTGATCTATGCCTACTCAAAAGCTAGAATTGAGCTATACTTTATTATTTTATAATTTATGAGGAAAAAACAAAAGCCATCAAGCCATAAAAAACGGCCCTCTTTAAAGGACAATATATGAAGTTGAACATCTTGAGAGGACTCACACATTCCGAAACTCCTTGGAAATCTTCACTATTGTCGTGTTATTCATCCTAGTAAGCACAAGTGTAAGGAAGGAAAGTTTGCCTATCCCCATTCTTATTTGTAGGATCTCAATGACTCTCTCCTCAAATCTTCAAGAGTTGGGACTCATGCCCCGATCACACCAAACTTTCTATCTGGTTCCGACTGTGAAATTGTTGGGGATTATGTTAAAAAATAGATGTCAGTCCATCACTTTTCACACTATTACAACCGGAGATGCTGACGGATGGTGCCAAAAGTGGTTGGTGTGATTGGGACCTCAGTGTCTAGGGAGTTTTTTCGGACATAATCAGTAAAGATCCTAGTGTTTCCAAATCCAACTGGTTACATTTTGTGATTTTCCATATTTTCTTTCTTAATTCCATGTATAATCTCTCAATTCCTTTAATATGATTGGTAGTGTTCCTGAAATCTTGAACTTCAACCAATTATTTTTCAAACTCAACATGTTCATTTGTAACTAGTGGTCGGTTCTCCCCGTCCATTGTCGGGATATTGGTGGTCCTACACTATACATGTGGCCCACAACATTCATCATCAACCCACATTAAGTGTCTTCAATCGGAGAGTGACAACTCGGTGCTTAATTACAACTCACAAACTCAATAGTTCAACTTGACACATGAACCCTGGTATTGCACTTTAAACGCCTTTTCGTCCTTAAGAATGTAGAATATGGTTAGGGGCATACATTCATCCATTGTGCACCCACTTTTATCCCAAATTTGGAAATTTCATCCATCAAACTACACAATAACTTTGAGCAAGATTGAATTATTGTGTACAAACATACCTCTCGTCCATCCAACACGACAACCCGACCTCCTATATGTTTGTTGCCGATTCAACTCAAATAACTTGGACAAGATCAATTCAGGGTCTTTAAATAAATAAATAAATAACCAACGTCGGGCAATCTAACGTGAATTTGAGCCCGTTGGCCCTACCTTGTTCAAGAATCCTCTTGATAAAGGGTGGGGTTTACTGCCTACCTTGCGGTGGGTGGGCTCTTGGCTTCCTACCTACCCAGCTAGTTTTTTTTCCGTCAAGTAGAGAGAAGATTTCACAGCGGGAATCGAACCGCCAACCACTCCATTCGGAAATGGGTACCTCTCCACTATCATCCAATAGTTTAGGGTCATCTCGGACCTCGAGGTCTTTAAAAACTAACTATAGTATCAAATCAACTAGAAAAAATGACCTCTGAACTGCATACGATGCTTTAAGGGCTTTTTATGTTGGATGAATGAGAAGTACGTTTGTATGCGATAATCCCCTCTCAGCAACACTTTAAATTTGGAATGTGCAAAATGGTGCTTGCAGTCAGTAAATTTTGTCATTCTACTTGTGGTCAAAATCTGGCCAAAAAAAAAACGTGTAAAAGTGAATTGTAGATGGCCTAAGTTTTAACTTTTGAAGTTTTGTGTGTGTTTTGCTGTTGATTCTTCATGAACAATTCTTGGTTACCAGAGTACATTTTCGTCAGACACCAGGATCTACACACTCTGCCCAGAGGATCCTAAGGCGTCAGATTGCACTTGGATCAAGAAAATCAACTGCTAGAAGCTTAGAATGATTATTATTATTTATTTTATTATTTTATTTAATTTTTTTTTGGGTGGAACATAGGAGGCGCTTGACCACTTGGTTAGTTTTCCGTCAAGTAGAGAGACGATTTCATGGCCGGGAATCGAACCACCAATCATTCCGTTCGGTTTGGATACCTCTCCACTATCATCTGGTAGTTTAGGATCATCTGGTAGTTTAGGGTCATCTCGGACCTTAGAATGAAGTTTTAAAGTGGTACACTAAATACAATATTTAGTGTCTCCAATACTATTTGTCTTGCTCAATATTACATTGATTTATCCCATTTAACGAGGGTGGGCTAATAGTGTGTGTGTGGGAAATTAGTGAAGGTGATACGAAATAAATTTCTTTACACTATGAAATTAGTGCCAACATAAGATCTAGGGTTTCGGGAGCTCAAAGTGTCAAAGTGCCGGCAACTCTCCATGCAAGATCTCTTCGGTTTCTCAGTGTTAGAAGATGCCTTAGGATCGAGTGTTGCCAACTGAAAAGAAGAAGAAGAAGCCTCTTTGGACTCAACAAAAACGATTTATGCACTCTACAAACACCTTACAACACGCACCGCTTTTCTTGAAATGTATGGTAGATGAGCATGAATTCATTGAATTTAGTACCACTCGATAAAACCTTCAACCCTCGCTAATTTTGAGATATGGAAAAATAGTGTGTGTTTCGAGAATTAGCAGCACACGCACTAAATGAGATCATCAGTGTAATTGTAAACCGCCCGTGTAGTGCCACCAACACTAGATGTAAACCTAACATTATTTGTCATTCCTTGTAAAAAACATTTTGGGCATTATAGGTTTACAATGTCACTGTACTGTCACTGACTAAGTGATTTTTCATCCTAGTTTTAATCATCCATGACAACACTTTATTACAGAAATGGCAGAATGCAAAATATACCGGACTTGTAAAGTTGGGATGACAATACTTATAGGGCCACTTCACACACGAGACCGAGAGCCCGTGACCATTACACTTCAAGCACTCTCATTGGTGGAAAAGGCAGAGCCGGTCCAAGTTCGCTTCACACTACGCTTGAGGGACCAACGGAGTATGTGAATGCAAGATGGATGTAAAGTCTACATGGATTCCTACATGGCATCAATGGATCATGTTTCATGGTCACTTGGACTATTTTCAAAAATCACCTCTTGGAGGTAGGCCTAACAGGAAACTGGGAGACCACGGCACTCCGAACGCTGACAACCATTGATTTATTCTATTTTATCATGCATGAGGACCCGCATGCATAGAAATTCATCAAAATAGCATTTGGTTGAGGGCCCTGTCACATATGACTTCACACTACAATTAGGGTCCGTGACCACACTACATGATTTGGAGGTGTCTTGGGACGGCCTTTGGACACTTTCTTTTGGGCTCTCACAATGTCATGGTCACGGCTCTTGGCTCATGTGTAGTGTTGCATTTTTTGTTCTAGAGATCGGAGGCGGCATTATAAAATACATTTAAAAACATGTCAAAACATTTTTAATGTTTTTTTTTAAAATTGAAAATCATCGATGACATCAATCCGTGAGGTCCTTTATGGAAAATCATTGTCGGAAACATTCCCCTCTTCCAAGATCAGTTCTTTGAGCCCTTCTCTGCCCAAGTATTGATCTACGACTACGCATGGATCGTCCCCCGATGCGAAATCCATATTCCGGTATTGGTTAGTTCGTGTGGCAGGGCTCAGGGCTTCGACACTGCTGTTGAGCATGAATGTACTAATGCTATATGGTAATATGGAACAATTGACAGAGTTGCACGTGTCTATATTTGGCCTATTGGCCTGGACCGAATGTAGTAGTGAATTTATAATTAAAAACATAAAAATGCCTCAAAATTTGCCGAGTATTTTAAAATGCATATTTTAAATTAAAAATAAAATACATGCACCCTTACTCGTGTGTGAAGTGGCCGCCCTAAGTAACCTCCCTCCAAACGAGACCAAAAACTTCAAGGCACACAACTTACGGCCTCTGCCTGTTGTCTTCCAAGACATCATAATAACCACATTCAGTTGCTGCTTTTACTACCACAATCATCAATGGGAGTTGTTGCAAATAACGCGGTCCTTCAGTGCCAGAGGGAATTTTTGTGTCCTTGGAATTCCTGGTTGATTTGCTAGTACACGTTTTCCATTTGCATAAGCTCATAAATAATGTCTGTGTGATTTTATGCCATCTATGCTCGTTTTTGAAAAGGAATATCTCATATGAGCGTACCTCGCACTCATCCACAATAAAAGCTTTGAAATAATATGCAACATGAAGATTATTACCCTAGTGGTCCGAGACGACCCTAAACTACTGGATGATGGTGGAGAGATACCCAAATCTCAAGGAAGAGGTTGGCGGTTCGAATCCCGGCTGTGAAATCTCCTCTCTACCTGACGGAAAACTTGCCAGGTGGTCAACTGCCTCCTGTGCTTTGGCGCTGGCCTGTCAGCCTTCTATCTCAAAAAAAGAAAGAAAAAAGAAAGAAAAAAGATTACTACCCTAGTGGTCTGAGACGACCCTACACTACTGGATGATGGTGGAGAGATACCCAAATCTCAAGGAAGAGGTTGGCAGTTCGTTCCCGACTGTGAAATCTCCTCTCTACTTCATAGAAACTTGTCAGGTGGTCAACTGCCTCATGTGCTTTGGCGCTGGCCTGTCGGCCTTCTATCTCAAAAAGAAGAGGAAGATTACTACCCTAAATATGGTATTTAGTGTCACTTTACTACAGGAATTTGCATGGTGCTATATCTTTTTACTATTGATGTAAATTTGTTACCAAGTAAAGTTTTCAATGTTTTATGATGTTCAAATAGCCTTGCGTAATTCCAAATAGTAAGTGACACTAAATATCATTTTTAGTGTAGTTTCGGTTGATTTGACACTGGAATTAGCTTTGAAGACCGTTTATGGTATTTAGTGTCGCTTGTTATTGGGAATTACATAACGTTGTAACTTCTTACTATACATTTCATTTTTTACCAACAAAGATTAAATAGGTCGTATGGACATTATACAACATAAATGACTTTACTGTGTAAAAATTACATTCTTAGCAAAAAGTTAGAGCGTTGTGCAACTCCACATAGTAAGTGACACTAAATGCCATAAAGAATGTAGTTCAAGTAATATGAGATAAATCGGTCACAAACCTATAGGGGTTCAAGTTCTTATGTTGGATGGATGGATGGATGAATGAGGTACGTTTGTATGAGATTATTCCCTCTCGATGTCCTTCAAAAGAAGGCTCTCAATGCATTTACCAGAAGTCAAGTTGAGAGCTCAAGTTTGCAAGTTTTGGGAAGTTTGATACTTGGACGTGACAAGCTTTCAACCAAAGCTCAAACTATGGAGAGCTCCACAAATCCTCAAGCTCTTGGTACACTCGACTATGGCAAACAATATGCCAAGCTACACAAAATATGATATTTAGTGTTGTTACCACCCTACCATGCTCAACACTAATTTTCAATTCTTTGACAATTAGTGTTAGACATAAATGTGCTGCTACCTTCCCTATGGCCACCCCCCTTATTATATCCTTTTTTTTCATATCCTTACTAACACTAAATCCAAACATGTAACTTCCACATATTACCATAGTTGATATTCAGAGTTTGAGTTTACATTTAATGTTACTTACTTTCATAGGGTTATTGATATTTAGTGTAGGTGTTCGTATTTAGTGTATCAAACACTAAATATCATATTTTGTGCAGTTCCACTTGAATCCTTAGAGCATCCCTACTAGGCTGGGTATACTCAAGGGGTAAAAAGAGGGGATCTATCATGGATGGTGGCCCCAACTCTATAGCCAATCCCGGTATTCAACGAGATTGTCTACCAATCCCAACACTTGGGGGGGGGGGGGGGACGGTGGGACCATTCCCACTTCCTCGTGGAACTGGCTTCAAACCTCGACCCCACCCACTTTGTTGGGGTATTAGGGCACAATTATGCGTGCTCGAGAAATAAATAGTTCGGACCAAGGTCAACAAACCACGGATGATTGTTGGAACATCCTACTTTTGTATACCTTATTTTCATCCATAGACTACAAGTAAACCTTACCACATGCCATCTCATGAGCCTTATTTGAATAATTTTGTTGCACCAACTACTTCTTGTAGGGTATGTGAGAGATAAACCCTTCCCACCTCTTCGTGGAACTGGCCTGAAACCTCGACCCCACCCACTTTGCTAGGGTATTAGGGCACATATATGCGTGCTCGTGAAATAAATAGTTCGGACCGAGGTCAACAAACCACGGATGATTGTTGGAACATCCTACTTTTGTATACCTTATTTTCATCCTCAGACTACAAGTATACCTTACCACATCCCATCTCATGAGCCTTAGTTGAATAATTTTGTTGCACCAACTACTTCTTGTAGGGTATGTGAGAGATAAACTCATTATAGGGTTCCATAGTCCACATGTCTTCAGTCCACAAGAATCTTGTTGTACGTTCTTATAGTCACACCTAATCCCATAACATTCAATTATAGGTGCCCAAATTATTTTTATATTGAAATTAGGTATGTCTACCTTATTGGGCCCTTTGAAGGAAGATCGAGCCTTGAATGCCATGGTTTCCCACATGTGTTATTGATATGTGGCATTTCAATTATCGAGTCCATTGGATCTAGGTGTCTTGTATTTTCGATTTAGGGTTGTGTAATGGGTACGTTTACCTAGATGTTTTATAAAACAGTGTGAAATAAATTTATTTGCATGTGTTGTTTGTAAAGGTGTTAGGAATTAGGGTTTCATATATTCTATATATTCATCCTACTCCCAACCATGACTTTCAATATTTTTTCGTGAAGGGTTATGTGCAGTTGTCAGTTAGGTGATTAGAATCAATGTGCTTGCTTTTGCGATGTCAAAACGATGGAGGGTGTACAACCAAAATATATAGGACAATCGTGAGGGTGATGAGGAAAAAGAGTATATGATGAACCAAATTGTGTTCAATAACCCATTAGATTCTTCACATGACAAGCCTGTTCAAAGGGGGTAGCTCACCTGGGAAAAAACCAAACAAGGATAGGCTAGCTTTGTTTTACTTTGAATTGTTGTATAATGTTTGTTTTGTCACAAATTATGGTCTTTGATTTAGATACCTTTTGCAAAGTGTTTCGCATTTTATGATGGTATTTGTTGAACTAACAATTACTTTGAGCATAAGATCAACTACGTTGGGGCAATTGGTTTGTCTTCCCTTCAAAAAACAACATCTGCTATGTGTATGCTCTCGCTTGGCACGGCTGGGGATTCGTGGCACTCACTAAGGAACATCCATCCAAGATATCGTGGATGAAGTGGCTCCAATAAAAAAAAGCCCCCCTATGGGGTTGAGGGCCGATTCATTCGAATGTGGCATCACTAGACTAATTCGGGGCCTTTGACTCTATTTCCGGAATCTAATTGCCTAAAAATAGTCATTTAGATGATTCCTGCGTTTTTTTCATCCGCATGGATGATTTTACTTGAGTGCCACGAATCCCCGCCCGCTTGGCACACCAACAAGAGCGTAGGAGGAACAATGTACGTTGTCACCCACAACAATCCAGAAGTCCATGTTGTATTTTGTATAGGTGTGTTTGCAGAGGCTGGGGATTCGTGGCACTCACTAAGGAACATCCATCCAAGATATCGTGGATGAAGTGGCTCCAATAAAAAAAGCCCCCCATGGGGTTGAGGGCCGATTCATTCGAATGTGACATCACTAGACTAATTCGGGGCTTTTGACTCTATTTCCGGAATCAATTTGCCTTAAAATAGTCATTTAGATGATTCTTGCATTTTTTTCATCCGCATGGATGATTTTACTTGAGTGCCACGAATCCCCGGCCGTTCACAGATGCTTTGAGAGTGAGGACTGCACTAGCCTATACATAATGACATTATCAAGCAATGATTGTGAATGAGGAAACGGGTTGGCTTAACATGTTGAGAGCATTGACTACATACACTAGAAATGGAAACTTTGTCGCTACTTTGCAATGGTCATACCAAGATAAAGATAAAAACGAATCCATTATTTTAGAGGTTGTTTGTGATCATAGTTTGTGGGTTTGGCATACATTTTCCTATATACTTTGAGGAAAAAATTAACTTAAATGTGTTGGAGGGAATCACACTGGTATGGAATTTGCTAACTAGGAATGCTAGTGGAAATATTATAATGGTATGACAAATAATACTTGGTTGCAGATGATATGTATCCAAAATGAAGTTGTTTCCTCCAGAGTCGACAAGTTCTTTAAGATTAAAAAAGACAACTTTGCAACTTCACAAGAATCTACTGGAAATGTTGTGGAAAAATGTTTTGGAGTGATACATGGTAGGTGGTCCATGATTGCACACTCTTGCATATTATGGAAAACATCGGATGTGTAAGACATAATATATGTATATGTCATAATGCATAACAAGATAATAAAAGAAAAAAGTGATGAAGACATGCCTATCCTCGATCCCCCCCCTGTTCTTCCCAAAGCATATTGCGACGAGGGTTCACTTTTAACAACTTGCAAATGGGCACCTCCAACTTGCAAGATTCAAAGACTTATTACAATTTGAGAGATGATTTGGTTCAACATTTGTGGAATTAAAAAGTTTCCATTTTTATTAGAAGTTTAGGGTCATACACTTATTGTGGTTTATGAAGACTTCAATCAAACACCATCTACATTTTAGAGTTTTCTTTATATATATTATGGTGTAGTGTATACTTTGAACATACACCTTTTAGATTTGAGGGGTTGCTTTATACATATTTTAGTTTAAATAAGACTTCAATCAAACACTACAAACATTTTTGGGTTTTCATTATACGTAATATAGTATAGTGTATACTTTCATCAAAAAAAAATTTAGATTTGAGGGGTTGCTTCATACATATTGTGGTGTTTCTTTCATATGTATTATATTTTGTTTCAACACTTTATCATACACGTTTCAATTTTAAGGGTTGTTTTATACATATTGTAGTTTCTATTGTTTTGGTTCTTCTATACGTGTTATTGCTTCTAAATTTTTATTATTGCAATACAATTTTATACACAATTATGGCAAATTATGTATCCATTATTGAATAAGTTGAGCATTATGCTTCTTCAAAGTGTTGGGGTGTTGTTTGTTTCATTGTAATTTAACTTCCAACTCATCGATTTGTTGTTAGGAAATTAATACAATAGTTTCGGATTTGTGATGGTAACATGTATTTATGATGGTCTCTTTTCTTTGTCATTGTTCTGCCACTTGTGCATGTTGATCCCAATGGTATACATTAATTCCAACATACACAAACAATCTTGCACTTCTAAACTGATGTGCAAAAATGACTTTAGGCCCATTCCAACCTTGTTGAGAGAGTAATGGTTGGAGGACTGCATATTTATTGAGTTTAATGATTGTGGCTTATATTGGAATTTGTCGTTGCAGTAGGTGAATTCAAAAAATTGTATTTTAAGATTGGGGTTGGGTGAGAAGGGATTTTTGGCTGTTGGTGGAACACCTATGATGCATAGTATATTTGGTCGCAAGTGAGCATGGCATTGGCACTTGGGTAGGTAACACATATATGGGAATAGCCATGAGGGGACGGGGTGTTATTGGGGGTTTTATTGTTGGCTTTTCCTGCGTTATTTAGAATGAAACATCTAGTTGTAGGATGAGTTAATAAGGTGTTTGCTAAGGCATGGACTACTTTGTTGTGGTGGTTGGTTCTTTGGTTGTTTATGTGTTTGTTTTGGCAACATGATAGTAGATGGAGGCATGTATCGTTTTGGCAGGATGTACAAAGGTTACATAAGGAAGATATGTCTTGCTTAAAAATATGTTTCTTATAGTAGTTTCCTAGGTATCTCCGGAATCCAAATTTGAGGGTTTGCATGATTTGCGCATATGTTATCCAAATAGCATCCCAAAATAAATTAGGCCATTGTGGGTGGATGTTAGATTTAGAGAGCCATTTATCTACATTGAAGATGGTGTTCTTGGCATGTGCAATGAAGGCAATTTTGTATTTTTTTAATGTATATTTTGAGATTGCATATCGAACCGTCATGTTGTATGGAAGTTGGGGGCATTGAGGGCCAATACAAAGTTTGATGGCCAATGAGGTGGAAGTGGGTGCCCATGATGCGTGGTTCTTCTCCATTTTTTGGCTAATTTGTTTGCTTCGTCGTTTTTGAATATGCATGTGGGAGCCCTAACTTTGCGGATGGTGGTATTGTGGGGTGAGTTTTTAATAGTGTGGATGATGTAGGTGATGAGAAGTTTGTCAGGATGGTTGTATTGGGATGAGGGGCTTCAAATGTGGTTGAGTAGGAGGTATATGCTATTGAGGCTATATATAAATATAAATATGTTTGTGGTGAGCATCTTGGTGTGTTCCACCGCTAGTAAGAGTGCATATAATTATGTGTGGAGGATATTTGGGTATAAACTTGGTAGTCGGGCTTAGATATGAGTTGTAGTGGGTCATTAAAGACCCTTGAGCCTATTGTATTACTGTTGTTTTCTCTGTCTAGAGGTGTGAATGATCCATCTGTATAATAGGATTGTGTGGGTGGATAACATAGGGGAAAAATGTTTGTTATGGAGGATGGGAAGGGGAGGGGAGTGTTATTGGGAGGGTAGGGGACCAGTAGGGGGAGGCTTATGTGCCATGCTTTGGGGATTTTTGTGAATGGTGTCGATATTGGGAAAGTTGGGGCTAGGTAGGTTGTGCATGATGATAGGAGTGGGGTGGGGAGATTTTGAAGGAATGTATTTATTTGTCAAGCGTTGTTGCTATGGGAGATTATAAGTATGGAGGTGAGGCTAGGTTCTTTGTTGCTATAATATGTAGGGAGGGTTGGAGAGGTGGGATGGTAATTATGGGGATGACATTGGGTTGTTGCAGTGGGTTAAAGTGGTGGTTTGACCATTCTTCATGCATGATGGTAATTATCGTGGTAGAGTTGTATGTGGATTGGGTCGCATATTTGGCCCATTTTATGGTTTTGGGAAGATCTATATTTGTGATATGGGCCTATGGCTTGCCCATTTGGCTGAGAAGGTGTGACTGGAAGAGCCAAATATTATGTCTCTCCCATGTGGATAGTGGTATTGTGTGAGGTGTGTGGGGCATGTGAAGGGGCTAGACAAGTATGAGTGTGTTAGTTGGAAGGTTTGTATGAGGTTGGCTATTATATGTGGTAGAAGAGTGTGATGGTTATGGAGAAGTGGAATGCTATTGGGTTCTTTTCTAGGTAGTAATGTAATGTAGTTGCTCAGTAAGAGTACTTCAATTGCAAAATCTTGGAAGGGGGGTGAAACGGTCGGGTGTAATTTGGGGGAGTATGCGGAGTATCTTTCCCATTGCCAAGTTAATCTTTCGAGTGTTAGGGAGGTTTGGTAGTTCCCTACGCTATCATGTACTTGGGCTAAGGGGGGATGGATTTGTGTCTTGGGTGATGTTTCGACGATGTCCTTGTCTAGATTACATTCATGGATTTGAAGGGTGAGATGTGGGATGTCAAGGCTAGGGTGGATCGACCTTCAATTGTGTGATTGTTGAACTTTGTGGATGTCTAGTATTTTGTTTTGTATGGGTTTTTGTTTTATACGTTGTGACATTTTGGTAATGAGAAGTAAGTTATGTTCGTAAAGTACATTATCTGGGTTTAGGAAGGATTTTTTGAGTATTCCATTTTGAGTAGTTGTGTTGGGGGAATTGCCAACAAAAGTGAAAGTTATATGTACGTTTTTGGGCACCCCATTGTCTTTTCTGTATATGGATTTGAAGGGGGTTATGTATGAGATAGGAGTGCCAAGTGGTTGTAAAAGTGTATTTTGTGTCGCGTAAGTGGTAGTAGTGATGATTGTGGTGGATGGAAGTGGTGGTGGAGGGAGTGGAGTTTGGGTAAAGGTGTGGTTGGGGGGAAAAATGGCAGTGGCTTATAGTAGCATGCTTTTTATGGTCCTTGCTTTCATATTTTGCTTGGATTTCTTTGTAAGGATGTAGGTGGTAGTGGGGTCTTGAATTTGGGTAGAGTCATGATGTTGTAGGTGGCTAGTTTGTTGAGGAATCTTTCTGTGTTGGATTTTTTGGAAATTAGTAGCATTCAAAAAAAGAAAGAGCATGAGTATCTCTACAAGAGAGATTGCTTGTTTGTGGTAAATAGGCAAGATTTGAGGAGATATCATCATTTGAAGAACTGGACATGTTTCTTGGACTTGCAACGTTAAGTTGTGTGGTTTGGTATATAGTGTGCGCCCACAACATTTACCATAATTAGTGTAGTTGAGTGAGTGTACATTGGTCATGCTCAAAGTGAAATACCAAGAGCTTGAAGTCTCAACGTTCTTAAGCAACCTCTATGAGGTATGTAGCTTAGGATTTTGACTAAGAGCTTACCAAAGACCTTTCATGAGGGACCCATCGAGGCAATGTCTAACCATTGTGAACCCAGTAAAAAGTTCAAGCTCTCAAGTTGAAAACTCAAGTGTAAAGTAGACTTGAGTGAAGAAAGCGTGAGTGATGGCTCCTCGCCAACGAGAAGGCTCCTTTCTTCAAGCTCTCAATCTCTCTACATAGTGTAAGAGGGGCCAGAGTCAAACTTCAAAACTGCTCATTTCAACACTACTTAGATGCACACTAATTGCATCAGTTCAGTCAAAAATTAAAGTGAGTCTGACGCTACATTCTGGTCATACAAGAATCTTGTTCTGTTGAAAGTCCTCTTGCTTCTCCCTAGCCAGTATACAATCGCCATTGACGCATCCATTTGAAGGTTTTGCCAGCAGGTGGTGAGAATCAGCAGAGGTTATAGAACTCATCAGCGACATCTGAGACAAGGGCTCTGCCACATCTAATGCCAAGGTGCTCTCTTCTCAACAGGTCCTTAACATGTGGGCTTTGATTGTCGTACTATGGCGAGTTAGTTGGAAATAAAAATACATAATGCTCGTTTAAATGCTAGGTCAACGCACACCTCAGTTGATGCGTCAGAAATGGAAGAGAGTGGGACTCTACATCATGGTCATAGAAGAATTCTTGTGTTCAGTGGAAGGTCCTCTTGCTTCTGCCTAACCAGTATACAAATCCCACGATCGCCATTCCAATCGCTAACCCACCCCCGGATTGAAGCATCCATGTTGACGGTTTTGCCAGCAGGAGGTGAGAATCGGCAGAGGTGATAGAACTCATGAGTGACATCCGGGACAAAGGCTCTGCCACATCTAATGCAAAGCTGAGGCCCTCTCTCCTCAACAGCTCAAGGTCCTTAACATGTGGCCTCTCCCGGGCTGCTATTGCCAAGCTGGCGTACTCGGACTTGGAGCCACCTTCGAAGAAAACACCCACAAGCCTGCCTTTGTGCACCCAATATGCACCAAACCTGCCTGCACTTTGGTCTCCAAAGGGCACGCACACACCCACATTGTCACCGTAAAATTGCCATGAGACCGTGAACACCCGGGAGTAGAAGTAAGGGAGGTAGTCGTAGTCTTCCACGGTCTTGGTCGACATGATTGCCCGAGCGGCATGTGCAGCCGATTTCCGAGCATGGTCAACATGCTCCAGCCTCCTCACATCACCACCATACATGCAAATAGGGAAGGCTGCCACATCTCCCACTGCATATATGCTTGAGTTGCTCACACTTTGAAGTTTGCCGTTGACACGAATTCCTTCTTTCTCTATGGCTAGCTGTCCTTCAAATAGGTCTACGTTGGGGCGGATGCCAATGCCCACCACCACAATGTCTGCGGCTATTCGGCTCCCATCTTTCAGAATAACTGCAGTTACCTGACCATCATCAATAAACCCCACCCCAATGTTTGATTAGCATGCACAAGACACCTCAACCTAAACAATAGAGTTATCATTTCACTCGATTGGGCTTTTTGTCAGGAGTTGGTCCCCTATGATTTTCCAATTGGTTGTTTTTCATACAAAATGAGTAGTTTGTTTCCACTTATGGTACATGCTCGGAGGTAGTTTTTGAATTTGAATGAAGTGTAAACTATTTCGGTTCATTGAGAATCAAACTCATTCTAGCACCTCTTGGCACGCCCAAATGAGTGTGACCCTCAATATACAATGTTCTTCATTCAAACTTCAACACTACCTCCAAGCATGCACTGAAAACTTACCAAACATGGAGGGTCTTGTATGTAAAACAACCAACTCCCAACCAGAAGTCATGTTCAGTTAGAGTTGGATAACTCTCATGCTCCTGAAAGTCCAAACGACCCGTAAGGTCAGCTCATTCATACTCAAACTACTCATGTTCCAAAAACTTGTAGTTAGCTGAATTGATCATATTATACATAAATCTTTGATTTCATGATGTATGAGTAGCACATACTGGAAGCAATTTCAAACAACTCTAAAAATATGACCTCCATGTAGTCAATACCTGGCCAAGATCATTACTCTCGAAAGAATCGATGACATTGCCCTTCTTGAATTGTATACCCTTCCTGTCATAGTACTCTTCATAAAAGCTGGCTATCTCTGGCGTAAACAATCGAGCCACTGCAACCACAAAACCATTACTGAGAACCTTAGGCATTTGGTGCATGATGTGTGCTGAAGTCAAGACATCAAGACTCGGAAATGTGAACTGTTTGCACTCCAATAATCGAATGTGTCTCACTTCCATGCGGTGGTTTGAGTTTTTTGTCTTCTAAAAATTAAGCCAGTACTTGACATGATTCCCTAAGATGGTGTGTAAGGAGTCAGGATGGACCTGCTTCTTGAATGAGGACTTTTCTCTAGTAATTTCACAAAATCAAATGAGCCATCAGAAGATGAACGAACTGTCAACAAAATTAGGACTAGCTTGACAGAATGGTGACACCACATTGATAAACATTGAACAGATCAGCTTATATTCGCAAAGGGATCAGGGTGCAAGGGGCATACTGCAGTTGTCCTCTGGGAACACCATGGTGACCTGAATGCGATTGCCGTGCAGAGCTGCAGCACACTCCATTCCGATGTAGCCTCCACCTATCACAACAGCTTCCCCTCCCTTGTTGCGGCATCGGGCCATGGCTTCCACAAGGTACCTTGCATCTTTCAAGTCACGAAGATAACAGATGTTTTCTGCATCTGCTCCTGCCACCCCAAACTCATCAAGCTTCAACACCTGCCCCACCAGAATTATGACCCCCATGTCAAGCTCTCACAATACCAGTAGGACCCAGTGCAAATTGCATCTTTGTACACGTGCACAAAGAGCTTGTACATTCGTTCAGCTCAGGAAGCCACTTCAAGATTTACCTTTAAAAAATTCAGCTCATGATCTCTGCATGGACAAAAAGCTAGGGTTTCACTATTTGTAGCAATCTTTTAGATTCTATAACACAAAGACGTCTGGGATTCTTCCTCTTTTTTGGGAGGGGGGGGGGGTGTGGCAATTGAGTCACTCTTTGAATGCTATCTATGTGAGAACCAAGAGTGTCATCTACTCCCTCATCAACAAATCTAAATCGTGGAAAATCACCAACCCGAGCACCAGTTGCTATGATCAGGGTAGCATAGGAGATGGTTTCACCCGCAGCTGTCAGTAGTGTGCTCGCCTTCACATTTGCGGCAGTCACCTGAGTGCCTAGTAGAAGCTCAATTCCTGCCCATCCAACCACCACCACCCCTCGTAAGCAAGTAAAATGATTCGAACAAATCCACCAATAGAATATATATCCTTGTAAGTCTTGAGGTCCAGACAACACTTGAGGTACTGAAAAAGGTGACAGTAAAACACCAAATAAGAAGCAAGAGAGATAGTTAAGCTGAAGCTTTTAGAGTTACATCCTCAACTCACAGCAACCAAAGGAAGCAATAAAAAACTAGAATGAAATAGAAAACAAATCATACATGTGACAATAGCCAAATAGTGGCAAGCCATTTGATCAAGGGCCATTAAAACAATCTTCATGGAAGAAGCCACCTTCCATGACATGCCCACTGACTTAAGGGGAAACCTCAAGCAAATTATTGTGTGTACTAGACCTCAATTTCAGCACAAGAAAACGAGGGAACTGAAGACAGAACCTAAAGTAGGCAAAAACAGAAGCCAAACAGCAGAGATTTGAATTATATACAAATGGTCCTACAGATTGAAATTGTGGAAACATGATCTGGAATAAATCATCAGAGAATGCACCTTTATCTTGATACCACTTAACAGTGTGCACTTCCTCCCCGACGCCCACGCATGTGTGAAAGGCAGGTATTCGGACTGGACCTGTTCCAATATCACTTATCAATAGACCTCCAAAGAATGATATAAGATGTAAGGGTATATCGACAGTCTCAAACAACTAAAATTATGAAGTTGGGAAATAAGGTGTGAGGTCATCCGTCCACTTAACAAATCCCTTCTCAAAGGGTTTGGCTGATATGGAAACATACCTTTGGGAAGGAGATATCCCTTACTTAATGCGGGTCGCTCATATGGTGCAACCTACAGAGCACAATGTAACAGACCCATCAATAGTGACCTTAAAATATACTGTACAAAGTTTTTCTGAAATGGCTAGAGATAATTTAGTGCATGTCACGCAAACATACTTCCTCGACCTTTATTCCCTTTACAGGACTGAGGGGTGAAGCATTTTCTAATATGTGTTATAAAATACATATTCCAATGATTTCTTGAGAATTATAACGCAAAGAGGGGTTGTGAGCACCATCTAAGGATTACATCCATACTGTTAGGAATACAGAAATGACTTTTGGTCCTCCCACAATAAATCTACAAGTAGAAACTTTGAAAATTCATCGTAATGTCAATTCTCATTGTTTAAAAGTGAAACTTGATACGATTGGTTGAGATTAGACATACTACAGGATGCTGGAAAGTTGCAAGCAAAGAATGATCTTGAAGATGTCAAATTGTCCAAATGTCTATTGAGATGTAAGCACTTCATGAGGGATAGAGGATAACCTCCCAAGGTGCATCTGGGAAAGATTTCTTTTTGAGCAAGATCCAATCGTTTGAAATTGAGAGTCCCATTTAGGAAAAATTAAGGCCATTAAGATTTACATCTATTGTGAGAAGGAGAGCGAATACCAGCACACGAGGTTCGAGCCTCAAAAGTGTCCACAATTTCAGCCATAAAAATACAGGTGTGGAATATTTTAGTACACCAGCTAAATTTAACAATCACAATTTGCCAGTGAAGCAAGAGAGCAAGAGAGCCGCTCGAGTTCTGAAACAAACAAGCCGAGCACATGAAGAGAAAAGAGAGGCAGGATGCAGAAAATTAGGGCAATTCCATTTCGTACATACAAGGAGGACAATACTGTACTTGAGAGAATTGCATGAAACTAAACACCAATCTCAAAACTTTTCTGAATTCAAGTACCAGATCCATCTTGATCATCAGGAGAACATACTAGACGCACTTACCACATGGTGCACATGTAACAGATGGATCGGCACTTGTAGGAGCAGGAAGAGGAGCCAAACAATCAAACAATCTTTCCCAAACAATAAACACATCAAGTAGCACGATCTTCAAATCAACCTCACGAACCTAAACGACTACAATACGGAAGAAAGTAGTAGAAATCTTACACACCTTTGAGACTCGTTACAACACACACAAAACGTAATACATGGAACTTCAGAAACTCCAGCAACATAACACACTAGATTTTATTTTTTAAATCTTAAAAAAATTAAAAATTAAAAGCTCTCGAAGGAACCGGATTGTAGATTCCTCCAAATGAGTTATACACAAAAGCGTTGAGCTCAAACAGAGGGATTCTGAACGCTATTAATTCAAGAGTTCGGAATTCCTGCGAGAGAAAAAAACATCGACGAGAGAAGTTGGATGCAAAAAATTTCTTACAGATTCTTCGGAGATGATGCAGAGGTCGCCGAAATTGACACCGAGCTTGACGAATTCCGACGCAGCGTAGCCTGCTGCGGTGCCGCCTCCGAGAATTACCACTTTGAAAGACCTCCCCATGCTGCTTTTGGAGCTGCAATCATGCCCACCGCCGGTGTGTGTCGATCCCTCGGAGTCGCTAAGTAAGAAAGTAAGTTGCTTGCAAGCATAAACAAAAAAAAAAGCTTTCTTTGGCAACGGAGGAGCCTAAGAAGATCATGACTAACTACACGACTTATTACTTAACTCCCAATCTCAAATCAACTTCCCACGATGATAGATAGAACTGCGAAGTTCGGCACGAGGCCAATGCGGTGACTTTTCGTAGGTCGCTATTTCGAGTCTTAGCCTAGAGGATTATGTTACAATGCACGTAGCTAGTAGGACACCTCCCTATGGGATTTATTAATACCACCTACACGAGGGCCACGCCTAGTGTTTCATTCTTCATTCTAGAGGTCGGAGGCGGCATCATAAAATACATTTTTAATTATTTCATAACATTTTTAATGTTTTTTATTGGAAATCATCAAAGAAATCAATATGTGAGGTCCAAAACATTATTTAGATCCATAACAGTGTTCTGACAATATTCTGCGGAATATTTCATCATTCAAGTTGAATGTGGAGAATATTCCACAAAATATTGTCAGTCCCACAGAACATTGTTATGGATCTGAATAATGTTATGACTTTATGTCAAATCATTGTCAAAAATATTCCCCTCTTCTAGGACCAGTTCTTCAAGCTCTTCTCTGCCCAAGTATTGATCCAAGATTGTCCCCGATGTGAAATTTGTCTTGTTCAACGTCGTTGTTGTCAACGCCACCGTCATTATTCTTCATCTCTTGGCGCAGTTGCTCGGAGTTTGAATGTACTAATGCTATATGATAATATTATGGAACAATTGGCGAAGTTGCGCTTGTCTATATTCGCCCTACTGGCCCAGACTGAGTGTAGTAGTGAATTTATAATAAAAAAACATAAAAAATGCCTCAAATTTTGCCAAGTATTTTTAAATGCATTTTAGAATGAATATTTTAAAATACAATTTAAAGAAAGATGCACCACTAGCCACGCCACATTAGTTCATTTCTTAAAGTAAGAATCGACTAAGGAAGACAATCCTTATTCGGTTACCCACCTTAATATGATACATGTGTTATATTCAAGTGGCACGTGGTTTTGGCGTGGCTCCGAGAAAGGTTACCAAGAAGACATGTGTTTGACCCCTAATGTCTTGTGTGACCATAATATGGTCACGAGCAGTTCGCTCTAACCCCTTTGACACCAATTCGGATGGTTTCTTGATTGTTTCGACTACTCCTCTTGTTCATGGTTCAAGTATGTTGTGATCTGCCATGTGGATACTTTTGTGATTCAACAAGGTTAGTTTTTTTTACTCAATTCAAATATGGGAGTGTGCTTGGAACTGGTTTACAATGGAACCAGTCCGCGAACCAAAACTTGGCATTTGTCACCTCCCTAGTTTAGGGGCAACATATCCCAAACATGTTTTTTTGTTGATCCCTTATATGCAAATGATTCCCAATTGATCTGGAAATTTGCATGATACTCAAATGTAGCATATCTTAAATATATACATTGTTGAAATTTTTAGTTGGACATGTGTTGGTGGGTGTAAATCCATGCGGAAGGTGTGCAGTTGTGGCATTGTTGCCTCAAATTGCAAGGCTTCCCAAAAATTCACAAAATAATGGTTTCAAGATTTGTGAGTTGATTTGAGTGGGTATATTGCTCCTCTTTTGGACGAGGGTAACATTTTGTCATATGGAGATGATTTGAGTAGAGGTTCGATCAAAAAACCAGCCCTAATTTAATTTCTAAATTGATGCCCCTCAAGACCACTACTAACATTTCTATTATAATCTCCTCCATGTTAGAACTCCAACATTTAAAATATGGATCGTGAGTACTCACCTCTAACATGCAAACATCTATATGGTTGGATTTGTCAAAAAAAAACTTTAGATTTTCAGCTACAGTCGATGAAATTGAGGTCACATTTCCTAGGGAATTTTGAGGGAAATTGGGTGTGGGAAGTTAGGGGTTAAAAGAGATTGGATTGTGTGTTCAAAACATAATTAACCATTCTATCATTTTTTTATTTTTTTTTACAATACATTCGAGAATGCACATGAGGCACTAGATTGTGAACTTCTAAACTTTGTACATTACAAGAGCTTTGTAAGTTCAAAACACAAGATTGTAATTGTCTATGACCTTGAACCACATGACCATAGGAGAGAGACAAAAATATCCTCTCTCCTCCCCCAAGCTTCCTTTTATGCCAAAGGCACTACCTTTTACTGTTTCTTTCTCATATAGTAAAAGATGATGGGTCTTAAATGGTTATTTTTTCCAACCAACTCACTTCTCCCAGGATATGCAATACGTAGTTAGGACAAAGCACACTAAATATGATCTTTAGTGTCACTTACTATTTGGAATTACGCAATGCTTTATCTATTTACCGTATATCTCATATTTTACCAACAAATGTGAAATTGGTAGTTTGGACATTATAGAACATTAACAACTTTACTTGGCCAAAAAATCACATCAATAAATGGAGGCCGTAGCTACTTTCTTCATAATATCATGAGCTCATACGAATATCTCATATAACATCAAAGTGAAGATTCTTGTGCTCGTTAAATAATCTTGTAGCTCCCCCCCCCACCCACCCACCCCAAAATATTGACTATTAAGCCCAGAATGGTGATCATATTTTGAGCACAAAGTCCAATCTCTTTCAACAAACATGTCTTTTTGGTAGTTTGGAGCCACACCATTCATATATAAGTGTCCTAATATTTCAATTGATCAAATAGAGGGTTGTCAACCATACATAACTCATCCACTGTGAATGAAGGGGCTCTTATAAAAACACATCATTTCTTAACACATATGTTTGCATGATATGTGCCACAACTTAAAAATGGACACTTGAAAGACGCGTGTTACGTTGAGAATGCTTGTTCAATATACAAAGATCAATTCTAGGTGATCTTGACTAGGAGGGCCTATGTGATCACGATAAGAAGAGAGACGATTCTTGACTTCAAGTAACTTTTGCCTCTAAACTTTGATTCCAAAAATGGAAATGACAACCTTTGTGGTTTAAAATTGTTGACCAAATGAGACAATCCTTGAGCCAACTTAACGTTCAAAAAATAGCTATGGGATTGGAGGTGCCCACAATAGGGTCACATGCTTTATGTACCCTTTCATGTAAGGGGCCGCTTCACACACAAGCCAAGAGCTGTGACCATGAAATTGTGAGAGTCCAAAAGAAAGTGTCCAAAGGCCGTCCCAACACACCTCCAAAATCATGTAGTGTGGTCACAGGCCCTCAAGTGTAATGTGAAGTCATATGTGACCAGGCCCTCAACCAAATGCCATTTCAATGAATTTCTATTCATGCGGGTCCTCACACATGATAAAATAGAATAAATCAACGGTTGTGAGCATTTAGAGTGCCGTGTCTCCTGGTTTTCTGTTAGGCCTACCTCCAAGAGGTGGTTTTTGAAAATAGTCCAAGTGACCATGAAACACGATCCATGCGATGCCATGTAGGAATCCATGTAGACTTTACATCCATCTCGCATTCACTTACTCCGTTGGTCCCTCAAGCATAGTGTGAAGCGAACTTGGACCGGCTCCGTCTTTTCCACCAATGAGAGTGCTTGAAGTGTAATGGTCAAGGGCACTCAGTCTCATGTGTGGCCGTAAAATCAACACAACCAGACCGTGCCACAAAATTGGTAATAATTTTCTACCCAAGCTGCTAGAGAACTACGGTAGTGTATTTGTAGGGGGGAGATCGTTCTAAATACATCAAACTCTAGAAGTCTTAACAGAATCACCTTCCTTTTGCGTGACACTTTGTCTACAAGATGTGTCTCCTACACATTATGTAAGATGCCAATGTTTTCTATGTGAGACAACGTGCCGAACTCACTAGGAAGAATATAGACGGTTCTCTATGCGTAGCTTATCTTTAAAGCTACGACTATGAAATGAAACCCCTTATAGTATGGCTAGCAGTATACTACATTGATTATCCCAATTAGTGCAGGAGGGCTAATAGTGAGTGTGGGAAATTAATGAAGGTGATATTAAATTTCTTTACATTGTAATATTAGTGCCACCAAAAGGTCTAGGAGGCATTGTTCATCCTGACATTATTCACTGAAAATATTATTCATAACATCACCATTCACTAAAAGCGCCGACACTTGGTAGTATTCACTAACAAGCATGTAATTCCACACACACACACACACACACATAATATTACTTTGTAGACACCTTAGACCTCACACTATTTAAAGAAAAATATGGTAAATGAACATGTAATCATGAATTTTATGTGACTCAATCAAACAATTTAACCCTTAGTAACTTTGAGATTTGGCTATATAGTGCGTGCTTCGGGAATTAGTACCACCCTTACTAATTGGGATAATTGGTGTAGTAGCCTTGCTCAAGGTACAAATAACTACATTAAATGTGGTATTTAATGTCACCATGGTAACTTTTTGGATGACACTTCTTATGCATAAGTGAACAAATACTGTCATGCATGGTGGATGAGTTCATCCATTGGCCAAAACCCTGCCCTTCTCTTGTCAGCAACTTGTGATGAAATATTGTGATGGATGATTGAAATTTGGATGAAAATTCACTTGGTAAGTGACAGTAATTGCAACACTGTAATTCTACAATCCCAAAAATGTTTTTACAAGGAATGACAAATAGTGTTGAGTTAACATGTAGTGTCACTGACACTACACTGCGGTTTACAATTAGTATTGAGCAAGAAAATTAGAATTGGTGACACTAAATATCATATTTTGTGTAGTAAATTCGCTATGCAATGGAGCTCATTAAAGGCCAAGGGCTAACGACTAAAGGGCCTAAGGGACAACCACCAAGGTGGATGTGATGACTTGCCCGATAGGTGGATGTTCAATGCATTAAGAAGCATAATTCCAACTAGGACAAACATCACCTCAAAGAAAGTCACATTTGAAAAGATGAAGGCCCGGGGAGGTCACTCCATTGTCAAGTTGAACACCACGTGTGTTAAAAGTTTGCTACCCCTATATTACATGTCATAGATAATTTTAAAACTTATGATATTTTTTTCTACATATACATAACCATTGATAATATCTTTTGCATATTGTTTTGAAATTTTTAGTCATCTTCATTTTTTGTAGTAATTGTTTTAGTTCAATTCTGCGTCATTCTAGTTAGAAACGGTATTTAAAAAAAAAAAAGATCATCAAATTTGGTTACCATTTTTTTACTATGTGATAGATACCGTGTATATCTACTCATTAAAAAATTTGATAAAAATTTGACCCATTTCGGTGATGCCCTGTAGAAAAAGTAGATTTTGTCTTAATGCTCGTGGTGTTCAACTTGACAATGGAGTGACCTCCCCAGGGATGAAGGGGGTTGTACCAATGTATTAGTGCTCAAAAAGACATGCCTCGCCTCCAAGAATGATAGTCCGGTGCTACATCTCAAGGTTTAGTGCCACATGGTCCGGAGTTTGAACCCGCTCTTGAGTTTGTGAAAGCCCAATGTGTCTTATTGTTTACGGCATTCACTTGGAGGTCTTCTTCCGAACACCAAAGCCTTGTTAGGTCAAGGGTGTAGTGACATGAAGTACTTGCATTGCCATAAACACCTTTAATGATTTGATCGCTTCAATCCATTGTATGAAGTTCATCATGAGAACAATGAGATTTGTGATCATGATGAATTTTCAAGCTTTATTTACTTCTAGATTCAATATAGAAAGATGAAACCTATTTATGGTAGTTTGGCCACATGGATGTGATGCTTTGATGGTGTCCCACAGCCTCTCTTTTGTAATAGTTCTCAAAAACCTTGGGAACTGTTGTCTTTATGACACATCTTAGATGACACTTTACTCTTAATTTAAACCCAAAACACTGGATGTGATTAACACTACATAGTCCTAGAGCCCACGTTAATTCTCACAGTGAGCATTAATGTCGGCCACTTTAATTTTCAACCCGTGTTGAATTTCTAGTAAGAAATTAGCGTAGACTAGATTAATTGTTTTGCTAGAAACTTAAGGTGGGTGATTATTTTATTTTGTGCTAAGTTAAGGTGTGTAATATTCTATGTATTGGTCAAAAAGTCTTCATGTAGACTTAGGGGAAGACCCGGGGTCTTGGACCCATGTTAATTCCACCTTGACTCAAAAATGAGTGTGGCCCACGCTAATTATTTACACGCTAATTTTCCACCCACACTAATAGGACTATTTAGTGTACTGTGAAGACCTCACCGAGGTTTAAATAAAGGACTATTTAGTGTACTTAGGTGTTGCTTTACCCTGCAAGCCTTGAAGGCTTTAAACCCTAAACCCTAACTGTAGTCAACACTACTGTGGTGCTTCTCGTAGATGCATAGTTTCATTACTTCAAGTTTTGCAAACAATTTTACATCTGGCGCCTGAGTGGTGATGCACAAAGCTACTTTCTCTCACAATTTCTAGAAAGAAGACAACCCTGCGTATGACTCGACTTTCAATTGCCATGGGTGCCCTGTTCTATGAAATGTTAGTTGAGAAATTCATGAAATGGTGACCTTCCTTGTCAAGAGCCATGTATTTAAAGTGTTTTTTGAGAGATTTGGGCGAAGATAAAACCGTCCATATTTTTTGGTGGCGGGATCGATACCGAAGCCATATGAGCAGATTGCATAGTTGCATGCTCAGATGTTATGTTGGTCTTGTTGCATGATGATATGTCACTCCAAATACCTCTGTCATTAGGAATTATCGACTGATTGCAGAGAACTTGGGGTGACAGAATTTGAGGTGAGCATGTCCTGAGCGCCAAGAATTTTCTTACTCTTTTGGGTTAATCAAAAGACATGGACCCAGCTCTATTTTCGGCTGGAAATCTCTTTGGAGGTGAAGATTCAGGTAGTCCAATAATTCCCCCATGTTATGTCACTTGGCTCTAATTTTTGAACTATATTGGTTGGCATGTTTTTCCTCAGATAAATTTTGTGGGTGGAACTGTTCGAGCTGAATTTGTGCTGTTCGCAGATGACTCTGTGTGCTCAGATGGTGAAAGTTCATTTGTGGAACGAGATCATGAGTTTCCTGGCATGGTACACACCAATTCCAATTCGAAGGCTCTTTGATGCCATTAAGTATGAATAAGTGTAAATTTTTGTCAAGATTTTTGTACCGTCAAATTAGTTCTTTTTTTCCTTCAAAGAAGCAGCATCATGGGTATTTGGGATATACCTAATGCGATCCAAGATGAAGCCTTTATCACCAAGGTCTTAAGATTCCACACAGAATTGAGAGGTCCACAGAGGTTCCAACATGAAGAATACAATTCCAAAGTTTGACAATGGCATCCAAACACTTGAAATTTTTGAAACCTGTTAATCTCATCAGTCGCAAGGTTTAGGAGCACATTGACTGGCAGTTTTCATTCTGAAGGTTAGCACATTTGAATCAAGCGTTGAATGGAAAGTGCTCCATCCTAGTGTACTCATTTGTTGC
The DNA here is from genome assembly GCA_964035585.1 of Polytrichum formosum. Classification (NCBI taxonomy): domain Eukaryota; kingdom Viridiplantae; phylum Streptophyta; class Polytrichopsida; order Polytrichales; family Polytrichaceae; genus Polytrichum; species Polytrichum formosum. The sequence goes on from OZ037938.1 coordinate 34,198,398, forward strand.
TTAAGTCCTTCAATTGCTTCACCCATTATGAGGTTCCTGAAGTGAGACTTTTGACCGAGGACAGAAGGGAGATTGTATCTTATGTTTGTGGATTGTTGTGGATGGCCCTGTTCAAATGGCTATTGCCAAATGTGTTACTAGTTTCTATTTCATTCTAATTTCTGATTGCTTTGTGTTGAGTATGTAGTTCTAAAAGCTTTAGATGAACTACCTCTCTTGATGCTTATGTTTTGGTTTACTGGTTACATACATCTGTAAGTTAAGTGTTGTTTGAACATATATACTTACAAGGATGCTTGTATCTTATGTTTGCATTTGCACTGTCCTCTATGAACTCTGGTAGTGCTTGTACTAGATGATTTATGATCACATGGAGTGGTGATGATCAAGTGCAGTCACTGAAGATTCGGGAGTTTGCGTTTCACCAAGTCAATGCCAATCTGTTATGGCCAGGAACTCGTATCTTTGCTGAGTGGCTAATTAAGCATCCTAATCTACTTCACGGCCGCAAAATCTTGGAACTTGGAAGGTTTGCTCTCTCAACGCAGTTGATATGTTCAATTCAGTTCAAATCTAGCCTCAGTTGAATGACCTTCTGAGTATTTCTAAACTACTTGTAATTTGTACTTCAAAGAAGCAGGTGAAGTTTTGAGTGGTTTTGTTGTAGTGGGACAGGTGCTCTTACGATTTTTTTGAAGAAGACTTTTGACCTTGACATCACGACGTCTGACTATGATGATGAGGACATAGAAAACAATATCTGCCACAACTGTACGGTGAACAACATTTCAGCCTTCCCACATATACGACGTAAGAACTGCTCACTGATTTTGTACTCATGGAAACAGTTCAATAGTGCATAAAGCACTAGAAACAGGCAACCTCCATGTTTGAAGGAGTGCTACAACCAAGCAGTTGATATCTATGCTAAGAAATTAGTCAATGGGTTTATGGCAAGTGATGAAGTTCATATTTCATGAAGGTTTTGGTCTGATGGGATTGGTAGCTTTTTTATGCAACTCAGGTTTGGCGTTTGTGAGCCAATATCATTTTTTTGCGTGCCCTTCAATCTTCAACCTTGAGATGAAATGTTGTGCATTGACTCTCACTAAACTGTATTGTTGGATGGACTTGGCAGATACATGGGGCGAGAAGTTTCCGAGGGATAGCTCAGATTGGGATTTGATCCTTGCAAGTGATATTTTACTTTGTAAGCTTCATTCATCTCATATGATGTGGATACTGACAGCAGATATGAACTAAGGTTCCATTTCAGCACTGTAGGTGAAGGATGCTTTCCAAACCGCAAATAATCTAAAACCTCTAACTTAAGGTTGACCAATAGAAAGTCCTCAAATCACCCATTAAGATGTCAATAGCTATAAAGATTGAAGAAGCGCTGGTTCCTTCTGACAGGCATAAATTCTTCAGTGTGTACTACCTACTGTGCCCGTGCTGTTGTGCCTTCACCTCAATTATCTCAGATGAATGCTCTTATAATCAAAGAAGGGCCTGATGTTGAAGAACTACATCAGAATCTCAAAGATCTTAAGTAAATGAATACTGCCCTGGGGGTCCAAATTTACGTACCCATACTCATCAAAGGAGATGTCCAAGTTAAACAAACAGACAAACAACTTTTCCCTTTACGGAGATGCAGCATCTGTCTGTCAGGTTATGGCAGCCTCATCTGATCTTTTGCTGTGTACACTTTTTGTTGCAGATGTGAAGCAGTACCCAAATTTGATCAAGACAGTATGTTTTCTCTTACAAACATGGAAACCAAACAGTGGAAGTGTAGAAATTATCCAGGCAGGTGAACATCAAAGTTCAAATGTGGGAGGAGAGGTGCAGTCTGACAGTAGGAAGAATTTAGTTGTTATTCCAGAATCTCTTCCGAAGCCGTGCTTTTTGATGAGTTGGAGACGTAGAATACCTAAAGAAGATGAAGACCTCTTCTTCAATGGATGTAAAGCTGCAAATTTGTTGGTGGCTGATTTCGGAGCTCGGGTGTATTGCATTTCTCCAGCTCCAAATGTGAAAAATACCTGAGAAAAACCATGAGGGGTTAGGAGAAGTCACAAATATTATTGTTCCCATTTCTATACTGGATCCTATTATAAAATGAAGGTTTTCTCTAGTGACCCAAGCCTTAAAAGTGTGTTTGGGACACTCCAGATGGATCTGAAATGAGTCCATGTTCTGGATAAAGGTTATATAAATTCTTCTAAACATTCACTCGCACCATATATTTCTTCAAATATGGTCAGTTCTACTCATCATACTTTCATCATATAGGTTGATATCTTTTACAAATTTGGTTCTGTGAAAGTACAGACATCAGATTCATGATGGTGGTAGGTAAGCATGGGGAGAACATGTGACTTAAAAGAGTGAAGGACAAGAGACATACTGCGTACAAACTTACCCTTGTAACCACCGTTGGCCTACTGTGGCACCCTCTAAACTTCCATTAGCATGTATGATGATACGTTTCCTTCCATATCCATCTTACTTCTCATGCCTTTTCTGTCTCCTTAGCTTTTCGATGCACTTATCTGCAGTTTACTAAATGTTAGATGAAATCTTCCATTTGCAAATACTACTAGGGGATATATAGTGAAGTATATGGTAAGGATGGTAGTGCTGGTGATTGTGGAATCAGACATATTCATGTTCACCAAGAAAATGGGCTTCTGCAGGAACTTGCCTACCAGGAAATCTTGGTCTTTGGCCTATATGTTCTGTTCAATGTGGTTGATGATGAATATTACAAAAGCTCATTACTTCCGTTTTATAATGATAGCTGAAGAATATTAGCTATAGATCATGTACTATGCCTGGTGCATGACTTGGTGCAACGTCTTAACGTGCAACTGACAACTGAAAAGAAGCCATGAACAATTGGACCACTTGTTCAGTGTGTGCATAAATGGTGCCTTCTCTGCTGGAGGTCCTTTGTTATTGTCAATGTTGTGTTGTTGTTGTGTTATTGTTGTGTTGGCCACTATGTTTTGTGCTTTGGGGATGGGCCGCTCCACTATCATTGTTAGGTAAATATGAAACTTGAAGATATGATGTCCTGTGACAGCAGCCCTAACAGTGAAGGGGCAATGCTCACAATCAAAAAATAAGCGACTAGGGAATTCCCCCGCTTAAGGTATGTGTTCTCTGAGGTGCATGATCCCATAGGAGAAGTATTTTGTTTAAGAAACGACACTTTGTCCCTTAAATGACCTCTGGGTATACGTGCACACCTGCAACTATTTTCATTGCTGTATATGTAAGGTCAAGTTTGTCTCTCTTTAGTTTTGATGAGCCTCCTTGAAGGAACTAGCCTCTGCCTTCAGATTTCACTTTCAGGATGATCACCTTGCCCTTGTCACTATATAATTTGATACACCTTGGAATCATGCAAGAGTCTGTGGTCACAGGAAAGATCCAGGCAACTTTTAATGCAAGGATTCTGATATTGTTGAATAATTAACAAAATCGTCATCAAAAGTTGATGATGGTGTCAGCTTGAGGTTGATTATAAAGAAAAGCCTCACAGCTCTCTACCAGACAAATTGTATGTGGAATTCATTGAAAGAGCCAGTGAGGGAAGAGAACAGGAGACAGTAAGAGCATGAGTCAAGTGACCCTGTGTTTGAGAGCTATAAGTATGTTGGAGTATTTAACAAGAATTGAATCTGACTCCATGAAAATTCACTACTCGTTTCTCCAAATTTGGAGTCTTAATGAGCAGTGATGATGTTATGTTTCCAACGGTTTCTAGCTGTTAAGTAGGGACACTTTGTGTGTAACGCAACTTGGTGAAATAGCTCTGGATGTGGGTGTTTCTATGGGTTGGTGACTGCTGTTGAATCCTGACTTCACTGCAGAGTAGCCCTGCTGATCCTGTGACATAGATATCATCAGAAAGTACATCCCTTGTCCTTCCTGAAGTCAGAATCTTGTTGCCAAGGCACAGAATTGATTACATTATGTACTAGGTTTCTGCTTCATAGGACCATTTTCAGTAGACCACTTTCACGTAACCCATCCCATTCAATACTTACAAGTTTGCAGCTACTGCTTCTTAGTAAAGTCACATTTCTGGCAGGAAATTATAAATGATCAGCAATGTCCATGGCGTGTCAGGTACAGCAATTGGCTTCAGGTCGTGCAATGCTGCCAACTGTACGAGGTAGTGGAAGAGGGGCAAGTGCAGGTGGGTCTATTGGGACTCTTACTTTGCTACAAACGATTGGAAGGGGTGCTTTGGTTGATCTTGTTCCTTCAGGAAGACACTCAAGACATTCTTAAGTGGTGTAATGGGTGTTCTCCGTAGATAAGCATTTTGGAGAGCATACAACTCGGGAAGATTCTTTTGGCAAGGTCTTTAAGTTGAATCTTGCTAGATGGGAGAAGGCTTTGTCCAAAGAAGATAGGTAAATAATGAGGCGTAAACTAATGAGAGCTTAATGCCACTTGACAATGCTTGGCATTCATGCATGTACTCAAGGGCCTTGATTCTTGGATTTATTCTTGAAGCTAGAATAGAAAGAGACCATCCTTATACATGCTTAAGAATGCTATCCTGTATGTGGATTGATGTGAGCATGTGGTTGATAGGTTGTTGAAGTTCTCCACAAGGCATGCAAACTGATGGAGGACGAGGCCACTTCATCATCAACCCAACAATATGCTCAAGAAGGGGTACTGCCACATGGCAGTATCCCACATGTGGGCCGAATGGCATCAACTAATTTCAAGAGTCCTTGTGCGAGGTTGGCTTGGCTCACATATCATGGCAAAGAGAAGCACATCAATGCCCAAAAGGTTTGCAGTTGTCTGAAAACAAATCACTTCAAACAAAGATATGTTACTCTTATTAACCAAGCTTGTTGTTGGTTGACCTAATTGCCTTTTTTTCGTCTCTTGATTTGCATGTAAGTGATGATGCACCTCATGTGTTCATGAGCTTGTAATCCAGAATCTACTTACGGTCTGACCTTCTCATGTTTCTCAAAGGATGTATTGTCAACGTACCACGACTCATACTTGTATGGAAAGGTGCCCCTTACAATCAAAGTGCGTGCAGCAATACGAGGGTGGCCTTTGAGTACCCTTCTCTTATGGGTGCGTTGTCTTCTTTCCATTGTAAATGTATTCATCCATCCTAGTCCTTAAAATCATCCAGGGTACTGCAACTTTGTCTTGGTGTCCTTCGTACTAATCAAAACCTCAAGACATATGATTTTTTTTTTGAGCTCTTTGATGTATGTTGGATTGAGAATATGTGGTTGAGTATCCCATGTTGTCAAATTTCCACAGCTAGAGTTTTTGGCGGCCATGGTGTCAGTGGTGCTCTATATTATCTCCACGTAAGTCATCTTACTTCGTAACACTTGTACTTTTTTCTGCTAATGACCCAATGTTTTTCTTGAGAATCTGCAATTCCCAGATCAACATGCAGGGGCTGACAGTACCAACTTTAGATTTCAGACTCCAGAATCAGTAAGAATTACTTTTAACAAAAATTACCTTGTGTTGGTGCATTCTGAGTGCACTATTCAAATCAGTAATCTTATGTGGTGGAATTGGGGACATGGGGACAGCAGATATACAGTTGCTAGGATCACAGAAGAGAAGGAATGGATCAGGGTTGTGGAATTTGCATGCGGACTCTTCTTCGTTGTCGACTACCTGATCAAAGTATACAGGTGAATTATGATGTCCTGCCAAGTCCCTATTGCTTAATTTGAGAAATGCTCGAACAATCTTCAAGGATTCTTCATGGGTGACATGTTAAGGTCCTTGAGCAATGAATGGTGGTACCTAATCCAATGACAGGATGTCATCAGTCTTTTGAAGAACGCTATCAGAGCGACATGATGCATGAAAGTTACTTACTAAGCAGTAATTTGAACATGTTCATATTAGTCTAGAAAACAAAGGTGAGGAATAAGTATTACCCATGCTGTCAAAGTTGCTTCATCACCTGTGCTGCGTAATCTTCTGCTTCCTGTGAGGATTACAAGATTCTTGAAACCTTCTCTTCCAGTCATTTGGTCATGGGTTGTGCATGCATCCATAGATCAAAATCATGAATCTCTGTGGTTATTGGAGTGCAGTGCACCAGTAAGACTTTACTACATATTTTCAGGAAGGGGACTTGTCGACATCATCAGCACCATTCCCATCCTTTTCTCCTTGAGGTAAGTGTAGAAATACTCTACCCAGATACTCAACTTCAGATTCTTTCGTCTTGAAGTATTTGGGGGTGAAATTGGATCAATTGCGCAGTTTTGTTTGAGTAGATCAGGAATGAGGCTTGTTAGGATAGATGATGATGCACACATTCTGCCTGGTATTTGTTTGTATAGAGGCACTGAAGCATGTGATCGACATCATTTGAAGTTCCAGAGAGGTATAAGAAGCTATGAATCTGATATTATATATTATATATTACATCAATATCCAGTTAAAAGAAGTACTGTACTACTGGTGGCATATAAATTTTAATCAAGAAGGTGGTTGGTAGGTGGGGCTTAGTGGCTTGTAAGTTTAGAGGTTATTACACATGTCAATCAATCAGTTTTGGGATTTATGCACTGGGTAATTAGATTTTAGATGACGGTGGTGGACACGTTCTGCTTGGTATTTGTTTGCATAGAAGACGCATGTGATGGATGTCATTTGAAGTTCCAGAGAGACATACGAAGCTATGAATTTGATGTATGACATTCTTTGATGATCAAGGTGATCCGTGAGTGGAGGTTTAGTGACTTAAGAGGTTATTCCACCTGTCCAGCAATTTGTTTTGGGATTTGTGCACTGAGTATCTTGAGTTTAGACAATATGTATCTACGTGTGTGGGTCTGATGCAATGGCAGAGGTTGTACCCATTAAGGGATTACCCTATGTCCTTAAGAAATTGCACAATTGGCAGCTTAATGGCATTCGAGCTCAATATATTTGGGTGTCTGTTAATCTTTGCTGGATGCGTTTCTTCATACCTGACAATCCCATCTACTATTTCGACTTTGTAGGCTAGAAGAGAAAAAAGAATTCACTACTCAAATGTATGTTTCTGTGGTGTCTCCTAGTGCTCGCGAGAGGTATAGTGGAGCAGAGATACTTCTCTTCCTTCGAGCACTACGGTATATACTACATAATTATTTCTTCTGGGATATATAATCTATGTCAGGGTCTCCATCACAAACTTCTGGAGGCACAAATTATTATGTAAAAACAACTAAGTGTTTAACTAACATCATGCAATACAATCAATGTCGTGAGAATCATAATACTTTGTTAATCTCTTTCATTGTGTGCCACATTATACTGTTGCGAAGTAAAATTGTTACATAAGTCTATACATATTATAGAATACCTACATTATACACCACCCTTTAGAAGTTTGCAATGTTTGCCAAATGCAAGATGTCGTTGTTGGTCCTTAACCTTACCTTGCATAATCTTTGCAGAGTCATGCCAGCCATCACCTCTGTGGGCGGCGTCACTGGGAGCATCAGAGAACAAATCTTCATACTTGTTATGTACACCCTTGGTGTTGGTAACACCTCACTCCAGGTCCTTCATGTTTGAACCACCATGTATTGATTGCAAGCTAAGTTATGACAACAGAAAGGATTCTACATGTTTGATAACAATGATAGAGGCTATACTGGCTTTTGCATTTTATTTGAGCTTATTTGAGTTGCGTAGAGGTGGTCATCACAGATTTCCTAAGAGTGGCGTACACCTAGTCGTGTATAATGTAATTAATATATAGTATATTTATTGTTATTATCTTATGTAACAATTTGCTTCCATAGGAGCAAAATGTGGCACATTTTAGAAGATTTTTTTTAGATCTTGCAATTATTACGACATTAACTAAGAATTTATGATTTTGTTGCAACAATTTATTGTATTTACTTGGTGATTTTGCCTCTGGAATTCGTGTTGGTGTGAACCTCTGATTCTCAAGTCGGGGTGCTGTTACCACAGTTTTCATAGCAGGTGGGTTGTTGCAATGGGTTGAGTACCGAGCAACTCCACAGAGTGTGAGGGAGAAGCTCAATTGTCGGCCAGAGGGGTGTATGAGCTTCTTTGAGGCGTTGTATTTTATGATTGTGACTGTAAGTGAATTGTTGGCATTTCATAATAATGTAGGCTTTATCATCTCATCCCCCTAGTATTGATCTCATGGTACGAGTCAGGTAATGTATCGTATGGAACACTTAAGGTAAGGTGGCCTACTTCGGTCACACATTCTAATTGGACACCAATATTTAAGTGGTGTGTGGTTAACTGTGGATCTAACAATGCACACCAAAAAGACACATGTTTAAAAGAGATCTAAGTACGCGCTCAAAACTTGTTAACTATTCTAGGTTCAACAGTCAACATAATTGGGGGGACCTGAATGATCATTTAAGAAGAAAGAGAATCTTCAGTTTGATAATGAATAGGAAATTCAAATGCGCTCCAAAAATGATGAGAAAACGGCTTCCGCCTTTATTTGGATTTGCTAATCATCTCATATTAATCACGTGTTGAGTATCATCAGAGAAGTGGGAGCAGAGCTAATTGTGTTCATTTAGGCCCACTTACCTTATAAGTGGATTATGGGGTCATGTGCAGGTTTCTACAGTGGGTTATGGCGATGTGACATTGAAGTCGGATTGGGGAAGGGTTGTAATTGTGTGTGCTATAGTGACGGCACTTGTTATCTTACCTCTCCAGATCAATGGGATCCTCCAGCTTGCGTCGCGCAGGTCTGTAGCTTTTTTGAAATTTTCTGCATTTCCTTTTAGTGCAAGTAATAACATGGCATGTAATTAATTGAAAGGTGGGTGACAATTGTAGGCCATATGGAGGAAATTTTGCTGTGAAGAAAGTGGTTGGTTCACGGTTTATCATTGTAAGTGGCTACTTGTCGTATCGAACTATCCAAGACTTCTTGGCTGAGTTTTATCATCCCAATCACAATAAAGGTGTGCCGATAACCCTTAGACCTATACATGTTCCTAAGCTACTTGAAATTTAGAGCAGTCAATGGCTTTGAAAGCAGTCAATGGATTTGCTGTTTTGCAGTAGTGATGAATGGGAAGGTGACAAGACCTTGTCACAATGGGGGACCTAGGACTACCAAAATTTACTAATATATATTGCTTGTCTAGCTTCATATCTTACTGATTTCCAGGAATTGGTGTGTCAAATTTTTACTTCACTCAACTTTTCTGAGCAAATATTGGATAAGCAACTATGCAACATCATGCTAATACACAAGTGACTATTGTAGGCATTGAATGGAACTCAAAGAGAGGGTTGTGTGACAATTGGGTGTCTGTGTTACCCAGATTTGCGGGCTTTTCCTCTGCGAGTGGTTGTTATGGCTCCATTTAAACCCTCGTAAGCACACTAAGTCAGTGATATTGCACATTCATGTGTTTCGTTTGACTTCAAATCATATAGGACTGTGTGTCCCAAGACTTACTGTACATGCAAAGCATTCTGTGACAATAGTATTTTGCAAGTGGGATAAGGGTTAGATCAGAGCACCATGTCCTGGCCTTAGTGAAATTTACGAGTGTAGAGTGAGCTGGTAATTTCTATATTGCAATTAGACTCCAAATACGAATTTCTGTGAGCTGAGCTAAATGCACCCTTGTAGATGCAAGTGGCCTTTTCAATGAGAGCTTGCCAAATTGGACTCTAACTAATGGACATTGCTTAACACCAAAACCTGATTTAGTTCTGCAAGGCGGGTAGTCTAGAGTTGGACATGAAAATCATGACTTGGGAGCCTTAATCAGGTTTCCTTGTACAGAATAAGTCTCTAATGACGTTTTTGCAGGTTTGAGTTGAAGAGCTTGCTAATGTACTACAAAGGAAAGGCGGAGTTTATTGAGGGCACTCCAGTTAAAGGCTCTGACCTTAACCGTGTAAGTGCAGACGTTGCATCTGCATTCTACTTACTAGCAAACCAGCAAGCAAAGGTAAATTACAATCTCTCTTCCTTTTTATCAATGAACACCACAATATAGAGATGCCATGACGGTAGAATCACCACAAGTTTAATAGGCATGCTTTGTTTATTTGGTAGTTAAAGAGAACGATTGTAATTTTTGATGATCATACTTTCATAGTCATGACCCTCAAAAGTCCAAGAGGCCCATTTTGGGTCTCAAGGTGTCATAAGGAGGGGTTCAAGATTACTTATTGATATTGTTAGCTACAACTGTCAAAATGTAGCCTGTTTATCATATGCATTATTCAAATTGGACGATGCAGATAGGGGGATTTGGTTTCATGTAAATGAGCTAGGTTCAAACACATGCCACATAGATCTAATCAATGTATTCGCATGTGACTTTTATTTTCATCGTGTCTTTTTGATAGATTGTGCTCAACATGGATACAATGTCATACACCAAATACAACATTACTTCAATACTTGCTGGGTAAATTGTCATGATGTGTCCCTTGTGAAACATACCCAGTCCTTCAAGGGTTAACCAGATTGAAAAGCCCAGGCATTTTCAACCATAGTGCCTGAAGAAATGTCGTAAGTGAAACATGGGTTTCAATTTCTAACCCTCCAGATACTGCAGGATCCAGATGCAGAGGATGCTGCCCAAATCGTGAGGGCCCTCTCTGTTTATCGTCATTGTGGATCCGGAGTGCGAGTCATTGTGGAGCTTCTGAAACCCGAGAAACAGAATAATGCAGTTTGGGACGACACGAAAGAGGGCATTGAGATCGTCTGTCCAGACGTCATCCGCTTCAAGCTCCTTGCCAGGAGGTGAGGGTTTAGGGTTGAGGGTTTAGGATTTCAGGTTCATGGTTACCCTGTTATGGCTTGCCATCCTTTGAATTTTTACTTTGCAGAGTATCCACCCAAGTGTTATCCTCGTAAGCTCTCAATCACAAACGATCCGAAAATGGTTGAAAGTAATGTAACAATGTTGTGGCTCTCCCCTCCTGATATTGATTTTTTCTTGTTTTGCAGCTGTCATGTTAAAGGTTTGTCCACATTCATTGTTAACTTGTTCCGAACAGGACTCACAATGACAAAGCCAAACAAGTGGATGGAACAGTATGGGCATGGTCTCTGCCAGGAGGTTTTCCCTGTCATCCTGCCTGACTGCTTCCATCAAGAGGGCTTCTTATTTGAGCAAGTGAGGGGCTATACATCATCAACCATCTCTATTAATTCTTCTCTCTTCCTCTCCTAGATTATGCAGATTCTGTACATGACTATCAACTTGTTTATTGAGGATAATGTACTGCTAATCTCAATTACAACAGTCCCTATAATCATATACATGCGTATCAGGTGTGCTGCAATGGATTGGGTAGAGAAGGACTTTAAATTTGGAGTCGAGGTGCTCCTTGAGTTCATGATATTCTCGTGTTTTGAGGATTCATCTAACTCAACATGATTCTTGGTCAGGAGTTTTTTGATTTGCATACAGCACCTTCCATGTTTGGTAAGATTTTGGTGCATGCTTGGACGTAGTGTGGAGGTTTGAACGAAGAACATTCTATATCGGCTCACTGAGGATCAAACCCATTTTGTCATGCCAATGTGCTAAAATGAATTTGGTCCTAAATAAACCGAAATAGGTTGCTCTTCACTCAAATTTAAACGCTACCTCTGTACATACACCACAAGTGGAAAGAAATTATCAATATTGTATGCAGCACAACCAATGGAAAATCATAGGGCTTCGTAGGCTTCATAGGACTTCTCCTTTACACCTTTCGAAATGGAGTCTTGATTTCAGTTTACAGTGTATATCTTACCAACAAATATTCTTAGTACAAGAATGTATACATTTCACTATTGTTTACTATTTCAAGCAGATATCGTTGTGGTATACTTGAAACTGTTAGATCAAACCTGAAAATCTTTACTGGCTCATTGAAGGGACTCATCAGATGTTAGACTTCCTGTAATTTACAAGACCTGTAGAGACCACATGAAGCTAAAAGTCTATTCATGTCATTTTGATGGCCACATACAGGTAGCAGAGCTTGCGTATTGTGGTTATGGCATCATTTTATTCGGCCTCGACATTGCGACCACAAATTACAATTCGTACCAAGGGCGGGAGGTTTTGTTGTGCCCTATTGGGCGCACGATTCAAGTCACCGACGTCGGCTTAGTCATCGCCAAAAACCTCGAGGCTGCAGAAGCACTGTCCAAGTTTTCTCGCAGCTGTCACGCCGAGCCTAGCGACATTCCTAATCATGCCACAATGACGTCAAATTGTGCCTCGTATAAAATGCAAACCCGGCCGTCTGGACCAAGGTCAATGTCTTTAAATACAGCGGAGGAGACAACATTGTTACCAGGCATGACAACAACATTTGGAGAAGTTGAGTTGATTGATGTCGAGGAATCCAGAATTGGGTGCTTATTAAACTTTGCAAACCCTACAGAAGAGGTTTCAGAAAAACCAAGGGGTCGGCAATCTCACAACCCTAAACTTCTTGAACCTAGTATTCAACTGAATGGCAAAGGAAGCTTGAAGTCATCTTTTGCTGCAAATGTTCACCATGCAGAGTCACTGGAGGAGATGATGAACTTTGCCATGAGTTGGCCACCACTACAAAAAGACACCAAGCCAGAGCAACCTGTACTGGAACAACAAACCCAAAAGATACAAGATAACCTTGACGAGCGCAAATTACATGTCGTCAAGCTACAAGAGCCTCACATCCTTTTATGCATACAAGGAAAATGGCCTGTAAGCCTCTTCTACTTCATGCAATTGCTGCGGACGCCGGCCATGCCGAATTCCCCCATTGTGATTTTGCATCCAAATGATCCCAAGCTTGCAGATTGGGGGTGCGTCGGCTTGTTTGCGCATGTTTATTTTGTGAAGGGCTCTCCTCTTTACGAACTCGACTTGTTGCGGGCGGGCGTCATGCAAGCAGGTGCATCCCTCACTGGTTACTACTGAAACTCAAATCTTAGTTCAAGTATATGTGTGTTTTAAGGATTTGGCTTGCCCATTCCCCTTGCGGATAGTAAGGAGTGGATACCGGATGTCTGACGAAGTAATTATTCATTAGGATATTAATTACATCGATGATGAAGTGGGGTTCCCTGGTCCGAGACGATTTCTAATGGGTAGCCGAATCTAGCAAATATCAATTCGTAGAGGAATCGAGCCGTGACGTTGGATGTGTTCATTCTCACAGATTTGGCCTCTCCCCATTTCGTGGAGTAGTCTGTAGCCACCAATATATGTTTGTTATTGGTATATTGAGCCATAAGTGTAACGGAAGTCATGCATGATAATGAATCAGCTCGAGTTGATTCTTTGCACTCGCATGAAGAAATTAAACATATAGCTTGTTTCGGTTCTTGTAAGCTGGAGTTTCTGTGCGTGTAGTTTCTAGTACTACCAATTCACGTAATCATAGTGGTCAGGCTGAGCTATTTTGCTGACGTGTCTACTCTAGATTGGATATGTGGAGGTAGATTATCATCTGTAATTGATGACCCTGCCATGGTCTGACCACTACATATAGTAATGAACATGTGTCACTTTGCCATTGGCTATAGTAAGCACCAAACGGGGTGGCTTAAACCCATGGCTAGGCCTCAACCCGGGTCCCATCGGAACACTGTAGTTAAGCCGCCTAAGGCCGGAATGATATTCGGATGGGTAAACCTTCCTAACACTTGATTTTTGGTGTACCCTAGCACCTGTGGTCCACCCAATCATAGTGTAGGTATCTAGGTGAATTGAATATTTCAACCAACCATATGGGAACCTAGGGGAGATAGTTGCTGATCGGCTTGTCTATTCTCGTTCAATGTGTTCATCTTTGAAAGGAGGCAGTAGTCTTCGAGGGGCCTTGTATATTCTGGTAATGCCCATTTCGGGAGTACATATGGACTTGACCAACTTGAAAATGAAGCAACACCATAATTCATGCCGGTGGCAACATTGAAGTTGTCGTTCTTTTTCTTTTCTAGGCACCAAATGCCTACTGAGTTGCAGGTTTAACCACTATGTCCGGTATGGACATGTGTTGCCTCGCCATCGGCAATTGTAGGCACCCAACACCTACCTCATCCCTACAATATGCGGCAAGGCTCCTCGCATCCATTACCTAGTTCATCATATGACCTATCCCTCTTCAAGAAGCATATTAACTCCCGGATTCGTGAATTGCTCACGTATGATGACCGTGCTGATCTTTTTGTTTTGTGAATTGTTGGGGGCACAGAGAAGGTTGTGATCCTGACCCAGGGAATTCAACTGGAGCAGAACTCCCTTGAGATTGCAAATGATCAGGACCGCCTTATACCGTCCCAAACGTTCAGCCTTGATGTCAACAACCTCATCATTGCTGCAACCGTGAGCTACCCTCTGTCTACTTATTACACCCTTGATTTGTGCTCATTCTTTATTCAACAGTAACAACTAGCGGAAGCTTTGTTTTGTGATCTTGAATGACCCGATGAGTTTTGCTTGTACACAAAATTTAAGAAGAAAGTGGATTGAGATTTATATATTATCTAGGAGAAGAGGCAGTGGTTTTCCCATATACGACGGACCATAGAGACCACCTTTGACAGGACAGTAACCCCAAGTACATTGATACCTTGGGTTCACTTACGAGTAGAGACAATGTTTAGGTTTGAAGTGTCTCTTATTCATTCTGGATTTGACAAACATTACAATTTGGGTACCCACAGGTAGGTTCTTTGACACCAATATTGTTGTTAATTACTGATACCCGTGCATTCACCTATATACCGGTCCAACATTGGTGTACATCGAGAACTTTGAGGTTGACATTTACTCGTATTTGTTATCGTGACCAGGTTGAGCGTCTTCTTGTTCCCTCGACACGAGTGATGGTGGAGCTTCAACAGGAGGCAGAGATTCAATACCTACGGCCCAAGCTTCAATTCGATCGAAAGCGATTCGACCAAGGGATGTATCGCAGGAACCAGGCAGCCACCTTCCAATTTGCACCCCCCTACATTGAGGGAAAAGGCTTCTGCCCTGCCACTCTGGGATTCCTCATGTAAGCTCAATACAAAAACTTCCAGATAGTTGGCCTTCTGCTTCCAGGGAGAATATGTTTTTGATGATGTTGTTGTTGTTGGCTGATGTAAGGGCTTTCTTCAATGTCTTCAAACGAAGTTCACTCCCAATAAGATCATATACTTGGAGTAACCACAATTAATACCCCATGTGGATCCTTCTTGCACTTCTCCTTGAGTTCAATTTCGCGTACTAGGATTAGGTGCAAATGAGATGAGGGGAATTATAGGAGCTTGCCACTAGTCTATTCTCATCATTCATTCCTATCCTTGTGGCCGATTCTTGAACTGAAAATAGACTTTGGTTCATCCTCACAAGGCTCAAGAATGTTTATGCACTTCCCTCGAGCAAGACAGTTGTCAAAGTAGACCAACTCTTGCAGCTTTCATAGTCACATTAGAGTTATCGTTCAATTCGACCGGAATTTTGGTTGGGAGTTGGTTGCTTTGGGTACAAAACTTTCCATGTTCGGTAAGTTTTCGGTACATGCTTGAAGTCAGGTGTGGAGATTTGAATGAAGAACATTCTATATTGGCTCATTGGGGGCCAAACTCATTTTAATACCTCTTGGCGTGCCAAAATGACTTTGCCCTCCATGAACCAATATAGAAAGTTCTACTTTCAAAACCCCACAAGGATTCGCACAAGACAATACAAGTGAATGAAAGAAATCGTAGTTGTGTTCAATTGCGGTGGTTAATCACAACTGCGACCACGATCACCCTCGCAATATTCTAGATAACCTTTCATATTCCGTATGCTAATCTACTGCCAATTTCTGAAGAAGACACTGACACAAGCAGACATCGATGTTGTCTTAGGTATGCGACTTTTTACAACCGTCACACAGTGACAATAGTGGAGCAGCTTCTATGTGGAGACACCGGCTACTCCGCTACCAAAGGTGACAAAGGCAATACTACCCACAACTATACCGGGAGTGGCAATCTGCGCAAACTGGATCAAATTCATGTACCCGAGGAATACGTGGGAAAGACGTTCAAAGAAGCTTTTGTTGGTATGTTGATGAATGGGGGAATCATGGCTGTGGGCCTATACAGAGCCTTGGGAACGTGCGGCTCCATCGTTTCCTTCGTGTATACCAACCCTTCACCGTCAACGATCCTCTTTCATGATGACCTTATATATGCAATATGTTGAAGAGGGTGGCTTTTATACCCAAGGCCTTAACCCGGATCTCGTGGGAATTCTGAGATTAAGCCACTCAAGGCTGATATATAATGTTCAGATGGGTGAGCTTCGTAGCACTTGTTTTCCACCACTATACTCCACCCAATCATAGTGTGAACCAAATAATTTCAACTGATCGTGTCAGGAACCTAGGGGCCTTTTCCTTGCGGACTTTTCATGGTGTTCATCTTTGGAAGGAGGAGGTAGTGTTCAAGGTCCTCCTAATTCTCACGATGTCCGTTTCGGAATCACATATAGAATTAGCCTAACTTGATGATGGAGCAACACCATAAATATTCACTCTGCTTGCGACATCGGAGGCATATCCTCTTCTTTGAAATATTTTGATGCTTCATCGCAGGTTTATCTCAAAGTTTGAAAATCAATAAGAGTCTCTTTGGACATCAAGTTGTGCTATTGGCAATTGGAATTATCAATGCTTGCTTCCAACTCATGTTACTGGAGTGTTTTGCCAATCTTATAAACTTTCTAAATTAGTTCATGATTCTTCTAAACTAACTTGACATGTGGCACACCTCAATTTCATGATAGTGGACCTTTATCTCTAGCAATTTCATGAATCTTCTAGACCAATCTTGTAAATTTTCCAAACCAAGCAGTTCTCATATTCTCAACTTCTTGCCTTCTTGTTTTGCAACATCCGGTTGTTGGTGAGAGCCTTCGTGCTAGGTCTGACAGTAGAATTGATTTGGAAGCGAATTTGTGTGCCCACATACAACTCTTTAGTTCTCTAGTAGTGATACAATGTTGTAGATCTCTAGTGTTTTCTCCAATTCTCTAGCATGTTTTCTTACAAGGTTTTGTAATGGTTACCTGCCTTAAGGCCTCTTTTGCACAACTCAATAGACAATGATAGTATGTTTTGTTTTCTCTCCACATTCTCTATGTTCATTCATATTCACAGATTGTATAGCATAGACAGTCAGCTTTTGTTTGTATCACTTGACTCGTCTCCTATTGCTAATACTAGTAATCATAGAATCTGCGGTGGGCTACCATAAACGAAGAGGAATTTTCACTTTGTTGGTTCCTTTACAAACCATAGAAGACGCTCCGCTACTTGATATTTTAGAGGATAAACCCTATGCTCCTTTGTTTGTAGTTTCTAAGTATTTAGAAGATGATCCGAAATGTGACAATGGAAACAAACTTAAAGTACAAAACATTTGGTAAATGTATTCTTGTGAATGCCTGAAGATTGACAAAGTTTGTAAACATTGTGTTCCTTCAAAAGTTTTGATACTTTCTTCATAGGTTTTGCTACTTTCTTTGCAGGTTGTATTCAGTACAGTAGCCATGCCTAGTCGTCCGCGTAGATATAATTGCATAGATGTTGCACTTCACTCACGAATCATACATTCTATTTTTAATGAGGGCTTATCTTATGCTGACACAAGTGAACGTTACGGTTATCCTTACAAGATTATCAAGAGCATAGCCAAAGCTTTTGAAGAAAATGGTCAATTGATTCCTAAACACAGAGATGGTTTTTGCTATCCAATTTTACAAGATGAGCACATTCAATGGTCAATAGAGAGGCTTCATTTAGATCCAAACATCACTGTAGAATCTCTCCATCGTTTGTTGAATGAAGTTTTTCAATTCCCATGCCCTGTATCTATCAATTGTGTATCAAAAGCCACTCAAAGTTAAGTTGGATTTACCCTCAATTTGATGTGTTGTGAACCAGATGGTTATAACAATGAAGATGAACATCTTAGAGAGCACATAGAGTGGTGTCAAAAGTGTTTAGAGCTCAGTGGCAATATGGTTGATGTTGTATACGTGGATGAGGTTGGTTTCAATTAACATTTGACATGTCAATTTCATAGGATTCATCGAGGACAAGATGCCAATGAATTTGTCCAACTCAAAGGGGTCAAAATTTACTAGTATCCTTGGTGGTTGCAGTTGGTCGTGAAGGAGTCATTGCACACTATGTCACACTTGGTGCCGACAATGCAGACAAGTTCTTAGAATTCATTCAAACCAAGGTCATACCTAGCCTTGATAGACAAAGGTTTATCCTCATGGACAATGTCCCATTTCACAAATATTGTGAAATACAACAAGCTTTTGAAGATGTTGGACACATCTATTTCCATTTGCCATCGTATAGTCCATTTCTCATTGATGCAGAATGGGGATTTGGACACATCAAAAGCCATATCCCATGGAATGATCTCCAAAATCATCGAACATTATTAGGTCACATTAATGATGACATACAAGCAATCATTGCAGATATGGTCCAAGGTTGGATAAGAGAGGTCAATAGAAATTTTAGTAGAGTTAGTCACAAGGAGCGATTAGGAGAATCTTATACATGATGTACCGTTCTTTGTGAAATAAAGTTACATAGTTCATGAAATCAATTTTATCAAGTTGTGAATACATGTACCAAATCATGAAGTTGTTCACAACATGAGGTGAAATTGGTTGAAAATTCAAGTTAAATTGGTTGTCTATATAGTGAACTGGATTCATGATTCCGATGAATTCGGTAGAACCTATTGCTAAATTGGTTTCTAAAATCATGAAATTAAGTTTGCACTTATGTGAAATCATCTTACCAAAGGAGTATTATCCATGCAAATCAGGAACTCAATTAGACCTGCAATTTTGCCCAAATGTTTTGCGGAGGTTAATCATGGTATCCTCATTCATGGTCTCCGGTGTCAAAAATGCTAGGGCTCTCAACTGTAGTGTGAGCTAAAGTTGTGTTACCCCTACAAATTCCGATTTGAACTTTACACATAATTTGGATCTCTTTGTCATCACATTCCACAGCTGCTGCCAATGCACACTTGAAATGCACCTCTCCTTCTTGGTACCTACAGAAATCATTATAAACCATTAAATTTTAGTTATTTTCCGCTTGTCCGTTCGTAGGTCAAGTATCAGCATCACAACTCATAATATCGATTAAATTCGCAGAAAAATGTTCACAACATTATTCAGACCCATGACAGTGTTCTGTGGGATTGACAGTATTCCAGGGAATATTCTTGGTATTTTCACATTCAACCTGAATGTGGGGAATATTCCCTAGAACACTATCAGTCCCACGGAACATTGTCATGGGTCTGAATAATGTTATGTTACGGTCAAACCTAAGCTCTTGTCCTAAGAACATCCCTCGTCCTATCATTAAGCACAACATTATTCAGATACACATGCTTGTTTTGTGGGACTGACAATATTTCACGTCGTATTCCCGAATATTCTCCACATTCAGTCTGAATAATGTTATGAAGGCGAGATTCCAGTTTGCAAACAACATTGACATTTAAATCACAGACTTTATGCAAGGTGGGATGGAAGAAAGAAATGTTTGTCCATTAACCATCCCCATTCCATTTTTGCATGGATATGAAAGAGGGGATGGTGTAATGCCTACCAATCGGCAGGTGGACCCAAGGCCAGACAAGAAATACGTGGAGTAACTTAATCTAATGAGACTAGGACTTGAGTTTTTTCAAGTTTTCTCTTATTGAGAATCATATATGTGAGGTGTTAAGAGAGACAGTTTTCATAAGATTCTAGATGGAGCTATGTCAAGATCGCGGAGTATGTTAATTGAGGAGTGGTGGATGGTGCCACGGATTCTGACGGTGGTGGTAATTAGAGGAAGGGCTTGGCAACCAAGTTGTTGGAGGTGTGGGATGAGGATATCATATTTAATAACTACTTTGCAAAATTTGTCATTGTAATATGTGGATTCCAATGAAATGAACAGTGGGTCAGGGAGATGGGAGTTTTCTTTAATGCATAGAATGTGAGGGCAAAGTCGAGCCAAACATCGACATTTTAGAAGTAGCATGGGCATGGGGAAAGATATGAGGCGAGTCCATTTTCGGGACGTTTGTTTTCATGGATCCATGCATGAATGAGTGTAAGATGACAGGTGGTGGGATGTGAGAGGAGTGTGTGGACCAAGGCATGAGTTGCTTTATTGTGTGGATTGGTACAAAGACCAAGGTGGGATAAGGAAGAAGAAAAAGGAGGGGGGGCCGTGTTCTAGCACTAGCATGAATGTGAGTATGTTGGCCTTATATTGATCATGGGTATCCATGATGCATGAATAAGTGTTGTGCCTTGCTTTCCAAAGGTGGGCTCAATATATCAAGGGTTACAGGCAAGGAAGGAGGGGGGAGGATTGGTGCTTGCCAGTAGTCTACTTTCATTTTGTCTAGTATTTGGTGCTTGATGGTGTTTTTTGGTGTTGCGAGGTTGTTTGGTTGTTCTATGGAATGGTCATGGGATATATACTACCTAGTCACAAACAACTTGTGTAGACTCTGGATTGTTGGCAAGAAGGCTTTGATCCAGAGCTAGTAGGAAGTGCTATATGTCATTTGTTGAATTAGGTGCTCGGAGAAACAAACAAGAGAACATCAGTTTTGCGAAAACCATAGTTTCCTGTATCTTTGCACCTTTCATGTTGGGCAGCAATGTCTCCAAGGAAATAGTGAGCTCTCGTAATGCCAGGTACATATCGCAGAACTTCACAAATTTGGAGATACCTGCTTGACAGACACTTTGGTAAGAACATAATATACAAGTCCGATGAATGTCCAGAATAGTCTATACCTATCATCAATCCAAATTTCTCATATTACTTATTCCTCATAGTAATCAAGAATTTTATCCAGCAAAACAATGTCATAATCATAAGCATATACTACATTTGAAATTTTATAATGCTCCCAAACAGCGTTGTGGTACAAGGTGTCACCTAGTCATACACGATTTCGCAGCATCCAATTTCTTACGTCGGAACAACAGGAAACCTAAGTTTCCAACCGCAACACATTGCTCTCTCGAGCTCTCCATTTCGGTCGCAGTCTTTAAAGCTTTCTGCAATGTATACAGGGATGAAAACTTTGAAGTCTTCCACTAAAATTTCAAGGTTCCCGGATATTGTACATACAATATCTTATGTATACTGATACACAAAATGTTTAGAACCAAATATGTTAACAACATGCAATCATCCCTACAAGATGTCGAATATTCCAAGTTGTATCAATATTTACTTTCAAAAATTCCACATACAACATCAACATATCAACACCTTGTGATACTTTGCAGCTCTGGCCCACATATACAAAGTTGCACAAAGTAACCCCAGGTTCGTGTAGCAAATGAATCTCCCCTCGATGTTGCTCTTCTCAGCACACACTTTGTGGTATTCTAGTGCTTTTAGATACTGCAACACTTCCCTCCTCAAATGTTAGTAGGAGTTGGGAGTTGTTTAAAGATGGTTTATAGGGGGGTTAATGTTTGAGATGATCATACTCTACTCGATTAATTGCAAAGTGGCACGATTTCATCCTCGGACCTTAAAAAACAACATGAACGTGTCTTATGTAGATTAAATTTCATTATACACTATTGTACATAAAACCCTTTAGTAACACCCCTTTGTTATCTTATTGATCATGGTCCTAGTGGAGGGGGGTCGGTTCATTGTATATGTCAAGTATAAACCACGTGCGAATAAACATAAAAGTATCCTTTGTAATATACATTTGCAAATTGGTCAACATTGTTTTATCAATTTTCACATACATGACTCGATGTACATGGCATATATTACATATTAGGAGAAGATGGTTATCAAATTTGGTGAATTCTCTAAGTATAAAACACATTGTTTCTTTAGAAGTAAAATGATGAAGAAATCAACTAAATTAATTATGAATAACATGACATTAAGGAAAGTTGTCAGAATAATATATACCAATATATGTTGTCAATGGTTTTATACCTTTTATATAAATTCCATGATTCTTCCAAACGCTTCCAAATTACATATGAAATAGGGGTAGCAATCTTTTTTCATGTGTAGTTTTCTGATGCACAAAGAGTGACCCATCGTGAACTATTTATATTTAGTTTAAAATATGCAAAATCTAAGGGCCACTTCACACACAAGACTGAGAGCCCATGACCATTACACTTCAAGCACTCTCATTGGTGGAAAAGGTGGAGCTGGTCCAAGTTCTCTTCACACTATGCTTGAGGGACCAACGGAGTATATGAATGCAAGATGGATGTAAAGTCTACATGGGTTCCTACACAACATTGAATGGATCATGTTTCATGGTCACTTTGACTATTTTCACAAACCACTTCTTGGAGGTAGGCCTAGCACAAAACCGGGAGACCATGGCACTCCAAACGCTTGCAACCGTTGATTTATTCTATTTTATCATGTGTGAAGACCCGCATGAATAGAAATTCATTGAAATAGCATTTGGTTTAGGGCCCTGTCACATATGACTTCACACCACACTTGAGGATCCGTAACCACATTACATGATTTTGGAGGTGTGTTGGGACGGCCTTTCGACACTTTCTTTTGGGCTCTCACAAATCTATGGTCACGGCTCTTGGCTCGTGTGTGAAGTGGCCCTAAGGATCTTAGAAGTGTATTTGCAGACATGACTTTCTTTCTCTCAGCGCCCATTAAATAGTCTAATTGACCTGAAGAATGTTATGTAAACCTATATGAAAACAAAATACAAATTTAAACATGCATTAGTCGTACCTCAGATTTGATTTGATCTGGGATTTCAAATTCTCCAGGTTTTTGAGCACCTTTCTTAGCATTTTTCATGGCTATTGTGAGCTTTGTGTTTTCCCGTTCTTGAATCGTACAAGCCATGTAGTTGTATGCCAAGGATTGTCCGGCATCATCTTCCAACTTCTCACACAATGCATGGAACTGTTGATAGGCTTCTACAGCCTTGTCATATTCCTGGAGCAACACGTATGTGAACATCTATAAAATTTTACTGCCATTTTTACAAATGGTAGGCTTATTTGAATACAAATTTACTAATATAAATCTTTTGTGTATAAGTTAGCAACATAACATTATTCAGATCCATAACAATGTTCTGTGGACTGACAATATTTTGCAGAATATTCCTCACATTCAGCCTGAATCATTGAATATTCCGCAAAATACTGTCAGTCCCACATAACACTGTTATGGATCTGAATAATGTTATGAAGCCGCTAATGCTATGCAAATTTTATTAGACCTACTCCAACTAATGATCTTCATTTATAGCTCCATACCCATGCCTTGTCTTAAGGGTGGGAGTTCACTCAAATCCCACAGATTACTAATTAGTTGAATGTCACGGGGAGGTCACTCCATTGTCAAGTTGAAAACCACGTGCAAACAAAAGAAATCTACTTTTTCTAAGTTTCATCACCAAAATGGGTCAAAATTTTATCAATTTTTTTTCATGAGTAGATATACACGGTATCTATTACATAGTAAAAAATGATAACCAAATTTGATGATCTTTTTGTTTTAAAAAACATACCATTTCTAACTAGAATGACACAAAATTGAACTAAAACAATTACTACAAAAATGAAGATGACTACAAATTTCAAAAAAGTATAAAAAAAGATATCGTCAATGGTTATGTATATGTGGAAAAAATATCATAATTTTTAAATTATCTATGGCATATAATATAGGGGTAGCAAACTTTGTTTGCACGTGGTTTTCAACTTGACAATGGAGTGGCCTCCCCATGTTGAATGTTCACATTGGCAAGAATCCTTGCATGGAGGTCCATTTACTTTGGTTTCATTTCCATGAAACGTTTACATGTTACATATTTAGGGCATATTTACAACCATATTGAAATGAATATATGGAACGCGCTCGATTTAGTCAATGTAGAAACGCCGTGTTGGATATGATCTCATCTTCACCATCCACAATCCGATCATAGTTCTAGTCACGGGGGGGTCACTCCATTGTCGAGTGAATACCACGTGCGAGACAATTTTGCTACCCTATATTATATGCCATAGACAATTTTAAAAATTATTTTTTTCTACATATACATAACCATTGATAATATCTTCTGTATATTTTTTTGAAATTTTTAGTCATCGTCATTTTTTTTAGTAATTGTTTTAGTTCAATTTTGCGTCATTCTAGTTAGAAACGGTATGTTTTATTAAAAAGATAGATCATCAAATTTGGTTACCATTTTCTACTATGTAATAGATACCATGTATATCTACACATGAAAAAAAATTGATAAAATTTTGACCCATTTTGGTGATGTTTTTAGGAAAAAGTATATTTTTTTGTCTCGCATGTGGTATTCTACTTGACAATGGAGTGACCCCCCCCCCCCCCCCCCCCCGTGGTTCTAGTATGATTTGTACACCCCCAAAAATCCCTCTACTTTAGGAATATTGTAAACTCTTGACTTTGAGTTGGTTATAGTATAGAGCTCGTGATATGATGAAACTATCCATTGCAAGGATGTGCACTATAACTTGGTGTTCTTAATGAGGACTTTTGCGTGTTACGGACCTTGTGTGAACATGCTTTTGACATTAAAGAATGAGAATGTGAGAGGAGTTATGTAATAGGGGACTACATGAATGAGGGCGCAAAAAACCAAATTAGGTGGATGAGTGGCACCAGGGTGGCTCTAGACTTTTGAATTGAGATCAGTAATAGTTTGTAATAACATTATTAAGCCATGTGAGCTCATCCCCTTTTTATAGAGACTCAAGCAACAAATCTCCAAGAATTGGGATTTTCGTTATCAGAGAATATGTGGAAAATAGTCAAGTGGTAAGATTCTAGTATCAATCCCTCATCAGTTCTCACCCCACTATCCCCCACTATGAATCTATATCTCATGACTCAAAAAGCCTTCATACATTCTCCTAAGAAGGCTCAAAATCGCACAATTATCTATTACATGCTTGTCAAATGCTTGCATCAAAATGCATTTTG
The DNA here is from genome assembly GCA_964035585.1 of Polytrichum formosum. NCBI lineage: Eukaryota > Viridiplantae > Streptophyta > Polytrichopsida > Polytrichales > Polytrichaceae > Polytrichum > Polytrichum formosum. The sequence goes on from OZ037938.1 coordinate 34,223,478, forward strand.
TACCCAGTCTTACATATCAATCCATTTTGAAATTTGATAATGTTTGTTGGGTCCCCTAATAGAATTTGATTCCTTCTCATTAGTGCCCTTCTCCATCCATGCCAAAAAGATAGAGAAAATGACTGAAACACAACACACACACACACACAAGGGTTCTAAGTCATTTCAAAAATGGAGTATCCCATAGTTAGATGGCTCAAATGCACACTTGCGATCCATTGGCACAAGCAGAAGTTCCCTAAAGAACGTTGCTCTCGTATATGTGTGCACACAACCGTCTTCCATTTTCTCAAAACTTTAAATGTTGTGGTAAGTAACCTTTTCGACGAACACCTTCCAATCTTAAGCATCTTCTTGTCACTATGACTAAGTTGCATGCGAAGAAGATTTCCTACTCACTGCCCATAGGCAACTATCCACATGTCGATTCTAGTTCATCTACAAGTGATCTTTCCTCCTTGTGGTTCCCCGGGGCAAATGAGCCAACAACTAATTTAGAAGGTCTTTTTTCCTCCACTTCTGGTACCCCCCCATTAACAATAGAAAGCAAAACCCCATCTCACATTGAAAATTATATGCCAATTGGTCCATGTTAGATAGAGTTCTCCACCAACATGTGGCAGTAGCCCAAGGGTGCAAGACACTTCTTCATTATACTTGCCTCCTCAAATTGTTGGCATATCTATCTGTCTATCTATGACATGGGTGAATAGAGGTGAAGTTTTGAATAGGGGACAAACAAGGACTCCCAACCTCTATTAGATTTGCCAACTAAGATGACTAGCATTGTTGTCATGTCTCAAACACATATCAGGGAGCACATCAATTCTCAACTATTTCCAACATCCAAACATTCATGCCACGCCTAGTATATACTATCTACAATTGTGTGGAAATGTCTTTGCAGTTCAATGTCACCTATCCACATTCCATCCACTATAGCACTATCAGACGATGGGCCATCCCACATGGATATCTAAACCAAGAAACATTCTTAAATAAGGCAACACTTTGCAATTATGCTCATAATGAAAGGTTTAGGGGGTGATTCCCTCCCAGTTGATCCCCACCCATTGCAATAAACTCTAACGTGAGCTAGTAATGATACAAAATTTATAAAATTGAAACAAAATGATTGTGTATGGTATGTCACCTGGGCATTGTCGTGTAAGACTCCCTTGGCAAGGTGACATCTTGCTTCATCCTTATATTTAGCGGGGTCCATTTGGCGTCGCAACGACTCAGCTTTGACACTGAGATCGAGAATCTCTCTTCGTGCAACTAGGTGAGGGCTACTTACGATATTAGATTTTCACACATATAATGGTAAATTTACAAGAAATATTGTAACAAAGCCAAGAGAATAAGCTATTGCATATAAATCCTTGCTTCTTGAGCACGTTGAATAAAATTATGGGTTGCTAAGTTAGAGGCACGATGTGCACTTGTAGTGGGTAAGTGTCACATGGAATGCGAAAACACATGTGAATTAAGGATTGCACTGAGGCAAGGCTATGAGTGGGGTACATGCAAGCTTTCTAGGATTATGTTTGTATGTTTCTTTGAGTTTATTTCATAATGAATTTGTGGGCAAGGTGGTGGCCATTGCCATTGTGATTGTGGTTTTTGGGTCAATGGTAACGTGTAGGTGTTGTGACATCGATGTCATTTACACTCCTCTGAGTTTGTTTCTTAGCATGTGTTCCTTCTAGTCTCCCTCCTAGAATCCTCCTAAGGCCAACTTGGGATAGAAGGATGTATGTGTCTTGCATTGTTCTTGTTCATAAGGTACTATTGCCATTTTAATCAAAAAAGAAGAAGATCAAAATACAATAAAATCCTTGCTTCTTGGCCTCTTACTCATTGCAAAACTAGAGGGGAGTTTGAGCACCTTTCTTAGTTGTGCATCTTGCATACTTTGGGCATTCTCTTGAGCTATTCAAGAAATAATGACACAGTGTACACCAAGCACTAAGATTAATCTAGGGTCTAAATTAAATTGACTCTAGTTTAGAGGTGAGTAGCCCCTTTATATGTTACAAATGTTCATTGTATATGAGCACTTCAATTTTGTGGGTCTGAAATAGTAAACCTTTTTTTAAGAATACATGTGGATCTCCATAGAAAAAGTCATAGCTACACTTCTATTTGGTAAAGAATTATGAGATACTAATAGGTGCTTCCCTCCTCCCCATTATCCCCAACTTATATGTTGCACATTTGGAGGGTTGCAATCGTTTAAGGGAGGGAGATAAAAACTCCATTTCAATGATATATATATATAGACTTTTGCTTTGCTAAATGGCCATTGTGATATGACATGACCCATCATGTAACAACTAGAACTAGTGTAATGCGTCCGGCCGTGAATTTAACAAGCAACACAATAATGATTAAAGTCAATTTCAAAAACAAAATTGGGTTAAACTATAACAATGGGTTGCTATCAAGGGTCCAAATCTAACAATTGCCTGAACATGGAAATCCCATTACTTGTATCTAGGTAAAAACCATGAAATAACGGACGATTCTGCCCCCAAAAGAGACCAACTTTAGAACCAAACTCTTGAAAATTAGGCACATGTCAAGACCAAAACTCTTTTACTTTGGCCCACCAAACTCCGTTTCACAACCGACGTTTTCAAATGTGTGTGATATCAACAAACCCCCCTTCACAACCCAGGGACTCCAAGCCAACTTCTTGCAAGTTACGTGATTTCGTGCCAAAGTGATGCAAATGACCATATTAAGCATGTTAGCCAGTCTTTAAGGTTAGGGTTTAGGGTTTAAAGGAAGATCCTTAACATTAAATACCTGTTCCTCCACCTTTCTCGAGGTCACTCTGTTGCTCCTGAGCAGTTATCCTTGCTGGCACGAACCAGTGGCGAGGTGCCACCATGCGTATGAAATTGTTGATGGGCCAGAACGGTTCCAGGACTACATGTTAAACTCAATTGTTGTAAGTAAACTTGGGATTGCTGATTGATGGAGTTAAGAGAATCTTGAATGGGTAAGATTCTTGTTGGGCAAATTTTGAAGAGGAAATAGTGCATAATAAGGGTAGGCATACTTTCTCCCAAAAAAAAAACATGCACATAATCTAACACCAATAATAGGGTAGATGGTGCTAAACCTGTCACTCGTTGAGTAAATATAATATTATTCGATTGAATGCTTCAAGGGAATCTCTTTAGCAATTGACAGAGGATTCCAATGCGCCAAAGCATGTCTTGTTTGAACTTCATATGCAAAAGTTATAAGGGTTCAAAGTTTAATTGGTAGTAAACCCAAAACCGACATGGGAGTTTGAAATTAAGGTGGCGAACAATCTTAGAATTGAGATGTGTTTATTATGCTAGATTCCAGGGTGTTGGTTTTGGCACTACCTATCATATGTGGTATAATCTTATATTTGAAACCTCCATATGTTTGTGTGTGTATATATACATACATACACATATATTAGCACATAGTAAACTTCAAACACGTGGCCATCATAGTGTTGAAAACAATAGCTCATGCAAGGTATCCAATGGGCTATTTGTGAGCAATGCCAACCGCTCGTAAAGTTGTGGCTGTTGGATCGGATCGAGAAAAGTTTCGTGTGTTTTGCAATTCCATATCGCAAAGAATTGGAATCTTCAAGTTTTAAAATTGGAGTTGAGATGCAAAAGTTATAAGAGTGGACTATGTGCTCAAAATAAGGATATCATTCTAGATTCAGTAGCTAAGTTAATTGGGAGGGCCTATGTGATTGCTCGAAAAAGTAAGAAGGTTCTTAACTGAATGAGCTCTTATAACTTTTGCACCTCAACTCAAAGTTTGACACTCGAACGACAATCTCATGATTCACAATTGCTAACTGGATGAGAGAATTGCGGAATGTGTACTATGTGCAGTTGGAAGTGTTCATTATAGGCACCCACACCTTATATACACAAACTTTGCATGAGCTTATACACATGTGAGCATCAATAATCGCATCAAAAATCATAAATGTGAGCATTCAAGCACCTGTAGAGATGTGTTGAAGTGGAACATCCAATCTTGCTTTATCATTGTATTCAATGGCACCAAGCAGTGTAACAGGTTTCAACAACTTTGGCTTATCAGGATTTGTTATGTCCTGCCTTCAGACACACAAATGAGTTTTAATCGAAGACATGGCTCCAGCTTCAACACTGCCAATGCTTGATCGGACATGAAGTTTGTTCTTTTTCTAAACGTAGTAAAACTTCCTCCTCCTTCTCTTTCATCCACTGAATCAAGAGTATGCATCTTGCACTTTTATTCTAGATTCACTATTTAAGTTGAGGATTATCTCCACGGAAGTGAATATGCTCTCCCCACTTACCTAACAATGCTATGTGCATAAAATCCTTTAACTTCCAGGAATTTGATGCATACCATAGCTTCAACTTCTTGGATCTAGCTTGAAGTCTTTTTCCCACAGGCGACAAGCTGGATTGGACGCCCTCTATCACCAATTCCAAAACAACAAGTTAACTTGATGCACAACAACTTACGATTGAGGTAGAAGCGCATATCGTGAACAATGTAAATGCTCGAGACCCTTAACATGCTCAAAATAATCCATGAGAAATCAATAAATCCATAATGAAGAGGTTAATGCAATTGAGTTCATGAAATTTGAACATCATGTGAATTAAATATGATTGATGAGAGTCAAGATTTCATTACAATGTAAAGTAGTTACGTAACTTAGCAGCCTCCCCCCCCCCCTCCTTCAAAGCGCATGATATTGAGCATTGTCTTTTTGATCTCTCAACCAATGAACTAATTTTGTTTAGTTATTAGAATAATATCATCTATAACCATTTTGATGGCCATTGTGACAAATAAACACCAAGGTGTCAAAAATGGGTCACTCATAGAATTGGGCGCTTCTACCTTAAGCTCTGCCAATGATACGACTTGCTTGCAGCTCATAGCATGCCCACACTTACTGGTGTGGGCGACCAACGAACGGCTCATACCAGCAAGGGCCACTTTTAGCTCCAATTTGGTTAGTGATAGCCATTGAATGTAACTAGTGTTGGTAGGAAGTGCTCATTGGTGGCCCACACCAGTGAGTGCGGGTGGACTATTACTATTCAATTGAATTGAATTATGAAATACATCTGGTGACCTACTCACAAAGCTACACTACATATGATACTTAGTGTCACTTACTATTCGGAGTTACACATTCCTATATCCTTTTGTTATCAATGTATTCTCATACCGAGTAAAGATTTTAATGTTCTATAATGCCCAAACAACCAATTTGACCTTTGTTGGTAAAAAAATGAGATGTACAATAAACATTTATAATGTTGTGTAATTCCAAATAGTAAGTGACACTAAATATCATGTTTAGTGTAGTACGTACTTAGCTCTTCTTTTTGCTCGATAGATTTGAGGTCAGCAATTTTGAGCAACCGAAACTCTTCATTGTTCATGTCACTTCCACCATCCTCTTCTTGTTCCGCCCACACTTTCTATGTATTTCGTATTCACAACGGCAGTACTCCATGCAGGTGCAATACAGTTTAGAGGCACAGTAACAATGATAACTTTACTCCAAAATCAATGCAAACTGCTTGACCTAAGTTAAAATATACCGACTTCTTGAATAGTAGTAATTAACATTCACAGGATCCAAGTGTCATTGACTTTTTGTAAAATGAAAATTACAAGTAGTAACATGCAAAGCTGCAACAAAGGTCACTCATGTTTAATTCACATGTGTTTGAAATAGTTTGTATTACATTCTTACCTTCCCAATGGATGAGTTTATGCAAACACCATAAGACCTTATCTTTTCCCTATGGTCAATAAGTTGTGGTGTCTACACTGATATGTCCAATTAGGTTGCCCCACAATGATTTATCGACATTTGACTCTTTTTTAATATATTTTACCTTGTAAAATATTAAGGTTTATTTATTGTGGTTGCCATACATGTTAATAAAGAAAATTGTAATTTTTTGTGATGTGATTTTTACCCACGATTATTCGCATGGGTAAAGGGGCAACCTATTTGCGAGGCAATCTAATTGCACATAAGTTATCAATGTACGTAAACTCATCCATCAAGAAGATGAATTTGCAGCACGGTATTCTATAAACATAAAAAAAGAATATTATTGGATCATACGACTCCTAAAATGGCATCAAAGACCCTAAATCAACCTAGTGGAATCCAAATGGAATGTTCCAGCCCTCAACTCATAGGAGCCTCCTTGTTTTTATTAGACCCCCGACATCCATGATGAATGAGTTTACATAGATGCGACGAACCCCATGTCGTTCATTCAAGTATACCACTTAAGAACAATGATTTTCTCTTAGGCTTGCCACGTGTCATTCCTACATTTGTCATGACGCACTTGAATCCCACACGGAAACTACATTTCCATGTATGTATGTATGTCTATAGGAGATTGTTAAATCAACCACGTAGTTTGTTAAAATGACCACAAAGAGGTGTTGCGTGGTCACATGACCTGTCAAAATTTGATTTTCCATAGCACACATGAAGAGGAACAAAAATATCAACTTTGCTTTCCTCTCTCTTCACATTTCAACTTTGCTTCCTCTTTTGATGCTATCTACGTCGAGCTTTGCAAGTGTGTGATCAATTTAACAATCCCCTATAGATACAGTAATCTCCTTATTAAGTACGCACCCGTTTAAGTAGGCATCCCAAATAAGCGTGCAATATTTTTGACAAAAATCAAGGTTCATATTTTATTGTTTGAACATGTCATGCATAGTCATTTGCGGCGAATGCATGAATTTTTTACGCTTGACATTCAATGTCAGTTTGTTAACGTTTCGCTGAAACGTCTCAAACAATCGTCACAATTCATCATACATTTGTCTAGCTTCCGTTTGAACATCGGAGCAAAGCAATTGGTCGACGCGTTCGGCTTGCTCAACTATGCAATGATTTCACATTGTTGGGCTTTGGTCAAGCGGGTTCCCTCAAGTTCATCCGTTTCCCGTTGCGATTTATCAAATCAAATGGTCTAACAAGCGATATGAGTAAAGTACGCACCTTCCAACTAAAGTGCGCACTAACAGCTCCAGTTCAAAGTGCGTTCTTAAGCGGGAGATTACTGTAGATAGATAGATAGATATGTATCCTAGATGAAATGGGAACTCATGATCTTCTAGATCCAAACTTTGCACTTGCCTTGTACATCGGCGATGCGCCCCGCGCGGTCCCGATGCCTTGCTCCACGGTGAAGAACCCGTCTTTGTTCACCCTCGATCCGCGCGGATTGAACTCCGCGACACCACCACCCGACGACGTAGCGGACTTCAAACTCATCTTCGGCTCACACCCACGCTCCGGCCGCACCTTCACGGGCGTCAAGCTGGAGGACCGCTTCCACCCTTGCGGGACGGAGAACTTCGGGGACTCCGCTGCTCCTTGTTCGGACATGCTGTCGAAATTGTTGTACTCGTACATGGACGCTCGGCTCGATTTGGGGCTGAAGTAATCTTGGTGGTATCGGACGTTGATGTGGCCCATGTTGAGTTGGCGTAGCCCGTCCAATCGCATCCCGTCGGGGCGCGATTTGGTGGGAATCATGAAGTCTGGGTGTAAGCCCAAGCCGCTCGCCAAAATGTCATCCCCAAAGTGGGACGTGTTTCGGAGGCTAAATCTCGCCCAGTCCGGCGGGGGCGCAGCTTTCTTGGCCTTTGCGAGCTTGTATTTGCTCGACCGGCGCACCGAAGGCAACGTTTGCCTCCTGGCTGCCCACATTGTGACTGTTGACTTTGCAGGAAGTTGATGTTTTAATAGGTCTGATGAGTTTCGGATGTGGATCTAATCAAAACCCCCACTTCTTCTTCGGGAGTCCTCCTCCAGGGTTGTTTTATAGAGTTGTGTGGTGTAAGTAGTATGTCTCGTTCACTTGAATGGCCGAAGAGTCGGCGACTACCGCGACTGCTTCCGCGAAAGCCTCACACTACAATATGATATGTATTCATGTGAGCATGATGAGCATAAACATTGATTCTAGTTTTCATAAACATGATGGAAGAAAACCACCTACTGGATATAACATTAGTCAGCAACAAAGGGGCACTTCCATTGCCATATTCTCATTTCAACCTTATTGTTACTTTTCGGCATTTGAACTGGATTATCCACTGAAGATTCCAAGACGCACCCAACTTGAACTGAGCACGGTTTGTTGAATAATTTTATGGAGATGGAAGAATGATCATAATATCACGTCTGACTTTGAATTTGCCAGGGGTCAATTTCAATGTCGATCTGATCCCAAGAAATGTGAGAGCATCTTGTGATCATGCACTTGCCATACATGATCAATCCTTAGCTGCATCAGATCACCAGCATGAATGTGAGCTGGATTAGATTACTCTGATCAGATGTAATGAGGATTCTGATTTGACTTGCACTTCACTGGTAATCAAAAAACCGTCTACGCAGACACTCTTCTCGACAGCCTCGTAACATTCCAAATTAATCTCTTGAAGACTGTGCCCTTTCACGTTTGTGAACGTTTTGCTGCCTCCAATCTCGGCCGTTTCAAATCTCAAGCCTCTGAATCATTCAACTGTCCCTGCCTTTTGAAGGGGAGGCCACACACGTTCGACAACGCCAGTTTCGGAACAGAGTTTGGTGAACAGAGTTTCGGAATATCTTGGCTTATCAAACTCCGTCCTGAAACCGGTGTTTTCGAACATGTGTGGCCTCCACTTGAATGCGTAATTGTTTTTTTTTAACATAAACTTATGTGGATGTAACTTATGTACATGTACCTTATGTGTGCACAATAGAGTTATCCTTAATAAGTTCCCTCATAGAGGGACAAAATCATTGGTTTAATCCTTCCTTAAGAACACTTTCTATTAAGGCCTTGTTAGTTTGTCGTGTATCAGAGCCTATTAATCATCGTTGGAAGATGGGTGACATTTTTGGGACCTCGTCTTTTCATCTCTCAAATTTTGAGAGAACTTTAGGATCTAAAATAGGGTATGTGCATGAAACTTGTGGTTTAAAATCTTGAACCAACCTATGCAAGGCTAGCTTGCCCCACCCATCCTAGTATGACAAGCTAGAAAGCCGGTTTTAAATAGCCCGACACCACTCTTTGTGTATGGTAATTCAAGCACTAAAAAAAGTTGGATGACTTTTGTGTCAATTCTCATAAATTCATGGCTTGGGACCAATGTGTATGTTTGACAAATTTTATTTGACGTTCAACTTCAAATCCAAAGTATCACATGGCGTTTTCAAAAACAAAAATGAATGTCAATTGATATCCATTTTATTCTAAAATGTCACCTCAATTTTGGGTTACACAATATTTTAGAAAAAACTAATATTTTGGAGAATAAAAATACAATCTTGATTTGCAACAAAAAAACTGTCAATCGAGCGTAAGTATCCTTCAGTCTCGCATGTTTCTCCAAATGTTGGCGATTGTAGCCCAATCCATTGCATCCACTTCAAGCCCACAAAGAGAGACCCGCATAAGAGCATCAAGAGTCTTCAAGTTCAACCTATTGTGGAAGTGGCTTTTGATTGCATTTTGTTTGGAAAATCCTCTCTCACAAATAGCTATACTTGATGGGATGAGTGCCAAAGTTGCATAAGTTTAGGCCAATTTGTGTGCCAATCCAAATTGATGGCATTCAAATCACAGACCCAACAACAATATTGCTTCCAATCTAGCTTCAATTCATGCATTGTGAATTGTACATTGTATATTAAACTCAATGTGAAGGGGATCTCTGCACTATGCAAAAAGTGTACCTCAAATCATCCTAGTGTCAAGCTCAGACACCTCATAATTAACCCAATATTTAACCAGCCAAAGCATCACTTTTCGAGATCTGCTTGGGCAAATTGTTCATTCACATACCTGCACAAAACAATTGTGGAAATACATCCGCAAGAGACCATGAACAATGGTCTTGTCAACCTTGTACTTAGCCTCCACCACCTCTTTGATCACCTTCTCAGCTGTAGAGCCTTCCTGATTACAAAGGAGATTACAAGAACAAGGCTGAACTTAAGTATGTAAGTGAGTGTAGGAAGTTCTCGTAATGTTATGGGTTATGTTTTCCGGATACTTGAGTTGCAGTTTATAATACTTAAATTGCCTAGTAATATGTATGATTTCAATTTCTAGCATGTCAAATGACATGTGGTTTTTTTCTTCACAAGTCACAATACATGTCAATTGACGTACACACTTTATTTGTGCGAGTTTTTGCGTGTCAAAAGTGAAAAACTTGCAAAAACTTTGTCAAACATACACACTACTTGGGACTAAACCCATGGTTTCATTTGCTAAATTTTACAAATAACTTTAATGCCATTGAAATCCATAACAATGTTTTGTGGGTTGATAATATTCCCGGATATTCCCCATATTCAGTCTGAATGTGGGGGAATATTCCATGGAATATTATCGGTTCCACATAACATTGTTATGGATCTGAATAATGTTATGTCCTCACCCAATGCACCCCAAACTTTGAAATCCATGAGTCACTTGGGGATGACATAGTCTTACGACTTGTTCTTGGCCCCAAGATGGCTCCAATTTTTATTTTTATAAAGTTGGTTAAGAAATTTACTAGTTTCGTAGATCATAAAACCATATGGTGGGCAAGAACACGTGGCATGGTCACGCGACTCATGTAGTTCACAATTGTGATATAAATGTTAGGTGGCTCCATCTAAGGTAGACATTTACCATGGCCACACTGGCGGAAGGCGGGGTCAACTAGCCTCCCGGGGTGGCCGTTGAAAAAGGGCCCCGGCTAGCTTGGTGTGGCAGCCTACCCCAAGTCCCTGGTTGAGGCATAAAGCCGGGGACGGAGGGCCCAACCATCTCAGCCGTCTGCTACTTGACGCACGAGATTTTGCATTCGCTCCCACTTTATCGTTGCCGGAAGGTTTGCTGCCCGGCCCTAGTGACAGGGTAGACGGGCCTTGAATGGTTACTTCTTCTCTGACTAGCCCGTGTCTCCTAGGGTATGGAACATGCGATTAGTACGAGATGGTTAGCAAATCTAAATCGAAGTTACATCCACTTTCCTCACCAACTAGCCCGTGTCTCCTAGGGTATGGAACATGCGATTAGTACAAGATGGTTAGCAAATCTAAATCGAAGTTGCATCCACTTTCCTCATAATTTTGGAGCTCGTATGAACAAATTTATCATTATCAAAGAATAGTTTTTATGTAGAACTTACCTGCAAAACTTCAATTTCCTTGACCTAATGCAAGCTTTGAGAGTCGTGGACGTCAATATGTGGCAAAGAAACATAGTCGACTTCGCTACCGAAACTGAAAAAACAAACTTGTATTGTTTGTGGCACCCACAATGTTATGCTTACAAAAGAGAGGAGTGTATTTTGCAAAAATTGTTCTCTTGAGGTGAGTAGGAATGTCCAACCTACATGTGTGGATGGGGCAAATGGATCTTTCATTGGTCGTGCAGTAGAAATGATGATGCATTATTCCTTGAGGTATTTTCCAATGATATTATATTTATTTTTTTGAAAGTATGTCATATGAATATTTCTTTGTGTTGGTCTTTCGAACTCCTAATCTTAGTTCATACAATCATCCAAATTGAGGAATAGCCAAGGAGTTGGTCGCAGGAGCAGTTTTTTATGACGTACTTCGTAACACTAAGAACAAATTTCTAATTTGATCAATGACAGTGATAAATTACATATTCTACTTCATTTTGGAGTATAATATAATGTACAAAAATAAATCTCTCAAAAGAATGAAAGGAGCATTGTGATAATGATCCTCCAAAAGGGGAAAAAACCCATATCCTGAGGTCAAATAAACTCTTTGACGATGCATTGTTCCGTGAGGTGTTGTCTAATCATGTAATTTCTTGCTAAAATTTGCCATTGGAATATTTCTTTGTGTTGGTCCTAAGGCTTTAAATTTCTAAACTTAGGTTCATAGATTCGTCCAAATTAAAAAAGAGCCAAACAATGGTCTCAAGAGCACTTTTTGATGACCTACTTTGTAGCATTGAAATAAAATTGCTATTTACCAATGAAGATAATAAATTACATATTTCGCCTCATTTGGGAGTACATTGTAATGTATATTTCAAAAGAATGAAAAGAACGTTGTCAAAATTACCTAAAATGAGAAAAAAAATCATGTCTCGAGGTCGACTGAACTTTGGCAATGCATTGTTCTCTGAGGTTTAAAGACAAATGTACTTTCATTTGAGATTTTATAGTTTTTGGATGTCAAATCCGATGTTGAGAATCAAAGTGACAACCTTTATGACTCACGATAGTTAACCAAAATAAACATTTTCCGTGCCTAATTTGGTTACTTATCTTAATTGGACACCTATATTTGAATGGTATGCGGTGTGATGTGGTGTGGTGAGGCCTTAAAAATGGATACCAAGAAGACACGTGCTCAAAACAATTGGATAACCATTATAAGCTCAATAGTCAACATGGTTGTTATTATGTGTGTATGGGTGAGGGGGATGACCATATAATGAGCGCAAAAAAACTATTCTTTGATAATGATAAATTTGTTCATACGAGCTCCAAAATTATGAGGAAAGAGGATGCAACTTCGATTTATATTTGCTAGCCATTTCGTACTAATCACATGTTCCATACCCTAGGAGATGCGGGCTAATTGGTGAGGAAAGTGGATGCAACTTCGATTTAGATTTGCTAACCATCTCGTACTAATCGCATGTTCCATACCCAAGGAGACGCGGGCTAGTTGGTGAGGAAAGTGGATGTAACTTCGATTTAGATTTGTTAACCATCTCGTACTAATCGCGTGTTCCGTACCCTAGGAGACGCGGGCTAGTCAGAGAAGAAGTAACCATTCAAGGCCCGTCTACCCTGTCACTAGGGCCGGGCATCAAACCTTCCGGCAACGATAAAGTGGGAGCGAATGCAAAATCTCGTGCGTCAAGTAGCAGACGGCTGAGATGGTTGGGCCCTCCGTCCCTGGCCGGCTTTATGCCTCAACCAGGGACTTGGGCAGCCTACCAGCCACCACTTGCCAGCATGTCGCTGACAGGGTTTGATGCCCCTACCCGGCCCGAAATTAACTTGCCATTAAACTTATACTCCCACAGGTCGATACAATCATTAAACTTATACTCCCAGTGTGAATTTAGAAAGTAGAAGTCAAGTGTAAAAGATACTATCTTTAGGGTCTAAACTATCACGTACTAAAAGATCAAATTAAAATTGCTATAATTAAAAGATAAAGTTAAAAAAAGTAAAAATCATCAAGTATATAAGGGTGTGCACTGTGTCATTTGTGTTTTTCCAATTGTATTTGACTTTCTATGGATTAAAATTTTTGCACGATTCTTTCTATTGCAATCGTCATTGATTTTGCGTAGTTGTTTCGTTGTTGTTTGTAAACAATGATGGAAGGTAGAGGAAGGGGAAGTCCAGGGACACGTGGAAGAGGAAGGAGTGGGGGAGCCTCCAACCTCCTTCCTGCTACAGCGTCAGCGCAATGGCCAAACAATGTAGTGTTTGATTTGTTAACGAAATATGAGGAATTGTACGTCGCAGATGGCGCTTACCCGAATTTCACACCAAGAAGGTGGAGGGAAATAATGGAACACATAAATGGGAAGTGCAGGGAAAGTGGATTGGGATTCGAGTACACCATTGAGCAAGTGAAATCAAAAGTTGATTCACTAAAAAAAAGATACCCGGAGAAAGAAAGATAAGAGAGGAGCAACAAGTGGAGGCACATCCCAAGTGTGGCATTTCTATGAGTTTTGTGATAGAATATGGGCAAGCGCACCCAAAACCATTGGGATACCAGGAGGTGTGGATACAAGGAAATCTTTCAATGTGCCAGCTCCATCTCCGACGCCAGTGACTGTGGATGTGAATGCAGCAGAGGGCTTCGATGAAGAGTTGGAGGAACCGGAGGAACCAGCATTTGCAGCCGCAAATGACCCTCCATCCACGACTGCTCCAGCGGACGAACATGTGACTGGTGCTAGAGTTGGAGAAAAGCGAAAAGCTTATGATAGTGAATCGCAGTATATGGAAAATGCACTTATGAATTTTGGTTTAATGTATGGAGCAAAAGAGGATGCCAAACTCGAGGCTCAGATACAAGTAAGTCTGCAAATTGCACAAATGAACGTGCTTGCACAAGAAAGGGCAGTACAACAACGAATTGAGGCGGATGAGAGGATGAACCAATGGGCAGTACAACAACGAATTCAGGCGGAAGAGAAGATGAAGCAACAACGAATTGAAGCTGAGGAGAGGTTGGCTAAGAGGGCCGAAGATTTCAAATTCATGTTAGAAACTTTACGGAGATTCATGTCCATTGGTTCATCCTCTCATCCGCCTCAATTTGTTGTTGTACTGCCCTTTCTTGTGCAAGCACGTTCATTTGTGCAATTTGCAGACTTACTTGTATCTGAGCCTCGAGTTTGGCATCCTCTTTTGCTCCATACATTAAACCAAAATTCATAAGTGCATTTTCCATATACTGCGATTCACTATCATAAGCTTTTCGCTTTTCTCCAACTCTAGCACCAGTTACATGTTCGTCCGCTGGAGCAGTCGTGGATGGAGGGTCATTTGCGGCTGCAAATGCTGGTTCCTCCGGTTCCTCCAACTCTTCATCGAAGCCCTCTGCTGCATTCACATCCACAGTCACTGGCGTCGGAGATGGAGCTGGCACATTGAAAGATTTCCTTGTATCCACACCTCCTGGTATCCCAATGGTTTTGGGTGCGCTTGCCCATATTCTATCACAAAACTCATAGAAATGCCACACTTGGGATGTGCCTCCACTTGTTGCTCCTCTCTTATCTTTCTTTCTCCGGGTATCTTTTTTTTAGTGAATCAACTTTTGATTTCACTTGCTCAATGGTGTACTCGAATCCCAATCCACTTTCCCTGCACTTCCCATTTATGTGTTCCATTATTTCCCTCCACCTTCTTGGTGTGAAATTCGGGTAAGCGCCATCTGCGACGTACAATTCCTCATATTTCGTTAACAAATCAAACACTACATTGTTTGGCCATTGCGCTGACGCTGTAGCAGGAAGGAGGTTGGAGGCTCCCCCACTCCTTCCTCTTCCACGTGTCCCTGGACTTCCCCTTCCTCTACCTTCCATCATTGTTTACAAACAACAACGAAACAACTACGCAAAATCAATGACGATTGCAATAGAAAGAATCGTGCAAAAATTTTAATCCATAGAAAGTCAAATACAATTGGAAAAAAACAAATGACACAGTGCACACCCTTATATACTTGATGATTTTTACTTTTTTTAACTTTATCTTTACTTTTTCTACTTTATATATATATATTTATATTTATATTTATATAAAGCTATTCACAGTTACTGACAATATCTTTAAACCCTAAACCCATATATTATATGTGATAATCCTAAATCTAATATATCTTACATCTTAAAATTAATAGGGCTTATCTCTTATATCTAAATACTAATACATCTAATATCTATACATATATCTAATGTAATATTATACTAAATTATGAGAAAAGATAAACATAAATAAAAAAAATTTAAAAATCGCGGGGCCTGGTGCTGCCCGGATGGCCCAACCGGGCAGCTCCCCCTGCTGGACAGCTGCAGGGGGCCTGGCCTGCAGCCAGCCATCCGGCGCCCAAGCCCTGCTGTCGGGTAGCTGCCCAAACGGGAAGCTGAAAATTCCGGGTAGTGCGGACGGGGCGGGCTGGCTGGATGGCCAAGCCGTCCGGCCGGTATGGCCTGCCCATTGTTACATAAGAGAAAAACCACACCGTGGGGACGCATGAAGAATGGACGAAAAGTGGATGATAATATATTTTCAAGGGTCAACAAAGGCCCACCTTTTAAAGCAACCCCCAACCCCTCAATGTACCTTTTAAGCTGGCCCAAACCATGAAAAAAGAGCCATATTTTCAAAGGCTTGGATATGGGCGTGAATACCCATATGATTCATTTTCACACATGGAAAGGGGATCGTACACTTTGCCTTGAAAACCAAATATATGGTAATTACCCCTATGTTTTTGGGGAGGATAAAGTGTGTTACCACTTTGCAATGAAAATCGTGAAGGAGAAAGTGCAATACCCTCTTTTATTTTCTTGCCGACCTCCCATATTTGGCTCCAACCTTAGGCTTTGGCCATGAGAATGAATCTCCGATCATTTTCCATCCCTTTTCCATGTTCATGACAACACACTTGCTTATGGAGTCATCTTGCTTTAACCCTTAATGTTCTATGCCACCAGAATTTGATTGTGAGGATGTTGCTTTGACCCCTTTGACACTAGTTTGGATGGTTTCTTGATATTTTCAACTATTCCTCTTGTTTATGTTTAAGTCTGCTATGTGCTGCCACACGGAAAATTTTGATCTAACAAATTATTTATTTTGGATTCATTAAAGTATGGGAGTTTTTGTTAACTGGTTTCACTACAAAAATTTCAGCAACCAACGACTGTGTTTATAACTCTAAAACAAGTTGTAAAGGACCACAATGACTATATATCTTTTAGTTATTATGGACAAGTTGCAACGGACATATAGTTGTTGCGGATATGACATGGATTCCACGTCAACCTCATCCAAAAGGTACAGTCATCAGGCTCCCTTGCCATTTGGCTCTAACGTGGTAGCCCCCTACTGACTAGGCAACCATATCACTGTCCTATGTGACAAGGCATCCATGTCAGTGTCATATGTGTCAAGACATACAATGACATGGCTTCCACGTCATACCCTTTGTTAATCTTACATGGAAACCTATGTGTCTACATTTCACAGGTACACGTGGCTATTCCGATGCGAAACAATAGTGCCATATGTGAACCTTCGTAGTCATTCTTTAGTCAAACCCATGAATTTAAATGCCACGTATCATACACGTGGCATTCATGCTGTGAACTGCGATGCGACTTCACGTTGAGTGATTTGTCCATGTGCCGCATACTAATGTTGTCACGTGTCGTAAAGTGCTCCCCTTACTGCCATGTGTATTTTCATTAGAGTCATAGATTGGTTATTGAATATAGTGGTCACATATGACATGTCCACACATTATTGGACAACTGGAGTTGAGGTACAACATACGTCACTGAAAGGATGACTACATGTTAATGTAATTAGTCATTTACTGGTCATTTAAAGGGGTGTGTACTTGACACGTGTACATTTGGTGTATTGACGTGTCAATTCAATGACTCACAACATTTTAGGCATGACTAGAAGGATTCATAAATCAACTCATATAGAGTCATTGATCATGTTTCGGAAGTCATACTTCACTACCGTAACACCATAGCAGGTTCGCCACCTGGCGAACGAATATTTAATTTTTTTGAAAAAATAAGGTTCGCCTCTCAAAAACTGAATTTCTCAATTTTCGTTTTTTAGCAAAAAATAAGTAAAAATGACCCTAAATAGCTTAGAAATAGCAAAATATTTCAAAAACTAATTTATTCTATTTTCGTTTTTTTGTCTTCAGAATTTTCTAATTTTTACGTTTTTTATTTTTAGAATTATTTTAGGACGAACCTGCTATGGTACTACGGTATATCATTAGTTGTTTTTGGATTTGTGGGTTTATGGGTGACATACATATGTGTCACCTAATACGACATGTCATACTCTTTACGACACCCAAACGACTGCAATCATTGGAGAATGACTCCATTGCGTTATTGTTCTAGTCATTGCATACACACTGCCTATTGGACAAATCCTGAAAGTCATGGAGTGAGCAAGGAAAGTAAGTTATAATCAATGTCACTTGACTCATCACAAATGCCTTATGAATGTGCACTTCTACAATGCAATATTCCTTTGAGTATCAATTGGCAGTCCTAGCTCCTTCATTGTGGTATGTTAATGGAGTTTTATCCTACATTGCATCCGTGTAATCTAAACTTGTAAACTATGCCTAAATACATCTAGGCTTTCAAATGCTTATGGCTCCATAACACATTGCCACCTATCACATCCTTTACCAAAAATTGATCCCCTCCTACATGTGGATGCATGAGAGGGGCATCACCTACATGTGGATGCATGAAAGGGGCATCACCTACTTGAGCATGTGTAACATCAACCTTGTAGAAAAATTGGGGGATTGGTTTGAAATAAAATTTATTTGCCCCCCACACACCACTAATCTTTCCCGATGCTACTATCTGCCGCGGACTCTTGAAATTCATCAACTGTACAACCTGGCCAATATTAAACTGCCCCACCCCAACATCCACAACATGCATCAACTTCAACATATATTCATGACATAGATCAACAACATGGTTTACCACCCAACGCTGAACATATCTACCAACATAGAAATCATGCAACAAAAACTAAGACAAACTTCACAAGCTATAAATCAATGAAATTGGAGTCAAGCATTTACCCGATGCGCACTGGGCCCTTCATTCGATGTGTTGTCCACTGCTTTCACAGTCCTCGTTCGAAGCTTCTTCCCTTGACTTATCTACACACAACCCCAAAGTCTACCAATTAGTCTACTTAATCATGACATAGGTGAGGGGACACTGCTCAATGTGAACTAGTAGCTCACAAGTCCCCTCACCTGACAACTTTGGATGTCCTGCCAAGTTTGAGGACAAATGTTTCATCTTTGAGCTCCTGGTCGTCCTTCCACCTGCATGTAGCTTTGGCACATGCTCTCCAACTACCTGTTTGGTATCAGGAAATATACTACGATAACTCTGAACATCAGCACTACCAAATAGGGCTTCGAGAAGAGGCCACAAATGCCTTCTCAAGTGATTGTTATCATCTGCAAGCTTTGTCATGTCCTCCACATAGAATGGTGACGGGATGATGATGTTTGTGACTGGATTGTAGTCCACCAAAGCTTTAAAGTGGTCAATGATCATCGTATTGCCCTCATTCCATATCGGCTACATCCTCCACACTTTGGACAATGATTTTTTCCACTTTGACTTTCTAGTATCCTCAATAGCTTCCTCACAATCCTTTGCTGACCAACAAAAAATGGGTTTGTGGCTATCCAAGCCCTCAAACTTCTGCAACATCTTAGCCACTACCTCGTCCATGTTTGATTTACTCTTGATACCCCATAATGCAACTCTGAACTTCTTAAAGCACATGTCTATGAATTCAGAAAGCCATGGCCTAAACACAAACCTACGTGTCAAGGACTTCGAAGATATACGGATAGAGGTGTTAGGATTTGGCTCAGACAATAGACTCCAATGTAAAAGCGTGCCATGGACATTAAAAATCAATAGTTTGGTTTAAGAGGAGGTACCTCAGCTACATTGCCCTTACCTCCTAAACTCCCACCCTCCATGACTCCACCTCCTGGACTCCTGTCTCCCACTATCCCACCTACCTTACTAACACCTATCTTGCAATCACCCTCTCCACTTCTAGAACCCCCCATCACACCATTCCCATTCAACTTTGTCACATCAGTAATCATGGCTCCACACTAATGGCACCTGAAACGACATACACAACAAAGCAAAGGACTAAACCAATATCAACATGAACCACAAACAAACCTATCAAGCAACACCCTACACTATACACCAGTAGGAAACCTTTTTCACACATTCAACAACCCTAAACTCACCACCCAACACCCAACAAACAACAAACACTTGCAATTACACCCAAACCCTAGTAATGAACATCCAACACACAAGTGAAGCATACAACGCCCACCCCAGAAGTAGATGATTTGCATGAGAACATAACCTAGAGCTCCATAGACACAAGGGTTAGGGATTTACCTGGAATGTAGTCATCCTTTGTCTTGGTCTCATCTGACTCCTCCTCTGCAGCAGCCATGTCGCTATAGGCACCACCTAGGGATTTCTGCACAACACACTTCCTATTGCTCCGACGAGTGGGAATGGCGGGGTTTGGTGCAAAGGAAAGACGTTCCGTAGGGTTTTTGGCACTATAGATTTCGCGCTTGCCAAGAAAATCGGCGTCCTTGAGTGGAGAAGGATCCAATCTACACAACATGCCGCAGTATGCACACACTACGGAGTTCTACCAAGCAAGTGTGTAGATAAGAAATTGATAGGGTTAGACGTTCTGTAGGGTTTAGGGCGCTCCCAAGAGTGAAGGAGAGAGACGAAGTCTCCACCGCCCACGTCTCCATCCTTGTGTACATGACTTGCCAGCATGGCAAGCCACGTCATCATAATCAAGTAGGTTGCTTGGCAACCATCTTACCTGGCGCAAATAAATGACTAAGCTATGTCATCAACGCAAACGTGGCAATCCACGTGCACAAACAATGACTCATCCTAAACCCTGTCCAAATAAGGGTTTTGATAACTAGACGTACACGTGACCCTCACCAAGATGTTGCAAATCGGAACGATGTTCGGGAAGAACTAGCGGCTAGTTACAAATGGACCAGTTGAGTTCAAGGTTTAGCCGCTTCAAGTTCGAGACTACAAGAGGATTACCGATCAGGGTAGAGTACTATATAGAATACAACCAACATGTACAAAGCAAAACCGGAAGATGTCAACATGTAACCGGTTAGATTCAAACTCACCAAGATCTTGAGCAACTATGCTAAAAAATGGACCGGCACAGTAATGGGTAAACTAGGTCCTTGTTGCACTACACTGTCATCAACGACAATAGCAAAAAGGGAGAAGAGTTTAGGGTTTAGACTTACAATGTTTTTGCCGCTTCTTGCACTAGTTTGAACAACTCCTGTATTTTGGCAACACGTCTGTCGCGGGCCATCTCATACGATCCCTTGACTGGGCCCACACCAACATCTACGACAAAGGTATGTATGCTATCACTATTTTTTACAGCACTAATGATGGGTGTTTTTAGTGGCGACCGCATAGAGTCTATGCTATGCTCTAGCAAATCTGCTCCACCTGCCATTTCCATTGTAAGCTCTCAGGTGGCTGCAACAAACTACAAGGCTCTCCATCTCTCACAACTTACTTAAACCAAAACATGGGACTCTCTTCATCCAATATCTTGACACTTGTGTGTCTCTCACCTCATTTCAAGATCCCAATAGACAGGAAAACCTAAAATGTTAAGTCGTAATGTAACTTGTGCTCACATTAATGGCACCACATTAACACCCTTCTTTAAACCAATGTATTGTCCCACCTAATTGCCGTATGGTCCAAGGTTTAGAGTCCACTTGCATCCACTGTTGTTTATGTTGTGTACCAGCATGTTGTAGTTTTAGGGTTTAGGGAAAACAAGGCGACTAAAAACCCTAGTAATGACCCTACGACTACAAAAGCACTTTATTCCTATCCACGTGGTCCACACAGTGACTAAACTGCAACTACAACTCAAGAGAATAAGGTGTATTTTGCAACTAGATTATTACTCTACAAGGTTTTTAGGATGCGACAAAATACCCAATTTGAAATGACTAAAATACAACTAAAATACAAGTTCACCCCCTTGCAGTGGTCCAAGGTAGCTTCGGCTCTGAAGCTATCTCCAAGGGAGCCTAGGAAGTGATTTGTAGCAGGCTTCAAGCTCTACCTGCTAATGCAATCCCAATTTCTAGATGAGGGCAAGCAGAGCACTGCATGAGCAGGCGAGTAGCAGGTAGGAACTGGGCTTGACTTACTATTGCTAGAAATTTTTTTGGTAAGGTCTCTGGTGCCGTAGGGTGAATGGCAACGTCCTCGTCAGTTAGCACCCGTCTTTACAAGTCCAAGTCATTTACAGGTCCCAACCAGCTATCCATAATTCTGATGAAGTAGGTACTTTCCACTTACCAACAATTGAGCCGAACAAGATGAAGAAGAACATGTAGACAGTGAAGAGAACTACAAAATATAAATAAGTGATGGTCCAGTAAGGGACATCGCCAAGGCCATGCATTTTCATCTTCATTCGAAGATGGTACTCTTTCTCATACACCAGTGATATCAACACCACATGAAGTAGGTGATATAAAAAAGTTAAAAATTACTTGAAAGGCTGATTGAACGCAGTCAATTTTTGGCTCTTGAACATCGAACCTTTGTTTGACTGACCACTTATCAGCCGATATGAATCCCTTGCCCTCAAAAAATTGCTACAAATTACTCCTTGGCACTGGTCCTAGGTAGCTTCGGTACTGAAGCTATCTCCAAGGGAGCCTAGAAAGCGATTTGCAGCGCCCTGGAACAGCAGTGGCTCCCGGGACTGCGAAGCTTTAAACTGGGATAACTTCATCAATACTTGCTCAAATGGGGCAAATGAATAGTCCATCGGCATTTACGTGAAACGTAGATGATGATGAAGTGGTTGGTTGTTAGAATCAGAGAACATATGAGGAAGTTATGGGGTTCTGAAGTTGCTGGGGGCTCCAGCCCCAACGGCTAAGGGAAAATGTCTACTTGGCCCCAAGTGTTGGGAGAGAGACAAAAAATTACTTGACGGTGGGGTAGGGGTCCTGCCTAGAGTCCTAGAGGCTTATATGGGTGAGGTGGTGTGGCCTCATCCACCCGAGGCCGAACGGCAAGGCCTCCATGGGCGTTGGCCCAATGTGAGGGCATAGTTGCCTAGTATGGCTCGGGTTGTTGTAGTGTTGCTCCGGCAACACAATGATCAACATAAGATGGAAGTCCATATCTAAGAATTGGTTACCGATTAAGGGTTGAGTCCCAAAAACCAAGTAGGAGGTTTGGTCCCCCTCCTATGGACTAAGAAGGTCCGCGGTATTAGAGAAGCTAACCTTCGCATCGTGATATGCGAAGGGTTAGCACTCGTAATCCTTGCTAGAGTTGAAAATGGGCCGAGATAGTTAAGGGAACCTAGCAAGGGTTGCGACACTAACACCTCAGAGTTTATTGAGATAGACAATGAGTGTAGCACAACTACTTGTAGTTCAGTTGGCTCTACTGATTCAAACTGTCATTGCATCACCTCTAGCCCTAGCTCCATGCAATTCTGTCAATGCAGTGATAGTGATGAGGAGCCACTATTTGAGTGTCTTTCTTGTGCCTCGTTCTTTGAGTTTGGCAGTCACTGCCCAAAGATGTGTGACCTTGACATTTAGTAGTTCTGATTTGGCTTTAAAGTTGTGGTTAGAAGTATTATAGCATTGCTATAGCTATGAGTCCAATAATAGTCCACATTTGTGGCTTACTAAAATGCCCGTAGAGAAGAGCTATTTTAGATTGGGCAGCTCTATTTGAGCTTAATATGAATCTGATGTATCATTCTTTACTCGAGATCCATTAAATTTCATTTGAATTTAAGTTATTACGTTGCATTCCATTTTGTTTGTCAACCATACATTGACATTTTTTAATGCCCGGTTTATACTCCTGTTATTGACTTGCATCCCATGTCAAAGCAAGGAGAGAGCTCTCTACAACCCGAACCATCGGGGGAGGCCACCTCACAGTCAAAGGACTCTGAGAATGTTAGTGATGACGATCAAGATGACTTAGATGTTAATGTTGATGCTTCATTCCCTATAGATTGTTTAGATCCTAAATCTAGTTCTATGTGTGGTGAAATCTTTCAACAGAGCTCTTCGAAGTCTAGTCCTTATAGTGACGATAGTATGTCACAATCTTCTTAGTTGCTTGCTTTTGTACTTCCTACGGGGTTGGTTTCATTTATATTTTCATTCCGATTTGCAGTGAGACTACTACGGCCACTGCCTTTTATTTTTATGATGGTGTTTTGGTCTTCTGGATTAGAAGAGGTCTTTAGCTTCATAACATTGCATTTCACCGTAATTTCCAAATTCACCGCATGTCTATATATTGTACTTGTATAAAGATCTTCCATCTCTAGTAATTCTAAGTGATTATGCTAAATTGACTTTATAAATTCTCATTCAATTTTCTTAGAATTATGCAATCTCTTACACTTCAATATTGAAAAACGTTTTTTTCATCCACGGCAATAGGTTCTCTTTTATACTATCCTATGTGGATGTTAATTTCTTCTTCACGAACCTTAAAACTAAATCCAAGAATTTTTGAAAATCCTCAGTTTTATGGTCCACGGTAATAGATCATTTTCGCCATGGTTGTCAAAAAAATTAAATATTAAAATAAAAAATCCCTACTCCCCGCTCCATGCTCACACAATAGCAATCCCCACAACTAATATAGGGTGTAGGGTGTAGGGGATATTATGCCACCTCAACTTATTAAATATCATAAAGTCATTTCACATGGTCCTTCGTAGTCATTCTTGTGACACGTCATTATTATAGAGAATAATGTGAACTTATAATATCCTTATTTTCCATATCATTCAAAGGACATAAATGCCACGTCAGAAATGAATGGTATTACAAAGTTATAGTGTAGACGCAGTCGTTGAATGAACAACCAGAGAATGACTAATAATTAGCCAAATCATGATCTTCTATCCACGTCATACACGAATGGATGAAATGGATGATACATGGTAGATGAAGAATGAGTCTGTTGTAAGGTCGTCAATAGACTTCATCGTGAGTCATTTACACGACTTAAAAATGATTGCTATGTTTGACACGACGTAACATGTGACCCGGGTAGGCGTGATAGTCGTTTAATGAGTTGTTTAGGACAATGAATCATTGATACCATGATTGGAATGGACAAGGATTCTTCTAGTGTTTACAGTGGAACTAGCCCACAAACCAAAACTTGACATTTGTCACCTCACTGTTGAAGGGCAACATATCCTGAAACATGTTTATTTATTTATTTTATTATTATTATTAAATATTTTTTGGGATCCCTATGTAAAATGATTCCCAATTGATTTGAAAATTTTCATGACACACAAACGTAACAAATCCTAGACATCTACCATTGGAATTTCTAGTTGGACACGTGTTGATGGGATGTGAATCCATGTGGAAGGTGCGCAATTTTGGCATCGCTGCCTCAAATTGCAAAGTTCTTAAAAAAATCACATAATAATGGTTTCAAGAATCGTGAGCTGATTTGAGTAGGTATATTGCCCTTCCTTTGAATGAGAGTGACATTTTGTCATTTATAGATGATTTGAGTGGAGGTTGGATTGAAAAACCAACCCTAACTTAATTTCTAAATTGTTGCCCCTCAAGACCAATATTGACATTCCTATTAAAATCTCCTACATAATAGAACTTCAACATTGCAAATTGTACTATGAGTAGTCACCTCTAACTTGCAAACATCTATACAATTGGATTTGTCAAAAAAAACTTTAAATCTTCAACTAAGATCAGTGAAATTGAGGTCACATATACTAGGCATATTTGAGGGAATGAGCATGGGAAGTTAGGGGTTGAGGGTGCAATTTCATGAAGTGGAAATGGCATGTTGAAGTCACCTTGGAACCCACATTTTCAAGTAGGTAGTGCAAAAATTTTAGGGGGTTTGCAATTGCACATGTAGCTTTCAGCTTTGTAATATTCGACACAATAGAAAGTGGAAGGGGTGGGAGATTTGTTCTAAATTAATATAAGGGCACATTTTCATGTTGCAGCCATTCTAGTGAAGCAAAATAAAAGTTGACATTATACACAAGCATCTTGTTGACCGAACACTCGTTGACTAAACACTTCCATGTGGAGTAGGTGGGCCAAAGTGATGTAGAGTAAATTTGTCTTGTTGCCCAACAAGCAACTTGGAATCAATGGTCGGGGAAAACCGACGGCTAGTTCATTATCAGCCGATGGATTTCGCCTCATGGCCGGTCCAAATTTCCAACCATCGGATGTCAATCCGACAGTAAAAATTCAATCATCCGGCAATTAGCCAATGGACTAGAAAATTTCCCGGAAATGTAGCCGATTCTTCTTGTGAGTTACCGGATTTCAGCCGGAAGAAGTATTCAAATATTGGCCGATACCCGGGAAATGGTAACCGATACCCTCCCGGTCGTGAGCATGGATATCTAAGTGGTCAGGGCTTCGAACGGCAAGTCGAGGGATGCAACATGTGAAAGGGCGTTTTCTGTTCAAAATACTATTAAACAAAAACTTCGTAATCGAATGTCTACATCTAACTTAGAAAGTATGATGCGTGTTGCTATAGAAGGCCCAAACAATGATTTTGATGACATTCTAACAAGTGCTCTAGATCTTTGGAAGGATGCTACTAAGTTTCGCTATTTGTATAGCAATCCAAAGCGCTATTTGTCTGGGGCATCAAATGATGCACTTGAGGAAGTACCCTAAACCTTAAACTTTTTGAATTATGCAACCTTTTCATGACCAAATCCAATTGCTCCTATGAAGAATTGGGGGATCCTTGGCCTTCAACCGGTGAAGGCATTGCTAGGTTCAATTCCTGCCAAGGATATTAACTCTTCAAATTTAAAGTTTTGAACATGCCTTTCTTTTCACTTATTCAAGATTTTGTACTAAGAAATGATTTCTAATAACTTTTCATACATTTTTTAAACAATTAGTGCTGATATGAATTCCATTTAATCGGATATTGACCAATGAAAATATGAAAATGTAGGCAATTGGCCGATTGATTTTACAAAAGACCGGCTCTTGCCGATGTAAATTGGAAAAAATCCGACCCTTTGTATCAACTACCGGCAATTAGCCACTAAGGCTTCAAAAACTTCCCGAATTCTGCTTGGAATGTGATTGTACTCACACTTACCTATATTTAATGTTAACTAGGATTTAATTATACTTGGATTTATGCATGCCTTTTGGACAATTCCAACTTCCCTACACGATGTACACTAGATCGCAACACCTCACAAATATGGTGGTTGGCAAACATGGAATATAAACATTCAAAGTTGTGGTTGTTTTGTTGTTGCTTTTGTTGTTGTTGTTTGAGTTCTTTATCCCCACGAGTGCACATCCTTTATTATATTTTGAAAAAGTGGTTTGTCCAAATATACTTAAATGTCATTTTGTTGCATGAGTGGACTTAAATAATGAGATTGTAGAAAGATAAAAATAAACCCAAAACATATTAAAAATTTGGGCAAGATTTAGAATAAGTGGAATATGCCACCATGTGAAGAAAAACAAACGGTGTAAAATAAGAACAATCTTGGGTCCACACCAATAGGTTCATGAAAATATGTATTTTTTGCTCAAAGGACAATCAAATTCCAGGTTTTGGGGATAGAAAGACGGCAAATCCTCATCCTCAAACTTCACACTATCCTTACAATCATCGTGGCGACCAACAATTTTGCTTTTCCGGAGGAGATTAACAAACGTTTTCCATGTGAAGGAGCTCCAAACCTTTGTCATCTAACTTAACGGTTTTCATCAATTTCACCAACAGAATGGAAATGTGCCCTCAACGTCACAAAACCCTTCTCATGCATCATTCACCACCTTTCGCCATGATAAAAATACGAGTGAGGAGATGATTCTCAATACCTTCAAAACCCTAAAAAATAATCCACAAAAGGGACTCCAACCAAGTCCACACACAACGCGTTTGAAATCCCCACCCCATAGTTACTTTAATACGAGTGAGGAGGTGGACCTCTATGCCCTAAAACCCGGTAGGAGGTTGGCCTACACATGAATACAAAGAAAGGAATCCAACATAGTCCATGCACGGTGTGTTAAAATTCGACCCTATTGTGACCAACAACACTTACAACTCGGTAGAGTGCGGAGAGAAAGCCCCCAAACTAGTGTCTGGGGAGATTTTTGGGCACGATCAGTCAAAATCATAGTGTTTCCAAGTCCAACCAATTACATGTTGTAATCTTTTGGTCTTTCTTTACCGAATTGAGGTGCATTCCAAAGATTCTTCTAAACCACTCGGTAATTTTAATGAAGTCTCGATCTTCAACCGGTTATTTCTCAAACTCAACCGGTTCATTTGTAACTCGAGGTCGGTTCTCCCCATTCGTTGCCCCCTCTCCCCCCTCCCAATTGTGTTACCTTGACATGAGTGAGGGGTGGATTCTCGATGCCCTAAAACCCAATTATGAGGTTCCCCAATAACGGTAGTGTGGTCATGGACCCTCAAGTGTAGTGTGAAGTCATATGTGACTGGGCCCTCAACCAAATGCTATCTCAATGAATTTTTATTCATGCGGGATCTCACACATGATAAAATAGAATAAATCAACAGTTGTGAGTGTTTAGAGTGTCTCCCGGTTTTGTGTTAGGCCTACCTCCAAGAGGTGGTTTTTGAAAATAGTCCAAGTGACCATGAAACATGATCCATTCAATGCCATGTAGGAATCCATGTAGACTTTACATCCATCTTGCATTCACATACTCCGTTGGTCCGTCAAGCGTAGTGCGAAGCGAACTTGGACCGGCTCCGCCGTTTCCCCCAATGAGAGTGCTTGAAGTGTAATGGTCATGGGCTCTCAGTCTCATGTGTGAAGTGGCCCTAAAACCCAATAAGAGAATCCACATAAGAGAATCCACCCGAGTCCACACATGGTGACAATGTGTTGGAATCCGGCCAACTCGTAAAACTTGGTAGAGTGTGGACTAAGTACGACGGAATTATCGCAAAGGGGCTTGTCACTAGTGAAGCTCCCCAAAGGCTCCCAAACACACAATCACCACAAGTGGGTGGAAGGCCACGTGTCAAGTGGCACTCCACTATCCCCGCCCTCATAAACTAAGCAACTCCGCATGCGCGGCAGCTCTTACGGAGGTACCACCAACTCACGCTCTCCTCGCAGTGAGCAACCCCAAGGCCGCCCGCTTGCGCCCTTGCAACAGCCACTCCACCATCGCCACCGCCTCGCAGCCGCGCGTTCACATCCCCGCCCACCCACGGCTCGACTGCCGTGCTCTCAGTATTGCCGTGGAGTGTCGCGGCGGTGGCGCTAGGGGCGAATTGGGCAAGGTGCGATGGCGCAAGGGCTGTGTGAGGGAGGGCTAGGGTTTGTGGGGTTGGTAGGGTTCGCGGGGCTGGTGAGCGTGGTGGAGCTTCATCACGGCCCGCAACAGGCAACGGCGGGGAGGCAATGGTTGCGGCCGTCGTGTTCGAGGGTGTTGACGGCATCGGTACTTTGTGCCGTGGAGGTTTCGGGGTGTGGTTCACCGGTGCAAGATGCAACATCTGCACCTCCTGCGAGGAGGGATTGCTACAAGTTGGCACCGAGGACCCTTGCTTTGAAGACTAGGAGAGCGAGGAGGAGGGGCTCTGGGGGAAGGAACGACGAGGAAGGAGACGATGGAGGGAGCTATGATGGTGGGAGCGGGTTTGGGGGCGATGGGAGCTGGGGAGGGGGTGAGAATGGAAGAGGCGGGTGGGACTCGTGGGGCGAGAGCTGGAATGATGAGAGCAGCCGGAGGTGGAGTGAAGGGAGAGATGCACTTGCTCTTCTCTACCAGGCCGCATGTTGGATTTCCTTGTCGAAATGTGTACATTATGTGTTTGTGAAGGCGGTAGGGTGGGGCAGGGAGAGCGTGTCTGCGACTGCGAATGATGGTGCTCCGTTTGCCCAGTGTTCCTCGGTCTTCATGCGTAAGGAGCCGGTGTTCGTGCCTGCAGTGGTGGAGAAGATCATGTGCTGAGGCCTCGTGACATATGAAGGTGTGCCCAAGTGCAGGTGACTGGAAGCATGCTGATGTAGTTTTCATGTGCCTGGCAAAAATGATTGGACTGGAAATCACATGCTCGTGAGCTTGGAATTCGATGCAGAATGGCCTTCCTTGGTCTTCATGTGCAAGAAGCCGGTGTTCGTGCCAGCAGTTGTCGAGAAGATCATGTGTCGAGGACTTGTGACATGAAGCTGTGTGGAGGGACATGTGATTGGAAGCATGCTGACGCAGTTGTCATTTGCCTGGCGAAAAGGATTGGACTAGAATTTCATGCTCGTGAGCTTGGAATTTGATGCAGAGGTGCCTTGGAGAAAGTGTTTGCGCCTGCACTCGTGGAGAAGATCATGTGCTGAGGACATGTTGACATATGAAGATGTGTGCAGGGACTTGTGACGGGAAGCATGCCGATGCAGTTGTCATGTGCCTAGCCAAAAGTATTGATTGGATTTGCATGCTCGTGAGCTTAGAATTCGATGCAGGGACGCCTTGGAGTCGGGGCTGGGGCTCTCAGCCGCTAATTGTAAATATAACCGCGGGTGAAAGTTCCGTGACCTGCATCTGGATGACGGGGAACGTCTGCTTGATGCTTTGTAGAATAGCATGTGTGAAAGTGACAGAATCATGATGATTGTTGAGCTTCAGGCAGACGGTCAGTAGCTCATAGCTACTGTGCAATGGGTCGTCGGGAAAACATCTTTCCTGGGACATGACTACAGACTTGACGGTCCCTGTTTTTGATCTTGGCGACGCGGAACAGAGCATGCAATATGTACATAGATATTTTAGGGTCGAACAAATTGTAGTCAGTTGTAATCTACTGCAGGGTAATTGCTGCCCAGTTAATTGGCATCCCCGAAGCATTTATGGAATCTGTTTCCTTGTCGTATGTGGTTTGCTCACAGAATAGATGGTGTTCATGCTGGGAAGGCTTGTGGTGTTCTAATTGTGGAGTCCTCTTTCTACGTCTCTTAGCTCTGGATAGCCTTCTTGAACACTTCTATATCGGTTCATGTGTTATAGTGGCGATGCAGCGCACTTGGGACATATGTGTTTTCATTCTACTCAAAGCCCATGCTTCGTGTGAAGAATATTGTAGCTGGTGACTGTCAGTCTCTCTGGATAGAATGGATACACAAATCTCTAATGTAATGGTAACTCGCAGTCAACTCGTATATTTGCAGTATTAATATATGCAGGTGTGGACATCAGGGCATGCAGGCTCCTCTTTAAGTAGTTACGTCAATAAAATTGAAAGCACATGACAATGTGAACGAAATGCAGAGGATTTGTGGCTAGGTGTTGTATTTCATTGCCGGTGGTACACTTGCTGCTGCTGCTGCTGCTGGAAGTGTCGTTCAATCCTTACCATAAATGGCTCTTGAGCATATCGTTAACTTTCTTCTTTCTTTCGATTGCAAATGTCTTTCAAGGAAATGACACCTCATCATGTGAATCTTTGTTGTTATGTTATGATTTGGTCAATGTGGTGATGTGGTTTATATATAATGCTGCAACTTTTAGTGAGAAGTTTGAACCTTTTCTATCTTTGGGCAATCAGGTTGATGAGGTGGAAAGTTTAGAGATTTTGCAAAAAATGTATGGAAGTATGCATTACAAAATCAGCCTCAGCTGGACGATCGGTGGATAGGAATGAGATCTCGAAATAGCGTTGCCTGTTGAGTGCTGTTGGACGTGTACACTGAAATTATTATATTATCAGCCATGGAATACCTCCAAGAGTAGCTGTCAGTAGATCTTACTATTTTTCCAAAACTCGTATTTAAGATTAGGTTGCTGCGATTGTGTCTGAATATTATCAGACACTAGGATGCAGATATACACATATAACCCCCAAGAGGTAAGTTGATGAGAGAGCAGAATGAGAACAACTTGCTGAGCTCGCAATGTTGTTAATTATTCGGTGATTGGTTGACGACAAGTCAGGTTCCACTTGCAGCAAGATGTCGGTCACATGGAGTGGAGTGGCTAATTAATCTGCTCATTTATATTCAAAAAGTTAACTGGCACTTAATTGAACCATGTCGTTCCTGTAAAGTAAACTTGATGACTTGAGGTATTTCAGACTGTGAATCCATGTGCTTACCTAAGCATTAGGGAGTAAGAGCTTGTTAAGCCTTGTGTGAAAAGTCCCACCTGGCCGGTTACACCGATGGCAAATTATTGATGAGGCGGAGAAGTTATCTAGGGATGGATCCCGATAACCACATTGACAAGAGAAGAGTCCTGCAAAAACTCCAAACTTGCAACCATAACCCACTCTATGTAGCTCGGAGGAGGTATTTTTTAAGGCACTCTCAATCAGGACATCTGTTTTGTTTGCTTTTATGCAATATTCCCTCGTTTACAATGCAGATCCTAGCTGGGGATGATGCCAGCTCAATGTAAGGTTCTCAGATATTTTGTATGCAACTAAAACCCCTCACATTATCTGGGCACCGAATCCAGATCCGCCTGTCACCCTGTCGCGCCCTGTCGCGGCTCCCGGCTGGAAGCGCGGGGCCTACGTTTCTTTCCACTGCGAGAGGTGTCGCGTTTCTTTCCAGAGTTTTTTCCTGCGGCGCCCATTTTTTTCCGCCTTCAGACCGTCGCGGGGCTGCCCGCCTGCTGCTCGCGTTTACGGTTACACGGTCGTGGTTTACGTCGTGGTTACAGCCGGAGGGGTTACATGGTTGTGGTTACATGCTCGGGGTTTAAGGCTCGGGGTTACAGGCTCGGGGCTACAGGCTCAGGGTTACAGGCTCAGGGTTACAGGCTCGGGGTTACAGGCTCAGGGTTAGAGGCTCGGGGCTACAGGCTCGGGGTTTCGGGCTCGGGCCTACATGCTCCGGGTTTCAGCTCAGCTCACACTATGTCGTTACACGGGCTGTTTACACCCCGTAGTTACATGCTGGTTTCACGTTTCCCTACTTCTCGTTACACAATCGTTGTTAGTTACCGTTCATGGTGGTTTCACACACATTGCTGGTTACCCTCATCCTCGTTGGTTGTCAATCCCTGCTGGTTTTAGGGTCCTCGTTGGCTACTCTCCTCCTGGTTCCTTCGCTCTCATTGTTCGTTACCAACCACCTGGTTACTCACTCAATGTTCGTTACCAGCCTCCTGGTTTAGCTTTCATTTTTAGTTACCAGCAACCTTGTTACACTCCTCCTGTTTGCAATGTCATTGTTGGTTTCCAACTTCCTGGTTTCAATATAATCATGTGCTTTGGGGGGAACGTCTCTGTCCTGGTTACCATTAAACGCGGGAAGTTTGAACAGCGAATTCTTGTTTAGGGTTTTCCGCACCTGTACGGATTGAAGCATTGCGTCCCTTCCATATCGTCGCGTTTCGTCGTATCCAGGAACGGCGCATCCGTTTCATTCTCCAAGCTTCGACGCCCGCAAAATCTCTTCGCAACCTTCACGATCCTCTCCCCATCCCACCGGTTGCAATCCCCTCCCTCCTCTCACTATTTTCTCTTGCATCATTCTCCTCAGTCACTTCCATTCTTTTCTTTGCACAAATCGCCCTCCTCCGCAATCATTCCCAATCCATCATTTGCAATTTCATACACAATGATTTCTACTCGCATTTAGCCCCCCTGCCATCATTGTCAATCGCCCATCTCATCTGATTAGTGACGCCCGCCGCATAATTCCCATACTCAAGAAGCTGTTTGCGTCAGTGGATTCCTCTGCGCCCGCACGGTGGTCGTCTCGCGAGGAGCGCGGACTGTAGCTGCGCTTCACAACTTGCCGCATATATATATCTGTGGCTGCACTCCTCCATTACACAGGCGAGTATTTATTTTCTCTGTCTTTTCTGTGCCCGCCATTACTGTAATTCATTTCAAGAAATGCTTCCTCCATTAATTACTACGGCATTTCTCTTCCCCTCCCCGTCTTCGGCTTTCCATAATCGCAATTTTCATGGCGTTTCCCGTATAGGCACGATTTTCCACCACGGCATTTCTCTTCCCCCCCTTCCCGTCTTCTTGTTCTCATAATCGCAAGTTTCATGCCGATTCCCCTGTCCGCATGTTGTACCACTACGCCATTTCTCCTTCCCCCCCCTTCCCGTCTTGTTCTGTTCATAATCGCAATTTTCCTGGCGATTCACGTGTAGGCACGATGTGCCAGTCATCCGTTTTCTCTTCGCCGTTTTGGCATTTCCATTAGCCCTTCCTTGTCCGTTCAAATCCGTTTCCCTCTCACTTATTTTAGCCTCCGTTTTCCGGGCCATGAGGTCCCAATACTCTCATAGAAAACACCACCACACTCCTAATATCATGTTTGGCGGAGCAGGTGCCCGAAGGCGCAACTTTGCTGCAATTTCAGCACAGCATCAGCCGCATTCCTCCTCTGTAAACTACGCTAGGGTTGTCATTGGTTCGTTCGCTGAACCCGCCCCACTCGCCTCTCGTCCTCCGCCCCCTCTCCCTCAATACTTGCCGTCCACAATTCCAATGGCCATCCAGGGAACGGATGATGCTCGCGCGACCCCGGCCTCCCTCGCCGCTGATGGGCTTCTGAGATACTGTGTCAACATGGGCAACCAGAGGTGGGTTGAGCAATGGGTAACGCCCCTCGTTTACACGCAGCTTCTCGAAGAGGCTGTCCACATACGCGTCCCTAGTGCCATAGACCCAACGAAGGAGCGACGGGATGCTATGTGCATCTACTGCGGGAAGGAGTGCCCCAGCAAACTCCGACTTGTTGAGCACCGCCTCAAGGGTTGTCCGGAAGGGCCCTTGATTCCTGGTTACAGCGTGAAGGGGCAGGGACTCCCCCTTTATCCAAACTTGAAAACCACCCACCTGTCTGTAACCATTGCGAAGCAGGTGGAGGAAGGCCATTCCCTGTCGTTGCGAGACCAGAAGGGCGTCGACGATGAACAGGACCTCTCGAAGTACCCTAAGCCCACTGACCATGTAACCACGCGAGTTTTCAGGCTGAATAGCCTGCACGAGTTGCCGCCAGGGACTTGGAACAAAGACCGTCGCCGGTCTCAAGACAAGAAGAAGAAGGCTGTTCCCCAGGGCGACGGTGGTCACATTGCCCGCGCACAGGAGGCCCAAGAAGAGGGCAGTTCGCAGGCCAAACCAAAGGGGAAACAGAAGAGGAAGGGCGCTGTGAAGCCCGCTACCCAGCCCGACAGAGTGCGCCCCGTGGAAGACGTGGCTATGCGCCCTGTGGAGGAGCTATCTTCCGACAGTGACATCAGCCTTCGCGCGTTGACCAAGAAACGGAGGACGTCCACAGCCACCGTAACCAGGCCATCCGATGTGCAGACGCCCAATGCTCCCCGTCAACCACATGCTGAAGTGGTTACAGACACTCCGTCTGGCAGTGCAATTGTCCCAGCTGGATCCGTAACCAGCACTCAACCCTTGCCGCCTCCATCGGAATCACAGGTGGCCCTTCTTCCACTGGTTACGATGGACATTGCCCCCCGCTCCACGGCAGCCGTCGACACGGACACGGGAGGATCCCATGTCACCACAACGGCTCTCGACTCCCTGGACGGCACTCGTTTCACCACTGTCCCTCGCCACACTTCGCCGCCCCCCCCACCTTTCACGGGTTTGACGGTTAGGATAAATCCACCCCAGTCTCCTACAGTCGAAGAAGCCCTTGCCGTTGTTGACATTGTCATCGAATCTCCGGAGGGTTCCGAGAGTCCTGCCTACAACCCTCCAGCAAAGGCAAAAACCATCGCATCCAGCAGTAACGCAGGAAAAAGGGGGGTTCCAAGCAAGGAGTTGCAGCTGAGGCAGATTGAAGAAGAGCGTCTAACAGCACGTTCCCGCTTCACTGCAGAGGCTGAATCGATGGTTACACAACAGTTTGCCATGCCAAGTTACCCTCCTCCCGTCCCCCAGCCCGGCCTTGTGCAGCTGTTGCGATTCATGTTTCCAGATTACGACTGGGAGTCCGACAGCCTTGCTGGTTTCAACAGACAACTGGCTGGTTTCAGAGACCTTCAACCCTACGATGGAAAGTACGATGTTTGGTTCGACAGGAAATTTTGTCAAGCTTACGGGGCTTGGACTTTCTACGCCCAGGTGAAAGTCCACAACCATCTACCTATTTATGTGCACCTGTTTGTAATTATTGCAATAATGTATATCATATGGCATGAATGTAACCAGTGATGTATACCATATGTCATGAACTTCAATGTCTGTGTGATTGGTGAACACTCTTGTAACCAGCATATGTCCCTCCTGCAGATGCGAGCAGCCCAGGTTAGGTGCTTGACGCCACACCGTCTGCTAATACCAATGCCTCCGCTTCGTTTCCGTCTTATGCGTTTCCAGTAACCAGGTTTTCCCTACCGTGGGCGTTACATTTTCCGCCCCATTTCACCATTCTATATTTCTCATTCAATTGTTTATTGAATTCCAACTGTGCAGGCTGCAGCCGGCACTTCATACACGCGGGACCCCACCGCACACCAATCAGTTGTCCGGATGAGAAACCAGGTTACAGGAGACGAGGAATTCATGGACCTGGTTACGTATGTCGATTACCGCCAGAAGTGCAAGGCAGTGGACGTCATGAAGAAGTATATGGAGGACAAAAGGCAGCAGCAGATCGATGACCTCGTTACTGCCAAGCTCGACGCCTTTGAGGCATCCGTGCAACCGCGAGTGGAGGGTGTTACATGGGGGTGGCATCCGCTGTTCCACCTTTTCACCACATGCGGTGGTCTCCGAGCGTCTCTTCCGCCGTTCCCATGGAAACACACCCGTCACGAAGGCAACAGCGTTGTGACCGCTCTGCAGGGCATGGAGCCGTTTCCACGAATGTTCCCGGTTCCATGGGCGGCCCCCATTTTGAAGACATACATGCGCCTTCGTGGTCTCCGCAATCCTCTTCTCCATCCCATCGTCGGCGCTACACGGCGTATGGTCCTCGAGTGGACCTCAGTGGGTATGTCCTCCTCTCCATGGCAGGTTACAAAAGAAGTCATGGAGTCAGAGGGTTACATCATGTTCGCTGCTGCGCGGGAAGGCATGTCGGCAGCCGAGTGGTCGGATGGGGTCCAAGAAGCGTTCCGGATGCTGCCGTCACCTACCGAGGAGTGGTGGGTGGAGTACCTATCCTGGATACAGAGGACACAGTGCAGGGCAATGCAGCGGTGGGTTACAACCGAACCGGATTCCTTTGTGCGGTCATGGTGTCAAAGGCTTGACGTCCCAGACTCCCACCCCACTCAATCTGCAATTCGATCGTGGTTGCAGTCCCAGGAGGATTTGGATATTGGGTGGTTCATTCGTTCCACAGGTTCGCAACTTCTTAACACCGTTGCTGTTTAGCAATTTGTAACTTATTATGTGTTCGCGACGGAGTTGTAACCAGTGGAAAGTTAGTGTACCCACCTGAAGTGTTGTCAGTGGTTGTTGTTCGCAGGACTGTCCGACGCGGAGGACACTGAAGAACACAGGCGTCGTCGAGCGCTCCGTGACCACCTGCTGGAGCAACACACCCAACTATTGGCGGATGGAACTGCGGGTCCCTCGGATGTCCTTGTAACCTCGACTATGTCGCCGAAAATCCTGCCCGCCATCGGGAGCGATTGCAATCCTGCTGATGACAACGTGGTTACAGACCCCGCTATGCTCGAGGAGGCGACTCCACATCAGCCCGTGGTTACACCCCCTGCTCTCCCTACCTCATCCGTAACCACGTTTACCGCTGTCGCGGTCACCACAGGCACTAACACAGAGTCATCGCCTGTGTCACTGCAAGACCCACCCCCACCATCCATCACAGAGGTACGTCCCGTTCCCGGCCCCCCAATAGAGCAGGAAATGTTTGGTACCACCTCCAATCCCATAGCCGTTCCAACTATGGCCCGTTGGTTTTGGGATCCCCCCCAGGCTGAGAAGTCCTTCCAGGCTCGTAACCGGGTGGATGCCAAACAATTGGCACCCCTCCCAGAGGTCGTTGTTGCTCCCATATCCCCCCAGTCTTTACCGATTTCCTATACTGCCATACAGACTCAGGATAAGTCGGTTGTTGTGTTACAGGTTACGCACCACAGAGAGTCACAGACCACAGGTTCCCTTACTCCGCACCCAGAGAGTGAAATAAAGGGGAAGACTGTAGTGCTGGAAGACACGCATGACGTGAGAGGAAAGGGCACAACGGTAGCCAAACCCGAGAAATCCCGAAAGCCTTTGTCGTCGGGTCAGGCTCGCCCGGTGCAGGCTGCACGTAACCCAGACGTGCAGAAGAATAAAATCGACAAGGCGCTACAGATGTTGTACAAGAAATTGCGGTACAACATCTTTCGAACTAAGCGCCTCCTTCTATGCATACGTCTAGTTCCACAACATTCATTGCTACTATATCTGTGAGTAGCTGCATATATTGTTTTACACATAATACGAAAAACATAACTTCAGTGGATGTGGTGGCTGACACGTTCGTGGTTTGCTGACTTGCAGGATTGAGGCGCTCTTCCAGAAACTCAGGTATATATTCTTAATCATGGGTCCCTCATGTTAATATCATTTGTAACCACATATGCACTATTGTAACTAGCTATTTCCCAATTACCATCGTAACCAGGAATCATGTGCACTAACACCACTCAACGTATGTTGCAGGACTGGGAGCGGACACTCCGAACTGTGCGACTGGATTGTATTCTTTAAGGGGTTGCCAGGAATGACAGTGGGCATACTCTTCACCGACATACCACCCATCATAGAAGTCAACAACGAGCTAACGGACAACTGGCTCGACTTCATGATTGTGAAGACCTGGCTGAAGCACGGAGACAACAGAGCTGGTTACGGGCTGGTTACAGCAAAGGTGTCGGGCGACTTGAACGCGTACATGGCTGGAGGGAAGGCGAGGAACGAGGCATTAGGCGATTTCTTGAAAGGTGTTTTCAAGAACTTCCCAGCCGATTGCAAGGCTGTCATCGTTCCTTATTGGGATAGGGGGCACTGGTCACTATACATGTTCGAGGAAACATGCACAGTGCACTGCGATTCTGTGGAGGGGTACCACACGAAGGATGACAAAGAAGAGACATTCCGGCGTCTGATAAGGGCGATGTGGGCAGAGCATCGGGGGATGTCGACGTCGGACTTCAACTACCATTCATTCGTGGGGGCGGCCGTGCATAGACCAAAGGTGAAACAGTCGTACGATGGGTGGGCCTGTGGTTACGATGTCATCGCCAACCTTGACAGTTACCTGAGTATGCGTGGGGTGGCCGCTACGCCAATTGACTACAACACGGTAAGCACTCCGAACTACATTTGTGGTCATAACTTGTAACCAAGCTAGTAACCATTATCGTTACAATGCTCTAATCAATCATCCTTACCATGCATGTAACCACGATCGTTACCGATGTCGTAACCATGATCATCAGCTGCACAGTTGACCCCCATTCTAACCTCACACGACATGTAATGCAGTTCAAGTGGCCGACGTATTCGATTCCAGCCATGCAGAAGGCATTGATCACCGACTTTGCTGCGGAGCTGGCCGTGACAACAAGAGCTGTTGGTTACCACCCACCATTTATACCGCGAAAACAGGGATTGGAGGAGTCGATGGGCATGAAGGACGTGTCCGTGGAGGATGTCGACGCACAGAGGGCGATTATGCAACAAATTGAACAGGATCGCAAGAAGGCTGTATCGTCGACTATCGCTCCAAATGTGGAGAACGTTCCGGCCCGCACCTCACGCACAGAGGCCATGGAAGCAGTGAGGTCCACCGGAGCCCCTGTCGAAGGGGGGTCGTACAGGAGGGCAGCCGTTCCCGGAGGCACTTCACGAAGGGCGGGGCGTGATGAAACCGACCCGCGAAGACAATCTGTTCCCTCCGCCCCTTCAACACAGCCGCGTACGCGAAGCCCAATTGACATCTATCTTGGACTGGACGGGAACGAGGATGATGAGGGAAGGAAACTACCGCCGCAAAGACCAACAAAGGAGGCGGTCAGGCGCGGATCCACGCAGCAGCAGGGGCGACCTGCGCGTGGTCGTTGAAGACAAGAAGGCGTTGAGATGTTTGCTCCGACATGTACATTGTTGGTTACAGTAGGTGTAGGAACGATACAATTTTGTAAAGGTTACGTTGACAAACCCTTTTTGGGGATGTACACTCCCTTCAGGGAACCTCTTTACATGACAGGCACCACACTGGTTACGGGTTTTGTAACCATTTCCATAATTGTTGTGTTTTGGGTGTGCATTGTGAATGAAATGGGACAATGAGTGGCCGCATATATAAACTTTGTTCGAGAGGCTTGTCAAGTTCGTATGTTCACGTAGCCAGGTTACACGTCCTGTATTGCTAAGAGGACATCCGATCTCTGTGGTTACAATATACTGACTTTCCGCACATATAACCAGGATGGGTACAAAGTGAAGTACCTGCTCATCCACCCTCTTTAGAAGAGGTCCCCTCTGATTTGAAGAACCGCACTCAGGGACAATGTCTCCACAATAAAATGCAGTACACACGTGGTTACATAGTGTGGTTACAATGTGGTTGCACGGTGTGGTTACAGTGTGGTTGCATAGTAAGGTTTCCATTTGATAATATGAAGGTGGCTGTATACAGTGGTTACACGATGTGGTTAAGTCGGATGCCTTCAGTACGCTCCGTATGGGATTACTCACACATTGGGCATAAACATTTATATAGCAGGTCGTGCCTACCCTGTGCAAACTATCGCCTATCTAGGAAATCTCTTCTGCGTTTGAGGCTCATGCCCATGTTGTCTTGAATCTCGAGGAAGTCCACAGTTTCTTGGCTTGGATGCAATAGACCAGCTTCCAAGTCACTCTTCAGATTCTTCATGGTGCCTTGCACAGACAGAAATGCGGCCAGCACATGGCGGAGGAGGACTTTGTTTCCACGGGAGTCGTCTAGGATGGAAAGAGAGAGACGGTGTATGTGGTCCTCAATCTCTGCGCTGCACGGAATGTGGGTATATTTTGCGGGTTGTGTTTGGCTGATGTGGACGGGGCTGGTTACGCCTTCACAGAGGTTGTAACCACCGTCCACCGCCTCCAACATGTTCCGGAGACCGCCACCACCCGTACCTTTCAGAGACCCACAA
The DNA here is from genome assembly GCA_964035585.1 of Polytrichum formosum. Classification (NCBI taxonomy): domain Eukaryota; kingdom Viridiplantae; phylum Streptophyta; class Polytrichopsida; order Polytrichales; family Polytrichaceae; genus Polytrichum; species Polytrichum formosum. Next base: position 34,264,111 of record OZ037938.1, read on the forward strand.
TACCTTGTTATGGTTCCTTCTGCAATGTCGGGGTGCAATAATTTTAGCACTTTCACCTGGTGCTTGCAAATGTTACCTTTCATACCAAGTGGACAATCGCAAGAAGCCAACTCCTCGCCGGGATTGTACACCCAGTACCGTTTTTGGACCTTGGACTTGGACGTAACCACAGCAGGGCCCCCTGGACAGGAAGGCAACATGACACAGGAATTAAGAATGAGCCTGGCCTTCAGGAGGGCGCCAATGACAAATTGCTCCTCCTTTTTATTGGTTACAAAACCAAACCGTTTGCGCAATGACATGTACCAATAGTGATTAAGTACGTCCCCGACGAGTTGGTGGATGGTCCAGTCCACTCGCCGTCCATGATAACGCCCCTTCGATTGCTTCAATGTGGCTTTGAGGTTTCCATGGTAGCTTTCAATAGCGGCGTTGGTGTCTTGGCCCGCGTAACACAGATTCCGGTGGCCAACAACCCATGAACGCGTGTTACCGCCCCACTGCTTTTCGAAATACGACCAGAAATCAGAAGCCTCTGGGATTCTTTCGGCAAGCTCCCGGAGTCTACGCTGAGCCCAAGAATCCATATGAAGGTCATCAGGGCAGTCTCTGTCGTACATGATCTTCCCAAGCCCTTGCAGAACACATCCGCGGGTTACGGCATCTTTTATCTTTATGCAGGCCTGTTTCAACCAGGCTCTCCTGACATGCCACAAACACAAAAATATCTTCGTCTCGGGCCACACCGCACTGCAGGAGGAAACAAGTGTGGTCAGCCCGTTCATGTGTGCCATATGGAAACAAATCACTATTAAGCGTTGCGGAAACAGTCCTGGGTACTCAGAAACATCAATGTTTATGCAATAATTGTTACGTACCCGATACTGTTGATTTCCGCTTTAGCGTCATCAACAATGAAGGCATTGGGACGCCAGTCATGCTGGAATCCCCGGAGATGATCGTTTAGAGCACGCATCCACAGCTGAAGGTTGTCCTGTTTGCAGCTAGAGGTGATAATGTACGCAACAGGAATACCATTGTACCACTCATCGAAGACCATGAGCGTGTAAAGAGGGAACTGCAATGACAAATGAGGAACATGAAGACACACACATGACCAATCCATGTAACCAGTATTGTAACATGTTGTAGGGGGCTGTGGTTACAAGGTGTAGAAGACACGGACATGCTGAAACGGCATGCACCAGATGCGTACCATGTGGTTACAAGAATCGCACACCTAGTGTATCGTGGTTATGAATTAGGATGCAGTATACCTTTTTGGCGTTAGTCCCAAAAGTGGCGTCTATGGAAACAGCGCTTTCGTGACCATGTACCAGCATGGACTGGCGTTGCCACTCAGTTTGTATGCCAATGGTGAATGGGATGTTTGTTCCTCGCAACTCCTCCTGCACCAGCAAACCTCCATCCTGGTAGTAGAAGACGTCATGCATGTTTTCTTGAACCCACATTCTGACGCTGGTGGCGTCATTCGTATGCTTCATGTACGTTTCGCGGGCGTGGTTACGAGCGACATTGCGAATGTCTTGTTCGTTGAGGAACATGTCCCTGGTGATGCGGCCTCTCTTGCTCATAATACCGAGAACACGTTCCTTGTGTTTATTCATGACTTGCGTAACGGACAAGCCCTCACGAATGGTCTTCTCTATCCATTGGATTGTTTCCGAAGACAAATGGGCACCAACGGCGGTAGTGACACCTAACTGCCCGGCGCCATGGACAACAACACCATTCTTGTTCACATGGTGTTTCTGTGTGTATACTACCTGACAAATGTGGGGCAGTAACCACAACCGCTTCAGCACGAAACAACATTGGCAGCCCTTCTTCTGGTTCAATCCCTTCATTTTCTTGGAGACCCTCGGCCCTTTGTGGCCCTTTCCATTGGGAATGCGCTTGCCCTTGTGGTCGAGTTTTTGTTTATGTGCAACCAGTCCATCATGGACGACAACGCAATTGTTGGCGTGGTTACCCGGTCCGTATTCACAATGATATCTGTACGTGGAGACCACACATGTGACACTGTGAAGGTCGACATTTTCACTCAGACGGTTACAGCGCTGGCATGGTTGGAACGGTACTCATGGTTATAAGGCACCAGTATAAGTTCACCAGATATCAGTGTTATGAGGTGTTATTGTAACCATCATGGTTACAAGAACACGGACATGTTGCACTTGGAAAGGGTAAGAGAGGGAGTCGCCATGAATACCTGAACTTCTCGACGAATGAACACGCTTGCGGTCGCGTTAAGGATGTGTGCTTCAGGATACCTTTCCTCACAAAGCGGCACTCAACGTCCGGCCGACATTCCTCGCCCTTGCGGAAGTCATCAATGCGGTCCCATGGAATGAAAGCTATGTCGCCAGTGTCGTCGCCATCCGGGTCGCGACTCTGAAAGCGGTGGCTGCGGCTCCACTGGATGGATGTGTGGTCAAATGGGCCTGGGGGCGGAATCTGCAGGGCATTCTGGATATCGGCAAGACTTGCCGCCAATGAGGGCCTGTAGTCGTGGACATGTGGGAGCATATTCAATCGTTCCGGGGTGGTCATGTCCACCACGGAGTCCATGAACGGAGAGGGAAATGTGGAAGATCATAAAATGTGAAATGACAAATAAAAACTTGCGTCGTGGACAACAGAGGGGTAGACAGAATTGAGGTGAGAGATTGTGAGCCCCAAACGTGCACTGGTTCAACAGAGGACAACCAAAGTTGAGATCTATGCAAAGGCACGCTGTCCCGACAGTATGCAGGTTTGCGGCGATGGCTCCGATTCAATGGTTACCTTCGCAAATCGAAGAGAGCGGCAGACATGGAGGATGTGAAAGATATGTAACCCTAAACAGGACACGAGTTTCAGGAATACACAGACCTACCGGGGGTGGAGGGACCTCATGTGAAGCAGTGCATTGACAATTCGGACGGACACCGTAGTGCTTGCAGGTTACAGCCCCAACAATGCAAGTTTTTCTGAAGGAACGCAGGGGATTCACGATGCGGGAGGTGTAGGTTACAGATGCAATAAGCAAGGGAACCATAAGGGAGGCAGGGGAAATCGGACTCGGGGATGCGGCAATTCCCGTCTAAACTTGCGAATTTCAATTATCATGGATTAAGTTTTACGAACAGTGGACCACATGGCGGGATCACCGGCTAAACCCTAAGCCAGGAATGGAATTTAGGGTTGTGTTACCAAGTTTAGACGCTGGCTCGGCGCTGCTGCATTCATGGGTAATGTTCGAAAATGGGTAACCCCACCTTTTGCATGCAGACGCCCATCTCGAATTGAGGGATTCGTCTTTGTTGCGCGACAGATGCTTCGGTTACGTCGTAACCATCATAGCTTGAAGAGTATAGGGGTAGGCCCTAAACGAAGTGTAACCACGGAGTGTAACCATAAGGGTGTAACAAGGAGGCTGGTAACGAACAATGAGGGAGTAACCAGGTGGTTGGAAACCAACAATGAGAGCTTTGGAACCAGGAGGAGAGTAACGCAGGAGGAGTGTGTAACCAGCAGGGAATGAAAACCAACGAGGATGAGTGTAACCAGCAATGTGTGGGAAAGCACCCTGAACGGTAACTAAGAGTGAGCCTGTAACCAGGAGGACACCCTACCCTTAAAACCAGCATGGAACTACGGGGTGTAAGCAGCCCGTGTAACGACATACTGTGGGGGGAGCTGAAACCCGGAGCCTGTAACCATAAGGACACCCTAAACTTAAAACCAGCATGTAACTACGGGGTGTAAGCAGCCCGTGTAACGATATAGTGTGAGCTGGCCTGTAGCCCCGAGCCTGTAACCCCGAGCCTTAAACCCCGAGCCTGTAACCACAACCATGTAACCCCTCCGGCTGTAACCACGACGTAAACCACGACCGTGTAACCGTAAACGCGAGCAGCAGGCGGGCAGCCCCGCGACGGTCTGAAGGCGGAAAAAAATGGGCGCCGCAGGAAAAAACTCTGGAAAGAAACGCGACACCTCTCGCAGTGGAAAGAAACGCAGGCCCCGCGCTTCCAGCCGGGAGCCGCGACAGGGCGCGACAGGGTGACAGGCGGATCTGGATTCGGTGCCCAGATAATGTGAGGGAACTAAAACGCCTCATTATTAGAGTTTAGGTTTGATGCTGTACTGAGTTCCAACTTCCAAGCTTCGAATTGTAAACGGTTGGAACAGAAGGTGTCATAATGCTCTAAGCTTGACAAGAGCGTTCAACAGTGCACGGGAAACAGAATCTCTCTCTCTCTCTCAAAATGCAAATTTGTAGCACTAAGGTTCAATATACTGCAAATAGAATAGATTTGGGAACCACAGACCGATGTAGGGCAAATGTGACTTGAATGCCAGACATAGCGGCAAGGTTCTGGGTACATTCGGAACTTATAATGTAAGTATGCTTATTAGGGTTCGGGGTAAAGTAAGTTAATGAGAAGGTACTTGAAGTTTATAAATTTGCATAGAGGTACATATTAATGAGGGGCGTCATAATAAGAGAAAGACTTATACATAGTCGCATTGCGCACGTCTTTCACGCATCACTTTTACGAATGAACTTCCCACCTCTCATCAGGCTGACCGAACAAAATACCTTACCTAGAGTCATTCATTACAAGGACGTTCAAGGGCTGTCTGTCTGTCAGATCTCTATTGCAAAAGTGATCTTACCTCGTATGATTGCAAACCTTGGCGTTACATAACTTAAGTAGAGTCGTGGACCTGGCGAGAGAGATACGACGCTCCTACAATTATTGGACCAACATGGTGAAGGTTTTTGTTGTGTTGTTGTTGTTTTTTTTTAAAATAAACAAAAATTATAATCCCTGTTGAGACAACAGATGTGAAATGAGCTGAAACAACATAGATGCGAGGGTTCTTCGCACATTCGAAGAGTGTTCGCTCACCTTGCGTGGTGGATCCGGATCATTCTTTAAGATGGTGTTGTGTGTTGTGTGTGTTTCCGTGACTCCCTTATACAGATAGCTCCTCAACCGTCAGAACGCAACCGTAACAGAGAGCCTCCTCAATATCGAAGTTAAATGATTTTGGATGTGTTAATTTATGTTTCCATTTCTTCGCCCCATATGAATCTGAAATCTACACACCGAGTTCTGTGTGAGCGACAGTCATCAATTTGGAAGGATTGAAGAGGAATCACGGATAGTTTTGATACCTTATCAGCTTGCTATGGATTTCTCACTGGTTCACAATCAGGGTTTCTAAAGACCGTATGTGTGGAAATGTGACCCAGTTTTCACCATGGAGTACTTGAAGTGCGATTGGAACTCCGAATGACATGGATGGGATGTACCAGTGGCCGATACCCTCTGAAATTTGAAACTGGGGGGACAAGATCAGAACCTTAGCGAATATGGGTAAAGTGGAGGACGCCCATGGGTCTCAGTACTCGCCCTTCGTGGCATTCATGTGCGTTCCACTTGTCTCTCTTACCCTCTCATGATTACATTGCAAAATTGACAGGTCAAAGTCCCATGGTTCTCCGTTGGTTGTTTACATACAATATCAATAATTTCTTTCTACTTGCAACGGTGCCTGCTTGGAGGTAAGTGTTTGAATTTGAACGAAGAGCAACCTATTTCGGGTTCATTGAGGGCCCAACTCATTATAGCACCTCTCTTGGCACGCTAAAATGAGTTTGACCTTTAATAAATCGATATAGAATGGTGTTCTTCACTCAAACCTTCACTACGTCCAAGTATGCCCCCAAAACTTGCCGAACATGGAAGGTGTTGTATGCAAAAATAACAAACAAATGACTAAAATAACTCCTGCTCTCTTAACATTTGCATCATCAAAATAGTAGTTCAAAGTTGGATGCAGGGTGTTTCTACCAGGAAGCTCTGAATTGTCCAGTGACAAATCTTTTGACTGCTCAACATAGAGTTAGTGAGACTTTTCGTCAGGAGTTGGTCCCCCATGATTTTCGATTGGTTGTTTAGCATACAATATCAATAATATCATTCTTTCCACTTGTGATGGTGCATGCTTGGAGGTAGTTTTTGGAATTTGAACGGAGAGCAACCTATTTCGTGGAGTTCATTGAGGGCCAAACATGACAACCAAGCATGCACTGAAAATTTGCTGAACATGGAAGGTGTTCTATGCACCAAACTCCTGACCAAAAGTCATGTTGAGTAAGAGGGTGACTCTAATCTTGATTAATTTTATGGCTCTCCTTGAGGTGGATGCAGCTACCTATTTAATTTGATGGTTGGCACAGGATGCTTGGCCTTGCCATCAGTATTACTGAAAGGAGGATGGGTGCGTTCCTAATCACAAATTCCTTATATTGTGATGTTTTTTTAGAAACATGTTTACCTGGGATTTACACTACATGGTCAGTTTCTAAAGGAACACAGAGCTCAACAGTTTCAAATTTTAGTTGTTTTTGTACAATTATAATCAATATATTGGTTGGTGAAAGACTAGAATTTTGAAATCCTGCGGTGTTGAAACCAAGGTCACAGTCTGAAACACCAAGAGCATGGTGATTATAGGTAGAGTTTTTGTGGTAAGTATTTGTTTTGCTGTTTCGAATTGCAGTTCTTGGGTGGATTCTTCATCATAATAGTGGCATTTCTGAGGTAAGACATGAAACCACTCACATGCCATGTGCAGAATGAAAGTTTTCGTCAATTCTAATTTCTAAAAGTCAATGCATATTAAAGATGTTTCTGTGGGAGTTGCATACAAGGATTGACAGTGGGAACCTTGTATAACTCTCCATGCATTCAAGAGTCATGGACATGTAGAATGTAAAAATATCTCAAATGGTATTGCACTGTGCAGCTATGTGAGTGTTACATTTATCCTGGAGTCTATGGCTACAGCTAATGCTCTTATTCGGCTCCAAAGCAAGGTACTCGAAAAATTCTCTGTTGCCATATAGCCAAGATAGTTCATCACACTGCTACTTAAAGAAATAGGTGGTCATTGGTTTTCTTAAAGAATCACATCACATCACCTTGTAAATGTGTGCTTCTATCTGGAGCTCAAAGAGCTAGGCAGTGGTGTAAATGTCAAAAGAAGTGACATTCTGACTGCAACCACACCAATTGCTGTTGTCAGGGTGGACTTGAAGAGCATTCTCTCCTAAGAGAAGAATGTGCACTTCCAAGAGGGGATGGAACACCAAAGGCTGAGTTGCATCTTACTCCGACAACTAGTGACAGACAATTGTTTCATATTGCAAGGAGGACGGAGCTAGGAGAAATGGCTGTAAGTCGGCCAAGCCAATGTTTAGAATTTGCAGCTTGTCTTTGAATTCCCAATACAGTTGCCATTGTTCTTTTTCAAAAGGGGGAATCAGAGGCCTCGTTTACACTAGTGCTCGAGTTGAGAGCTCGAATAAAGGAGTCTTCTCATTGGCGGACAGGAGACTCTTACACATCCTTGGTCACACACATTAACTTGTACACACGCTCACTTAACTTGAGAGCTTGAACTATTAATCAGGCTTACAACGCTTAGATGGTGTATGCCTTGATAGATCCCATGTGGGACGATTACGACAAGATCTTGGTCAAAATCCTCAGTTACCTCATGGAGGTAGCTTAGGAATGTCTAAAGCTTGAGCTCTCATTTTGAGCCAATGGACATTCAAGCTTTCCTTAGCTTGTAATGAATGCTTTTATGTTTAGTATCATTCCCCCCTTTATAGCTCACTTTGGCCACTGTAGACTTGCTCATACTATTGAGAGCTTGAAGATTGATCAAGCTCTCAAAAGCTTGAGCTTTGGGCGAAGGCTTGTCAACTCCAAGTATCAAACTCCCCCAAAATTGCATGTTTGAGCTCTCAACTCAAGCTCTAGTGTAAAGGGGGGCCTGGGGAGGTGGCTGATTCTTCAGGACTCAACCTAGGTATTATGTATATTAATATTCAATACACTTATAGACTTCTCTACTATTTTGATACAAACTGAAGTAGGGTGTGGTTTGATTACAGGGTCTATTCTTCAACCAGTGGGGCATCATACTCTTCTACACCACATTGATAGTGAAGTGTTCTTACTCAAAGAACCATAACGTCCACCACTAATTGGCTCCTCAAGTATTGGCAATTGAATTGTGAAAGTGTGACCTCTTAAGAGTTGGTATTGGAGTTCACACCTGATATTCAAACCTTGATGTGGGTGAAGGGTGCAGTTATATTTGATTGGAGACTCTGTCATTTACAGCACTTTGGTTGCCAGATCTTTGGCACTCTTTTTCTCCAACCTCACCCCAGCCTCATGGGCATTTGATCTTTACCTGGGCATCTTCTTTTGTTTCAGTTTACCTCTCTGGTAATTTCAAAGCATTTAGTCATTATTCATGTCTACCTATTCCAGTGCTCTCACACTATTCCAGTACTCAAAGTCTTATTACATCTACCTATTTTACATTGCTAATAGATTGTGACATGTTTGGCCAATGTTAATTGTGACTTGCAGCTCATTTTCTCAATGTTTCACTAGAATTATTCTGTTGTTGGTTGCAGCTTCTTTGATTTTCAAAAGACAAAACACCTCCAGATCACAACACTGGTATTATGTTCTGCCTCCTTGGGTGCACGATTAGTTGTATGTCAGTCTACAACTCTTTTATGCTTGTCCATTATACCTGAATGTCTCCATTAAGGTAATTTGTTGCTTTTTGAGTTCTAAAAGACAATGAGCACTTGGTTCAATTTGAACTAGTATTACATAATTCTTTGGACGCTTTTCTTAATTATTTGTAACTGCTGAGCTACGTTGAGTGGTACCTGACTTTTGTCTCGGTGGGTTGTTTGGTGGCCAGGCTATTCGTAATATATCACTTTACACGTATGTAAATTTCTCTCCTGAAGGCGCTTGATTTTATTGTCAGTTTTCGGACCTTGGTTTATTGATGTGGAATGTGGTCTCCTAAGATTCAGTATGATTTGTGTTTTTGCAGTATGATTGGCTTGGCTGCTATGAAGTTAGTGAAAGGAGGCCGTCAAGATGTAGATGTTCCAGGCATCAATATACCGTAAGTAACGCATTAGCTCTACCAGCTTAGTTTAGAATCAATCTAAGTATTCACAAAAGACATAGTTACTTTGTTGCTATTATACAATCTATGAATGGACTACTCAAAAACTAGAATGGTTCCTGATTGTCTCTTCAAGGCCACTAGGTTACTCCCAACCAGTTGCTATATTGGAAAGATGGGTCTCTTTTATTTCGAAGGCAAATTTCTATTACGTTCTTCACAGCATGAGCATCTAGATTTGGTGAGCAAAGATGGGCAATAGAAGAGTTTACTTTTTGAGGACATCCCCTAACCTTATGTGAAAACAGTAACATCCAGGCAACGACCACTGGATTTAACCCTTTAACCCCTAGAGGCCCCAGTGAAATCTCAAAATCGCCTAAAATCGTTCATAACAATTCAGCAGCTTATTAAAGAAATTCTGTACCTCTGGTGTCTCTGATTGTGCGGATGACATTTTTGTAAAGTTAGGATTGTTCACATAAAATTGAAGTTGTCCCAGTGTCCCAAACCAGAAGATTCTAATGTAAATTTGTATGCTGGTATGATAAAGCAGAGGTGGCTGCCTGGACAAAAAAGTCCTTCTTGGCCTTTAGGGGTTACATACTCTGGAGATATATTTTGTGGTAATTCAATCTAACAGGAGGATGCTTTATTTGCAGAGCCTTGCCAAACCTTTTTGGAGGAGCTGTATATTCTTTCATGTGCCACCACAGGTGTTTTCAAAGGCTTTTTTTGTATTCAATTTGTCATTACCTGCCCTTGGAAAGAGTATTTGGATCTTTCCCACATGACCTAGATGGGATGTTAATCAGTGCTATCTTGCAATTGCATCTTATGTAGGGTTCTTTTGTGCAAGCAAACTGAGAGCTTTTTTTAGATTCCAGTTGCATGTTATGCTGTTTTTCTGTCCTTTGATGATTGAGCCTTGTTTAAAATGTATGCAGTTTACCTGGCATTATTACCCCAATGCGAGATAAGTCACATCTACAACGTATACTGGCATTTGCATTCGGGAGTGTCATTTTGGTGTACTTGCTGCTCTTTATCACCAGCGGACTTGCCTTTGGTACATAACAAGTTTGTTCCTATTTCAACTGTAACTTCTAGATGTGTCAGGATGTTCAGAACAGAAGAGACTTTATTCCTATGACTACATTTCTGGCCTGTATAATTGTGGTATGCAGTCATTTCTAATTAAGATTATTTTTGTGCTTTTGCAGGATCCAACATCATGGATCCACTGACATTCAATTTTCCCCCAGAACGTATCCACAATGCTTTATCCTGAGATTTCTTTCAACAGTCAAAATGCCTGGGTACAAGTTCATCTTGCTCAACAATCAAATATGAAGTTGGCTCCAGTGGGAGAGGTTGTCAATCTTATAGCTGATCAAACCCATGTCTGAACTTACTAAACCTCAACATTTTGTGAACAATTTATACAATGTTCTAATGTGGAACTTCAGTGTTTTTATGCATCTACTTAGTATGGTTTTCAAGAATGGAACTTGTCAGGAGATATTGCTCTAAGTTTGTGGAGAAAGCCATTACTTTGAGCAATTTAATTTAACTTGAGCCAAGACACAAAAAGGTTATATCTGCAAGTTTTACAAAACTGGTTGGTTATTTATTTGAGAATCAGTCTGTGACCTACATCCAGTGCAATTGTGTGGTATTTCCTGAAGTCGGCTTTGTGATCCATCATGTGATCCAATTGTTTTTAAAGGAACAAAAATTGAAGAAACTGCAGAATTCCTTCACTAATGCTTTCAGAATATGGATTCGTGGGAGATATGCTTTTCCTCTTTCCAGGTTTGTCCCATATGTTTTGGTTTTTAATTGCAAATGCATCCAGTGATGTACTGTTAAGAGTAACTATATGAAATTAGGTAGCTACAGAAATTTCTTTTTTATTGACTGATACATTTAAGTCACCCCAAGACAGAAGAATAACATGGTGAGTGTGCAATAGAAGTTTTAGGAAAACCCAGATGAAATTAAGCATCATGACTTTTGTGGGCTGCCAGTGTTTACATTGTCCTCCAGCTTTCCCATGCTATCCATCACTCTTCGCAACAATCTTGACATTTTGATGCAACATGTGTCGCAGAAAGGTAACATCCAGATCTGAATGGCATTACTTCTGCAAGCAATCAATATCTCATTTAGCACAATCTTACATTATGTGCACCCATATTCTGGAAATAGTTCCATGGATGATTTCAAGGTTTAAGTCAACATATACTGACATCCTATCTTTTGGCAGTGAGGCGAGGACCAAGTACTTCAGATACAGTAGTTCCGAATTCGTTGCGGAAAAATGAGTATAGGCGAGTGATGCTCACGTTGCTGGCGGTGGTACCTTCCACTGTGCTCTGTTATATTGCCGAGGTAATGCCCATTCCCTGTCCCAATTTCTGAAACCAATAATTGAGCGATCTTGATGTTGAAATTTTGAAGGATCAGGGAAGTGTTTGATCATGTGCTTCTTCAAGGTTTAGGACTTAAAATCAAACAGATACACAATCATAAAATCAAACAACGGAATGCTTCCAATAATCAAAGAACTCAGCTGACTATTGTGAACTAGGTAATGGATGCAAGGAGCCCTGGTGCAGGTTGAAGTAGGTGCCCAACCTACCTCACTACCGTAGTGGCGAGAAAGGGTCTTGAGTGCCTACTACAGCTGATGGGTGGGTGACACATGTCCTTTATCGGACATAGTGGTCAGGCCATGTGCCTCCCAGTATCCTCTCTGGAAAAGAGGACATTCATACAATTGCTCAGCCATAGATTACTACGAATTAGGTCATAGATGCAAGAGCCCTGCCATATGTAGTCGGTAGTGGGTGCCTACTCAGCCGATAGCAGGGCCGCATGTGTCCATTACCGGATTAGTGGGCAGACCATGGCAAGGCCATCCATTACTGATGATTATTTGCCTCCTCGTATGCTGTAATAGATGCACCATAAAATCGCTTAGCCCAAACACTAAGAACTAGGAACTAGGAAATGGATGTGAGGAGCCCTGCCACATGTCGTAGTAGGCGCCAAAGCTACGGGGCTGTGGTACGACCATCACTACACATACTGGCAGGTCCTCACATGTCCAGTAGCGGACACAATGGTCAGACTATAACCATGGCAGGGACATCAATTATGGATGATGTGCCTCCTTGTATCCAATCCAGAACAGACCCATCACCAAAATTGCGCTGTCTGGCCACTATAGTCAATACTCCAGTTCAGTATTCTTGAACACAAAATTGTCATCCCTAACAGTAGGATTCTTTACTGGCATGGCAGCATGCAGATATCTCAGTGGATGAGCTAGTTGGCTTCACAGGGGCCTTTGCTGGATGTGCTGTGATGCTCATCATTCCAGCCTGCTTAGTCTACTGCTCCAGAAGGTACATCTACTTTATCTAGACTATCTCTTCAGTCAGATTTATTGCATGAGATTCTACACTAGTCAACTCCAGATACAATTCTAGGCCTTGGATTGGCTTGGGAATCCTCTCATTCGATTACCGATTGTGAATCATGAAGATTGTCATATAAAGTTTCAGATTCAGATTGGAGATGCAAAAATGATAAAGAGTCTAAATTGCAAATTATATTACTCTTTAAAGGATCACAAGCGTGTCTGTTGTGATGTCTATATTCTGAGTACATAGTGCAATCTTACGATGACACGTGTTTTTTTGGTGTTTGTTCTTAACTCTTAAGCCTTGCCATATATCACTTAAATATACGATTAAAGAAGAGTGACCACATAAGGCCCACATCCTTAGTCTTTCTTGCACTAGGATCTTAGCTAGTCACCATTATTGGTCTGGTATATAGGTTAATGCATGGTATCAATAATGAATAACATCAGCAATGGTATCAAAGAACCTACCCATGGGTATCAAAATTGTAATCCCAGTCAAATATTGACATTTGGTGGGTATGTCAAGGTGAGAGAATCTTTGGACACCGGAATTTTTACTTGGGTCAATACCATTGTAAACCATATTGATACTAGGGCGAATTTGGTATGTATGAAAGTTCTTACATGTTATAGAGATCCGAATGGTATCGAAAACAGAAATACCGTCAAATGCCCATACCCTACTGGTATCAAGAAAGTACTAAATCCTCATTATGGATACCGAATGGTATAAAAAAAGATGATACCAGATCAGCACTGGTAGTTACGTGCTTTACAAATATACTCAACAAACATGTGTTACCCTGTTGCAGAGTAGGAGGGAATGGTATCAAATTACTTCAATCACTTGTACAGAGTGTCGTTTACAGGTCCTTTGTAACCTGTCAAGTGCGTACCTTGAGGGTGTCAAAATGTCTGCAAGTGTCTGGATGTTAATCTGAAGTGTTTGTTTTTCTGAATGCAGAGTTTTTGCAGAGGCCTATTCTGCAGCATGGGACCACCAGAAAGGTGCCTCAAAACTTACCGTCCCCAAGAATATCCACCACTCTCCATTTGGTGGCCATTTATGGGTATTTGCAATCCTAGCATGGGCAGGTTTGTCACTAGTATTCAACACATTTGAGGAGTGGGAGAAATCTCCTATTCCATAAAGTCTTCTGTTATTCTCCTTGATAGATATTGTTATCAGACGAATTTACACCCACCAAGTTATATGTTTACCTATTCTTAGTCAATTTCAAACAATGATTGACCTGACTTGTCTTCATAACACAGAAGGAATGTGCATTGATGCTTACTTGACATCACATAAGGCTGGAGCCATTTGCACGGGTCATTTGATGAACAGTTTGTCATACCCTCCTGCCTCCGCATAATCAACTCGTAAACAACTGCAACGAGTAATTAGTATGGATGGTAAAGCATGCAGGTGGCAAGATGAAACCTAATCTCAGAAATTATAATCTTCAAGCTATGTCTGTGCTTTGTACCCCATCCAATCATAAATTTGTGCAACCTCAGAAGTGTTGTGGTCCATTCTAATTAAACTTCTAAGTGTAGATGGAAGGAGATGTAGGAATGTGCAAAATTATATTATGGAGAGATACAGTAAATTGCAATGAGAAACCTAACTTCCGAAGTATTTTTGGGGAATTCACAATAAGGGGGCAGTGGCAAGAATATGAATGTCCTATCTTCTGCCTGTATTGTTGCCCTGTGCATGTCATTATTTAAGAGGACAAAAGCTAGACATCTATCAAAGGCATCTTTCAAAGGCTCAGACCTTCAGAAAAGACCAGGTTTCCACAAAAATTTAGCTAAATTAATATATTTAATTATTAGATTCAAATGTACGTATCTTCATTTATACGGCAAAGTTTTCAAACTTGGTTAAAAACATGTGACCTTTGGTAAATTTCATGGTGGTGGATCATGTGGAGAGTATTTTTCAGAGCCGATGCCCATGAAGGTCTGCCAATACACTAGGTACTCAAAACTCGCCACATACAATGAACAGCAAGAACTAACCACTAGTTACAGATAAACTGGTTGAGTTTGAGAAATAACTGGTTGACGTTCAAGATTTCAGTAAAATTACCTATCTTTTTTGAAGGAATCTATGGAATATATCTCCAATTAATAAATAAATAAAAGAAAGATCACAACAAAGTAACCGGTTGGACTTGAAAACACTAGGATCTTGACTGACTATGACCAAAAATCTCCCTGGACACTGTCCACAGATGTGTTTTTCACCAACTAATCATAGAAACAATTATTACATCCACATTGCATGCAAATTGTCCTCAAATTTCTAATTTCTACAAATAATGATCCAATAATTTAAAAAACCCTACACCTATACAAGCATAAATTTAACACACGGGCATCCAATTAAAAAAATTTGGGCAACTTTAAAACTTTCTAACTTTAGAACCATGCTTGGAAAAAGATCGGTGCTTCAAAAAGATTTAGGGCAACACTACCTGAAAAGTACATACAGTCATAGGGTATCTTACGACCATGGACATATGAGCCTTGCTCATAAAATAGTTTTCGTGTGGTCATTCGTACAAACCATGCACGTTGAATGTCAATCCCTTCAACAAAAACAAGGAAATTACGAAAGTAGTTGGTAGGTGCCACTTATAAACATATTGAAGAGGTAGTTATTTCCTGCATCACTAACTTGTAGAGACCTCTTGGGATTTCAAACCCGGACCTCCCTGATGATAAACCATGGCACAAACTGAGCAACTTACTCAGCCTCAAGCTGCCAGCCCCATCTCCATCCACCTAACCCTTTAGCACCCCACCCATGCCCCCCCCTTTCTCAAATCACTCACCTAATTAATATCTTGATTGCTTGATAATTACTCCTTTGGTAAGATGACTTCACAAAAGCGCAAACACAATTTCATCAAGGTTTCAAGCTACCTAGTTCATTAACCTTCCAACCAATGTTACTAGAGTGTTCTACCAATTTAATGAACCTTCTAAATTAGTTCATGGTTCTTCTAAACCGACTTGACATGTGGCACACCTCAATTTCAAGATAGTGGAACGACCTTTAGCAACTTCATGAAATAGAACAAGCATTTGAAAATGTTGGACACATCTACTTCCGTTTGCCATCATTATATAGTCCATTTCTCAATGTTGCAAAATGGGCATTTGGACACATCAAAAGCCATGTCCAATGGAATGATCTCCAAAATTATCAAACATTATTAGGTCACATTATGATGTACAAGCAATCACTATAGACATTGTGATTATGGGTACCTAATTATGAAAATTTTCACAACATGTAATGAAATTGGTCAAAAGTTCAAATTAAATTGGTTGTCTATATAATGAACTTGGTCAACCATTCTAGGCTCAATAGTCAATATAATTGGGGAGACATGTACGACCAATTAATGAATACAAGGCTCCTAAATATAATAATGAATAAGATTTTTCATATGAGCTCCAAAAATGATGAGGAAAGTGGTTACAACCTTGATTTTGGATGTGCTAAACATCTCATACAAATCACGTGCTTGTCATATCCTTGACGAAGTGGGTTAGTTAGAAAAAGTAACCATTTAAGACGCTTTCCCCAACTTCCAAGAAGAAGGATTTGTTGTAATGTAGACAGGTCTTAATTGCTTATCTTTTTTGACTACCCCACTTCTCCTCGGATATGAAACACGTGATTAGTACAAGATGGTTAGCAAATCCAAATCAAAGCCATAGCCACTTTCCTCGTAATTTTTGGAGCTCATATGAATATCTTATTCATTATCAAAGCAAAGATTCTCATGCTCATTAAACAATGATATACCTCCCCCCAATCATGTTGACTATGGAGCTTAGAATGGTTATCATATTTTGAGCACACATTCCAACCTCTTTTAGACACATGTCTTTTTCGTGTCCATTCTTGGAGCCACACCAAACCACTCAAATATAGGTGTCCTAATAAGAGAAGTACACCATTTATGGTATTTAGGGTCACATACACTACTTGCAAAGCACCTAAACTAGGTGCCTGGAGGTCTCAAAGCGTCCCGTCCGCTAATTGCCAATACGATACTACTCGTCAACATAAGTAACTTGACATTTCTGAGTGAATTTGTTTATGCAGTATGACATTTAGCATAGCACATTGGGATACTTGAGGTGATAGTTTTGCATTGTAGTGTGCAAGGGGAAGATGCTATTGAGCATACTCATGGCAAGTGTCATGTGTTTACATATTAGGAGGCAGGGGGAAGATGGTCTCCAATATACTAATGCCAAGTGTCGTTTGCGTACACTATAGCCAACTTGTGGTCCATTTTGTAACATGGACATACACCTCATAACATTACTAAACATATTCATACCAAGACAATAATAAGCACACTTCAACACCAAGTGTCATGTGTTTACATTTTAAGAAGCCGGAGGAAGATAGTCTTGAATATACCAGTGTCAAGTGTCGTTTGTGTACATTGTAGTCAACTTGTGGTCCATTTTGTAACATAGACATACACCTCATAACATTACTAAACATATTCATACCAAAACAATAATAAGCGTACTTCAACACCAAGTGTCACGTGTTTACATTTTAGGATGCGGGAGGAAGATTGTCTTGAATATACCAATGTGCAAGTGTCATTTGTGTACACTGTAGTCAACTTGTGGTCCATTTTGTAACATAGATATACACCTCATAACATTATTGAACATCATCATACTGAAACAATAATAAGCACACTTGAATGTCAAGTGTCATTTGTGTACACTGTAGTCAGCTTGTGTTCCATTTTGTAACATAGACATACGCCCTCATAACATTACTGAACATATTCATACCAAGACAATATTGAACGCACATCAACGCCAAGTGTCATGAAGTGACGATATGGATTAAGTTGTTGATTGTTAATTTAATGGAGCATACGTGTCCATGAAATAGGGTAAATAACACTATTATGCATGTGACACTAAATACCAATAACGGCGTAGCCCAAGACATAAGGGTCGTCTACCTTAGGCAAAGAAGGTGGGGGTTTTTGCGAAAACCTTTGGGCGGTGCGGTGTTGTTGCTGTGTGTGTGGCTATGGCGCCGATAGGAGCAGTGGCCGCGTCCGTGGTGTCCGCAGCCTCGCCCTCCCGCTGCCTCGCCTCCTCGCTCTGGGGCTCGCGGAGGAGCTTACGCAACTTGCATTCCAATGACGCCCTCTGCGCGCACCTCAGTCGGTCGTTACATCCCCTGCCTCGCCACACAGGTTTTAGGACTTCTCGAACTCACAAGCCGGGGCCGCTCTTGATCCTGGCAAAGAAGAGGTCGGGCTTCGCAGAGCTTTTTCTCAACAAAAGGTGCGTCGCAACCACAAGATGGGTTTTTGCAATTTCTTGAAGACACAGAACCATACTTCAGGGCGCCTTGTAGCTTTAGTTACTGTTGCAATTTTACAAGGTGTTATGCAATTTTTGGCAATGGTCCACATTATCACTCTGTAGAGGAGTTTTGAGAGGGAGATTCGAGGCGCTGTGTTTTCTTCGAGCAATTATCAGAGTGCATAATTATTATGTGGATTAGGGAGTGAGCGTTCTGGAGGAGAGAATGCAAATTGGATGCCAATTTTATCATGTGGAGGAGGAGGAGTTGGCTTATGGTGGACAAAATTGCAGAGCAGAGCAGCAGGAGAAGGAGGTGGAATTGTCTCGGCGACCTAGGTTAACGCAAGGCAAAGTGTCTCCTCGCTTGGCAGTTCCTAAGGAAATCGCTCGTCCTCCTTATGTTAATTCCAAGAAAGCACCTGCGTTCCTTGATGATTATCAAATACAAAATGCTGAGGGAATAGAGCGCATGAGGGCCTCTGGCCAGCTTGCTGCACGAGTCCGAGATTATGCTGGAACTCTTGTGAAGGTCAGCTTCTTGTTTTATTGCTGGTCCACTATCTAATATACATTCTGGAACGGATGAATGTCAAGGGTCCTTGGGAATTGACACAGTCGCCATTCCAAAGTTCTAAAACAACCGGCCGACGATGGCGGCATGTTGGGCCGATGGTGCAGGGATGACCTGGAATTTTTTCATATGCACGTGTAATAGGTCCAAAATATACATATACTTGGGGATGGCTTAAGCCCAATACCTTAACCTGGATCCCATGGGAACTCCGAGTTGAGCCGCCTGCCGAAGGCCGCAATAGCGCTTGGATAGGTGACATTCCTAGCAATTAATTCCCACCACTATGGTCCACTCAATCATAGTGAGAGTATCCTGGTGAAACGGATATTTTCAACCAACCATGTGGGAACCTGGGGGCTTGCGCCTTATTGAGGGAGATTAGGATACCCGTTCAAGGTGTTTACCCTTAAAAGGGGGCAGGAGTCTTCAAGGTCCCTCTAATCCTCGTGATGTCTATTTTGGAATGACATGTACAATTAGACTAATCTGAAGATGAAGCAACACCATATTTCACACTGGCATCGGAGTCATCTCCCTCTCTAAGTATACTTTAAGTTGTGAATTTCTACTTACCCACTTCTGATGTCAAATTCTCTAGCATTTGCATATCCCCTGTAACACCTTTAAGTTTGATGTGGCGGTTGCAGCCAGGTGTGACAACGGACGAGATCGATAAGGCTGTTCATCAGATGATCATCGATGCTGGTGCTTACCCTTCTCCTCTCGGCTACGGTGGCTTTCCCAAGAGCGTATGCACTTCTGTGAATGAGTGCATCTGTCATGGCATTCCTGACTCTCGTCCTCTCCAGGTTTGTTCCCCTGTGGACCTGCACATGAACTTCAAAATAGTTTCAAGGACCTAACAAGTTTACCTAATGATCTCAAATTCAAGTGCAGAAGTTCACGATGGCCTTGATACTAGAACATTGGTAGGGATGGATGCTTCCCTTAGTAAAGGGAGGAGACCATGGAAGTGTACGTGTTTAATGACGCATGACCTTACTGCACATGTTTTATTACACGGGAAGCCTATGCAAAGGGCTTGTCTCCAACCTTCTCATCAAACATGAAGGTTATCACATGTTTGATAGCTTTCAGTTCTGTCTTCTTGTTAAAAGTGGGGAGGTCTGTGCAGGATGGAGATATTGTCAACATTGATGTAACAGTGTATTTAAATGTAAGCTTTCTTCTCTTGCAATCTTCTTATGAACTGTAAAACTCAACTTGAATTCTACTCTCCAGCAACATTTGTCTCCCAGTTTTTCTCGTAAACCTCAATATTACACTTCTGTTGAATAGAAGGATACCAGACAATTATGTGGAGCTGGAGAAATGTTTATTGTTTGTCATTCTTTGCAACAAAGTCATTTAACAAGGTCATGCTGATTGTAAGGGTGTAGCAGCAATTTTCTTGTGGCCGGTTGTTTGTAAGTATGAGTGTGCTTTTACATTGAAGTGATTTTGTAAAGACTATTTTGAGTTTTCTATACTCTGAAATATGTTGGTAAATTAAGTTCTCTGGCCTGCTCTCCAGCTTGTACGACATATCTTACTCATATGAACGGTGTTGTGAAGTTTTAAATGACCTCAATTTCGTGACATGATGAATGGCAGGGCTATCATGGAGACACTTCAAAGACTTTCTATTGTGGGACTGTGGATGATGACGCTAAACAATTAGTTGAGGTGGGTAACTGTTTACATGACCTCTTGAAACTCTTCCCTTGGATTATTTTCATACATCTGCTTTTACTTGCCCTGCTTTGACATGCCTATTGGAAGGTTTGTCCCTCCACACTGTTTTTTGATCTGAAGACCACATTCTAGTTCCTAATACAAATTTAAGGTGAATGCAATTAATTGTTCTACCCTTTTCCTTTTGGGGGCTGGAGGTGGGCATTAAGTGACTATTACAAGGCTTGCAAGATTGTCAAAGTCTTAACAAGTGGATGGGGTTCAACCTGTAATGATGTAACTTACATTCCAATTGTATTTCTTTTCTCAGGGATATATATGCAACTCTGATCCTTGTAGCTGCACTGGTGTAATGTTTGCAGGAAGAGTATTGTTGTTTCATCATTTTGAGAGGATGGAGTGTATATTTTGTCTTCTATTTTCAACAGGTCAAAATTTTTCATGCTCTTAGTGCTTAAGTTTATTGTTCTTATCGTGGCATGTACAGGTGACAAGGGAAGCTCTTGATAAAGCAATTTCCATCTGCGGCCCTGGTGTAGAATTAAAGAAAATTGGCCATACTATCAAGTACGTTGCTCTTTTCAACCTATGTTTCCCTTGTGGCACTGCATATGCGTTTACTAATTAAATACATTTCAAGCTGAACTTGCTGAGGGCGTTCTATTGTTTCAATTGCCCAGCTACAATTGATGGATATGAACTTCAACATTCTTACCACTTTGAAACAAAGCCATCACTATCTTTTTATCTGCTCACTAAATATTCCCATGTGGGTATGCTTTACTGTATTTGGTGTTTATAGGTCAATTATCGTTAATTGATTGAATAGCCCATGAGTTGAGGCATTTATATTCCTAATCATCAATTAAAGCCAAAAACACTACCTTAGGCACTATCCAAAATCGTTACCATCTTAAGACACAACTAGATGATATTTTTCAAAGGGCAAGAATTGTAGAAAGTAATTCTAAACTTCAAGCTTTTGAGCAATTCAAGTATCAAGTGTTTGATTAACTCGACATTAAGCATTTCATATTTATAGGCTGCTGAGATCCCTAACTTCGAAGGACCTTCTGTAATCCAAAGTGGTCTGAGCATCTATGAAGAATTGTTCAACAACTAACTCTGGTATTGTGTATGTCTGGTCATTGCAGTGACATAGCAGACAAGTATGGTTATGGTGTTGTAGAGCACTTTGTAGGTCATGGTGTTGGTGCTGTGTTCCATTCTGGGCCTTCAGTCCTTCATGCACGTAAGTTCTCTCTGTCCTGCAACGTAGCTCCATCAACTCTACTTCTGATGATATAGTAAGATTTGCTAGTAGTCTCACTCCATAAAATAACCACATGGACACTCATGGAATTTGTCACATCTTTCAAGAAAGTGTTGTTGTCACTTGCATACTTAACACAGTAATGTGACCATTTACATAAAAACTGACACACTAATTGCGTAGTGAGAGTATCAATCATTTTTTTAAAGGCATTATGTTTGGTGATGACAGGTAACAATCAACCAGGGCGAATGGTAGTTGGACAGACATTTACCATTGGTAGGCCATCTCAAGTTTTGGACATGTTTTTATTGGATAATTTGCATTGCACAAATGGAATATGCTCGTGTTTCTTTTTTATTAGGCGAGTGTTCAAGGGCATGTCTGGTAGGTGGAAATCTCCTCCTAAAGCAGTAGCACTAGGAGAGACGTTTTTTGTGTGAAATTAATGCAGATCAAAATCTCCACTCTTTTCTCAGTGGTGACACAAAAAGTAGACACTGACAGGATGGCAATGGTGCTATGCAGAGCCAATGTTGACACAAGGGAGCATAAGGGATGTGATGTGGAATGATAACTGGACAGTTGTGACTGAAGATGGCGGTCTATCCGCACAATTTGAGCATACACTGTTGATCACTGATTCGGGTGTTGACATCCTCACATTATAACAATGCTCTTCTGTGTACATTTGTTGCCCCTTTGTCAACACTATTTTTTGGGTTGGATCATTTATACTTTTCTACAATAAACTTGTAGCTAAACTGGCTACCAAGTTTCATGTTATTCTTTTCACTAGGATAGCCTGCAACCCGACACGCTAATCAATCTTTTTGGAAATACCTTCTTCCACAGGATATTTGTGTATATTTCCTCAAATCAATCCATGTATCATGGCACACCCATGGCACAATCCCTTTGCCTTCATTTTTCAAAAGAGATAATGTTCAGGTGATATTTCATAAACAAATGTTTTACTTTTTGATGATGGGCCTTCTGATGTTTGTCAGATTAAGTGACATGAAGTGTTCCATATTAGTGGAAGCAGTACACCTTTTATGGTATTTAGTGTCATATGTGTAATTGTGTCATTCCCTATTTTGAGGTATATGCTAGGTTCCACTAATGATCAACAACTTCACTGTTAGTGTCACCTCAGGACATTTGGTGTTTCAAGTGTGCTTATTAATGCCTTGGCATGAGTATGTTCAATACATAGTGTTATGAGGCGTTTGCCTATGTTACACAATGGTCTACAAGTTGTCTAAAGCGTACACAAATAACACTTGGCATTAGTTTGCTCCAGAATGCCTTCATCTTGCATACCAAAATGTAAACAAATGACACTTGCCATTAGTGTGCTCAATAATATCTTCTCCTTGCATCTTGTAATGCAAAACTACCTTCTCAAGTATCCCAATGTGCTATGCTAAATGACATAATATGAATAAATCTTTGCTTTACAAAATTACTTATGTTGACAAATAGTATCATATTGGTAATTAGCGGACGTGACACCTTGAGACCTCTAGGCATCTAGTTTAGGCCCTTTGCATTTAGTGTACATGACACTAAACAGCATCCACGGTGTAGTCCAAATCCATTTTAACTTTGTTAGTGACAATGATGATATTGTCAACAACTCTTCACAAAATTGTGGAAGTAAGAAAATCGTTGTACTATTGAGGTTCTATTTGCACTTATTTTATATTGGATTTCACAATCATGGGGGTGGGTTCCTATTTGGGTACCATAAAGTGTCTAACTTAAGGTGGTACCTGGAGTCTGGATAATGAGGGCCACTTCACACATGAGCGAAGAGCCGTGACCATGGGATTGTGAGAGCCCAAAAGAAAGTGTCCAAAGGCCATCCCAATACACCTTCAAAATCATGTAGCGTGGTCACAAATCCTCAAGTGTAGTGTGGAGTCATATGTGACCAGGCCCTCAACCAAATGCTATTTCAATGAATTTCTATTCATGCAGGTCCTCACACATGATAAAATAGAATAAATCAACGGTTGTGAGCATTCAAAGTGCCATGGTCTCCCGGTTTTGTGTTAGGCCTACCTCCAAGAGGTGGTTTTTGAAAATAGTCCAAGTGGCCATGAAACATGATCCACTTGATGCCATGTAGGAATCCATGTAGACTTTACATCCATCTTGCATTCACATAATCAGAGTGCTTGAAGTGTAATGGTAACGGGCTATCAGTCTCGTGTATGAAGTGGCCCTGAATTGTACATTACCATTGATTGATGTTTGATTCACCACTTTGAGCGCCAAAAGCTAATCTCCACATTGGATTGAACATGGTCTTGACCAATGTGTATATGGTACATAGCAAAATACTTCCAAAATTTAATTATTTTGTGTAGAACAAGACAACATCTATAGTGTTATTGTGTGAGGACCATGCCGCATATAGGCCCAGGGGGTGGACTCTTCATGCCACGTATAAACTAACGTGAGTGAAGAAAGGGGTATTATTTGAGGCATTCACATACGTTGTATATATAAGGGAGAGGTATTGTTTTTTGTAGTGCGTACATTTAAACAAGCTATTAAGAATTTTGAAGTATAGGTACAAAAGAGGGCCCTAAGGCTTAGAGAAACAATTGATGATAGATGTGCTAATTTCATCTAGTTTTTGTTCTCATCCATTGTTGTGATATGGTAATTTTCCAATGACTACCTTGTCCATTCTTGTTAGGTTTTGCATTTAGATTTTAGGTTTTTCCAAATTGGGGCAAAGTGGATGTATATGAATTAACCAATCATAATGAATGATGGATTTAGATGCTATTATTGCCTTAGCTTCAATGACATGTGTTTTAAGTCAAATTACTACATGTTACATCCTGTGGATTGACAAATCCTCAATAACTTTCTCATTGGAAAGTGCCAATCACTTGTGTATATATTAAGGTTTTTCTTAAAATTATGTATGTAGTGGAGGCATTTTATCACAATAAATTAAAAAAGTTTAGTATAAATACTTCAATCCATTTTCAAGCCTAAAATTTGTACTATACATTTGTTTTTGATTATAAATTTCTCATGTATAGGGGTTTTTATTTCATAATCACCTATGCACGTCATTTAAGTTTCCAATGAAGAGTCCATCCCCCCGGGCACAAATGAGTTACCAAACCCCAACAAATTCTTTAACCCAACTTACTTAGTTAACCCTATCATAAGATAATCTCTATGTAGAATTCATGTTATTCATGTCTACATGTTTGTGTGTTCTCTTTAAGCATGCTTCATAGTCATATTACTATGGGTGGAAAAATAGTGTGGAAATAATTACCACATGCCAAACTAATGTTCTAGTCAAGGTGGAATTTAATGTGGGTCCAAGACCCTTGGGTCTTCCCCTATTTCTTCATGAAGACTTCTGACCAACACATTGAACATTATTTATCGGGCAAAAGTAGCACAAAGTAAAATAATCACCCATACTTAGTTCCTAGAAAACATACAACATTTCTTCGCTGAAACATATTAACAAGCATTGTAAAGTCTTGAACAAAGATGTTACTTAAAAATGGACTGCACCATCAATACACCTATAGTTACTTAACAGGTGTATTCAGTGTGGCTTCTCATCACTTTGTACATTTTTTTCCAGCACTAGAGATCTCTTTGCACTACGTGTCTCCTCAAGCCTTTTACCAACTCTTCACATTCTTCACTCCGAAACACGTGATAAATTCACTTCTTCACCTGGATTCATCACTCAAAGCCCTTGTCAAGTTGGGGGTGGAGACAAAGTAGATATAATAGAGAATTTTCTGATGTACAATCTACAGCTCTCCAGAGACAATCTCAGGCGGGAGGCTGACATCCATCACCCCTCTGCAAGTGATTATGTGCCAAGCCTCCTTTAGCACAATGCCAGTCACTTCAACTGACCGCCATGAAAACTCCAGAAACCCAGGTTGTCTGTACTTTGTGAACCGCCAATCCTTTCGAGCAATGCGCCTCATGACTGGTGTGTCCAGACTCTCTGGTTGGCACATAACACAACACACTTTGTAAGAAACTCAATTGAGCATGTGCCGTCCTGGCCCATTGCACTTGTGCATATGAATTGATGTCCAAGGTCATTCTTGGAACTTCACAACCAGGACTAGGAGCTGTGTGCTCGGAGATCTTGCAAGCACAGTTTGAAAGGGAGCCTTTCGAACGATTATGTCATGGTGGCTTTGACTCAACAACGACGATATTGTAAATGAGACTGATTTATGATATATAACTTGCTTTCATCTGGTAACTTTTGGGATTATTGGAGCTTTCGAAGCTTCAAAATGTATAGTAGACTAGTTTGGGTCCGTGTCGTCTTGACTTGTTGCACATGTGCATATGAAAAAGTGTCCCATCCTGCACCGTTTGTGCAACATGCATGTCATCTTGGAACTTTGGAATGGTCACTGCATTAACGCCCATGTGCATCTTACAAAAGATACAAAATGTAAAGTAGACTACACTGATTATCTTAATCAGTGCATGTTACTATTCGGAGTTATGCAATGCAATAATGGCTTACCCAAGAGTTCAATTTTTACTAACAAAAGCTCAATAGGTTGTTCGGACATTATAGAGCATAAATGACTTTGCTTGGTAGAATATTACATCCTCATTAAATAATTATAGGACTCCGTAACTCCAAATAGTAACATGCACTAATTGGGTTAATCAGTGTAGTTTGGGCCCGTGCTAATCTGGCCCTTTGCACCCGTGCATATGAATTAATGTTCCAAGCTGCACCATCCGCTTAAGCATGTTGCAAACTTCAAACCACAGCGACTACATCAACAGACATGTCCCCTCACCGTTCCAAAGTTCCAAATTTACAGACTAATTTGAGCCCATATTTGCCCAACTTGTTGCGCCTGTGCATATAAATTGATGTCCCAAGCCAACCCTGAGCTGTCCACTCAAACATGTTGCCATCGACAACAACTTGTATTGGAACTTTGGAATGGGGTTATGCGTCATAACTCGTTTGCCCTTGCTGTTCCACAATTCCAAATATATAGTACACTAGTTTGGGCCCATATCGTCCTGACCCGTTGCCTCCGTGCATACGAATCAGTGTCTTAGATCGTCCATTGAACATGCCGCCATTGACAGCAAGCTGTCTTTGGAAATTTGGAACAACAAATACGTCAACGCCCATGCCACTCTCACCATTCCAAAGTTCCACAATGGATAGTAGGTTCAGCGTACAGCACTCATGTACAAGCAACAACACAACAAAATGTATATATTTATATACCACTTTGACTCTCACTAGACACCAATTCATTGCGTGACTAGACACTTACCAGCCCACATTCGCTTATCCTTGGCTTTACGGCAAAATGGACGAACTCCATCCCTCTTGATTTCCTCTTGTAACAGTCGCCACTCCCCGTCCCTTTCTTGTTTTGTCACAAGTTTCGACTTTGAGACCTGTGAGCAACGAAATCACAGTTATTGTAGGTCCAGTAACCTGACAACCATTATCAATCCTAAACTCACGCTAAAATGACCACGTGTATAATAAGGCATCATCATGCCAAATAGGTGGCAACTAAAATGCCCACATGCTCACCCAAATAGCAGTTCTGAAGATTGAGCATACCAGAACTATGTAGAGAAAATGTAGAGATTTCAGAAAGAAAAAAAATTTGAGCCTTACTTGTTGATACAAAAAGTAGGAAGGTCGAGGATGTCGAGTGAGATTGTGAGAGCGATCCACATCAACAAGTCCAAACTTGGGGCAATAACCATCAGCCCATTCCCAGTTGTCTGAAATTGTCCAATGCAGGTAACCATCAACTGGCACCCCCTGTAATTTCAAATACCGCCCCATTTACTGTGAGACTTTCTGAGCAACAAGAATTGTCTAAGTAGTGCAAAGGTATTTGGTGAAGGTATTTGGTGACTTGTGTCGTCTTTACAAATACTACAGTGCGCCCCCGGGGGGGGGAGAGGGGTTGTTCCTATTTAGGGTCCTATTTAATGCTTCAAACTAAACATTTGAAGCAAAAAAAATAGGATGTTGAAAATCCATGTTGAAAATATACTAGATATATCTCAAGAACAGTCATCAAATGTGCAAAACATCCCATTAATTTGCGCATTACTTCAAAGCCTCTTCCAAATTACCCCTTTTATCTGAAGTGGTTCATATCTCTACAAGGGAGTGACCACCCAGGACAGTGCGATGTATTGATACTTCATTGTGGCTTTAACTGTCCACGAAATAGAAGGCTAATGAAATTCACCTACCCAATTGCTGTCTTACTACAAAACCCTGAAAAATCCCAAATGATGACTAACCTGCTGCCTTGCTGCATGAATAGCCAGCAGATGTTCCAGAAGGTACGGTCGACGGATTATGTCACGAGCATCTGCAAAACCATTCTCAGTGATAATATACCGAAGTTTCGGCTGACGAGCTTTGTAACGGTTATGAAAAGCAACCAAAACTTGGAATAGACCATCTGGGTACACACCCCGCCCCGCTTCGCTATATTCTTCCTCTGGAACCAACATTAACCCAGCTCCTGATAGGATCTCCTGCATCATCCAAAACAGTTCAACCTCTCATAAATTGTCATTTCAACAACAATCAAAAATATTTAACTTCCCAATGCCCTTCCAAGTGGCAGTGGATGGCGTTTGTCAATAACAAGGCCCACTGCAAATATGGATTCAACAGGTCTTATAACAATAATTCCGGTTTCAAGTTTCAAGGGGTGCATAGCAACTGGGTGGTTAGATGCTCACTAAGAATATTAAACTTTTTTGAAGTCATGTGCAACTTTAACAGCTCAAATCAAAGCGTGTTTGAAATAAATTGGAGTACATTCAAACATAAATTGCAGGAGTTGTTCGTCTGAGAACAGTTGTGCTGTAGAGTGAAGAGAGAATTAAGTAAAGGAATCCCTGTGCTTGTAAAGAGAAGACTTGAGAGTAGCTGAACCAAAAAGAGAAAAAAGTCCCAAAGACCTATTGTGGTAATAGATATGGTTAAGACAATTAACATCACAAAAGCATAATGATATACAAAACCACGTTGAAGTTTTCATCGCACCTGGCCATAGTAGTTGATGCCACAATAATCTAGATGGTTTTGAATGTCATCAATCCATTGGAACTCTGTTAACATCCTTGTTACATATACAATTGGGAGATCCAGCAGTCCATATGGTTGTATAACTCCTACATGGTGTGCAACCCCAACAACAGCGTCCAAACCCCTGGATGGAGGCAAAGGTCACAGCTCCACATTAGTTCATCATATAAGCTAATTTCCAGTCAAAGTTCCCTATAATGAAAACTTGATTGTGAGGTCAACATTTTCCATCTTAGATTACAAGGCCTCTTACTACTCTGATGATGCCCAATATCTCATTAGATTAGAGTTATCCGCAACGTCTCTCAAAGAGGCACCAAACTCCTAGTTTTGTGTCTCTTTGAGAGAGTTTTTATTAAGAGCTCGTTAGAGCGTCTTGTGTCAGAGCCTAATTGTGAAAGTAGGGCGAACCTATCAAGCCTTCTCTTTCAATCCAAATTTTTTTTTATAGGAACTTTAGGATCTGCAATAGGGTCTCATCCATGAGTCCTGCAGCGGCGCAGCCATAGATCCAGCCTCAGCCTATGCAAGGCTAGCTTGGCCTACCGACCCTAGCATGACAAGCTAGACACCCAACTTTTTATATCCCAGCCCCACTCTTTTAGGATGTTAAGTTTAAAGGTTATGAAAACTTGGGTGACTTTATGCAGAATCCCTCAAATTCATCTTTTAGCCAACTCACCTAGAGATTGATCAGGAGACATTACAGATAACTCTATTTTACATTAAGATTGAATCAATTCTCATAATTCGTTAGGATTAAAAAAATTCATGTCCACAAGATAGAACTGTAGAGACACGTAAATAGTCACATTTCCTTGTAATGAATGTAGTAATTGAGAGTAAATCAATCCACCTAGTAAATAAATGACACACTCACCCGTCATGGAGAGACTTGTATGCAAGTTTATGAGCTTCTGTGATTTCACGCATAGCGGTGCCATACTGTCCCCATGGTGTGAAGCAGTAGAGTGATTCTAGTTTGGAAGGCTTGTTACCAGGAGGCCAAGTTCCAGAACAATGGCTGAGAATGACGAAAATGTGCGGCTCATTGAAAGTCACCCAATAGTCAACATACTCCCCAAAGTGCTTCTTGGAAAACCTGTGTCATTCATCCTCCACAGAATAAATCTTACGAAAGAAACCTTCTTAACAAAAAAGGATGCTGTCTACTACAGCCCATGGCATCCATTAATACCTAGTCCAGAATGAATCAGACTTAACAGTCTTTCAACATGGACAGAAAGGACAAATGTGGAGGTCGTGGGTATCTCCTTACCTCGTGAAATCATTAAAATATAGTTTAGTTCGAGGATCAACCCATCCTCCATAAGTCACGGCCCACTTCGGCATCGAGTGATGGAAAAGTGTGAGCATGACACGCATGTTGCTCTCCTTTACCTTTTCCAAAATCCATTGGTAATGCTCAACTGCTTCCATGTCCACCTTCCCAACCCAACAGAGTCACCCCTCTTTTCTCATCTTAAATATGACACACTTTTCAGCTCAAAATTTTGATGCTGTGTAGCCCTCAAGGGGCGTTCCTGATTTACTTTATTTGGTTTTATTTATGAGGTACAAGGAGGGATAAGATGCATTGATGACAACCAGAGCCACGACTACCCTACCTTGCCCAACTATGATAAGGTGTAGTTGGGAGTACTTGCAATAGTTGTAGTTTACTTTCCTTGGTTCTAGTTTGTTTGTAGGTACTATGTGGCATCAGGAGAGAACTTCAAGGCCAAAGTATGCGAGAAAGTTTGTAGGAGGCAATTTCTCTTGAACAAACTTTCCACTAGAATGCATAAAAAATTTCTCTCCACTCCAGAGATTGCACCAATAGGAGAGACAATCACTGAGGTCAAATACAACTGTTTCAAATACAAGTGTGTAGTTGTGTGTAAAGGAAAAAGAAAATTGAAAGTGGTCCCGAACGAAAAATACAACCACAATCACTCAAATAGTTGTATGTAAAGGCCCATTTAATCGTTAATCCTTGATCATTAATCCAGGAACTCTTTAGATAACTGTAAAGTCCCAGACACTTATGGAATTCCTGTGAGCTATGAGAATGACAGGTAGGCCCAGTTATTCGTCCATATAATAATATTTAAGTATGAGCACCTATCAGTTACATATATCACTCTGTTGCACATTGCACTGTCGTAAAATGTGTGTGGTTTAAAACATCGAGAAGTCTTAGGCGACAGTAATAAAACAACAAATCTACTGACTTATAGACATACCACATCTTCAATTCCTTTGAGAGGCTCCACTGGCACGATTCGCCCCCAATCGACGCCAAGACGAAAAACAGTTGATCCAGCTTCCTTTGCGAGGTTTATCTCTACCTCGGGATTCGACCAAAAGCGCAATCGTTCGGCCGCAAGAGGAATGTTGAGCCATGCCCGGACATGGGGGTCGTCAGGTTTCTGATATTCCACACATTTGCCACAACCAGCACCTCAGATGCATTAACTGTGATCACAGTTAACCTGTAAACCCTAAACCCTACCTCTTCTTGGTTGAAAAAAACAGAGTTCTACTATATGCGGAAGTATGCTTCATATTAATGAGACTTCCTACGTTAATATCCCGACCCTGAATAAAAGACTAGGTCAACAGCTGGGCAAAGCAACTTCTGTGTTTTGCGTAAGAATGACAAGAGAGTTCACCAGAATGTGATGTATTAGATAATGGCCACTCAGCCGAGCTCACCCAATGCCCAGTATCTAACATAATTTCCATGGGGCAAAGATATGAACAATATTGAAGAACTTTGTAAACAACATATTTGTTGGACTATATACTATTTTCTGAATGAGGTGAGATGTGTTTGAATGTGAGGTTCATCCTAAGAAACTATAGGTGGAGAGCATAATCTCTTCCCGATGGAAATTACGATTTTAATACCACCAACATGCAACCATCACAGTAAGGATATGTGCAGACGCCAGTCGCTACGAATCACCTGTTATGTGATTTATCCTTCAATTGACCAGTGAGGGAGAGATAGCTTACACCAAATAGCCCCAAAATTTTTTGAAGCGTGCCACACGAACATGCAGGTGATGATAGTTCTAGTCAATTGAGAAAATTCACTACAACATAGATTCGGAAGGCACATCAGGAGATTACCGAGTTTTGTGCAAATTCAACCCACGAATCATTCAAATTGTCTTCCACATGTGCAGGAGCTGTCGCTAGTCCAAAGAAGAAATCTGTAGTTGTCGACTCGCAACCTGGATTCCCTCAACCAATTCCATATCAACTCACAAACTCCCTCTGGATGCCCACCAAATCCTCAAATAAAACTGCATAAAAAAAGAATCCACCACTGAATTCCAGTGTAATTTCCAACGGAGGGAGCTCCAACCTCCACTTAAGGGAGTGGCCACTTCCACCTCCACAGATTGCAAACATCCCAGGGTGGCAACTTACACATAATTATTATCAGCCATGGTCAATCATCGTAAGGCATCAAAGTGGAATAATCAGAGAATTGGCAACTTATGCATAATTATTTTCCAGCCATAGTAAGGTATCAAAAATGAAATAGTTAGACAAGTGGCAACTTATGGCATAATGATTTTCAGCCATAGTTAATCACCGTAAGCCATCCAAATGGATTAATTTGGGGATATTCCGCAACGTATGGGATCGTAAGTTTACCTGAGTCGGATGATGTTTGAAGGCCAGACGGGCAGGATTTCTCGACTGATTGGTCAAAATTCGCCAACACTTCGGGGTCCGGAGAAAAGGGCAGCTGCGGCTGGTGCGGCCACAGGATGAGCGGGATCAGAGCGAAACAAAGGAAAAGGTAGGCAGCTGCAATTGCCCCCACACTCATACAGCAAATTCGCACCGCCCTCGCCATAATTTCTGTCGGTCACAAAAAATTATTATTCTCTCCTCGCAAAAGTATTTCAATCCTTGGGGAAAACAATTGAGCTTTGAACAAAATGCCACATCGCAGGGAAATTCTCGCCCAAGAATACAGATACCGAGTTCACCCACACCCCAACGACTAAATCCACTAGGTGATTTTTCCGACAAGATTCGATCGAAATCGCATTTCACGACACAGAAACCAAGAAAGATTGAACCCAATGCTCCTTAACAAAATCTTATGAATCCAACTCTGCAAATCCTATCACGGAGAAGCCCAATTGCCGTCTCTCTTGAGTTTCGATAAACCCAGAATCTTGAAACCCCAAACCCCAGGACCTGAGAATCTGAGTATGTGCAATTGGAGTTAATTCCATCTGACTTCTGTTAAGCTTAGTGTGAATGTGGATTCATTTGATCGATAGGCTGCGATTGAAGGGACGAAGGTGGCTCCACTTGGCATCTACTGCTGCTTCCGACACATGGCTGGATTCATGCCTTTTTGCCTGCATTCCTCAAAATGGAAACTCCAAAGGAAAGGCTTGGCCTATGCTGAACCGACACGTGGCACCTATCTATATGGGAAAGGTTTGAAGACTACACTATATATTGTATTCCATGTTATTATAATGTTTTATGTCACTGTGGTGCCTTTTCAGATGCCACGTCTTATGAATAAGTTTACAAAATGTCATGGATGATTGAAATTTGGATGAAATCTATGCTAATTATTGAACCAAAGTTCTGCATTCTAACCAAACTCTATACTAAAATATTGTCATGGATGATTGAAACTTGGATGAAGAATCACTTGGTAAATGACAGTTATTGCAACATTGTGAATCTATGTTGCCGCAAGATTTTATAACAAGGAATGACAAATAATGTTAGATTTACATTCAGTGTTGGTGAAACTACACAGGCAGTTTCCAATTAGTATTGAGCAAGACAATAGGGCCGGGGATTCGTGGCACTCAAGTATAATCATCCATGCGGATGAAAAAACGCAGGAATCATCTAAATGACTATTTTTAGGTAATTTGATCCCGGAAATAGAGTCAAAGGCCCCGAATTAGTCTAGTGATGTCACATTCGAATGAATCGGCCCTCAACCCCATAGGGGGGCTTTTTTTATTGGAGCCACTTCATCCACGATATCTTGGATGGATGTTCCTTAGTGAGTGCCACGAATCCCCAGCCAGACAATAGAGTTGGGGACACTAAGGGAAGACGATATCCTACCCCATATGAGCCTTTCCAGGAAAGCAGATACGGGCAGGGCAACTGCCCCACAAAGAAATCGGGACTTTCTGGACCCGACCGAAAACTTCTGCCCGCCCCGTCCGACTTCGAAAAAATCATTGCCCTTGCATTCTTGAAGGCCACTTCTTCACAAATCCCATATTGAGTGCACTTCACTTTCAAGGTCCAAAATCCAATATATGTGTTCACTTCCATTGAGTAAATAAGCAATTGATTAGGATTTCATTTTCGAAGTGAAACCATCAATAAAACATGTAATTAACTTGGAAGTAAGAAATATTACAAAATCCTCATTAGCACTGATAAATTTTGTAACTTACCATTGAAAAGGGTCTTTGCCATTCTAAAATGGAACTAAAATTAGTGTTTATTGTTTATAGTATGATTATTTTATAATATTTTAGTTAGTACCTTCTACTTTCACAAAGTATTCATACACACTCAAACTAATTAAGTGTGACTAAATGTAATTAAGTCTAAATTACCGTATTAGAAGGTAATTCAGCGCAAGGCCTAGGTTTCGAATTATTTAAGCCTGATTAAGTGCAATTGTAATTAAGCAATTGTAAACAAGTGTAATGAAGCACATCATTCCTCATATCTGAATTAAATCATGATTAAGTGCATTTTATATTTAATTAAGATTATTTAATTTGATAAGCATATTTTCTGATTTAATTGGGCTTAATTTGTATTAATTAGGATTATTTAGACTTAATTACATTTAGTCACACTTAATTAGTTTGAGTGTGTATGAATGCTTTGTGAAAGTAGAAGGTACTAACTAAAATATTATAAAATAATCATACTAAAAACAATTTAAAACACTAATTTTAGTTCCATTTTAGAATGGCAAAGACCCTTTTCAATGGTAAGTTACAAAATTTATAACCTCAGTGCTAATGAGGATTTTGTAATATTTCTTACTTCCAAGTTAATTACATGTTGTATTGACGGTTTCACTTTGAAAATGAAATCCCAGTCAATTGCTTATTTACTCAATGGAAGTGAACACATATATTGGATTTTGGACCTTGAAAGTGAAGTGCACTCAATATGGGATTTGTGGAGAAGTGGCCTTCAAGAATGCAAGGGCAATGATTTTTTCGAAGTCGGGCGGGGCGGGCAGAAGTTTTCGGTCGGGTCCATAAAGTCCCAATTTCTTTGTGGGGCAGCTGCCCTGCCCGTATCTGCCTTCTTGGAAAGGCTCATAGGGGGTAGGATATCATCTTCCGACACTGAGGGCCACTTCACACACAAGGCTGAAGGCCCCTGACCATGGCAATGTAAGAGCTCCCATTGGTCGAACCGTCCAAGTTCACTTCACACTAGGAGGTGAAGGCCTAAAGGCCCAAAGAAAAGTTCGTAGATAAAAAGTCTACATGGAGTCCTACATGGCAAGTTGTGGATAAGAGTGTATGGTCTACCGGAATTTGCGTCAGGGCCACCTCCAAGAGGTGGGCCTGACGCAAATTGCGGGAGACCATGACTTTTTTCATATTTTTTCCAACAAGACATATTTAAGGACATATTGCAGGGCATATTCCAAAACAAATTCCAAGATAGACAAACACCACCAAGTAATTCTCTTCAATTGATAGAGTTTGAGACATATTATATCAAACCAAATCCTCCCCTCTTTTTCCGCCAACAAAACATACAATGGTCCCGTAACATGGTCCATTCTCACTTCACACTATGCTCGAGGGCCCGTGACTACATAAAACGGCTCTCCCAACACACATGGTACGGCCTTTGGATGAGAGTCAAGGGTCCTCACCATTACAAGGTCAGGGCTCTGGCTCATGGGTGAAGTGGCCCTAAATACAATATTTAGTCTTCTTGACGTAACTGACCCTTATTTGGTTACTTTTTGATGTTATCTACACTAAATAGTCTTATCAGTGTGGGTGGAAAATTAGCATGGAAACAATTAGTGTGGGCCACAATTATTTTCTGGTCAAGGTGGATTTAACGTGGGTCGAAGACCCCGTGTCCTCCCCTAAGTCTTCATGAAGACTTCCGACCAACACTTTGAATATTCGTTATAGGAAAAAGTAGCACAAAATAAATAACCACCCACATTAATTTTGTAGAAAAAAAACAAATAATATGGCCCACACTAATTTTCCTACTTAAAAATTAGCACGGGTTGATGATTAACATGAGCTCTAGAAATTATTTTGGTCCATAATAATAGGACTATTTAGTGTACCTTATACTAAGTGCTCAGATTTACGAGGTTAAAATTTGGGACCCCCATTTAGATGTGCAAATCCTTAGCAAGATGTATGAACATGTAACCTTGATGGATAGACC
Organism: Polytrichum formosum; assembly: GCA_964035585.1. NCBI lineage: Eukaryota > Viridiplantae > Streptophyta > Polytrichopsida > Polytrichales > Polytrichaceae > Polytrichum > Polytrichum formosum. The sequence continues at coordinate 34,300,103 of OZ037938.1, forward strand.
AATTGGTCTAGATAAAACTAAATTTGAATTTTAGAGGTCCTCCCAAAATCCTAGTGGAATCTATCGGCAATCAAGATTGACTTTGTGTTTGCACATCCCCAATTTTGACAATACATATGATATCCCGTGTCAAAGTGTGTTCTTTAACAACCTATCATCTTTTGTTGGTCGAATTTGGAGAACTTCCCATAGAATTATATGCTCTTAACCTAAGTATGGGTTTTCAACATCAGCTTGCCCACCTACCCTCCTCTTAGTTAGTCAATCAAGCAACCTCACTTTCCCAACACTTTGCCAAACAAGTATTTGACATATGGCACAAATCGACAACCATGTGAAAGGCATCATGGTGTCTATTCATTGGGACCAACAACATAAAGAATCACATTTGATAATATCAAGGAGGTTTTTCTTGCTAAAGAGTGGAACTCTTTCCATCTCTCAGGGAAGAAACTACATTACCTCCATTGACACCACCATACCGCAAGATCATTGTTGCTTACCGCACCTCGTATCATAGGCTTGCCGTGGAAAGTGGATAGTGGTTTACTATCCCTAACTCTAGAGATGATAGATTATGCCTTTTTTGTTTGTAATGTAGTTGAAAATGAAGCACACCTTTGTGTTGGAATGTCCCCAAGAGTAGAGGCACCCATAACTGATCACTTACAAGATTTTGCGCCATATATGGAGCAGTATAAGGCGGTGCAAATTTTTCCCATGTAGGAAGATAGAAATCAAGAGGACTACAAGTATTTTGGAAAACTTATTCCTTAAATTGAAATTACTATGGTTTTTTTAAGACAAAAGTTGGCCAGAACGTATTACCAATGTCTAGAGTTTGCCATAATTGCTCATTCCTCCTCACTTTAGCACTTAAAACCAGGACATGTGTCATGGCATTATTGGTTATGGCCTGATCAAAATTCAATCCTAGCCTACTTGAAATTGAGTCCGAACATGATCAAAATTTAGTCCTAGCCTGATCAAAATTTTGGTACCCTATAGATTGTTGATGGGATCCTGATCGGGAATAAGCGCCTCTACTATATATAACCTTCTTTAAAGATAAGTTTCAAGCACTACCATAGGTTGAAAGCCAGTTTGGCGCAAAATAATTCTAAAATGAATTGTCATATTATTTTGAAATGATAGACACTATTTTCCATGAATACTTTAGTTTACCTTAAGTTTTGCCAAAGATATGGTATTTTCTCTATCTTCGCAAACTTATTTAGTGTTAATCAAATATGGGTTATTATATAGAGGAGGGGTCACGGGGGGTGCAGTGGCGAAAATGTAGAAAACCATGTGCGAGAAAATGTAGGGTGGATTTTATTCAAGACACATAATTTTTACATTTTTTTAGATATACAATAGCGTCCTCTAAATTTGAATTTGGGAATTATATATAATGTACAGTGTGTTTTAAGAGTTGGTATTTATTATTATTTAGATGTAAAGTATCATAAATAAAATTAAGTTTAGTTTTTTTAAAATTTATAGGTTTAACATGAATCATATGCCATTAGTGGCATTGGATGAGAAATAGGCAAAATGTACATGAACGTGGATGGATTTTTTGAAGCGGTCACCTTTGGATGGAAGTACCGTCCTTAGGTTTTTCATTTCCATCCTTAGGTTTTTGTTTTCTCCTCTAGTTGGTTAATCTACTTCAGTTTAGGGTTTCTTGCTCACTGTGCTCGCCCATGTGCTCATTCTTGTGCTCGTTGTGCTTGTTGTGCTCGCTCTTGTGCTTGCTCCTATGCTCATGTGCTTGCTCTTGTTGTTGTCGTTGGAAAAGGGTGACCGAAGGACTAATTCTGGCCTTTTTTGGTGGTGCCGGTGAGTCGGCATGTCTCTGGAATTGCTAACACCTGCTCAACACTAATATTTTTGTGGCATCTATATGAACACTTAAGACAACTGCATCTATGTTCCTTGAAATCCATCCCAAATTGGCATTTGTCATTGCATAGTGCACTATATGGGTAATGTATGTGCAGATTGTTCACACAAAATTTCTACTACTTATAAATAAGATAGGGTGATTATTATTATGCGACTCTATAATTTATATATAATGATAGGGTGTTAGAAAATACCATCCAGTAGAAATTTAGCTACTTATAGGGTGGAAAATATTCAACGAAGAAAGGTAAATACCCCCTCATTAAATAGGGGGTTCTCGCACGTGTATACATAAAGCAAGTGTAGGTGCACCCCCCGTGGGAGGGGTTCACATTATATTCCACGTTGTCCTTAGTCATTGCAAGGAATATGGGTTAACATAAAATTGCAAGACTATGTACTAAGAGCTTGGTCTATGTCCTTAATAAATTTTCTAGACCTCAATTCCACATAGAAGATGCACTTATTTGGAATTGTGTCCAACTAGAGAAAGTTGGTACATGAAACAAAATAGTATGTCCAAGAATAACTTTATGATTTGAAAAAAATTGTGCAAAAGATAGGAATGAATTTTAGCAAGCACTCTCAAGAAGTGAGGAAATTTGAAGAGAAAATGTGTTATGAACAGATTTTCAGAGCTTGCTTGTGCCAAGGAGAAAACCTTTTTGGCAAAGACTAAGAAAAAGTAGACAATCAAACTGAATATCCGGGAATACTACGTGGAATAGTGTCAGTCCCACATAACATTGTTATGGATATGAATAATGTTATTAAAATTGATATCCAAAATCATGAATTGTCATTGCCTCCGTACCAAAGGTGTGAATAGGTACAACTTCCAATCGAATGGATGTTACCTTTATTTATCTCCATCCAATTTAATTTTTGGAGAAATGTCTTTAGAAACCAGTTAAGCCTTTCATATTAGACCATCATACGGTTATGTTTCCAAACAAACAAAAAAGCCTTAGATTTCTTCAAGAAGGGTTAACATACTTGAGCTGGAAGCCACTGAAGGTCTTTTTAGGGTTTGATGAGGGCAAGGTTCGCTCACTCTCTTGCGCGCAGCGCAAAACTTTGCGTAGAGCGTAGCCGAGCTCTTCTCGCCTCACTCTTTGAGTGGAGGAGAGCTCTGGATACCATGTGTAATGTGTAGCTGAAAGCAGTGCCGTTCTTTTGCGGTATTGCTCAACCTTTCTTGCTCATCCCTGCTCCCGGAATTCGAAACCCTAACTTCGCGATGAACAAGGAGATTCAAGTGCGACGTAGGGTACAGAACATCTACAACAGGAGGGAGGAGGATTTCCCCAACCTCCGCGCATACAATGACTACTTGGAGGAGGTGGAGGACATCATATTCAACTTGATTGAGGGTGTGGACGTGGCCGTAACGGAGGAGAAGATTGCAAGGTACCAGGAAGAGAATGCGGAGGCAATTGTAGCATCGAGAGCACGGAGGGCGGAGGAGGAGGCAGCCGCTTTGCGAACCGAGCAAGGGTTTGGAGCTCGATCAACAACAGCACCTGCGACGACAGAGCCTGTGAACGCTGCGGTTTCTTCATCCATGCCCCCTGCAGGGCAGTATGCTCCTGCGATGTTCTTGCCTCCCAGGCCCACGGGGCAACCGGTTCCGCTCGGAGCCCCTTCGTATAATGCGAATGGGGAGCCCGAAGACGAAGAGACCAAGAGAATCAGAGAGGAGCGGGGTCTGCGGGCTGGTGGATGGACAATGGAGCTCAATCGGAGAAGAACCATGGAGGAGGCATTCCTTAGCATTTGGGTGAGCTGAATTGGTATCGGTTCATCGTTCGTGGTGCCTGGTCTTATTGGGGCAATTACTCAATTGACGAAGATCCCAGTTGAGGATGATGCCTCTACAAATGTCAGTGATGATGAAGCTGATGGTGAATACATGATTCAGACTGCACTTCCAGCACCCTTCTGTGCATTATATCAACATAGTTATTATTCAGATGATGTGCTTATACATTCAAATTCGTCGCTGATGTGGGGACTCCTTGGAGATTGGCTGGTCTTATTGGTGCAATCGCTCAATAGACGAAGATGTCAGTTGAGGATGCCTCTTCTATCCTGCCAGTGATGAAGCTGGTGGTGGTTACATGGTTCAGACTGCACTCCCAGCACCCTGTTGAGTTAGGCTTTTGGGGAACTCTCTCATAAGACGTCATAGCTATTAGTCAGATGATGTGCTGATACACACAAATTCCTCGCTGGTATGGAGATTCCTTGGAGAGTGGCTGGTCTTATTGTTGCAATTATTCAATAGACGAAGCTGTCAGTTGAGGACGCCTCTTCTATCCTGTCAGTGCTGAAGCTGATGGTGGTTACATGGTTCAGACTGCACTCCCAGCGCCCTGTTGAATTAGGGTAATTTGGGACTCAATAAGACGTGGTTGCTCCAGTGGAACACTTTTGTGCATTATACCGTCATAGCTGTTGGTGAATGTGCTAATACACTTGAATTCCTCGCTGGTGTGGGGATTCCTCGGAGTATTCAATCATAATCACATGATGCTGGATGCTGAATCAAGCATCAAGCGTGCTGAAGATGCGGGATGGCAATCGACTGTCCAAGGCGTGAGTCTCTGGACTGAGCAAATCCTTTCTATTGCCCAGGACATATGCTTCATGTAAAGTTTCAGTAGCAGAGTAGTTGAGATTGGGGACCTCGCATCCCCACCGGTTAATAAAAGAGAGCATCTCGTGAGTACATCTTCATCAAATCAGAATATATGAGGCGGCATTTAGTGGGCATCGAAAGGGAACACCTCCAATGAGGAGGTTATATGTACTTTTTTGGACCTGAGTTTCTACAGATTCATAGTGTTCCCAACGTCAGGTACCTATTGGTTACCTATTAGGTGTGGGATTTACATGCTAGGACTGAGCTCTCAAATTTAGACATGGTCGCACATTGTACCAATTAGTTCACCTAAGTGATAAGCTTCCCACGCAAGGAAGGGACGCCCTTGACCAAGACATCTGGTACTGTGATTGTTTCCTCCATTGAGATGATTTAAACGATAGTGTCTGGAATCATGTTTGAGGAATTGCGTCTTTGCCCGCCGTCCTTCACAGATGACTTGTTGCCAGCCAAGGACATCGAGCTTTGGTAGTCCAATACTTGAAGGCACCACGGTTCGCCCTATCCGTGTAAGGATTTCCTTGTTTCTATGCAAATAGTGTCATCAAATGAATGTTTACAAATGGTACTACATGAAAGGAATACAGATTTACTTCGAGCCCGCAATCTTCCACTAGAGGGAATCTTCCAATCTCACGCTCCTTGGTGGCTGTCGGATGTGAAACCTCCGCTTGTTAGCTACTAAGTTACTGGAGTTCCGCCACGTGCGACAGGAAAGCTAGGGGATGGATGGTGGCGAAAGGACAATGCTGTCATGCCGGGGAGGAGAGACGTGGGTGTCAAGGGTTCAATTTAAGAGACTGAAGGAGTCGCATCCATTCCCATGCGATGCATCTCAACCTCTTCCTTCGACCGACTTCCTCGTCATCCAACAACTCCATTTACACAGGAGCTCAATTACTTCGAGGACAAGAAAGAAGCAATAGCTGAAAACCGCATGACTAGTTCGTGGAAACCTGAACAAAGGTGACATTCCTGCGGACTCGTCGCTTTGTCATCAAGACCTAATGACCCTCTCAAGTTCAGCAAGTGTTATGTCAGCCTGTGAGGTCATGAGCTGCTGGGCTTCTTGCAGCTTCTGTCAACACGACTTCACTTGTTAAATCAAAAATTCGTTCAATGCAGCTGCTAAAACTTCCATAAAGGCATTCCATCACCAGAAACGAAGCCGGTGACTTTGCTTCCCCAGATCAAATTACTGTGAGGGTTTAGCTTTAATAGAAACCAATCCAAAAGCAAGCTTCATGGTATTTCTCAAGTAGGTATTGAAGGGATCTCATTGTGGACCGATCGCTCTTCCTGCAAGGGAAAACTCTCTAAAAGCTTCGACTCAAAGTGTGCAGTGTGGCAGCATTGTTGAAGTGGAAGAGCGAGTTGCAATAGTAGTATCGTCCTTCCACCAGAAACGAGGAAACTTAAGACCTCTCCTTGTTATTGTCTTCACTTATTGCATCAGTTCTCTTTCGAGATGAAGTATAGGCATTAGGCCGAGTGCAGAGGCATCATCGCTTTGACGAAGAACAGGGTTTAAGCCACTTTGATGAAGTGGTCACTCTTTCTTTCGGATTACACACAACAACAAAGACTCCCAGATTGTTGTCATCAGGTAGGGAGTCTTTCAAAACATTTCCCAGAACAATGTGTGCACACCTGCACCTCCTGGCAGGGATTAGAGGGTAATGGTTCTCTGAGCTGGTAAACAAACACGCAATGGAGGTGAAGGTAAAGACGGCGCGCAGACGCTTTCTCTCGAAACCCAATCTCTTCGATCAGGAAGCTTCAGCATCTTGCAGTGAAGAGAGACCATCATATCAATCATCATCAACATCCATGGACCCTGCTCTATGGAGCTTCTTCCCTGCGGACTTGGTTGACAGGGTACTGGCCTGGTTACCTCTCCCAAGTTTCTTCAAATTCCGCGCTGTCTGCCGCACATGGAACAACATGATCCACTCACGGAACTTCATTGAAATGTGCGGGCGAAACCCGCCAAGGGACTCCTGGATTCTCATTTTCGCGGACCGGGGCTACCGCGTGGTATCCGCATACATACCTAAAGAGAACAAGTGGCACAACATCCCACTCTCATTTCTCCCTTTCGACATCTCAGACGTCACAGTGGCGGGCGGGTTGCTCGTGTTTCGTCTCCACGAAGCGAATGGCGCTTCGAGCGTGTGTGTTTGCAATCCCGTGACGAGCTCGTGGCGAAAATTACCACCAATGCTCGGAGGCTGGCGCGATGGCTTGCTTGGCCTCGTTGTCGACAAACAGTCACGCGAGTATAAAATCATTGTGCGAAGCGATTTGTCCCCTGTTTATAATCACGGTTCCGTGTTGCGCACGGAAATCTACGACTCGACGACGAACCTCTGGATCCGCACCAGCGGGCTCGAGGATGGAATCACAACTGGCCATGCATATTGCAACGGTGTGCTTTACTTCATGACCTGGGAAACGCGGAGTGGAGTCTACGGCGTCTTTGCTTACAATGTGGGGCAGGGCGCATGGAGCAAAGTGCATGTTCCCATCCCGGATTTCATGACTTGCCCGCACGTGGTTGAATGTCAAGGCCGAATTCTGATGGTCGGGGGTTTCGGAAGGTAGAAACCCTAACTTACAACCTCAACAGTCGAGAACAACGCCTCTTGCACATGCTCCTCCGAACCTTTTTCTTGAATGGTTCCGGTCTGTCGCAGAGTCATGCATTACGAAGCATTAGGGTTTTCTATATGGAGGCACTAGAAGTGGAGAAAAAATTAATCTCCTATTGGTTGTGGGTTCATTTAACCACGCGATACACGGCGGGGAGGAAGCGCCACTTGCAGGTGAACCTTACCCAACATGTGGATATTGGCCTGTAGAGAGTTGGGAAAATAACTCCCAAGTAGGTTAGGACCACACCACTTAGGTAATTGGGACATTAAGGACGGTTGTTGTGTGCACACGTATAAGGGAGCGCAACCTTCTTCAAGAGGACTTCTCCGTTGCATTCACAAGTTTGCACTTGAGCCATGTGCCCCGGGACATTATGTAAATTCCCGTTCTTTTTCCCTTTTGCTAAATCTTTTGAACCATGGGAGGGGGTATTAGTGCTAATGAGTCAAGTTTTGATACAGGACCCAACAAACAGAGTTATTAAGCTAATGATAGCTAAACGCATGCATTCTAACACACTTCTTGACACACAGATGCACCTACAGGTGCACATAGGTCATGCTATTCCTCCACTTCATTTTTGTTTTATGAAAACCATGTGTCATATCTTTTTAATCCTTTAAACCCTTAATTTCAAATGTCTGCAATTAGTCACAAACCAAAATAGGTGCATCTACCTTACCAAGAGGTTTTACCAACAATTTACACTCTGTCCATACAAACATTTCAATAGCAGTGGTCCTTGGTCACTAGCAATGCAAGATTTGTCTTGTACAGATCATCTACCAGGGCGTGAATGACACACACAAGGTTTTGTTGTTTCAGGAGACCGCATTTTGTAACGGAGGGCATCTGTGTGTGGGAGCTTCGGCACAAAACAAAGGACTGGATAGTGGTGCAAAACATGCCTGACAGCCTGTTCAAGGAGCTCCTGAACAGCTCAAGCTTATTATCGTTTAACTGTGTAAGCCACGGTGACATGATTTACTTGAGCAATCGCAAGAGCCCCCAGTTGATTGTCATCTTCAACTATGCTCAGAATTTGTGGCAACGAGTGGATTCCTGTATAACACATAACCTCCATCCCATGTACTCATGGTTTTCTTATTATCCGAGGCTCGATGCCTCCATTTAGCCCATCCCTAATAAGTGACTACGACCTAATTTTGTGAGTAAATCACTTCAAGCACTACATAACAGAGTAGGGCTCTTCTTGAGGATGCACAACATGGCAGCACTCCAGACGTCAATATGATTCACATTGGTCTCTATCTACTGAGCCCTGCCACCCATGAATCTAAAACTCCTGTGAAGACGCGCCATTCTTTCGAAGTCAACTAAACCACCTTCGAGAACAACTCCGCTAAAGACAGAGGCTTTCTCAACATTATTGGTACTTGTGGCGAGTCAACAGTAGATGCACTCAGGTCCTATGACACACACAGGACTTCTTAAGGCAGCTTGCAGCAAATTATGTGATGTGTAATACTGGCACCAACGACTGAAATCTGGGGGTCATCTTTGCACAGAAATATTCAGCTGTATTTAATCACCTCATATAGAATAATTACTTTGGCCAACAAAGACACAGACGACACTGGAATTGGCTTAGAGGACCACCGCCTTCTCTGAGGAGTACAACAGGCATGTAAGATATATCTGCTTCTTCATAGAAAGAACTACACTGAGGAATACGTTGCCAATCTTCCAGAAAAATGTGTAGCTGCAAGTTTTCGTGTACAAAACAGAATAGTTCAGAGAGGCAGACACAAATAGAGAAGTAACAGAAGTCCTTGCTTTACAAGGATAAGGTGGATATTCTCTGATATAAGTCAATTATGGTACATTGGTGCCGTGAATCAAAGGAAACATATACACTATAAAATGAATAGATTTCAGCTAATCAAAATTCTGTGGCCAGCTTGTCCTCGTCTAGCTCAAAAGCTTTGCGAGCTCTCTTGAGTTCCTCATTCATTGCCAACAGCTCCTTTACTCTTGCAAACTTGGGAGCATCCTGCATTTCAGCACCAAATAAACCATGAGTTATAGAAAGTAGGGTTGGGATACAAAGGTACCGATCCCATAACCATGCAGAGCCATCCATCCCCATAGGCACATTGGTCATGGTAGGACTTAATGAATCTCTTCAATAAGTATAACAATTGAAAATCTCAGCCCAAATCATAATTCAAGACTGATACTCCTGGGTCTACACCAAGCTGAACACGCTTACAACTACATGCCTTCAAAATGTCCATCCTAAGAGATTACAATGTCCTCAGAAAACAATGATGTAGAACCGCTTTAAGCACTACAATAACTACAATAACGCTATTACTCATGACAATCCAGAAGATTATAAGGAGGAGTAAGCAGCACACCTTCCGAACGAGGAACATAATGTCCTCTGTTGTAAGCTTGCCCCTCCTTGATGCCACATCTTGCGATTTATGAACCTGCACACAGACAGCAATGCATCCCAGGATTTTAAACATAGCACTCCCATAGAAATTCCAATGTTACTAAAAGTAGGTCCCATGTATCTGGGTTAGTCAAACGTATGCCAATTGGCAACAGGATAGATTTCCACAACCTAATCATGCCGAAGAACACATGATCCATGTGATTCTAAGGTTTATAAGGATACCGTATCAGTGATGTAGTCAATCAAGATGTCCTCCACCAATGATACTGTCTCCGCCATCGGCTGCAAAATTCAACCACATGTAACATTCATTTAGTGAAAACAACGGTATAATCCAACTATTTGCAATATTATTCAATAGGAAAAAGTGCCAAGAAGACCTCTGCTTGCAAAGAAATTTGGAACTATTCTCAAACACCATATCTACACAATACAACACAATTCGAGAGGTTTACAAAACCTACATCGGGATCATCACCGAAGCCGTACATCATCAGCCGCACTGCACAACACAACACAACACAAAATAGAAACCCAAAAGTGAGAAACCCCATCCTTCACGTAAACCCGTGATAAAGAGAGATGACTCCCATGTTGCCACGGGTGTAAATTATGGTATTGCTTCATCTTCGAATTGGCCTACGTCCGTATGTAGTCCCGAATTACAAAGAATTAAAAGGCCCCGAAGACTACTGACTCATTTCAAAGGTGAACACCTTGAACCGGTGCGGACAAGCCCAGGGTTCCCAGATGGTTGGTTGAAAACATCAGGTTCACCCACATGCTCCCAGTAAAATTGGATGGACCATAGGTGGTAGGGTGCACCGGAAATCGCGTGCTACGAAGGTCGCTCATCCGAAGGTCACTCCGGCCATAAACCGTGATTATTCTTCTTAGTAATTCTTGGAAGAGAAGCATTGAAGAAGGGGGAAAACTCACAATCTTTGCTGAAGATGCCTCGTTTCCTTTTGAGCGAGCCATCGGCCGCTTGAGGAGCGTTGGTGCTCTTGGATTTGTTGTTGCCTCCTCCTCCACCTGCTCCCTCTGCGTTGTTGGTGCCTCCTGTCATCCCCGCCATAGCCAACTAAACCCTAAATCTTCGCCAGGCTCGTGGGTTACGTTCAAAACAGACGCGCCCACCTTGGGATACGTTGAAGTTCGAACCTTCGTCGGTTATCCGCCATCGAGGCTACTTATACTATATCTTGAACGGCAATCCTGCACAAACGTACTAAATTTCGAGAAACACGCAAATTTAATCAATTTAGACTTGGTAAGAAATTCAATTGAGATACCATAAACTCTGTCTGCTTAAACACTTACACTGCCAAAAGCTAATTCCTATGTTGGATTGGAGCAACGGTCTTGACCAATGTGGATACAACACCTGGCAAAATTATCTCAAAATATAGTCATTTGTGTAGAACCATACACACCTAATGGTATGAGGGGTTTTTATTTTATTCCTGTTTTCATATATATTTTGTATGTGATTTTCTAAACTATTATTTATTTGCAAACACCTTCAAGTTATCATACATGCCAGTCACTTTACAAGTAAAGGTTAAATGTTCACAACACCTACCGAGAGGGATGGGGAGGGTGAAACGGTGATTAATATTGTAGAGCCCAGGGATTGTTATTTTTATTCAAAGCAACTGATAAAAACATTGTCAAAGACTTGTGACTCATAATTAGTCTAAGTAAGCTTAAATTGAGATGTACCAGCAACAAACCTATAGGAGGCAATGAACCCTCCGTGGGTAGTGAAACAAAATTTACGCATGTACCAATTTTACTTTCTCAATTGTCAAATGTTTTTAGCAAATTTCAATTTTGAAAATGTAAAAGAAATTTATAGAATGAACTTGCCTAATATTGAGCCACAATGTAAATGAACAAGTATTGTTAAAATGTGTAAGACGTGCATCAAATAGTCACAGTACATGCCATCTACATACACCTTTAAACATTGCATCATGTTAGCACCTTGCCTTCAAAGAAATTAAAACCCTATTAATGCACATGCTCCACATGTCCAAATATTTTCACTAGTGCCTAAAGTGTTGAAAGCACCCAATAAGATAAATTTGGAAAATCAGCTTCACTTGCCTAATCTTTTGGGTATTCCAAATGAGGTGCACAAGTCGCTCATATATCAAGTATTAAACTATTGAACAAAAACATGCCCAATCACCTAAAAGTGTTATGTTTTGGTTTGAAAATTGTATGAGGTGCAACTTGCACAAACCAAGTGTACACTACACTATGCCGCAAGAACAATGTCTTCCACATCTTCCTAGACTTATCATTTGATTCAGTTTGTCATGATTCCACCCTTTGTCAACATAACTCACTTTCATAGAATCCAAATTTGGCCATTTGAGGTTTTCATACTACCACAATGTGGTTGCCACATCATTATTGCAAACCACTTTAGCACCAATTGGAGGTCCATCTTGCAAAGAAAGTACTTTTGGAGGATAATGCTCAATGTTCCCTCCAAAGTGATGCTTTGAAAAGTGGATTTGGTGTCACAATGTTAATTTTCTTAATTGATTAACATTGTTATTGATGTAGCAAAAATTGCAGATTTACAATATAATCAGCAAATGCAATTCACATTGTATAGGAACATATAATCATGTTTTTAATAGATTCTAAGACTTACCATAAGTCTACACATGCTGACTTTGCTTGCAAAATGCCAACCAAATGTAGCTCATGGACTAAAATAGAAAGAACTATCATATGGATGCAATCTATGACTTTGGGTCAACAAGTGTCCTTCATGTATGTTTCAAAATCAAGCCTATCACTTGACGCTTAAAGGCTAAAAGCTTTCAAGTTTCTTGTGCATTCTAGGTATCTTTAAGCTTTCAGTTGTAATGCATTTATGTCAAGTTCTCCTAAGTTTTGGAGTGACCAAAAGAATTTTAATCTACTCACTTTGAATACCACAAACCACAAGATAATGAATGAAGACAGCTCATCTGGTTCCTTGAATTTAATCATTTGTTGTCAAAGAAAACTATCTACAGTCCAAAACCTGCTTCAGAATCCCCATAGAGGCAGTCTGGGTGTGTGATTCATTTTCAAATGATCTTTCCCTCACAAATTTCCATTCAGCTGTGTAAAAATTGAAGTTATTGCAATTTGCATTCGCAAGTGCAGAGCAAAACTGTCCCCTTTCAAACCTTAAAAGCATAAATGGATCAGAGAATGGAAAATATTCACTTCCACACACCCAAAACTTCCCCATAGGAAAATTATACATAGGCACACTGCTCAAGGCCATAAGATTGCAATTCATATTACTATAAAACCCCCGTGGTGTGCTTCCACATGGGAGAAAAAACCATTACAATGGTGAATCAGTGCAAAATTTCCTTCAAGGAGCCTCGGGATTTTCAAGCTCTTCAAGTATCAATGTTGCAATTTGCTTCAAGAAAAATACATGTGTAGCTCCTACTTCTCAATTTTATGTTTCTTGGTTACCCTAGACATAGACTTACTAGGCTTTTTTGATCTGCTAGACAAGTATACCTTATGTAGCTCAAGACAGGCTAACACTCTTTTATGTTCTCTCCTTAACTCCTCGTTATCTCTATAATCCCTTTGAACCCGAAACTCTTTAGCCAGATTCCTACCAAGTATTTCTAATTCACTTGAATTACAATTATCGACTTCCTCCAGGTTGATGTGACCCCCTGACACTGTTACTAAGTCATTCAAAGAGGCAACTGAGAGTGGTCCTGCATCCTTGTACGATTTTCTCTTGACAGATTTGGGAGGTGCCTGTACTGCAGGCCGGAAGCCACCCTCTCTTGTTGAATACAATTCAATGGCTTCTGAAGGAGACAACGATGAAAGAAGGGTACTCTCTGTCATTGCAGACATGCTCGAAATTTCAGTCGCAAGTTTTACAACCCCTGGATGTGCATGTTGGCGCAGAAGAGTCACTTCCCATAAAACAGACGAAAGTGCTCCACTTACATCCGGATCATCCCCATCGGCTTGATATATCTGCACATTTGATATACATATCAAAAATTGTCGATTCACTTGGTGAAAATGAAATACGCAGTGTGACTTGTGCAGTTCATGAATTCACAAACTTCTGGTGAAGAGCTCTAACAAACTTCCAAATAAACCATACAGGGCATTTCGAGTACATCCATGTCAAAAATTGTGTAAGTTGTCCTACATAGCATTCAAGGACCAGGGGTGTGTTTATTCAGAAGACATGATGATTTGTACAAACCTCCAAATAAAATGGAATTGATGTATATTATTTGGTCTATGGTATTGAATCCATATTTCACACAACCTATTACAAGGAGAAGGTGACAACAAATCAATATGTAACAACGGTTAGGTACACGTGGCTTTTGTTTGAGTCTAGGTCATTCATACAAGCTCATATAATCCTATCAATCATTTTACAATTATGTATGCTCTGATGGGAATAATGCGCATGATAAATGGCTAATTTTAGACTGTCACTTTTGACCATTTTAGCTTCAAATGTCAAGAAGAAACATAAACCCCTCTGTATGATGCCTTGAGGCCCAGAATGGGTCTCTAGAACCTATTAGGATTAACAACATACCGCCATATTGCCGCCAATGGAACCACCTCCTCCATCATTATCCAGAAGATTTCTGCACTTCTTGTAGCGTTGTAGTAGAAATCGGACAGTCACAAGAGCTGCAAAGCCAAACATAAAGTGCTCAGAACCAGACTCTTGTAACTCTTGTAACTCCTGGTGGCAGAAAGCTTCAATCACAAATTCTCCAGTCAAAAAATTTAACCAACATGCACAAAAAATTATTCTCAAATGATCATATAGGTCCTCCCACACACACCAACCCCCAATTATGTTGACCATTAAACCTAGAATGGTTAACAAACTTTGAGCATATAGTCCAATCTTTTTGGAAACATGTGTCATTTTGGTGTCTGATCTTAGAACCACACCTGACTACACACTACTCAAATTAAGATAGGTAATCAAATTAGGCCTACTTACCTTATGTTCCCAAAGATTCAAAATAGATTGTCTGAGCCTATTCTAACAAGAGAAATAAGGATAACTCTTTACCAGCCATAGACTCTGCAGGTCCGAGATGAAGAGAGACAGTCGCCAGTCGCTTCAAAAAGGCAGCTGCTCTTTGCATATCATGTTGCCGATTCTCCCATAACATCACTTGCAGTGCCTGAGCAAGAACTTTGGAGTACTTTTCCTCATCTCTAAAAAGATCACAATCAAAATAAACATGTTTTACTGCACATGACTATAGCACTTTGCAAAATATTAGTGTGGGTGGAAATTTAATGCGGAGATTTCATATGGGACGCTCAAGTTATCTAGGCAGGGTGGAATTAACATGCACCCAAGACCTTGAGCCTCCTCAGAAGTCTTCCTAAAAACTCCCAGAAACTTGGAAATTGCAAGTGCAGGGACAAAAGTAGCATAAATTGAAACATTCACCCACATCAAATTCCTAAAAATATATATTAATGTTCCCATACTAGTTTTAAACTAGAGATTTGGCATGAGTTGAAGATTAGTTTGGCCCACACTAATAGAACTATTTAAAATACCAGGCAAGTAACCTATCCTCACCTTACAGAGTTGAATTCAAACACCAAGTTGTAGAGTTGAACATAAAAGTCCCTCAAGTCGATCGTGAGAGCATCCAAGTTACTGCGTATGATCTTGAATGCAATCATACAGCACTGTAGTCGCTCCCCAACTGTTAGTAAATCCTCACGATTCACATCCTCGGCATTATTGCCTCCAGCTGCTAGTTTACCAAGTGTAACCAAGAGGTCACCCATAAAATCCACATTTATTAAGTAAGAAAATTTACTTAGACCATCCAGAGAAGGTCCCAGTAGTGGCCGCAAGCCAATTGACACCACTCCTTCCTCTACATCCCGTATAATCGAAGCAATTGCCCTGCACAATAATCAAGAATCCCCACTCCTGCTCAAAATGTGGTTTGCAACCAACTTACTTTCCAAAAACGAATATCAATGCATTTTTTTCTTTTTCTACTGAAGATGGAAGTGACGTACCTCTCATCAGGAGGCTCCAAACAAACTTTCAAGACACGGAAATAGATCTCAAAGATAGCAGCCAAAGTCTGCGTTTGCAATTTCTTCCTTGCTACAACATCAGGTGCAGTTGAAGCTTCTTTGAAATCTGCTTTTACCTGCACCCATAGCCTATGTGTCAGGATTTGTTGAATCCTCAACTTGTAGTAAAAATTGAAGCAAACTGCAGACAAGTCTTCTTCTGGGCTATCCGGAGATAACATCACTAATCTCATTGAGCAGCAGCTATACACTCAAAAGACAGACCTTTTGTATGAACCACATTGAGCCTGAGGGATGTCTGAGATTCCTTTAGAGATTCAAAATATTGTCTATTAATGTTGAACCTAAATACAAATCAACCCTTAAAAACTCTGTAAGGTTTTGTAGTCACCTCCTTCCGCAGTTGTGCAGCAAGCTCTCTCTTCTTTTCCCTTTTCTCTTTCTTCTCTACTCGCTTTGATTTCTTTGTACCATTTTTCTCTGCCAATTTATCGGTGGTCGTAGATCTTTCCAGATCTTCATCAAAGGACAGCGCAAGAAATACCTGATTTTACAGAACCAGTGCAAAGACTCAGATGATGAATTTTAACAAGCTTCCACCTTGAAATCTAGAAGTTCTCACATGAACAGATCTCAAATTGCTAATTCCAAAACCTCCTGTCAGAAAATGAAAGAATCAAAACAAAGAAACTGCAGGAGAAACCATTTGGCAAGACAATCAGCTCATAGAAAGTGTTTGGTACAGAGTCCCATAAGTTGCACAAAATCAAAATCCTATTCTTCTGAACAAGAAGGGTTCTCCATAAATGGTTGTAGGCCTATTCAAAGAAAATAATAATTCAAATAACCCTGTTAATTCACTCATTCCATTAAATTCATAGGAAACATCCACTCCTTCAAGATAGTTTTAAAACACATGGAATCTCTTATTTCTGTGGAAAAAGAGTCCACCTCTCAATGACTGGTCTGCAGAAAGAAAAAGAAGACTGTCAGACTCTGGCAGACATAGCAGAGGAAAGAAGAGGAACCAACCTTCTGAACAACTACAACAATACAACTTTGTTAGAATTATTACCTCCACGACAGATGAGCGCACTCGGCAGCGCCGTTCCTTAACAAGCTCTGTAATTAATTGCACAGCCTCCACAGTAGCTTCTCCTCCATGCCTTGCTTCATTCTGGAACAGGGACTTGATAGCATCACAACTCATTTGGCTGCACACATAACAATCTTAGCAAATCCATAACTATATTACATAGCAATTTCAAGTAATAAACAGTAGCTTGATTCCATGTGAACTGTGTGGATAGAGAAATGGCAGTCGAGGTATACTCTTATAAGCCATCATACTTCGAACAAATGCCTTCACAAAGTACATATTAGCATGTTAGTGTAGAATGATACTATAGTATTCCTGCACAATCTATGTGACAATATTTGAGTAATAAACACCAGTGTAAAACGTTGTGGACAAGGGAAGGCCAGTAGTTTTGACCTGATGTCATTATCATAGGACATCATGCGTGGAACAACAGCCTTCAGCAAACTATCTCGATAATTGAAGTGTGGAGCTGCTTCTAGAAGCCCACACATACATTTCAGTGCAGTGCGCCGTCTTGGTTTTGACTTGGCTGCGCGTTTAATCAATGTCTGTACATAGGTCTGCGTAAAGCGGTACATTGATTCAGCATGTGATATTGCAACCCAAGGTAATGAAGATGCTGCTCTGACATTTAGTTGTATGACCTCTACTTTATTCTCTTCCTCTTCACCAAGGGGGCTCTTAACCCCTGAAGGACATAGGGGCTCAATGTACAGTATATACACACTTCCTACAAGCCTCACGAAGTCTTAAAATTATATATTTCACATTTGGAGGCTTCAATTTAGATACATAAATTAAACCTCCATATCTTCTGTCAAGGAAAATGCGGCATTGATGATCAAAATGATAAATATGTATTTGTATTCAAGGGCAACCAGGCTGTGTATTTGACCCAAATCTTCAATAACATTGTCTTCAACCAATTTGAAGAGTACACTAGAAGAATGGGTTGATTTTAGGTAGGGTGACTTTTGACACAATTAGCTAACAATGGAAGTATCTAACTGAAATGCATGTTTTTGTGCATTGAGAGGGCTCAGATTGGGTCTCTTGTACACTTCAGGATTAAGAACATCCATATTGTCATACTTCCATCAGTAAGAGCAAGTCACAGAGAATAACTTCACAAACAAGCAGGTTCTGCTAGAGTTTTTTCAGCCACATAAGAATCGCAGAGGTCTCAAAACATCACCTGGTAATGGCGGAGAAGTGCTGTCTCAAAGTCTCGCAATTTTTTAACTTCTTTTGATACTGCCATTTCCAACTCCTTCTCTGTCGGCAACCTTATACGGTACCTGACAAAACCACATAGTGGCCTTCAGAATAAAGATGTACAAAAGAGTACCCTTGCTCAAATACAAAAAAGGAAATTGAAGTAGCTGCAAGTCCAAAAGGGGATAAACTTGGAAGTCAAGGAGAAGAACTTGATAAATAATTCAAAATTCTCACAGCTGTACTAAAAGATGGAAGAGATAACCTCACTGTCTTACCCTGGCAAAATATCCTTGAAAACCATCATAGAGGACAGCAGTGCCAAGCATGCTATAGTATCATCACGATCCAAACACATCTCATTAAGTTCCTTCAAAGATGCAAGGTTGCCTTCCGGATCAGCCCTTAATGCTATCCCTAGCTCTGCCATTTGTGCCTTTAGTGCAACCCGCCTTTGTTGTACCGATATGTAACTCACTTCTTCCTCCTAAACATGTCCCACATCAACAGGATCATCAATTCCTGATTTTCAAAAGCAATGCAATAACTCCCTTGAGGCTCATCAGGATTTAGACTTCATTAATTCTCATATTTCAGCAATAATTGTGAAGGTAGAGACCTAAAAAAAAAAAGAACTAAGTCATTTCCCCACATGCACCTATTACCCACTATCTACATTGCACATCCCATACCTGCGCATCCTCCTCAGCTACCTCTTCCACATCCCCATTAACTGCAGGTTTCTCCTCTTTCCCGTTCAATTTTTCTGCTTTCTCCTTCTTCCTTTGCTCTTTCATCAGTTGTCGGCGCTCTGCCTTAGTGAGCTTCATTTTCTTTTCTTCCGGTTGCTCTTCAACCACCGCAGGAGCTTCTTCAGCAGTTTGAACCGTTGTCTCTGTAGTTGTTCCATTTGCTTGCTGCAGTAGTGCCCTCCGGTTCATCACCTTGGAATCTTCAACTACATAATCCCACAAATCAAGTTACACAACAACACCATGGGAGCTGAAAAGGCAGACCCCTCTTGACAAATTAGAAAACAAACTCAATGTTCCCATTTTATGCCAATATGAACAGGACGTGCTCCACAAAATTATGCCACGAATTCACATTAATGCAAGATGGCATCAAGCTTCAAGTGCATTATTAACAAGAACAGCAGACCTGGAGAAACCTTTCAAACTTGATGTTGCCATTTATGCCATTATGGACAGGACGCTTTCCACATAATTATATCGCAAATTCACAATCAATGCAAGATTGCGTGATCAACAAAAAACAGCAGAGCTCAAGGAACCTACCCGAAACTTGATTGGCAGTAGACCGGTAGCTAAGCTCGCCCGTAAGCGATTTCACAGGTAAAGCATCAACCGGATCCACAGACATAGCTTCTGCATTTTCATCCACTTTCGCCGCAATGCGTTCTTGCCTTTCCTCATACTGACTCTCCAAGTCTTGCGTCTGTTTCGTCTGTTTCGTCTGTTTCTCATATTTTTTCGAGACCTTTGACCCTCCTAAAGATCTGATGAAAGACAGACAAACAAGGGCTTCTTCAAATTCACAAACCTAAAAATAATCAAAAAACTAACATGTTACAATACATGACAAACATTTTACAACCACACACGAAATGAGCACCAAAGAGCTTGGAAACTGGATTGCAACTCACTTGTCTATGGTGGCCGTATCCAAGCTGGCCATAAACCCGGCATACTGAGCGTGCTTTTGCACAAAATCCAAATCCTCATCAGACACATAAACATCGTCTTCATTCACATCCGGCGGCAGGTCGGGGACACCAGGGACTCCCTTCTTCAATTTCCGCTTGCCTTCTGGCCCTTGAGCAGCTTCGTTGCTCTTCTTTTTCCTCTTGTTGCTTACGCCCCCCTTCATGCCCGCCATCGCAACAAACTTAAACCCTCGAAACTCAAAAACCCACCACACTCAATCCGTGGTGCACATGAAGAAGGCTGTGTGCCACTCTCAGGAGAGCTGCAGCCTGCCTTCGGAGGTTGGACAAGGGTTTAGGGTTTAAGGGTCCAGGAGATAGGAGAGAGGGAGAGAGAAGAGAAGTCAAAGGCTTTTCCTCATTCTTTATTTTTCTCCTTTTGAGAGTTTTCCTTACCAAAGTGTAGCAAAACTCGTATACGGGAATTACAAGGTCGTTGGAAGGGCAATTACAAGGTGTGATCGATCGTCCAATGACCATTCTCATACATGATTTGGCATGTCGAGATATTTGACGTGGTTGCTTATGTGTGGCCTTCTTATTGGATGCACCTCTTGAACTACTTTCCACATCATCATTGGGTGTGTCTATCTCCCCCTGTTCAATATACTATTTCCAGGTTCACATATGAGCTCACGGCTATGATGAAGGTGAAGCATCACTCATTTATGCCAACACAAGAGCTTTCCCTCACATTCATCTCAATTTGCATGTTTCATCCTTGATATTCATATGTTAATCTAGTTTGGAATGTAGCCCCGTAAACCCTATAATATCAAGCCAAGGCATATTACCTATAAAGTGACTTCCATTGGCCAAATTGTTGAGTGGTTTTAGCATCGAGTATGATATTTGTTCCTCGCTAACATAGAATTGCACATTTGATGGGGTCCAAATGTGGTACAGGGTTTTTGTTAAACAAGGGAAAGGGTTTAGGGTTTAATGGTTCGGCAACTAGGGGAGAGAGAAGAGAAGTCAAAGGTTTTTCCTCATTTTTGGTTTTTATCTTCCAAAAAAATCTCTTACTAAATTGTACTCGAATTTTGTTCCAAAATGAGTTACATCCATTGGATGGAAAATTTCAATAACTTTTGTAATGAGAAGTTTACATGTATTGTATATATAATAAAGACCTATTTTTGTCATGGTTTACATTTTGTGTTTGTGATTGAGATATTTATCACGTTGAATTGAAAACCTTAGTATGAAGTACACGAGTTTGTTATCTAACATATACCCAAATATGTATATCTTTGATACTCTTTATTATATTCTCATATATAGGGGTTTTATTTCATAGTCGACTATACACGTCATTTAAGATTCCAATGAATAGTGATCCCCCTCCCACGGGGGGGGTGCACCTACACTTGATTTATGTACACACATGCAAGAACCCCCTATTTAGTGGGGGTAGGGGGTATTTACCTTCCTTCGTTGAATATTTTCCACCTTGTAAGTAACTAACTTTCTACTAGATGGCATTTTCTAACACCCTATCAGTATATATAGAGTTTAGAGTCGCATAATTATAATCACCTTATCTTATTTATAAGTAGTAGAAATTTTGTGTGAACAATCTGCACATACATTACGCGTACAGTACATTATGCATACATTACACTATACAAATATTACTCTGCACATTACACACATACAACCATCGTATTATAAACTTTAGCATAATGAGTATGGTTTTTGACCCCCCCCCCCAAGGAAACCCTAAAAAGCCAGCCAACCCTTCCATCGCCGGATGATGGTATTTTTCATCCAAAGGCAACCGTTTCAACAAATCCATCCTCACGTTCACACACATTTTGCCTATTTCTCATCGAATGCCACTAATGGCAGATGATTCATGTTGAACCTATAAATTGAAAAATATATATTCTTAATTTTATTTATGCTACTTTACATCTAAATAAATAAAAATGCCACAACTTAAACCACATTGTACATTATATATAATTCCCAAATTCACATTTAGAGGACGCTATTGTATATCTTTAAAAAATGTGAAAATTATGTGTCTTGAATAAAATCCACCCTACATTTTCTCGCATGTGGTTTTCTACATTTTCTCTAGTGCACGCCCCTAGCTTGTTGCACAGTTCATGTAACTATGTCAATCATGATGGAAAGAGACAATCTTGATGGTGAATGTGGACCGAGGTGTGACTCCCTTATTATTATTATTATTATTATTATTATTACAAAACATAGAAACTTGGTTTAGTTGCAAAAACCCATGACTTGATTAACATGGTAGGAGTAGCCTCATAAACGAAGGGAAAATAGATGCCACTCAAATAGGGTGTTTTGTAGAAATTCATTTTAAAAAACCAAATTATGAAATTTAAACATTACAAAATGAAACATTTTTCCGGTCCACAAAAAGATTGTTGATAATTAATTTAAATTCGTTTGTTTGAAATGGTTTGGCACTTTTATAGTTCCAAGTGCTTGAATAGTCTCTACAAAGGAACTAATTTGACCTTGAGAAAAATATTTTTGAAATACATTCACAACCACTTTTTGGCTCAAGCATTTATAATTAGACCTTAACAACCTACACAAAAACCTTTGAAGGAATCGAGGTTAAGGTTTAGATGTTACAATAATGTTAATGGCCCTTCACAAACAACCACAATTACAGGGGATGACGGTGGTATTTCAATGTTTCGGTTCGTGACTATTTTTCAAGGGATAGATAAATGGTCATTGTTTGATCACAACCACAACTACAACCATTTTATGAACTTTATGAAGTAGATGGTCGTAGTTGTTATCGTAGCATTTTCTTTGGTTCTATGTTGTTTGTAGTTGCAACCATAGCCTTCATGAACAACTTTGGCTAATTTTACATTATTATTGAAATTAACTAATTAGCCTTATAATCAAAACATCTTTAAAATTGAAATCTCTCTTGTCAACATTTAAAACTCACATCACAATCTTGGCTTCTGATTGCCGACAGTGGCACTTGAGCCAAACAATTTGGACCTGCCCAACATTTAGGTGCATGCAACAAATTTGGACAATGACGAAATCTGAGCGATCTTGAAGATTTTTCAACTTCTCTTATCTATGTTACACATTTTTTATGAATGAATATAATTATGTAAAATAAATATTGAAATGACACAAAAAGGCCAGTGTAATTTGTTACATTAAGAAGCACATGACTATGTCAATATTTTACTCTCAAATGACTTTGATCTACCATGATCATCTAGTCTAAATGGGGCATGAATTGCCATGATCATCTATTGTAAATAGGACGTGAATATGATGAAGGCTAAAGATTATTGTGGTTCACATTATATTCAACTTTGACAATTAACCTCAATTACTAGAAACTAGTTCAAAAACATGTCCGTTGTCATGATTTATGAATTGATGTTCCATGTAACCCCACAACATCCTATCCCAATCCCTTATAAAAACCATGGCCCAACAACGAAGGTCTCATTGTTTGTAGCACGGTGACAAATGGACAACCTCAACGTCTTAGGTGCATTGTGTAGAGATTATTGTGGTTCGCATTTAACATGACATCTAGGTGTAGTTGTGAAGATGCTATTGAACTCTTCGTGTACATATAATTAAATAGTATCATAAACATATATGCATTAGATTAAAATGCTTAGAATGTCATATAGTTTGTATGGAGACGAAAAATGTATCTAGAAGAAGGATACTTGTAGACATGTCATGTATACTTGTGAGTCCTTCTTGGCTCGAGAAGAAAAACAACCCTTGATTGTGGAGTGTATCCATTCACTTATATCAACAATGCTCGAGGACACCATAACATTATTCAGATCCATAACAATGTTTTGTGGGATTGACAATATTCCACATAATATTTCCGAAAATTCCACATGTTCGGACTAAACGTGGGAATATTCGGGAATATTATGTGAAATATTGTTAGTCCCACGGAACATTGTTATGGATATGAATAATGCTATGACAACCTCGTAGCAAGTTCGATGTTACTTTATGTGTAAATGCCATAGGTACTTAACTTCCAATATTTCACATACCTAAATCACTAGTGTGGTCGGCCCCCGAGAAACCTCTAGTATCTTTTTATGCACTCCAATGTTTTGATATATTTAAGGCTCGCTTATCAAAAGGGATCCAAATGTGGGAAGAATCACTTTGGTTGGAAAGTTAAACTAAACAAAATTGGTATTGGTTCCTTTGAGGTCGGTGTATGCTCATGCGAGGAATTTTTTTATGGTTGCCATAAAACACACACAACGTCATGGTGTTCAACATCCTCTTTGTGATTTCAACACTCAAATTTTCCATGTAAATTTCTTAAAATGTTACACGCGGTGAGCATATGGTTGCAATTAGGTGGTTGTAGCTAAAGCAACACGGGTTTTTTTTATTCTTTCCCTCCTAAACTCATTGTGGGTCAACTTCCTGCAAAGGGTGAAGTAGTTTCACATCTAACGTCATTGTCCTTTAGGGCGTGACCAAGGATGTTTTACAAACAGACACTCTATTCACTCTGACCTCCTTCGGAGACCGGAGTTTTTATCTTCTTCTTCTTCTTCTTCTTCATCGTGGGTTGACAAGTTTCCCCAATATATTTGGGTGAACGGTAGGAGACTTGGTGGAGATTGAAATGCACTCTACTTGCAAAGGTGATAATGATTTTCAACTACCCTAGGCTTGGTGCTTAAGGGTTCGAACTTCACACATGTGAAGCACCTAGAACGATAACCCTTGTCCCACACATAGTGGAGTTAGATAACTACATCATTATCCCTCCCGCCCAATTTTAGTACTCCGTTCTAAGAATCTCATGATATGGAACATTTCACTACCTAGTAAGCGTTACGGTGCTCTCAAAAGGTACGATGAGCTTATGTAGAAGTGGACCGTATCTCCTTCGATATCATGAGATTGGTACAACATTCTAGTGAAGTTGGTTGCGAAAATACATGAACTTCGTAGTTTATATAGTTGGGCGAATAGAAACATCTCACCTAGTCAAAGTTCCAAAGCAAAAATCGAAAACTTGACTAGCTATTAATCATTGTTAGAAAAGCTCGTTGTCCTTAAGTATTGTGGTGACTTGACTTGTTACAAGATGTTTCATTAGGTTGTTCAATGTAAACTAATGTGGTGTAATGTCAAACATTAACATAACATATTCAACATTATTTTATAGAACATTATTCAACTCAAACTATGTGGAGTTATGTTTCCTTCCGAGAACAATGACAAGAGGAAGATTAAATTGGAACATGTTCCATAATTTGTGTATGGGGTTCACTAGCGTACCCTAGTAGAAGTTCCCATAATCAACATTGAATCTTTTGGGCTCCCCAATGCCATGTTTCCAAGCACGATACAATCGAGATTCTAGGGGCCACAAAAACACCCGTAAGGTTTATGTAATGATATGGACGCATCGGGATTCATGAATACGAGTGTGTTGGGATGATGAATCTTGGCAAATCCACACCTAGTAAGTAGCGAAATTAAACAAAGGTTGCTCATTGAGTATTGTTCCGGACTTTAATTCGACAAAAGACGAATTGGTGTGGAAAATGAGAGCAGATTGTATGTGGTGTGAGTTAAAGTGAAAGCATGGTTTACCGTAATCCAAGTTACTTTATCTAGGCTAAGGAGGAGACGAAGAAGAAGAATATATGGCAAGTGGGGTTGGCATGTTTGACTGCACTGAATAATGTAATTAGTGTCGTGTGGTATTTTATGTTGCTGTGGTAATTTTTTCTAATGACACTTCTTATGAATAAGTTTACAAGTATTGTCATCCCAATTTACTTATAGTTCATCCACTTTTGACCTATTTTGCATCCTAACATTTATGTGACGGAGTACAGTCATGGATGCTTGTAATTTGCATGGGAAATAACTTACTAAGCGACATGAATTGCAATGTTGTTGATCTATCATGCTTTCTTTATAAGGAATGGGAAATAATGGCAGGTTTACATTTAGTGTTGGGGACACTACACATGTGGTTTACAACTAGTATTGAGCAAGACAAATAGAATCGGTGACACTAATTAAATGTTTAGTGTAGTTACCTACCTAGTAAGTAAAAACTTCCTATAGCTTTGGCAAATATGTTCGATGATTGTCTCTTACTTACTTATATCATAGAAAAAGTTTGACCTTAGGCCCGCTGTGGAGATCCTTTAACTAAGTCACCTTGTGACATGTGGAACTAAAAATCCCTAGACCATAGAACCATTGAGACTACTTTCCGTCCGCCATATAGACGAGGTTACAAAGTCGGGCCAAAGCCCTAGCCCCAAGGCCATTGACACTCCCCTCCTCAATCACATAACCTCCACCTAAACACATAGAGACATTAAAGTACACCTATCTAGTAATCGGTTGATGTTGGATTCATAACAACCAATGCTTGTCCCATAACTATCCTTCGTAAATCCTTTTCGGTTTCACATGTGAGCTTGTGGTTATGATCAAGGGCAAACATCCCTCCTTCACCCTGACCTCGATTGACTATGCCTCCCTCTCATACCGATTGCATTGCACTAGAGGACTTATAATCTCCAACGCTATATATATAACAATTGATAGAATCTAAAACAATTTGATGTATTTTTTAACTTTCAAATGGACGAGGTTACAAAGTGCAGGGAAGAGGAAGGGGGAGAGGGGGGGGGGAGCCTCAACCTTTTTCTTTTTCTTTTTTCTTTTTGGCACAAATTGAAAATTCAATTACAAGAAAGGAACCAAAATACAACCACCATGGGAGAACCAGTGCAACCCGAGTGGAAATCAAGAAATAATGCCCATTGGAGGTCTAACCTTCCAAGTGACAACTAAGTTGCTCCGGGTCACAATAAGGCCTTTGACCCCCCCCCCCCCAAGTCGAATACAATTCGTTAAGAACACCTTGGTAGGCAACGTCCGGGGCCTTTTCCAAATCCGAGAGAGTCTATCTCCACTCAATCCTACCAAGGCATCCCAAATGACTTGAGGGAAGCTTCAACCTTGAAGGTACCATGTGATATGACGCAATGTGCCTCCCAACATCCCATCACAAATAGATGGGGGCCCAAGTGGCTCCTTTTCTTAAACGGGCCTCTATATATGTTTGGTATGTGGTTTGGTGAGGATCAAAAAACAAACATGTTTAAACATCATAACGACGCGTGTTTAAAAGAGATTGGATTACATCTTTAATATTGATTATTACTCTACACTCGACAGTGAACACAATTGGGAGGACCCATGTATCCAATTGAGAATCGACAAACATGCACTTCCAATAACCATAACTAAATCAAGGGAAGTCCGATTTTCAATCCAGTTTTTGCACGTGTTTCAACATAGATTTGCGAATGCAACCCATATTTTGTTGGGTAAGTCTAATTGATAAAAGTCGTAGATCGTGAAGAACGAACCACATAACATCCACGTACCTTAAAGACACGTCGAAGAACAAATGTCTAACAAGGTCCGACTCGAACGAACTCCGTAACTAAATTGTAGGTCTTCAATGTTGTTTCCCGTGTCCATGATCCAATGAGAAAAGATAGAGAATGAAAATATCTCCCAAACCATATGACTATTCATGACTTTTGGCACCTTCTAAATGGATGGAGTTTAAAAGTGGGGTGGGGGCTCTAACCCCAAGAGCATTTGATATGACGGCAATGTGACCTCACAACCCAACACACATAGAGACACCAACAAACACTTATCTACCCTATGTCAAATTCAACTAGACGGATTATGGGCAAATTATAGACATGTGATGTCGTTTCCACCCGTTTTATCTACCAAGGAGGAAACAAAACAACGTCAATATCACATAACAAGTAAATGGAGTTATAAATTCATATGAATTGGATTGCACCAAACCAATTACCAATTCTCGAGTGTTCTTTTGATTAGTATATTATAAGTTGTAAATATGCTCATGATCTTTTAGCTTCGTAATGGACAAAGCCACAAAGACACGTTCAAAACTCTAGATTTCAAGAGTAATGTGACGACACAACAATACTCCCAACCATCACAAAACCCAACGCATACAAACACCAAAGAACTCCTAGATATGTAGGAAAGGGGGGGGGATACTAAAACAAAACACACACACACAACGCATGGATGAATCTACCCACGTCATGTGGAATAGGGTAGTCTATATATAATGTTGGTAACATGCCCAACTCGAACCCAACACATAACTACAGTCTAACCTCGTTAATACGACACTCGTTTATACGACACCCTCGATATTACGACACATTTTTGTGTGACCAAACTTTTTAGTCCAAAACTCCCTCTTTTATACGACTATGACACTCGATAATGCGACATTTAGAATTTGCATTTTGTCATATTAAAGAGGTAGTTAATGCTAAAATTATTTTCATCTATGTCATGTACATCTAAAATATATCCATTTTCACTTGGAACTACTTGGGAACTTCACTTACCATTGGGAACTTAATGAGAATTAGGGTTACTAGTGCTGAATGGACATGGTTAGGGTTAGAGTGGCCTCCAACCTAGTATGTTGCTAAACGTCATGCATCATTGTTGTCTAGTTTCTTATTAGAGGACTCTTCATATTTTGATGTTAATGAAATTACTGTAATAGTTTTCAAAAATTAGTAGGGAATCTAGATAAGATGACAGTTGCTAACTTGGGTAGGCAACACCAAAGATCTTTGGACTCCTATTTCAAGAGTTCTTGAGAATATTTGTATTTGTTGGGAGTTATAAGTTATTATTTCATACCATCTATATTGCTTAAACTCGTTGTATATATATATATATATATATATAAAGCTCATATTACTTATGTTTTCGTATTCCCTCGATAATACAACAACTTTACACCATTTGTCATATTAATGAGAAGACGACACCTCGATAATATGATTTTTTTTTGAGACAGAAGGCCGATAGGCCAACGCCAAAGCACAGGAGGCAGCTGACCACCTGGCAAGTATTCCGTCAGGTAGAGAGGAGATTTCACAGCCAGGATTCGAACCGCCAACCTCTTCCTTGAGAGATAATATGACTTTTTGTGTGTTTCCCAAACGTGTCATACTAAAGAGGGAGAACAGTAGATCTCACACTCAAAAATCACATATTCAACGAGTCGTTTATCTTGAATTCATTTAAACCGGATCACGTTGGACAAGTGTATATTCTATTATTTTTCCATATAACCTTCTAAAGCATAAATCGATCGAACCACCGTTTTGCACCTTCTTGGATAAGAGTTAACAAAGTCAAGCTGACCCTCTAACTTTCGAGGAATATTGTGACATGATGTAGCGTCACTTCCAACCCCACCACCATTTACAAATCCCAAAAACCGACACATACAAACACCGAAGAACATTGGGTAGTATCTCTTGATTGCTCCTCGGTTTGCGTTGGTCCTCTCCAAGTGGTTGTATTTTTGGTTTCTTTCTTGTAATTTATTTTTTCAAATTGTGTCAAAATAAGAAAAGAAAAAACAAACACTGAAGAACACCTAAGTCGGTATGGTAGACAAAGGCTTATTCAATGACTTGTTTTATAACGACACTTGCATATTAGGTGTGGTCTCAAAAACAAATACTCTCCAAACTCCGTAATATCAACCTCCTTAATGCCACTCCTTCTCTTATATCTTGAAACCCTAGGGAACGGATGTTCTCAGTTTAAATCTCACTCCTTATTGTCACATTTCCCTCCCATGTATTACATGTTTTGACAGTAAAACATGCCACCGAAGAATTCTAACCGCATGCTTGCACACATCACGTTGTCATTATTGTAATTATTGTCATTATTATAGTGTTGACTTTGTGTTGTTTCATAATGTCACATCCTACACTAGTTGTCTATTGTCACACCTCCATGTTAATGTTGCATGCCTCCTTAATACCCCGTGCACTTTGGTTGCCACGAGCATGATATTACGGAGTTTAGAGTGTACTGGAAAGAGATGTGTTTCAAAGGCATTGGACCACGTGCTCAAATTTCGGTAACCATGGGTTCACTACATTGATTATCCCATTTAGCGAAGGTGGGCTAATAGTGCATGTGGGAAATTAGTGAAGGTGATACCAAATTTCTTTAAGCTATGAACTCACACTATTTTATGTAATTGGGGAATCTATATGACCGTTTAATACGAGGACAAGAGAATCTTCCCTTTAATTCCATTCAACAAACTCCATAAAACACACACTAAATTTTCCTAAAATGTATGGTAGATGAGCATGTATTCGTGAATTTAATATCACTCTATAAAAAACATTAGCCCTCACTAATTTTGAGAATTGGCAAATCAATGCGTGTTTCGGGAATTAGTAACCCACGCACTAAATGGCATAATCAATATAGTCAACATAATTGGGGAGACCTGTAATTTAGTCAATCCACACAAACATTTAATGAGCACACGAGTCTTCACATCGATAATGAATAGAATATGCATATGAGCTCCAAAAGTTATGGGGAAAGTGGCTATGGCCTCAATTTGGCTTTGGTAGCCATCTTGCAAGTTAGTACTAATCACGTGTTTCACGTACTAGGAGAGTGGCAAGCTGGAGAATGATAACCAAATAAGACCTATATGCCTTACAAAATGAAAATGCCTAAAGTGAAAATGTTCAAAATATGAGAACCAATCTAGACTCAATAGTCCATATAATTGGAAGAACATGTATAATGGCCATATGTCCATTCAACGAGCATGGGAATTTTCATTTTGGCATTTGAATAAGATATTCATATGAGTCCCAAAAATTACGAGGAAAGTGGGCGTGGCCTCAATTTGAAATCACTAATCATCTTGTATTGATCGTGTGTTTAATGGCCTGTGAGACGTGGGTTAGTCGGAAAAAACTAACCATTTAAGATCCATCAAAGGTAGACGACCCTTGTTTGGTTGCATTTCTTATTAGGACACTTACTATTTGAGCAGTATGTGGTGTGGTGTGTTGCTAAGCTCATATACCCCCATAAATGTGTTACAAGAGATTGGAGTGCGTGCTCAAAAATTGAAAAGCATTCAAGGCTCAATAGTCAACATGATTGAAGGGGGAGGGGAATCTATATGACCGTTTAATGTGAGGACAAGAGAATCTTCCCTTTGATTTGATTAAGTTATTCATATGAACTCCGAAAATCATGAGGAAAATAACTGCATTGTTGAGTTGGATTTGCTAACCATCTCATACTAATTGCATGCTTCATATCCTTAGAGAAGTGGGCTAGTTGGAAAATCAACCATTTAAGAGCCATGTACCTTATAAACACGTAAGGTAGATGAGCTTAAATGGTCATCTTTCCAACAAGCCCACTTCTCCTAGGACATGGAACACCCAATCGTTAGCAAGTCCAATTGAGGTTGAAGCCACTTTCCTCATAATTTTGTTGAAAACCTAAAGTCATAGATGGTTTTGCCCTTTGTGTCAAACTCTGAAGTGCTCAGCTATTAAAGTTTCAACTAACAATTTTGGACATGTACACGTGCAATGCAAAATGTAGATTTCCACATTAGGGTTGAACTGAGATGTTCTTCATATTTGTAGTAGTTGTGATGGAATAGGTGGAGGTGTAGGAATAGAAAGAGGAGTGACATAGTGAAGAGGAAGAGATGAATGCTTGCTTGCACATGGGTTGGGATGGGAAATACTAAGGGGTTGTAAGGCAGTGAATGAAACCTATCTTTGAATCCTAGTCAAGGGGTTGGATCAATTGGTATATTTTTATGTGCAATCAAATGTTTCTAGAATATTTGATGAAAAACAACGACAATGTTGCTAGTTCCAAAAGTATGGATGTAGTTTGAAATTGAGCTTGTACAATTTTCTTTTATATGTTCATTCCAAAGCAAGCATTCCAACTAATTTACATTTTTATAATACATCTTTGATTTGACTTGGAACCATGATCCTTTCAAACAGTTGTTTCATCCCTAAACTCTTTCGTTTGAATTTGAGTTCATATAGGGTAATATCAAGAAAGATGACGGTATTATTATTATTGTTATTATTATTATTATGGAAACGATTCTTCACAATGAACTTGTGGGTGGTCTGAGTAGACCCTAAACTACTGGAGGATGGTGGAGAGGTATCCAAAACTAAATGGAGTGGTTGGCGGTTCGGTTCCCGGCCGTGAAATCTTCTCTCTACTTGATGGAAAAAACAAGCCAAGTGATCACGTGCCTTTTGTGTTCCACCAAAAAAAAACCTTATAGGGGAAGATTTTCACTGATGGTACATGCTAATATTAAAATAAAACCTTATAAACATTCACAATATCCAAAAACTAAATAATACATGTATTTAAGAAGAAAATAGAATTCTAAATAAATACACCATTATTATATGTTTTTGTTTTTTGGTACCTACATCATATATTGTTGTCGATAGTTGGGGTGGACCATCACAAAGCCTTTAATTTGGGAGCTCATGCAAATGATGTTCATTATCAAAGTGACTATGATTCTTGTGCTCAATAAATGGTCCTATAAGTCCCACCAATTGTCTCAAGTACTGAGCCTATAATGATTATCATATTTTGAGCATGCAAACCAACCTCTTTTAAACACATGTGGATGTTTTTGATGTCCATTCTTGGAGCCACACCAAACCACGTACCACTCAAATATAGGCGTCCCGCTTAAGATAAGTAACCGAATTAGGCACGTCTACCTTAGCACCCAAATTCCTACCTACCCAAGCCATGGTTCATACCCATGGGTATCTTATCTTAACATTGTGGTTATTTTTATCTACATTCACACATGCATGCTATTAACTTACCTCGTACATTGAGTTACCATGCCTAGGTTAAGTTACCGCATGGATATAATCTAGCAACACTTTTAGCCCTAACCTCAATGGTAACTTACCATATGTGTACGAGGATGGTGAGCTAAATTCAAAGACCTTTGATTTCTAGTGAGTAGTGAGTAGATAACATGTTGGAGTGAGGACACATGGCAAGCAAGGTAAGTTTAATGATGTCCGTGTGTGAATAGAAGTAATGATCCACTCTAGATAGGTGGCGTCTTTGGTAAAGTTGCATGTAGGTATGATTGCATTGACAATTAGGTGAGTTTAGAGTTAAGTTTATTTACCATTAGGATTGGTAAGATTAACAGTCACAATTAGGAGTTACCTATAGGTGTGAACCATCCCTAAGTTAGGGCCAATTCACACATGAGACTGAAGGCCCGTTACCATTGCATTCTAAGATCACTCATTGGTCAAAAAGGTCGAGACCGTCCAAATTCACTTCACACTAGAAGGTGAAGGCTCGAGGGCCCAAAGAAATCATCATGGATGAAAAGTCCACATGGATCCCTACACGGCGGCCTATGGACAATGTTTCATGGTATGCCGGAATTTGCATTAGGCCCACCTCCAAGAGGTAGGCTTGACACAAGTTCCGGTAGTCCATGTCAGTTAAACAATTGTAAATTGATGGCAACTCATGGTATGGCCTTTGGATGAGAATCAAGTGCCCTTGCAATTAACATAGAAAAACGATGAATGACCACTATTGGTGCACCATGCTAGGACTAGAATGATTATGTGTGGGCCCAAAATGGCTAGTTGTAAAAGAAATGGCCCACAAAGGATGCAGTGATAGCCCAGGTAGGTTATGTTTCGCATCATTTGGGATCACTTTTGGGTGCCATTGAGTTAACCATGTTGTGTACATTTCATATGCAAAGTAGGATATTTTGATGCTCAAATTAGGGAGACTTGACTATACAAGTAGGGGGTTTGACTCACTTGCCTCTTTTGAGAAAAAAATGCAACTATTAATTCACATGGAATATAATTATGAAATGACTTGCATTCCTCATCATTTCCTCTACTTCATCTTTGGAAAATATTGTTCGAATTTCAAACCACTCTTTCTGGCCGAATGAACTTATTTTCACCGTTTTCCATTTTTCTACCTTACATGGTCACAACCCTTGGTTCACGTGTGAAGTGGGCCTTACATGAATGAATTTACCCAACACCCTCCGAAATGCCAACTAAGTTGAAAAGGTAGATACCATTTGTAACATGCCCGACTAACACATCGCATCAATCACATCACATCACATCACAACATGCAAAGAGACCCAACCTCCCTCCCTCCTTTCATTCCTTACGATGTTTTCTTTCTTTCTTTCTTTCTTTCTTTTCCCTCTCTTTTGTCTTCTCTTCCAAGAGATAGGCCTAACACAAATTCCGGCAGACCATGTCAGTTAAATAGCTCGAATTTCATAGCAACTCATGGTACGACCTTGGGATGAGAATCATGGGCCGTCCCAATTACTTACACGGTCACGGCCCTCGACTCATGGGTGAAGTAAGGGCCACTTCACACACGAGACTGAGAGCCCGCAACCATTACACTTCAAGCACTCTCATTGGTGGAAAAGGAGGAGCCGGTCCAAGTTCGCTTCACACTACGCTCGAGGGACCAACGGAGTATGTGAATGCAAGATGGATGTAGCGTCTACATGGATTCCTACATGGCATCGAATGGATCATGTCTCATGGTCACTTGGACTATTTTCAAAAACCACCTCTTGGAGGTAGACTTAACACAAAACCGGGAGACCATGGCACTCCGAACGCTAACCGTTGGTTTATTCTATTTTATCATGTGTGAAGACCCGTGTGAATAGAAATTCATTGAAATAGCATTTGGTTGAGGGCCCGACCACATATGACTTCGCACTACACTTGAGGGTCCGTGACCGCACTACATGATTATGGAGGTGTGGTGGGACGGCCTTGGGACACTTTCTTTTGGGCTCTCACAATTTCGTGGTCACGGCTCTTGGCTCGTGTGTGAAGTGGCCCTTGGCATGAATGAATTTACCCAGCACCCCAAGTGCCAGCTAAGCTGAAATGGTAGATACCGTCGGTAACAGGCCCCACCAACACATCCCCATTCCAGGTGGACGAAAGAAAGAGACCCGGCCTCCCCGCCCTTCCTTACGCTGTTTTCCCTTCCTTCCTTACGCTGGTTTTCCCTTCCTTCCTTTTGCCCTCTCTGCTCTCTGTTCTCTTCTCTCTCAGGTTGGCCAGCGTCTCTTTCTCTCTCTCTCTCTGACCTGCTGGCTCTGGGATGGCCATAGCTGGCTCCCAACTTCCCTCCCTCCTTGCTCTTGCTCCGGCTCCCCTGTGCTCTCTTCGTCCCCTCCCTCGCTAGGGCATCTGTTCTCCCCATTCCCCTCTCTTCTCTCCTATCTTCTTCTCCTCATCCTCTGCGTCTCCCATTCCCCCTAGATCTGGACTAGTACAAAACACAAGCTTCTTCCAAGCGCTTCCCGAGACAGTGCCACACGCTTCGCAACGCAGGGTGCAGAATTCGAGACACGCAACAAACAAGCACGCGATTTGGTGGCCAGGAGGGGAGGGCAGGGGAGGGGGGGAGGAGAGGAGTGGAGTGGAGTGGAGGGGCTGTGACTTACTTGGAGGTTTGTAGTTTTGGGGTTTTTTTTTGGGTGGCGCGGTTATTGGGGTTTTGCGGGGTCTTGTGGTCATGGTGGTGGATCTTGTGGTGGGCTGGAGCATTCGATCTAGGTAGTGGTAGGGGCAGGGGATGGGGTTTTGTGAGGCTTGGATCTCGGGGTTAGGAGGAGAAGAATCACATTGGGTGATGCGGCATTGGGTGGGGGTAAAAGTGGTTGTTTTGGTTACGTGTGGGTTCAGATCCTGGTTTGGGTTGGGTTGGTTAGGTGGGGTGAGAAGTGGGAGGTTAAGAAATGTGTGAGTGGGTAGGAGTGCGTAGAGTGGGGGTTTGGTTGAGGTGGGAGAGAGAAAGGTGTTGGAAGGTTCAGGAAATGGGGGTTATCATGTTGTTTGTTTGTTTGTTTGTTTAACATTGGCCTTATTTAGATCTATGTTTGGAAGTGGAGAACTTTGTTTAATCATCGGCAGTTGTGTATAGGCAACCAGACAATCTTATCCTGCAAGAAACTAGAGGCAGTGCCTCTTTTCTGTGGCATGCATCTAAACGTTTCTAGCCACTGGCAACGGATCAAGAACTAGTTTCAAAGAGTACAAAATCTCGAAGGAAACTAGGGTTGGGTGGATGTCTTGGGAAATGATTTTGGAACAATATTATGCTAGTTTCAGCATTATCCGCAATGGCGGGGGAGCCACCATTACTGCAGTAGCTAATCAAGCAGTGGAGAAAATGGATAGAGCCCGGGATTTGGTTGAGACAATGCCTAGTAAATCAGTGCAACACTTTGTCCAAATTGAAGATGATCACTTACATATGATAAGAATGGCTTGGGCGAGGGAAACATGTTGTGTTTTAAGACGTGCTTTGCTTGCTGGTGCAGGGAAGGAGAGGGTAAAAGGACTTCAGTAAAGGCTTGGACTGAAGAGTTTTATCAATGGCGGTGAGATTCTTAGTTGTTCTTGCTTGTGCATTAGTTGTGTCATTTTTCAGAGGCAGTTAGTAATTGCAGTAACAGGAATGTCAATGTCATCCTGTCAAGCTCTTAATTAACCGCTGACATCTGTTTTGACGGAGGTAGTCCCATGTTTAGTAAGCGCTGGAATATTGCGTAGGTTAAATTTCCCGAGGTGACTCAAAGAATTGCAGGTCATTAAAGAGGTTGCTCCAAGTAGCCCATCCGTGGTGCCTAGCTTGAACTTTCAAGAACATGTGTACTGCTAAATTTCAAATTGTCATTGCTTTTCACACAATGGTGGATTGTCGATGCAGCGACCCCATGTTCCAAAATTTGGAACCTGGGATGCAAATGCCAATGGCCCAGCATATACTGCAGTGTTTGATCATGCTCGAACTGGTAAGGGTGGAAAGCCATTTAACCCAAACGACCCAGCTGAGAATGAAGCATTAGGAGGCATGATGGGTGGCCCTCCCCAACGCCCTCCAGCTCGTGGAAGAACGGCTGCTAGTAACAATGACCAAGGTAAAGTTACAAAACTCCACTGCTCTCCAGTTTATGCTGTGCTGTTTATTCAGATGTGGAAGCCTGTCTTTGGTGCAAAGTTTCAGATGTGTTGCCTATATTGCCTCACTTGCAGCTCCTCGAATGTGCGGGTCACCTACTAATGGTGGTACAATTGTTGAAATTTTAGATGAAGTTCCAAGTGCCCGTCCCCGACATGAGAGGCGCTCGAGCCGCGAGGATTTGGATGTACGCAAATCAAGCGATCCACCTGGTCGACCACTTCCTGCTCACGATCAGCCGCCTGCTCGGAGACCTCCTGGTGGAGTGGGCGGTGAGGGTTCTGCTCCTTGTTGTGGAGGTTCAGTTGGCTTTGTCTGCAATCAATTTAAGGCTATATGAACCGAAATTGTTGGAATTGATGTCCTTTTTGATTTCATCAATGAGAGCGTTGTAATTGTTTGGATACTTACTACAGACTTATCTATATATAGGTATATGGCACTTGTTCACTTCAGAATTCTTGCCAGTTATTGGTATCTGATTGGTCTGAACCATTGTTGGACTTTTATCATTCTTTATGGTCCTCTGTGATATATGTAATGGGGATTTTACATTTTTGGGTAATAGTAGGGTATGAGTATTTGAGGCTGTTATTGATTCTGATACCATTTGGTTCTATTTACCAAGTAATGGCTTG
Source organism: Polytrichum formosum (assembly GCA_964035585.1). NCBI lineage: Eukaryota > Viridiplantae > Streptophyta > Polytrichopsida > Polytrichales > Polytrichaceae > Polytrichum > Polytrichum formosum. The sequence goes on from OZ037938.1 coordinate 34,337,537, forward strand.
GTTATCCAAAGATTCTTTTATCATGTGATGCCCGCCAAGCCTCAATATTCGATTGGTATTACAAGTTTGTTACCAGTTGGGTAGGTTTTATGCCATGCAGCCAACATTCGTCTGAAATCTAGATGTTGAGTGCACGTTTTGTGATTGCTGCCTATAATCCAGTGCCTGCTTCTCATTCTTATTCTTAGATTTTCTATCATTAGAACGATCAGTAGAGGTTACCATCCAACATTGAAGATTCATTCTCTGCTTGCAGGTCGGGGAGCGGCAGAACCTCCACCTAGACGGGTGGTAGGAGATAGAGATGGAAGTCATCATGCTGATCGTGGACGTAACGAGGGTTCAGGTCATAATAATCCTGAACGCTCACCAGGTCATCCACATGCTCAAAGAGTTGGTGCCAGAGAGTCCTCTAACCGAGGGAACGGCTCCCCTGCCTGGGATCGGAGAGCACGCCAACCATCAGGGGATGAAGGCTCTGTATTTGCCGGCCAGGGTGCAGCCAAGAATAACTCTCGGCTTAGACCTCAACCTCCAAGGGCTGAAGAGCAGGTTAGGATGTTTGCCCAACACTATTTTATCATATCCTTGGAAGATACAATATGTTAGCAACATTTCTAAATATGCACTTCTTGCTTATGTTTAGCAACTATTTCACCCATCTTTAGAGTTAAGAATGGGTGTATATAGTTTTCCCACGCCCATATCACATCGTGTTGTACCCTTTCTATTCTTACATGTGAATTTTGTAGACAAGTTATAACAGAAATGTGTGGGTTTGCAGCCATTGAGGACTATTTAGGCATATTTGGTTGTGACTAAGTTTCTACTTTATATAAGGGTTTGGAACAGTAGAGGCTGTACAGAGATGCAGGGGTTCTCAGGGGCGAGATTCAGAATAATTGCGTTTGGATTTAACTTATGTAGCGTGCTAGATAAATATGAATAAAACAATGGCTAGACTAGTGAGAACGAATGTAACTTCAATAGCTCTGAGTGGATTTTATAGAATATTGTCATCTGAACGACTTCCACATGTTATGTTTGTGCAACTACTAAATTGTTATTTAAATGTGATGCGGTCCACCTGTTAGTGGGTTGACATATACGAATTGGAATTGTTTGTTGACATGTTGGTGAAATTTCTGGATTGACAGCCAGCCAAAGGTGGTGCATTGCCGAAGTTTGGAGCATGGGATGTGAAAGACCCCAGTGCTGGTGAAGGCTTCACAATGATCTTTCAAAAATTGTCAAATGAAAGAAAAGAGGGTGGACCTGTGCACATCCCAAGGTTGAACACAGACTCGCCAGCACGCAATGATGACAATTATAATAAACAGAATCAGAGCAGTTCAGGAAGGAACAACCAGACAAATAACCCAGTAAGTACATTCTGCCACTTGACTTAATGAGTTCTGAGGACTTACTAGGTTTTATTTGTAAGCACTAAAATCTTGAGCGGATCCTACCTCTTCTGAAGGGGTCTTTTTGTTGATGTATACATATTCTACCAAGATGTTGGTTTGGTATTTATATGAGCATTTTTAACTGTGGCAGGGCTGTGGTTGCACCATTTTGTAATCGGACAACAGCAACCTGCGTCTTTTAATGTAAGACTTGTATCATACTGGATACTAGAAGTTAAACGTTCTGTTGGTTTTGCTTCTTGTGGATAATGCTAGTTTCTTAATATTCCTTGGTAGTCTGCATTTTAGTACTGTAAATATTGTACTTGGGGTTTGTTTTGGAAGGAGATTGCTTGCTGGGTAATACACTGTTTCTGGTATTTATTGTTTTGGGACTAATAGTTTCGGTTGCCCTATTGTGAAGCCTATGCCTAGGTTACACTAATGACTTTAGTGTAACCACATGACACTTGGCATTAATGTGCTCATTAATGTCTTGGAAATAGTATGGCTAATGATATCATAAGGCCCATGTCTAGGTTACAGTAGTCCCATTAATGTAAACACATGACACTTGGCATTAGTTTGCTCTTCCTCTTGCATACTAATGTGCAGTACTATCATCTCAAGTACTCAAATGTGGTATGCTAAATGTCATAAGAATTGACTTATATTGACAGATACTGTCATATGGACATTTCTAGGCCTCTAGGCAATGTAGTGCAACCCTTAGCAAATAGTGTATGTGACACAAAATGTCACAAACAGTACAGCTGTTGGAAGTGATACAAGTGGTCATTAGCTCATTTGTAGCCCGCAATATTGTAACTCCTGTATTTGAATTGTTGTGCAGTGGGTGTGTTCCTCTGTAATGGTTCAAAAGAGGAGTGTGACTGGAGGAGCTGCAAGGAATACAGAGTGGTGACAGGAAGATTGAGCCTCCCTCATTGCTTTCGGGGTACTTCATTTACTTGTGGGCTTTTCATCTTCTCTGCAGTCACTGTAGTTGTTTCTACCTTGGAAAGGTTTGGTCTCTTTTCTTGTGCTACAAAGTGTTGAGTACCTTAGAATGCGGCAGTAGTTGAGTTGTCTAATTGTGTTTCAATTTGGCAGTTCAATTCCAACCTCTGTACTGCTCAAAAAGCCTTCAACGTTGGGTCTCAAAAATGAGGCATGGTCTAGTGATGTGTGAATATACCCTGGTACTTGTACTAGCTAGGCTTGGGGGACGAGAATTGTGTCACTTCCAAAATATTTTCCTTTCCAGCGTTTGTTCCTCTATTTGAACCTTCCTTCCAGGTGAAGAAGCAAAATCTGCTTCTGATGTAGCAAACTCTACTCCAAGATGACATTAGGAAAGAGGAGGTCTCCAAGCATCACCATGCATACCTAGTCTGATTTTAGAGCAACATTAGTGTGTGTACCGACTTTAAACAGGTGCACAGGAAACTGTTGATTTCAATCAGGCAGAGACCTTGTCACATTCATTCTCTTGTGAGTTTCTTTTGTAGCATGAATTATGCAATAGAGGAATTATATTGTTTAAATTGCAACCTTCACTATCATGGACCGTTCTCACCTGGCTCATGTTCATTTTACTTACATTGTTAGGGTATTTTGGAGATGTTCCCAAGATGTGGGCATTGGATCTTCCGACTGGAGTATAGTTCCTGAATAGCTCAGTGTGGAGTTCTTCAATATCAGCTTCAAATCCATTCGCAGTCATTCCTGTCTTCGTAGTTCACATGAATGTTAACCCTCTGATCGTCATTATTAGTGTCTTGTCTAGTGTGGACTTGTGAATACTCTGATAAGACATTGCATTGCCGTATTATGTTAGGGCTCGTTGGATAAATTTGGAAGGGAGGTCTAAACCGTTTATGGTATTTAGTGTCACGTACACTAGATGCTTGGAGGTTTCAAAAGTGTCACGCTCACTAATTGCCAACATGATTCCATTTGTCAATACAAGCAACTTTATCTGAAAAAGTATCTACATTTTGACATTTAGAGTAGTATATTAGGATACTTTAGATGATATTCTTGCGTTTGAGTGTCAAATGTTTACATTTTAGTATGCAAGAGGAAAATATTCTAATGGCAAGTGTCATTTGTGTACACTTTAGACAAATTGTAGACCATTGTGTGACATAGGCATGCACCTCATAGCTCTATCAAACATATTAATGCCAAGATATTAATAACTGCACTTGAATGCAAAGTGTCACAAGGTAAAGTTGTTAATCATCCGTGTAACCTAGTATAAGCCTCAAAATAGGGTAAGCGACACTATTACGCATGTTATAGTAAATGCCATAAATGGTGTAGTTCAGATTGTTGTGTAAGAAGTGATTGTAAAAACTAGGTAGGGATATGTAAGTACAGGTGTGACTATGTTATTAGGTAGTAGACTTTTGAATCTCTGGTATTAGTTTACTCGAAGGAGAGCTGTTGAGTACAATGTAGTCTTTTCTGCACCTGAATCACTGAGACCTTCCTGTAGTTTTCATTATCATATGTCCTGCACCCATGGAAGTTTGATGGATTCAATATACCAATTGATTTAAGCAGTGCACTTGAAGGGTGGTTGATGTACACCATATAGATTTCATTGACCTCAGATTTATTCTATTGAATGACGCATAATTCTATCAGAATCATTCTTCTGTGACACCAATTTGGACAAGTTGGAAATTACCCTGTGCAAATTTGCAGCTCATGTCACTTCATTGCAATTCATTTTCATATCTCATATATTAAGTAACATAGGGTAGGAGCGTATGAAGTGTAAAATAATGCACATTGAGGTGATGTGGACAGTGAATGCGGGAGAATTGCTAGTTGGGCTCTTCATTCATGAATTGATCTCTGGTGGTACCCAGTTGATTGCTGGACTTGGGTTTCTACTTGAGCATAATCTGCCTAGGATTATCATAGTGGTCAGGCCAAGCGATTTTGATGACATGTATATTCCTGATTAGATATGAGGCACATTATCACCGGTACTTGATGACCTTGCCATAGCATCACCACTCCATCCAGTAATGGAAACATGTCGATCAGGTGTAGGAAGCACCCATTACTTACTGAGTTGTACCCTAACTTGTTAAGTGGGGAGCCTACTAAAGTCTGTGGCAAGCTCATGACCTAGTTCATAAAAGCTTGTGTGCTATGACACTTAAAATTACTTGTCCCTATTTGAACTGCATGCACCACGATTGTTTATTGTCTAGGAAAGCAGTAGATTCATAACATCAGCCACAATATGTATCTGTAACACATGTGAAGAGTGTCTTTTTGGTTGATAGCTCAGAAGTGCAAAATGAGAAAAATGCCTATAGCGAAGACTTTTGATTTCAGACAGACACGGAAACAACATCCTAAACTCGTGATTGACCGAGTTTTTTCTCAAACAGTCGCCTCAACAACACAACCTGAGCAACACTGCATCCTATGAGTGCCAAAGCTTCCAGAGCTGCCTTGTAGAAAACTCGCCTGCTCATTGCTTGATTAACTGTCATCAATAATTCCACACTGTCAGACGATCTGTTCAAAAGACATGAAGATATGGAGACACGAAAGACATTATCATATTTGGTAGTAGCCTGCAGATGTCACTACTGGTGACACTGTCACTTTAGCAAGGGGGCAAGAAGGCAAAGTACCAATAGCTTGACGGTCAGTTTGTGCCAGAAGCCAATGTTGTTCAAACTGCACGGAGTATAGAGCCTCCTCCAGCTTCTCAATCTGCAACATCACTGGCTCAATGTGCTCTGCAATCAAACAGTCCATTCCCAAAACTCCGTGAATTCGCAGCTAAACCTGGTACAAGGTCTTCTGGCTTCCTTGAAACTATTTTGAAGAGGAAACAGTCCGTGACTTTCTAGGATAGGAATTATAATGTGCTCATGAATTCTGGTCTGTCCATCATTGCCAAGATGACATCATAATACAGTTCAAGTACACATGTATGTATACTTTCCACTCTTTACTGATGGTCAAAAATTCAACATATCCCACCAGTACTCAACATCTATAACAGTAAATATGCCTCAATGATATGCCTCAATGTTCTCTGTGATCAAATAGTCCGTTCCTAGAACTCAATGATTTATGTAAGATCCATGAATTAGCAGCTAAACCTAGTATGAGATCTTCCAGTCTTCTTAAACGATTTGAAGAAAAAGTAGTAAGTGAAATTCTAGGATAGGAAGTACAACGTGCTCATAAATTCTGTTCTCTATGAACGTGGAGAATCCATCATTGCCTAGATAAGAAATTATGATCCAGTTCAAGTGCACATGTATGCATCTCTTCCAATACTTAATAATGGGCGAGAAATACAAGATAAAATAAATGCAAACAACAAATGTTGTTTAGAAATGAGTGATGTGGAATTATAAGAACTTACCATCTGTCAAATGTTGGTCTTCAGGATTTACAAAATGGTGTCCTCCAACAAGCACATCAAAGTCGACCGTCTCGTGCATAGAATTCCGATTGAAGAAACAGAACTTGTACAGGCCTCTGCGCAAAGCGACAAACTCAAACTTGTCCTCGACTTTCTGCCTGGAGCTGTGCACCTGGTGGCCTGCGGGTGCCTCCACCTGCAGAAAAATCCTCCTCAAATTCAAAACACACACGCTAAAGTCCTCACTAATAAACCTGGTTTCAGTGTAGCAGCCGTTTTCAGTTTATACTATTTTCCCAAGGTCTTCATAACTGGAACTTACACCCGTTTCAAATGACAGGAGTTGCCCACAACCCACAGACTTACTGTGTCTTCAGGACTTATACCAGTGGCTTAAACCAAGGCCTTCATCTGGATCCCATGGGAACTCCGAGGTTAAGCTGCCTGAGGTTAATCCGGAATAGTGCTCGGATGGGTGACCTTCCTAACACTTAATATCTAGTGCACCCTACTATTATGGTCCTCCCAATCATAGTTAATTATCAGAGTGAGCCGGATATTTTCAACCAACCATGTGGGAACCTATGGGCTTGCCCTTGGGGACAATTAGGTGCAGGTGGGCTTGTATGCGCCTGCTCATGGTGTTCATCTATTAAAGAGGGCAATCTTCTTCTAGGTCCCTCTAATTCTCATGATGTCCATTTTGGAATTACACATATAATTCCACTAACTACAAGATGAAGCAACGCCATAATCCACGCCGGTGGCACCAGCAGCATCGGAGTCATCTCTCTCTCTCTTCCCCTCCCTCTCCCTCTCCCTCCCTTTAATGGATCAGATTTGAGATCAATGAATAACGCACATTATTAACTCCTCGCTAGACCAATACTCACTAATCCACTGCATTAGTTCCTTCCTGTTTGGAACTAATGCACATAAGCTTATTCTCGTCCTCACACCTTGCACTTTCCACATGCCAGCCAGGTCCTCAACCATCTCTCTGAAGCTAGATTTTTGCAAATACATAATCAATCAACACACCTCACTCTACCAATTGCCACTGCTGAACTAATGCATTCCTGTCCCAATTGAAACTGATGCACATAAACTAATACTTCTCTTCACACCTTACACCTTCCGCATATCAGCCATCTTCTCAACTGAATACCCAAAGCTAGGTTTTGGCGAATACACAGCCAATCAATACACAAGAGGAAGCAAGCAGGCACTAAACTCCTCACTCCACCAATTCCCACTAATCAATTGCATTAGTTCCTTCCCATTTGGAACTAATCCATATAAGCTAATTCTCCTCCTCCCACCTTGCATCTTCAGGATGCCAACCAGCTCCTCACCTGAGTGCCCCAAGCTAGGTCTTTGAAAATACATGGCCAATCAACACACAAAAGGAGGCAGGCACTGAAATCCTCACTCTACATTAATTCCTACTAATGAACTATTGCATCCCTTCCCATTTGGAACTAATGGACATGAGCTAATTGTCCTACTCACAGGTTACACCTTCCGCATGCTAGCCAGCTCCTCACCCCAGTCCCCGAAGCTAGGTTTTTGCCAATATAAGGCAATCAACATAGAAGAGGACGCAGGCAGGCAGGCAGCCACTGAACTCCTCGCTCTGCCAATTCCCACTAATGCATTCCTTCCCCGTTTAGAACTAATGCACATAAGCTAATTCTTCTCCTCACATCTTGCGCCTTCAGCATGCCAACCAGCTCTTCACCAGAGTCCCCGAGTCCGCGAAGCTAAGCTTTAGTGAACGCACGGCCAATCGACACATAAGAGGCAGACAGGCACTGAAATCCTCGCTCTACAAATTCGAATTTATAAACTTATGCATCCCTTCCCCATTTGGAAGTGATAATTCGTATAAGTTAATTCTTCTCCTCATAATCTGTATCTTCAGTATGCCAGCCAGCTCCTCATCCGAGTCCCAGCTAGGCTTTCGCAAATACACGGCCAATCAACACACAAGAGGTAGCAGGCATTCACTGAACTCCTCACTCTGCGAATTCCAACTAACAAACTGATGGATTCCTTCCCCATTTTGTACTACTGCACATCAGCTAATCCTTCTCAAAACTTCCCAGTTCAGCATACCAGCCAGCTCCTCGCCGGAGTCCCCGAAGCTAGGTTTTCGCAAAACCACGGCCAATCAACACACAAGAGGAGGCAAGCAGGCACTATGAACTCCTCGATGTACCAATTCCCACCAATGAATTAATGCATTCCTAGCTCTACAAACTCTCACTAATGAAATTATGCATTCCTTCCCTGTTGTGAAACTAATGCACATAAGCTACTTCTCCTCCTAAAACCTTGCGCCTTCCGCATGCCAGCCAGCTCCTCAACCAAGTCCCCGAAGCTATATTATCGCAAATACACGCCAATCAACACACAAGAGCGTGCAGGCAGGCAGTGAACTCCTTGCTCTACCAATTTCCACTGATGAACTAATGCACCCCTTTCCCATTTGGAACTTATGCACATCAACTGATTCTTCTCCTCCGCATGCCAGCCAGCTCCTCAAATCCCCGAAGCTAGGTTTCGCAAATGGAAGGCCAATCAACATATCAACACACAAAGAGGAGGCAGGGGAGGAGAGAAGGAAGAGAACGCACTTACAACTAAGTCTAGACCAACGGCGGTGTGGTCGAAATTCCAGGCGCTCTCCGACTTGATGACAACGTAGGAGACGTGCACGATGTCGCCGTCATAGGGCACATCGTGCGACCAGCATTCCTTCTTATCGATCACGAATCGGATGGCCTCCGCCCGCCTCGCCTCCATCCACACCACCGCACACGCCACCAGCACCAGCTGCTGCAGCCACCAGCACAGGCTCCTTTTTCTCGCCATCGCCATAGACATAACTTCACAAACCAATCTTCCCCTCCCTTCCTTCACTCCCTTACCTCACTCACTCTCTCTCCCCCGAAACCTCGATTTTGAGCACCAAAATCGTCTAAAACTTGGACCTAACAAGTTGACGAAATACACTACTGCATCCTGACTGCGGTCTGGTATCGATGCTTTCGACGCACCGATGCCTAGCGCTGGAATTCTGCGAACGACGAGCTTTAGACCATGTACCGAGAGACGAGAGAGACGCCGTGCCGGGTCTTCACAGCAACCTCCCTTCGAGGTCGCCGCGACGGAGACGGACGGAGGACGAAAACGAAGGTGGACGACAACGTGAAGTACGATGACTTACACCGTGCACGAGAAGTGCAGACCCTTGCCGAGGAAACGGAGGTGGGATAAATCGTGACATCAGGTGACGGAGGGGTACAATGAAGGTGGACGAACATCCGACGTCCGTCCACGGACTTCTGACCGGGAGGTCCGTACAGAATGTCTTTGAGGGAGGGAGTTGGCTCGGGCTTCGTGGCGTCTAGGTAAAATCCTCATCATCCACAGTAGATGAAGGGTAAGATCGTCATCCATTGTGGATGAAGGGGCTCTAATGGCCTCTCCCTATGCTCAACCCGACCTGCTCTCTAGAGTGGGGTGATATGGCAACCACACCGGGGGTCCAGCCGGGGTCCAGCTAGCCCAGCCAATGTAGGCCCCCCCTGATGCCGGTGCCGCCCATTCATGGCACTAGGGACGCGTCCCAAAGGGCCCCGGCTGGCTAGATGCAGGGCCCCCGGCCGGGTTGGATGGACCCCGGCTGGACCCTCCGGTGTGGCTACCATATCATGAGCAAAGCCCCCATGTGCAGTGAACGGGGAGATCCGACCGCTAGTTACAGATGATACAATCGAGTTTGGAAATGACCGGTTGAAGTTCAAGGGCTTCACGAAAATTATTGATCATTTTAGAGGAATTTAGAGAATGTACTTAAATTAATAAAGAGAAACCGAAAGATGTCAACATGTAACCGGTTGGACTTGGAAACACTAGGATCTCGACCAATTATGTCCCAAAATCTCCCTGGACATTATCCATGGGCCAATATTGGCACCTACACCCACTTTTGGAGGTAGTGAAACCCTGTCTCTAGTGAAGGATCCTAAAATATTCCCCTTGACCTTGAACTAAGAGTGGATTACTCATTGTCTTTATAATAATCGCCCTCATTACTCTTAACACATGTGGGAGGGTTTAAAGGGAGTTTGAATCATTACGAATGTAATCAAGGCAATATATGCACACTTCGTAACTAAATCTTTTGCTTTACTTAATCTTATTTTTTTAATGTTCACATGTTCTCTTTGTCATTTTTAGGTAAAATAAAAACACATCAAATGTTTCATAGAAATAGTATATTTGACTTGCTAGGAGAGTGGTTACATGCATATGAGGATGCATTGTCACCCACTCTCCGCTTGCCGAAATAGTGGCTCACTCTCTAAGAGTGGGTTGGGTTGAATCTTGAGCATTGGGGGGGGGGAGCTCCTAAGTTAATAAACACAAACTCCGGCATGATAACTGTAACCAAAAGCAATATTTTAAGAATCTTGTCTAAAATGTACATATCCTGAACATGAGAGTTTAGGGTATGTTCTGAACATGGCACTTGTATTCAATAACTTGAAAATCTCTAATTTATTCACAAGGTGTTTAAAAAAATGTTGAGAAATTTGGAAATCCTCTTTTGATCATCAACAAGACCTAACAATCATTGAGATAAGCTATGTTGCTAGTTTTGCTTCAATCCTTACATGAGATGTTGGTTTTAGTTATCATATCAAAACTTGAATCGTCATCACTAATACAATCCTTCTTCCATGTAGAAAAAGATATAGCAAAAAGAAAAAGAAAAAGCAAGGGATTTACAACATGAATGACAAAAGTGAAACATTTGTTGGTAGTAGCTTTGCAATTGCAGTATATTTGCACATAAGAATTCATTTGTAAGAATGTCGCAGTCTTATATGTGTGCACACAACCGCCTTATGTTTCTCATGCCTTGGTGTTGTGGTTGGTAACATACTCTAGGAGTCATTTTCTTCAAGGCTACATGCAATTACCCACATGAAAGTTCAAGTTTGCTTAGAGATTGCATTCGAAAGAATTGGACTTCTATATGCTAAAATGTTAGTAACTATTATTGCCAACGATATTGGAGCAACCTATGTGATGGGTTTAAGTCCAAAGAGGTTTTTCTTTGTTATCGAATAAGATATTCGTATGAGCTCCAAAATTTGTTAGGAAAATGGCCATGGCCTCTTTTTGGATTTCCTAGTCATCTCGTAGTATTCACATGGTTGACATCCTACTAAGAGATGATGTGGGTGCAAAGTTTGTGCTAAAGTAGACATTCCTTATTCCAACATAAGAATATTTTGAACACCTATATTTGAGTCGTATGTGGTTATGTGTGGATACAAAAGGACATGTGTTTAGAAGAGACTGGATTAAATGCTCAATATTGTGATTGGAGGGGGTGGGGAACCTCTATGATCATTGAATGAGCACAAGAATCTTCGCTTTGATAATAAATAAGATATTCACTCCAAAACCTATGAGAAAGTTGGCTATGGCGGCCTCAATTTGACATACATCTTGTACTAATTGCATGTTTCATATTGTAGGGCTAGTTGGAAAAAGTAACCATTCAATACCGATCTACCTTATTAGGGCCACTTCACACACGAGCCAAGAGCCATGACTATGACCATGAAATTGTGAGAGCCCAAAAGAAAGTGTCCAAAGGCCGTCCCAAGACACATCCAAAATCATGTAGTGTGGTCATGGATCCTCAAGTGTAATGTAAAGCCATATGTGACCGGGCCCTCAACCAAATGCTATTTCTATGGATTTTTATTCATGTGGGATCCTCATACATGATAAAATATAAATTAATTAATGGTTGCAAGATTTTGGAGTACCATGGTCTCCCAATTTTGTGTTAGGCCTATCTCCAAGAGGTGGTTTTTGAAAATAGTCCAAGTGACCATGAAACATGATCCATTCGATGCCATGTAGGAATCCATGTAGACTTCACATCCATCTTGCATTCACATACTCCATTGGTCCCTCAAGTGTAGTGTGAAGCGAACTTGGACCACTCCACCTTTTCCACCAATAAGAGTGCTTGAAGTGTAATGGTCACGGGCTCTTAGTCTCGTATGTGAAGTGGCCCTTAGCAGTGAACGGGGAGATCCGAAGTTTAATGTAAAATTAGCCGAGTGAAATTGATTAATTACCGGTTTAATTTCAGTATTTCAGGCCGTATAACCGAAGGAAAATTAAGTGTATAGGAAATCAACCGGTTCTATAAAGTTGATGATGGTTTTTCATCCATTCCCATTCAAGAGTGGGCGGATATTAGTTGCCCCACACCATCTCTCACCGGTTCTTAGCTACATCGCCCAAGGGTATCTCCAGTTATAACTGATTCTCCCACACCTTACCTTGAATCCTCCATTTGCCTCTTTATGTCGTTTAGGGTTTACGTACGAGGTGCCACGGCGGGACTACACCAAAGCTATCATCCCCATCCCTTTGTTAAGTGTTGTTTTAATGTTTTGCAGTGTTTATTTGATGTTTAAGGGTGCTGATTTCATATTTTTGAGTGCCTATTTGATGTTTTTGGTTGTTGTTTTCATGTATTATTGAGGGTGTTTCATGTTTTTATACTTGAATACTTCTGATTTCTTTCAAATTATGATTTGAAATGATCTTTTATCATACGTAGTAATCGAAGTTGAATTAGTGTGCAAGTTGCCTTAAATTTAGTATGTGAACCAAGTTCTAATTTTATTTGTCAATTTTGTAACCGATTGCTTATAGAAACTTAGGAAAAATGACCGGGAAGCCAAAGAAATGTTAGGTTTTTCACCGAATTGAGTTACTAAGCTTAGGCATCAACCATATGAGCATAGACAACCACCGAATGACATGTGAAAAGAGGGGTAAAAATGCGAGTCAACCCATAAACTCCCCATTCACTGGCCCTTAGTCCCACTTGCCTTGGGCATTTTCAATCAAGTTGTTCAAACACTTGAAATCAATTTGACAAAGCTTTCACGATCTCCTAAGTGTGCCTTGACTTAGGGCCAAGTTCCATGTACCGGTCCCGGTCCGTTTTTTAAATGGGTGAGAAACGGGTGACATCATCCAAAAAATGGGTGATGTCACCCGTTTTTTGGAAGGGTACTTCTATGTGGGGTGCCGGCTTATTGGGATTTCCTACTTTCTAACTAAATTTGGTGAATGATAAGACATGACACTTTATGAAGGTGACTGGAAATGGAGGTCATCCTCATTTAACTTTTCATATTTGATTTGCACATCAATTTCCATACATTTATTAAATGAATTACAAATTATGTGTTGTTGATATGCGTAGGTTGGTACTACTGTCATCTATGGAAATATGTAAATATTTATATATATTATTATTTTAGTTTAATCGTCATTCTACATTGTTTATGAGTTATTTTTGATACATTTTTTTATTGAACCCGACACGTAACATGGGCCAGACATTGATGAATGTAAAATCATAATTAATCAAAGAATTTAAAAAAAGGTGAAAAAGTGCAGATTCCAGCGAACAACGTAGAATTGCGGTCGCACATTCTCTTGCAGTATAAATATTATTGCATATTCGTGTAGAAGACTTCATTAGCTATCCATGGACACCAAGAACTCATTTTTTGGAGTTCATATGAATTTTTGAGAGCAAAAAACTGAGACTATGTCGAAAAAATTTCAAAAAAAAAGTGAAAAAGTGCAGATTCCAGCGAACAACGTAGAATTGTGGTCGCACATTCTCCTGCAGTACAAATTTTATTTCATATTTGTGTAGAAGACTTCATTAGCTATCCATGGACACCAAGAACTCATTTTTTGGAGTTCATATGAATTTCTGAGGGCCAAAAAACCGAGACTATGTTGAAAAAATTCCAAATATCTAATTTTTCAAAGTATGATTTTTTAAATCCATATGTTCATGTAAAGATATTACAATATGAAAATACATTATCTCATATTTTGATATTCAATATTTTTTGTAAAACATATTTTTTGAAGAGCAAAGTGGCCTTTAGTACCCAAGGGTGTACCCAAGGTGACCGGCCGATCCGGTCACCATAGCTTTCTAACCGGCACATGTCCTTCATGTTACCGTTAGGACCGCCGGTCCTTTGGCACCCGTTCTTCCACAACACAAAATGTGGGACACCCATCCATGGGGCTAGGGCGAACCGACCCATACATTGGTACCTTACCGGATGTCTAGTGATGTCACATTCGAATGAATCGGCCCTCAACCTCATAGGGGGTCTTTTTGTATTGGAGCCACTTCATCCACGATATGTAGGATGGTTGATTTTAAGTGAGTGCCACGAATCCCCAGCCGTTCGCCCTCCCCAGTAAGGTACGGATATATGGGTTGGTTCACCCCAGCCCCATCCATGGGGGGTACCGGTCCTTGGGTGAGAGGGATGGGCACATGGCACCACCCTCTTTTCACCGGCCCACCCATTTATTTCAAAAAAAAATGGACCGGGACCGGTACATGGAACTTGGCCCTTATACATGATACTCAAGTCCGAGAAACACAGTCTCCCTAAATATAGACACATCCTGAGAGGGAATCCCACTTGGAAGTTGGGTCGATTTCCTTTGATTTTTAAAGAGGAGTTGTCACAACCTATCCACTTGAATATATACCTACTGCCCGGTTGGTGGAGTTGACTATCTCATTTTAATTCGTTTTCTTACAGATTGAATTTGGAGATTGGAAGGTGTTGACTTTTATTGTCATTAATGCCAAGTGGACCTTCACATGGCCTATGGTAATTAGGGTGAGTTCCCTAGCTAACATCTTTAGGGTCACTTCACACTATGGCCGTCCAAGTCGAGAGGCCGTGGGATTGAATGGCCAAACTTTGTTGAGAGTTCAAACAAATGGGCTGAAAACAACCAATAAAATATAGGAATTGGAGCCTTATGCCGGGCATGGTATATATGAAGCCTCCAAAGGTCAAGTCCAAGGTCCAAACTTTTGGCCATGAACTCCCATGGCCTCTCGACTTGGACGGTCATAGTGTGAAGCCTCCAAAGGCCAAGGCCAAAGTCCAAAAGGAAGAAGGAGCATCCCACTTTATTCCCTGCCCAAAACAACCCCTTCCAATCTAACGGCCAAGATCTTATCAATTTTTTTATATTTTTCATGAGAGAAAATTGATGGCCTCTCGATCATAGTTTGGGTTTCCATTCCTATATGACCCAAACTTCCTTCGAGAGTCTGTCGCCTTGGTCAAAATGTACTACCATGTAGGCATTTTGGAGAGCGATGGCCTTTGGACTTTAGCCTCTAGTGTGAAAGGTCGAGAGGCCAAATTCTTGGGTTCTTGCAATCTGATTGGTGGAAATCGACAGCCTCTCGACCTTCGGCCATAGTGTGAAGTGGCCCTTAGTGTCACCCTCCGTAATGTCACTCCCTCTCTTATATCCCAGAGCCCTAGGGAATGGATGTGCTCTATTAAATTTTCCCTCCTTGTTGTCACATTCCCCTCATGTATATCACATGTTTTGACATTAAAATAATCCACCAAAGACTTCAAGGCACACGTTCACACGCATCATGTTGTCATCATTATCATTATTGCGATGTTTGAATTTGTGTTATTCCATAATGTCATATGCTACATTGATTCTCTAGTATCATGCATCCACGTTAACACTACATGCCTCCTTAATATCATGTGCACTTTGGTTAACCCATACGTGATATTAGGGAGGTTAGAGTGTAGGGGGTTGGAGGTGTTCACATGTATATAAGCACAAGTTGTCAACCAACCACATTTATGTGCCCTACTAGGTTGTGGATGGCCATGGACAAGGGTTTCTAGACTTCCATGCATCCACTAAACACTTTTTAACCTACAAGTGTCAGTCATTGGAGGATTTAAGACCGGTTTTAGGAGGAGGAGGAGGAGGAGGTTAGTAGGTGGGCCCGGATTTGAGAAGATAACAAGAGTAGTTGGTTGGCACATACAAACCTACCCCACCATATTCCATTTGCATTTGGACGGGTTTGTTCTTATTCCCACTAGAATATGGTGGGTGAGCGGTCTACATGGAAACTCACCCCACAGCCACTCCAAGACATAATATGCTATAAATTTTGAATTTGTGCCAGGTTCGTAGCAAACGGGGAGAGCTGGCTACTAAGAAGAAGAAGAACTCCAGTCTCCATGGGAGGTGAGAGTGAATGGAGTGCTTGTTTGTAATACATTCTTTGGCCACATCCTAAGGGATGATGACGTTAGATGTAAAACTACTTAACCCTTTGTAGGGAGTATACACTATATTAGTAACCAATACCTATTAACAAAAACTAGTTTCATGTAACCATGTCTGTTGGATGTTGTTTGAGAATATAATATCTCTAAAAGGTATGATATAAAGGCATGTTTTTCGAATGAGTGGGCACCAGGCCATTAGCTTCATGTTGGTTGGGAGTGAGTGTGAATTTCATATTTTATTATATGGTATGAGTTTGATCCTTGTGGAGCTCATTTGAGTAGATGTGGTTACAAATGACATGATGTTGCTATGTGAATACATGCATAAAATGTAGTTTCAACCAACGGCCTATCCCTAAGCAATTACTCATTGAGCTAAAACAATGGCTTGTGTCACCACCAACTTTTGATTGTATTTTTTTATAACTTATGGGAGGTCTGGGAGGTCTATGATGGGTTATTTATTTGCAAGATGTAATTAGGTCTAATAGTAGAGGTACCGGCCTCTACATATAAACCAATTGTAGTTAAAAATAAACTGATTGAGTTTGAAAAATAACCGGATAAAGTTCAAGACTTCAGGAAAATTACCAATAAATTTTAGAGGAATCTATGGAATATATACTATGTTAATAAAGAAGAACCGACATATCACAACATGCAACCGGTTGGACTTGGGAACACTAGGATCCTCACCAATTGTGCGCAAAAATCTCCCCGGACATTTGTTCAAAGGTCCTAAATGTAGGTCCATAATTTACCTCTTCAATAGATCGCAAACTTCTACTACAAAAGAAGGACTCCATAGAGCTTTGACATTCATCCACTATTATCCAGAATCTAGTGGGTGAGCAACCTACATGGAAACTCACCCTAAATCCCCTCAATTACTGTATGTTGACTATTAATCCTACAATGGTTATCATATTTTTATCATGCAGTCCAATCTCTCTTTAACACAAGTTTTTTCAATGTCCATTCTTGGAGTTACACCAAACCACATGCCACTCAAATATAGGTGTCTAAAAAGAAAACTTAACCAAATAAGGGATGTCTAGGTACCTTAGAGCAGATTGAATTTCTTTGAACTAGAGAGAACAAGGTTATATTTGTGATGAATTTTGAGATATATTCATACTTGCAATGTCACCATAGCCGCAACCGATTAAACTTGAGGCGTGCCATGAACACGTCCAACTATCTCTGACAAACTACTGGCAAGTAATTGCGTGCAATGGAAAGTTGAGCTGCAATGGCGAGGTGATTCTCACATGCTTTTCTACCGCATTGCTTGTTTATTGCCAAATTAGGGCCACTTCACACATGAGCCAAGAGCCGTGACCATGAAATTGTGAGAGCCCAAAAGAAAGTGTCCAAAGGCCGTCCCAACACAGCTCCAAAATCATGTAGTGTGGTCACGGACCCTCAAGTGTAGTGTGAAGTCATATGTGACCGGGCCCTCAACCAAATGCTATTTCAATGAATTTCTATTCATGTGGGTCTTCACACATGATAAAATAGAATAAACCAACGGTTGTGAGCGTTCGGAGTGCCATGGTCTCATGGTTTTGTGTTAGGCCTACATCCAAGAGGTGGTTTTTGAAAATAGTCCAAGTGACCATGAAACATAATCCATTCGATGCCATGTAGGAATCCATGTAGACTCTACATCCATCTTGCATTCACTTACTCTGTTGGTCCCTCGAGCGTAGTGTGAAGCGAACTTGGACCAGGTCCGCCTTTTCCACCAATGAGAGTGCTTGAAGTGCAATGGTCACGGGCTCTCAGTCTCGTGTGTGAAGTGGCCATTTACACTCCAATAACATAGCGTACTAGATACGGGCCCAGTCAGTTTAATTAATTGAAATGTGATTGGGATTTGACAACTGTCTGGGAAAGTCAGGCTAAGGCTGAGCTCCCTTGTTGGCAACTCAAATTTGGGATTCAAAGCCTTCAAAGCTTTCACCAAACTCTTGGATTTCTGCAGGTGTAAGTTGGTAACTCTCTTCATGAAAGTGGGCTTAACCCTTAACTTCCTGGAGCATGTTGTGGTGTCATCAGATCGTCTCAAAAGTAAGCTTTCTAGAGCTTGACTTTTATTATACCTAAAAGAAAAGTTGTTGCTAATAATTTCAAGATCACATCAATACGGTAGCTAAATTTAATAAATTACATGATTGGTTTATAATTGATTTAGAATCATCAAATTTTAAGAAATTGTGATGAATACATGCAATAAGATTATAGTCCGAACTTTCAAAGATTATATCAAGAATATTATGAAGCTACTATATAGTAGTGTATCAACAAAGGGGAAAGCTAGTTCGTTCTTGACTTTAAAAATTTCTTGTGAGCAACCATCTTTTCATACTGGAATGGGATCATCGCCGTTGACAAGAAAATTTCATGAGGAACACAATGATACCTATAGTGACCTTCGTACACCTTCCTTTCGGATGAATTTGCCTTCAAGAGTCATTTACAATCCCAAAATGGGCCTCTTAGAAGTTAAGGGTTAATGGAAGTCTCTCTTGTTGATTGAAATCACTTTGTATACGATTTAGTGCGGTCTTAAGAACTATGTGCCATGTTCAGTAGAGTAGCATATTTCATGATTATTCATGTAACAACAAATGTCCCATGCTATATTTTCTCATTGCCACCAAGTGATTGCAAGATCATTTCACATGGATCGATGATGAATTATGTGAAACACATTAAATCGGATGTATGTTGTAGTTGACATATGTATAGAATCTGCGATAAAAGTTCCAAGGTGCAAGTGGGGGACATCAAGCATGGAGAACTGATGAGCTACCTATGCACGGGGGGAGGGGTGGCAACGGAAGTTGTTTTGACGTTTAGCATAAGTAAATGAAGCATGTCTACCCATGATATGTCGTATGAAAGTGAGCCTAAAGAGTTGTAACATCTTAGTCTTTAAAGCCAAGAAGAAAACCGGACCACTATATTTGGTTTGTAGCATCCAGAAACTACTCATAGGTCTTTGTTGCATTATCCCCTCCATAGACAACCCCCATAACATTATTCAGACCCATGACAATGTTTTGTGGGACTGACAGTATTCTAGGGAATATTCCCAGTAGTTTCACATTCAGTCTAAATGTGGGGAATATTCCTTGGAATACTGTCAGTCCCATAGAACACTGTCATGGGTCTGAATAATGTTAGGCCAAGCGAGTGCCCTGGACATATGATTTAGCTATTGAGCTCAGGTTCAACTTTATTTTTAGCATGATATTTCAACACTTTCATTTGACAATCTTATAGAGACATCTATGTTTTAAAATTGGACCACACATTTGTGTTTCCTGTATCAAGCGGTATTGCAAGATGAGTCATAACATCAAAAAATGTCCGCGGAATTTTTTGGTTTTAAGTCACACAACCTTTTTGCAACCTAAAAATTAAATTTTAAAAAATATAAATAAAAACCTTATGACCCTCAATAATCCCATCATGCTAATGCTAAACAAACAACGCCTAGAGAGCCACCAAATCCATATCCTCCTATGTTTAAAATTACACCCATAATTACCCTAGAAAAGTCAGTAAAATCCGAAAGATGTGAGGCAGTTTGACATGCCAAGGATAGCAAATATCACACTCAAAAGAGAAAGAAAGACGACTTTGATACCAATGTAAATTATGGCGTTGCTTTATCTTCAGGTTGCTCTAAGTCTATATGTTATCCCAAAATAGGCATTATGAAAATTAGGGAGGCCTTGATGACTAGTGCCTCCTTCAAAGGTGAAAATCTTGAATGAGTGCATACAAGCCGGCCAACAACTAGCCTCTAGGTTCCCACATGGTTGGTTAAAATACCGTCTAGGTCACCCATATACCCCCACTACCATCTAAGATTTGCCCTAGGATTATAGGAAGTGCACAATAAGAACAGCTGTAAATGTCCAAGAAGTCATAAGAAGCTCCAATTTATCAGTTTGATGCAATTTACCATGTGTGGCTCACTACTTAATGTGCATGTAAAAGGTAGAGAAGAGGATCTCGATGCAAATTGATGGGGCAACTGTACTTATCAAGCAAACCGTCCTAGATGTTGTATGCTTGAAATTGCTTGCGCCACTGTGATTATCACATCTGTAACACAAATTCTTGGTACCAGCCACATTGGATTCACCTCTCAAATATGCAATACTCAATTGCCGTATGTGAAATGTCTCTGCGTGATGATTACATATTCTAGAAACAAAAAATGAGACAACACGGCAAAATGTAAACAGTTTCTGCGTTCTGGAAACTTACCACAACAATACCACAAACATTTAGCATCATCATGTGCCATGCCATTCACAACGCACTTCGAAACGGAAATTAGGGCATCTTATTCAAACCTATGAAATCCTTGACGGCAATCGACATGGCATACACATAATGGCACACATGCACAAACAAGTGGATGCACAGGAGAACATTTCATTCCAGTTCAAAATCGGATTATATTTACAGAAAGTTTTGAAACCTGAGCCTCCTATGTGTGTTATAAACCACAAAAACAGACAGCTGCGGATGTGCAGGTGTCAATAATGAGTCCGCATCATGCCGTATCCACCATGACCATGGCAAAAATGGCAAGGCCTGGTATGAGCTGTCCAATAAAATGGATACATCTGATTGTCACATGATTTAGAAGCTTCATGGCAACGAAACCTGGGCTGTTCATATGACTCCATTGGCCATCCTTGAAATAGCGCAACCAGCGACATCTCTGCAATCTTCGTCCACTCATGCGACTGCAAAATTCTCGGGGGGGGGGAGGGGGGGTTGCCATGTCAATCCTAGAACAAGAGATTATTTGTCTGCAAGCTCCTACAAACAGGAAAAATCAGTACATCATTGTTCGTAATCAACGTTCCGAAGGCGCCTTCGCTGTGGCGGGGTGCTTCGAGTCCAAGGCTTGGTTGCTTTTCCCGGGAATGCTTTGCACGTTGAGAGACCTGTAGTATGTCAATGTGCCAATCGCAACCACAACGGCAACTCCCGCCAAAACAACCGGGTAACGTCCCGCCCTGCTCAAACCCACGCCTCCTTGTTGGTGAAGCACGCCTCCAGGGCTAGAGCCGGGTGGCCTTCTTGCGTCCTCTAGGTTGAGCGACTTCAGCTCCTCCGGCGACATCTTGGTAGTGTCGAACTTCTTCTTATATTGCTGGTCTGCCATTGTGGCTACACTCTAATGAAACCCTTGCACTCTGATTCAGCCTCTGTCAACAAAGTGGTGTAAAGTTTGCCAAAAACTGCAGGGAATGGCTTTCACCAATCTTCAAACAATGCGTAGACAAATTTCTGAATGTAATAGACACAAATGTCCCAAGCGGGAAGATAATCGGCGATGGTCAGTACGAGTATGGATCCGTAGGAAAACCTAAGTCACCTTACAGCGACGGAGACATAGAAGTGGTAGCCAAGGGTTTCATTCTTGTAAGCTCGGAGGTCATCACCCCCGGAGGCGAGCGAGAGCCGTTGGATGCACTCGTGGGACGATCGCGGACGTCCGATTTCCTCAGATGCGTTCTTCGGGTGCCAAGTGGCGGCAGCATAGGGATGGACAAGTGGACGGGCACAGTTGCATGGGGGCTGCACCATCTTGCGACACGTGTAATGTTGCCCAAGCACATCCCTTCCTTTCTATCCGTCCCCATCCACCCCTTGGATTGTGGGTTTCCTTCATTCATCCAAGGTGTGTTGGGTCCTTGCTCTATGGTAGGTGTAGCTTATTGGGTGACTTATCTTAAATGGACACCTATAAGTGGTATGTGGTTAGTTGTGGCTTCAAGAATAATATCAAAAGGACATCAATATATAAGAGATTGGATGATGTCTTCAAAATATGTTAACTATTCTCGGTTCAATACATTGATTATCCCAATTAGTGTGTTTTAATATTCGGAGTTACACAATGCAATAACGTCTTACTCAACGGTTCAATCTTCACTAACAAAAGTTCAATAGGTTGTTTTGACATTATAGAACATAAATGACTTTGCTTGGTAACATGCTATATTCTTATTAAATAGCTATAGCACTGCGTAGATTTGAATAGCAACACGCACTAATTGGGATAATCAATGCAGTGAACATAATTAAGACGACCTATATGATCATTTAGTGGGCCCAACAAATCTTCACTTTGTCAATGGATATTCATACAAACTTAGAAAGCTATGAGGAAATTGGCTATGGCCATGGGGAGATCGCTCCATTGTAAAGTTGAACAACCACGTGCGCTCATTTTACATGTAAAAAATGTACATAAAGCATCACCAAAATGGGTCAAAATTTTATCAAATTTTTTCATGAGTAGATATACACGGTACCTATTACATAGTAAAAAGTAGTAACTAAATTTGATGATTTTTTTTAATAAAACATACCGTTTCTAACTAGAATGACGCAGAATTGAACTAAAAAATTACTACAAAAACGAAGATGACTAAAAATTTCAAAAAAAAAATACAAAAGATACCATCAATGGTTATGTATATGTAGAAAAAATATCATAAAATTTAAAATTATCTATGGCATGTAATATAGGGGCAGCAAACTTTGTTCGCACATGGTGTTCATCTTGACAATGGAATGATCTCCCCAAGGCTATGGCCTCGATATGGATTAGCTGCCCATGTCATACTAATTGCGTGTAAGGAAAAAATATACATTTAAGACCCACCGACCTTATAATAGATAGTTGTGTCGTGACCCAATTTTTATATCAAGATCTAGAATCCAATTTCCAAGCCTAGATCTTGTTTTTGAACATGAGCACTCACCACTTGGTCAGGTGTCCCTTGTTGTGGCATGTGCATGGATGGACAAAGTCTTTAGCATGTGGGAGTACGGGAAAAATCCAACACTTATGGTAGACGGTCCTAATATTGCGCACTGCTGACGTCAACAAGGCATTTCGGGCAAAAAAAATCGAAATTTTTTAATTTTTTTTTGGGACATCGAGTGGGATGAAGTCTAATTTGGATGGATGAAAAATTGTTCCAAAATGGATGAAATCCAAACAAATAATATTGCCTGATTACAAGGGGTAGATATTTTATAATTTCAAAATTGCCGCCCTAATATTGCGCAGTTCATTGCGCGCGCAATGAACTGCGCAATATTAGGGCGGCGATTTTAATTTGCCTTCATGTTCAATTCCACAAATCCAGTTCCATAAAAGTCCAACAAGTAAAGAAAATTCACATGCAAACAAAAACCAAAATTGAAATCCTTCACACATCCTACTGACCCTGCGATGGCAATTGGTGCTCCAGATAAAGAGTTGTCTTACTGCAGCATGTGATCCGGAGCATCTCCCTGCCATACCATCACCTGAGCTTTTAGGGGAGAACGAACTTGTGCAACATAAAATGCTCTTGCCAGAGTTTGCTCTTGAGAATTTCAGGAGGAAATTGAGTGTATAAGACATTCCATATAGTGTGGAACAACACAGATACAAACACGTTACCTTGGTGGACGTTTCAGTTTTGATCAATTTATCAATTTCTCCATGGAGCTGTCTTTCTCTTCACATGCCCGCCCATCGACGTACAACCTGACTTAGGTCAAATTTGGAGACAAAATCATCATCGTCTATCTGTTGTCAAAATCAAAAATCTTTGCAACTTACTTACAAGAGATGCCAGAAAGTGCAATGGCTTAGCAAGCTCCACTGAATTTGCTACTTTCGATGCCGTAACAGAACTTCACCGCGAGTTCGAATGCTTCGGGCCCCCCTGGCATATCGGTGAGCTTGATGTGATCCTTGTTGGTGTCACGGGACTCAAAAACCAGGCGATTTAGGCGGCCGCTACGCGAAAGGAGCGGAAACTGGCCGCACATACACATTAAACGATCCAAAGCTTCAATGATATTGGCTTCAAAAGATGAGCAAGATCCACGTAACTAAAAATGCGTACAATTTGAATGCGGAGCTATAAAACTACTTGGCAGCAACGGAATGTAATTGAGCGTGAAAACGGAAGATTGATGAGTACCTTATGCAGATGAAACCGGCAGTCCGCAACTTCGACGAGCAAGTTGCTTTGGAGCTCCGTGGCTGCAAACCTGAAAGAGCACAAAATAGAGATCGTTGATGACAGAATTGAATCTTGGCTATGTCTGACCCGCGGATTATTGTGCGCATGACATTCATGTGATTCAGATTGTATTTCATATTCGCACTTGCCACGCCCCTCATGAACCTGAAAACCCTAGCACACCCGAGTTGACAACACAGTAGCCGGAATTGGTAAAGAGACACAACCATACCCACCATAGATCAGTCCAATTAATAACCAAAAACAACTCTGTACCCACCCTCGGTCTATTAGCGAGGATAAGTGCCGTGACTTTGAAACAGACTAGGGCAAGCAGGTCTTAAAGCGACACTTTTAGCTCTGCACCCACTTCTCATAGGATATGGAAATTGCAATAGTGCAAGATGATTAGCAAGCAAATCCAAATAGAGGGTCGAATATGTGCAAAGCGAGTTTGAGTCACAAACTAGATTAGACCCTTGCGCATTTGAGGCTGTAGTACATTCTGGAGCAGTACAACTTAGTCCCTTATCTGTTGAAGATTTTGATGGGTCGTAAAGTGTTAATTTAATCTGCACAACACCACCAGAAGATATTCTCAGTTTCTCAGTTCCAATCAACCTGCACAGGAGCACGACTAGTGAATGCTCCTAAAGTACAGAATACTGCTTTTGAAAAGAGACTCAAACTTGTAACCTGATGTTCATAATTGGCCGTATGGCATTCAAGGTATCCCGGATGTTAAAACCTATGCAGTTACAATACTGTTGTGTGCTTAATTTCGCACAACAGCTGCAAGTAAACCCCCAACATCATCAATCCAGTCACAAAACAAATACGCAATGTATGAATGCTGTATCAATCATCAATCCTGCTCATATGGCTTTTACTGTATCGTGGGTGTCCAAACCTATGCAACTACAGCACTGTTGCATCCTTATTTTCGCACAACAGCTGCAAATAATCCCTCAACATCATCAATCCAGTCGTACACGGCCTACAATGGGGTGTAAAATTAGACAACTCGGAATTGGTAAAAAGACACAACAGACAACACAGACAGACAGACACAGTTGACAACACAGACATGGGTCAAGAGGTCATTCCTTCCACAAAACCTTCCACTAACAGATCTACAGCAGAAAGCGGCACTCCAAACGCTCCTCCGATCACTGACCTCCTTGATCTCAGAATCTCGTCACAAGCAAATGCATCACACACTCGTTAGGGTCATTCTCGTCATACCGGCCATACCTAGAGCCTTCCTCTATCAATTATCAGCAACGCAACAAAAAACACCAACTCAAACGCGCCTGACTTCCTTACCCATTGCCATTGCAGATCCAGCCAAAGATCTCTTTCCAATCCCTTGATCTCACTTCAATGCATACTTTGACTCGGAGGAAGCAGAAGGTCACAAAAATCGGAAGAAGAAATTGCGGCACGGGCCGTCCGTTGGCCTCGAGCATGTGTTCGCAGCAAGCATCAAGAAAGAAGATCAAGAAAGAAAGAAAACGAAAGAAAGGCTACCAAGGATGAAAGAGCATGAAAGAGCGACGAATATTTGATGAATAACGGATGAAAGGAGCGATGAATAACGGATGAAATGAGCAATTGCTGCGCAGTATTAGGGCAGCTGCACAATATTAGGACGGGTTATCATAACCGATCGAGATCAAGGGTGTTTTTTTTTTTTTTTTTTTTTTGCAAATTGAGACGATTTAAGATTATAGATTTCCAATGCTTGGATGTTGCTTACTTTTAACAAAAGTGGCTGTTAAAATTTTCTTAAAGAACACATCCTTACCATTGAAATTACATGTAACATTTTCACGTGTCAAAATCCATTCATGTGTAAGATTTTGATTGTGAATACTGATAAGCAATTTATAGTGTGAAAGATACGAAGCAACAAATTTCCCAATACAACGATGATTGTGTTAATACGCCAACCAAATTGCATGCAAGTTGCCACTGTGAGGGGCACAAGTAAATGCATAGTAGCTTACAAGTATTGTACTTCTTTGTTTGCATAGAAAGCTCTTTCAATTCCCGATGACATCACAATGACCATATATGAATGAGAAGATGAAACTCTCATGTTATAAGCAACATTCAACATTCTCAAAGTCTTTCTTAGAATCCAATCCAATCCAATGCAGTTGTTGGAAGTCATCAAAAAGTTTACAGTTCCTTCACATCAAACACACTCCACGGAGCTCATACTTATGTGAACCCTCCTTCTACAATGAACAAGATCTGCCGACTTGGGCACATGTATGCCTAGATCCAATTCACACATCAGCTTTTACGAGGTCCCTTCAAATCACATCATGACATTTCAGGGTAGGAAATAATTAAGTTACGCCTAATGTGACCCACAAACATGGTCATCAAAGGAGATGTTTTTTTTTGTCCATACTTTTGGGTTAGGAAAAAATGATATTGCTGAATGAAGTTGATAGGGCTTTCAACTGAGACACAAGGGACACATGAGTAAAAGCAAGTCAATAACTTATTAACTCCCAAGGCATTGTAGATACAGTAATCTCCCGCTTAAGTACGCACCCGTTTAAGTACGCAAAGTTTTTGACAAAAATCAAGGTTCATACTTTATTGTTTGAACATGTCATGCAGAGTCATTTGTCGTGAATGCATGAATTTTTTACACTTGACATTCATTGCCAATTTGTTAATGTTTCACTGAAACGTCTCAAACGATCGTCACAATTCATCATACATCTGTTCGGCTTCCGTTTGAACATCAGAGCAAAGCAATTGGTCGTCGATGTCAAGGACAGTAGAGCTTCAAAGCCTTGGAAGTCGGTAGCACTTTCAGATTCAACAAATGTCTCGATAGGTTGGATTTCGTCATCGATAGGTGGTTCTTCAATTTGCATCGTTTCCATAACTTTCCGGATGGCACCTTCACTGACTTCATACTCCCGCCCCAGCGTCCGCGTGCTCAACGCATTCGGCTTGCTCAACTTGCCAATGATTTCACATTGTTGGGCTTCGGTCAAGCGGATTGCCTCAAGTTTCATCCGTATCCCGTTGCGATTCATCGAACCAGAGGGTCTAGAAAGCGAAATGAGTAAAGTACGCACCTATCAACTAAGTGCGCACAAACGGCTCCGGTTCAAAGTGCGTACTTAAGCAGGAGATTACTATATGGGTGTTGAATTTCTCACCGTACCAAGTCACTAACTCACGTGTTGGTGTAATAATTAAGTGGCTTTAGTGGTGTTGCATAGCTCCAACTTGGTGTGCGAAAAATCATCACAATGAAGATTATGTTAATATACCAACCAAATTGCATGCAAGCTACCGCTACGAGGAGCCCAAACAAGCAACTAGTCGCGTGATGTCTTTGTCCCATCATGCATGACTACATGAATCCAATTTTCCATCAAATTCATAATGATAATGAACAAAAGGTAGAAAATATTGTAATGTTGATTTTTCAAAGAATCATTTTTTTGAATAAAATGTAGAGGGTAAAATGTAGAGAGTGAAAATACAAAGAATGAAAACACATAGAATAAAAATGCAAAGTGTATTAAAGCATAGAAAATCAAAATATAAAGTATTAAATCATTACATAGATTAATATTTATTTCAAATATAGAGAAATTTTACAAAGTTAAAAAGTAGAGTATGTAGGTATGAATAATTCATGTTATGATTATATACATAGTATGATGGTATGAATATAATACATTGATGACTATGATGATATGATGGTTTGATGGTATGAATTTAAATGTAGATGTAGATGTGGATGTAGATATGAATGTGAATGTAGATATAGATGTGAATGTGAATGTAGATGTAGATAAAGATGAAAATTTAAATGTAAATGTAGAGATTGATGTAATAATAGTAATATAAAAATGTACAAAGTGTTTACAATATAGACAAATTCATATCCTATTCATAAGGATATTTTATATCTAAGTACACACTTCAAAATATACTCATCAAAATTGAAAGTACTTGATGACAAAGAACCCCTTAATGAGAGCTTGATACTAAAACAAAGTCTTGAGATTTGAAGATCTCATTGAAACCAAGAAGCTCTACTACTGGATTTAAGTGAAAACTCTAGAAATTGTTAACTCACCAAAGAGTTCAACCATAAGCATTCTTTCATTAAGGAATTTTGTGATGAACTCATATTCATTCAACTTGAACAAAGAAACCAACCAAGGACTTTTGACATAGGTACCACAAGGTGGAGCGTCCTCAATCTCAATAGTAAGGAGGTTCTCATTCTATTCTAGCTTCAAGAATAAGTCCAAGACACAAGGTCCTTGATTACATGCATGAATACAAAGTATTGTGAAATGGCAACTCTCTTTAATTGACACCTCATTGTTAACGTATCTTAGGGAAAGCCTTCTCCCACGTGCCAAGATTCAACTTAAAGACCTTGTTGAAGAGAATCTTGTAACATGACCTATAATGATAATTTGACATGTTGCATAGGAACTAAACGATGACAAGCAAACTATTTGCCAAACTTAGCATTGTTTGTGAAAGCGTTTGTTGTTGTACATGGCTCTTACTGAAGTTAAGTTGTGAACCACATTTGGTCAATTGATGCACCCGTTCGTTTCATTCAATGTTAAAAGAAGTTTCGCATAGATGGCCAACAAACACTTAAGGCTGCAACATTTTTATAAATCTGCAAAGATGCCACACTTCAACGCAAAATAAAGGAAGGAAGAAAGCGATAAGCACATCCAATGTTTTCGGAATTAAGGGAGGTTAGCAGGTAGCGGGTGTGAATATACTCGAGAGCTTTGAATTAGCAAAATGTTGCTCATTGGGTTATGAGATTGATTAGGTTACGGTGACCCCCATAATGGATGATGGGAGGAGATCCCATGAGTGGAGGCATGATGTATTTGAGCACCATGGAATGGCCTCTCGTTACAAGTGTTGTGGTTGTAACGGCGGCTTGGCAACCTCCAACCGCAACAATCGACGTGTAACATTACAATGGGCATCCATGTTGTATTTGGAGTTGCAATGTATGGACCCGCCCAACAAATGTGACATGTAGGTAGGTGAGTTGTGTGGCAGTGTTGGTTGGCAAGCACATAGGGAGTCGGGCTTTGCTTTAAAGAGTATTGGGTTAAGTAATGTTAGGGCCCTTAGGGCATTTCCTTTTACATAATTGGAGAAGGGGATTTGACCAATTAATGAGCACAAGAATGTTCAATTTGATATTGAATAAGATATACATATGAGCTCCAAAAAATATGAGGAAAGTGGGCACAAAATCTAATTTGGATATGCTAAGGTAAAAAAATTGAAAACTATGAAATTAAGTTGATTCGGCCAAAAAGAATGGCTTGAAATTTGTGCAATATTTTTCAGAGATGGAGGGGAGAAAGTGATGAGCAATGCAAGTTGTTTGGCAATTGTAATCCATGTAAATAATTAGTCACATTTATGCAAAGAGGCAAGTAAGTCAAACCCCCTACTTGCATAGAAGAGTCTCCCTAATTTGAGCATTAGAATATCCTACTCTGCATACGAATGCACACAAAACCGTTAACTCAATGCCACCCAAAAATAATCCCAAGTGGCGTGAAACATGTCATATCTAGCCCATCACTGCACCCAGCCTTTCACTGCATCTTTTATGATTAACCATTTTGGGTCCACATAAGAATCATTCTACTCCTAGTCTAGTGCACCAGTAGTGGTCATTCACCGTTTTCCATTTTTCTATCTTACCCATCTTGTACTAATTGAATGTTTTGTATTGTAGCAGGAGTTGGCCAGTTGGGAAAAGTATTTAAGACCCATCTACCTTACCAATTATGATCTCAGATGGACCCCAAAGCATTCAAAAGCGAGTTCTAGGGACTCACGGGAGTAGGCATGCATGGCTATGACCGCGCGTCCACCCATTGCCGCGTAGTCCATTGCATAGTGCGAGCAATGCAATGCAACGAGGGATGTAAGCAAATTTAGAGCAACTCAACATCCTGTTCAATTTGATACATATCGTGGAATAGCAAACGACAACAAATGGTAGCACAATCTACGATGGAGGCAGAGTACATGGCAACAAGCCAATGCACGAGGGGGGCCATGTGGCTTAGGCAACTAATGAAGAATGTAGGTTATGTGCAAGAAGAGGCAATAACGATCATGTGCGATAATCAAGGTTCTATGGCTCTTGCCAAGAACCCCACGAACCATGAACGGTCAAACCATATCGATGTGCAATACCATTTTATTAGAGAAAAGATTAAAAACAAAGTTGTAGAGTTAGAATATTGTCCAACGCAATATATGGTAACGAATATTCTAACATAAGCTTTAGCAAGAGATAAGCATAAGATATTGAGTGAAATAATGAGGTTGGAGTACAATGATACCTCACAAAGTAGGAATATTGGAGGATAGTGCTAGATTCATTGGTGGCATTGTCCCATATGCATTGCCAACGTTGGTTTTAACCTAATCATATAAATAAAGGCATAAAAGAAGGACTAAATAACTCTATCCATTGTATGGAATCAACAACTAGTGTATACTACCTTTCTACGCAGATCTCTCTACCTTCTCTCATTTCTAATATATTCAACCCCCAAATTTTCTGGTATTTTCTTCAAAGATTTGCATCCTTTGAACAATAATTCCTCCAAAGCATTGAGAGTGCATATTCCAGAAGGAAACTCCTCCAGTGCCTCGCAATCCCACATGTACAATTTCCTCAAACAAATCAACCCCCCAACCCTTCCGGTATTCTCCTCAAAGATTTGCATCCATTCATTTTCAATTCTTCCAAAGCCTTGAGAGTGCATATTCCAGAAGGAAACTCCTCCAGGGCCTCACAATCCCACATGTGCAAATTCTTCAAACAAGTCAACCCCCTCAACCCTTCCGGTATTCTCCTCAAAGATTTGCATCCTTTGAACGATAATTCCTCCAAAGCCTTGAGAGTGCATATCCCAGAAGGGAACTCCTCCAACGCCTTGCAATCCCACATGTACAGAATCTTCAAACAAGTCAACCCCCCAAACCCTTCCGGTATTCTCTTCAAAGATTTGCATCCATTGAATTTCAATTCCTCCAAAGCCTTGAGAGTGTTATTCCGGAAGGAAACTCCTCCAGGGCCTCACAATCCCACATGTCCAATATCCTCAAACAAGTCAACCCCCCAAACCCTTCCGGTATCCTCCTCAAAGATTTGCATCGAGTCAATTTCAATTCCTCCAAAGCTTTGAGAGTGCATATTCCGGAAGGAAACTCCTCCAGGGCCTCACAATCCCACATGTGCAAATTCTTCAAACATGTCAACCCCCCAAGCCCTTCCGGTATTCTCCTCAAAAATTTGCATCCTTTGAATGATAATTCCTCCAAAGCCTTGAGAGTGCATATTCCGGAAGGAAACTCCTCCAGGGCCTCACAATCCCACATGTGCAAATTCTTCAAACATGTCAACCCCCCAAGCCCTTCCGGTATTCTCCTCAAAAATTTGCATCCTTTGAATGATAATTCCTCCAAAGCCTTGAGAGTGCATATTCCGGAAGGAAACTCCTCCAGGGCCTCACAATCCCACATGTGCAAATTCTTCAAACATGTCAACCCCCCAAGCCCTTCCGGTATTCTCCTCAAAAATTTGCATCCTTTGAATGATAATTCCTCCAAAGCCTTGAGAGTGCATATTCCGGAAGGAAACTCCTCCAGGGCCTCACAATCCCACATGTGCAAATTCTTCAAACATGTCAACCCCCTCAACCCTTCCGGTATTCTCCTTAAAGATTTGCATTCTTTGAATGATAATTCCTCCAAAGCCTTAAGAGTGTATATTCCGGAAGGGAACTCGTCTATGGCCTCGCAACCCCACATATACAAAATCTTCAAACAAGTCAACCCCCCCAAGCCTTCCGGTATTTGCTTCAAAGATTTGCATCCTTTGAATGATAATTCCTCCAAAGCCTTGAGAGTGCATATTCCGGAAGGAAACTCCTCCAATGCCTCACAATCCCACATGTACAAATTTTTTAAACAAGTCAACCCACCGAACCCTTCTAGTATTCTCCTCAAAGATGTACAACGACTCAATTTCAATTCCTCCAAAGCCTTGAGAGTGCATATTCCGGAAGGAACCTCCTCCAATGCCTCACAATCCCACATGTGCAAATTCTTCAAACAAGTCAACCCCCCCAACCCTTCCGGTATTCTTCTCAAAGATTTGCATCCATGGAATGATAATTCCTCCAAAGCCTTGAGAGTGCATATTCCGGAAGGGAACTCCTCTAACGCCTTGCAATCCCACATGTACAAAATCTTCAAACAAGTCAAGCCCCCAAACCCTTCCGGTATTCTCCTCAAAGATTTGCATCCATGGAATGATAATTCCTCCAAAGCCTTGAGAGTGCATATTCCGGAAGGAAACTCCTCCAGGGCCTCACAATCCCACATGTGCAAATTCTTCAAACATGTCAACCCTCTCAACCCTTCCGGTATTCTCCTTAAAGATTTGCATTCTTTGAATGATAATTCCTCCAAAGCCTTAAGAGTGTATATTCCGGAAGGGAACTCGTCTATGGCCTCGCAACCCCACATATACAAAATCTTCAAACAAGTCAACCCCCCCAAGCCTTCCGGTATTTGCTTCAAAGATTTGCATCCTTTGAATGATAATTCCTCCAAAGCCTTGAGAGTGCATATTCCGGAAGGAAACTCCTCCAGGGTTGCACAATCCCACATGTACAATTTTTTTAAACAAGTCAACCCACCGAACCCTTCTGGTATTCTCCTCAAAGATGTACAACGACTCAATTTCAATTCCTCCAAAGCCTTGAGAGTGCATATTCCGGAAGGAAACTCCTCCAATGCCTCACAATCCCACATGTACAATTTCTCCAAACAAGTTAACCCCCCCAACCCTTCCGGTATTTTTCTCAAAGATTTGCATCCATGGAATGATAATTCCTCCAAAGCCTTGAGAGTGCATATTCCGGAAGGAAACTCCTCCAGGGCCTCGCAATCCCACATGTACAAATTCTTCAAACAAGTTAACCCCCCCAACCCTTCCGGTATTTTCCTCAAAGATTTGCATCCATGGAATGATAATTCCTCCAAAGCCTTGAGAGTGCATATTCCGGAAGGAAACTCCTCCAAGCTCTTACATCCTGAGATGTTCAATCTGACTAGAGATGTCAAGTGAATTAAGTCTTTGGGTAATGTTTTCAGATATTTGCAGTGATTAATGTTAAGTTCTTCCAATTCTAAGTTTCCAAGGCCAACTGGAAATTCCCCTTGTGGGAATGTGCACTCTATGAAAGATAATTCTTTCAAGAATTTAGGTTGGAAGTTTTGAAATACAGCGGGTGTGCAAATTATGATTTTGAATAGTTCAAGTACACCCAATTGTTGAAGATGGCCTTCAGCAGTGTTCATGAATTCGTTCATGAAATATGTATGTTGT
Source organism: Polytrichum formosum (assembly GCA_964035585.1). Lineage (NCBI taxonomy): Eukaryota > Viridiplantae > Streptophyta > Polytrichopsida > Polytrichales > Polytrichaceae > Polytrichum > Polytrichum formosum. The sequence goes on from OZ037938.1 coordinate 34,371,109, forward strand.
TCTAAAATGTTGTCATGTAGAGTTGAAAAATGGATCCTCAACCATTTCAGTGTTATAGTTTTGGTAATGATAGCTAAAAGTAAGTCGATATTTTCACAATTTTGAACACTCAAAAATCGTAGGTTTCTCATAGTGTTCACACTTACATTTGTTTGAAATGCAAAATTATTCCTTTCAAACGTAGTAAATGAAAGGCCTTCCACAAGTTCTATGCTCTGCAAGTACAACACCACATGCAATTAATTCTCTAGTATAATTATCACCATAATTTAACAAAGTACCAAAGAATCAACAACTTCATTCATAGTTTTCATCATACCTTGTGATTCCAATAATTGAGGAATGTTGTCAAAGATAAATTCCAAACTCGAGTTTGTTGAAACTCTTTTTCAACAATCATGCGGCCCATATCACGCAATTGATCATGTATATCCAAATTGCCCCTTTTGTCAAATTTCACCAATGATTTGTCTTGTAGACTTTCCAATGTTTGTTGGGTACTTTTGACGTCATCATGAAACATTCTAAGTAGTGTTGCTTTTGTACAAATCCAATCACTAGTCCACGAGTCCTTGGAAAAGAAACAAGTCATGTCTAAAAACATACTTTGTTCTTTCTCACCAAGTTCATCAAAGCTAATCCTCAATGTTTCCCATATTTTCCCATCTATGCTTCCATCATGTCTTGCCCTCAACAACCTTTGTAAAGTTCGCTCCCATATTCTCAACCTCCTTTCTCCATACAAATAACTACCCATCACCTCCAAACTCAAAGGAAGCCCATCACAAGCCTTTACAATCTTCTCAACTACGTGTTCCAAATATGGCAAGCACGGTTGGTTGGTCGCAAAATGCATGAATAGAAAATAATTCTTTGGAATGTTCTTTATCAAGGGTCTCCATATCTACTTTACCAACTATAGGTACATGTCGTTTCAAAGACTCCCAACTACGGGAAGTAGCAATTAGTTTACTACCATGAACATTGAGACATGTGCGATCACCCAATAGTACTTCGAGTTGCCTTGCATTGCCCACATTGTCCAAAACAATAAGGACTTTTTTGGTCTCTTGCAATTGTTTCAAAAATTTGTGTCCTTCTTTCAATGTTTTGGTTTGAGATGGCTCTTTCACATCTTGTAGTTTGTATTTCACATGAATGGTACAACTTCCACATGTAAAGTCACCTACAAAGCATGTCGCACCAAATTCGTGTGAGATGTGGCCGCTTAGAGCATTTGCCAAAGTTGACTTCCCAAGCCCTCCCATGCCAACAATCCCCAAACTACCAAGGTGGCGAAGTTGCTTCTCCAATTCCAATATCTTTCCTTTGAGACCGATTAATTTGGAGATTTGCTTTGTTTCTGTAGTGACCTGCATAAAATGCCAAATGAAAACTTTAATTGACATGTAACAAACCTCACTAAAAGGATGCCAAAAAATACAATTTTAAATTAAGTGTTAAGAATAAAGTCACAATGCACAACCTTTAGACTCCTACTAAAAGATTGACAATGAAGGTTGACCTAATTGAATGCTTACCTCATAAGCTATTTTATTTGATGTTGTGATGTTTGAATTCTCTTGAGCACTTGACGACGGAATGGAATTTGTCTCCAAGAAATTTGGTAAGTAACGTGGCAACCATTGAGCGAAGGTGATAAACATTTGCCACAAAAGAAGGATTGGCCATATATTGAGTCCATGGAGTTTATGTTTGATCATTGTCCACCATCGGTTTAAACATTCAATAAAATTGCTAGGATTTGTGGATTTGTGGAAAATTTTACCCACTCTCACATCACTGGCAACCTTGAGCATTGCATCACTTTTCAATTTTCTCAACTTCTTAGAGATGTCAAGAAATGTGGGCCTATCCAAAGGTTCCGAAGACCAACATTCATGTATCAATATTTTCAAATCTTCAGAGCAAGTTTTGGGTAACTCCGGTCTCTCATTTTCCAAAAACCTCACATAGTCACGTAACATCATCTTTCCAGTGTAAGGTCTCTTGTTTGCAAGAATCTCATAGCACATCATGCCAAAACTAAACACATCAGTTTTAAATGCATCCACCTCTGAAGTTCGTTTTGTATGAGCTTCAGGTGCCATATATCCGCAAGTACCAAAACAACCCTTATTCGTAGGCACTTGTGGGGAGTTTTTTACTTCAATCTTTGAAATCCCAAAATCAAGTATCTTCACATGCACATATTCCAATGTTGAGCGACCCATTGAAGTCAAAATAACATTATCGGGCTTCAAATCACGATGCGCCACTTTCATGTCATGAAGATAGCACATTCCACTTGCAATTTGTATCATAATGTCAACTACCATGGCTTCTGTGAGCATACCTTCTTCCAAAAAACTTGATAAGCTCAAAATTCCTCGTTCCATGACGATTTCAAATTTACTTTCTCTAGCATGTATGTCACAATTTGTTGATAAGCCACAACAAAAAAACTTGATGATGTTGGGATGATTCAATCCACCCAAGATACTAGCCTCTTTCCAAATGGTTCTTTCATGCTCGGGGTTATCAACTTTGATAACCTTTGTTGCAGTTTCAAATCCTAACCATTGGGTTGAGTATACACTCCCAAACCCCCCCGTACCCAAAGGCTTAGGTATCCTCCCATACTTAGGGGGTTCATAGATATGTGGAAAGATGATGCTATCTAATTCACCACCCGCAGCCTTTTTCAACCCCCTCATTCGTTCCATTAAATATCGCAAAAACATGCAATGATCTTTGCAATTGTCAATTTTGCACAAGTCCACTTGCTTGGAAAGTCGTTCAAATATTGCATTTTGGTCTTCCTCGACGTCATCAATGGATGTTGGGTAGAATGTTGTAGACATTCCCATATCTCGGATTTCAACTTCACGATTGGGAAAAGATTGGCAAAATATTTCGCACATTGTGTGGAAACAATACTCAAAGTCCAAGAGAAGTTCTCTGAAGGATTCTTTGTTATTCAATTGCATTACCACCACTCGACACCAATCATCAACCTTGCAACATTCTTCAACAATATACCTTGCTTTCTTCACAATACCAAGCATCTCTTGCTCCACTTGGTGGAACACATCCGCCCCATAAGAACCATCGATCATGCTTTGAATTGTTTCCACACCATTTTGAATATTCACCAACAAATTCTTGCATTGCCTACTATTCAAAACCTCTAGTTTCCTCTCTACCTTAGGGAAGTTTGTAACTTCCTCTAGTAAGCCTTGTATATTTGTCATTTTCATAAAACAACCACCTCTTTGTCCATCTTCCATCAAATCATACTTTGCATATATTCCTGGGAAATCATACACGAAACATCACAAATCAATATAATTATGTAATATACCAGTATGCAAGACAAAAAAATGATTTCCATTCTTTGACGAGAATAAAACTACAAACGTCCTCAAGCTAAGCAAACCTAGAACCTCAATTGTTCATATTTGTGTGAAGCTAGTGAATGATATTCAACGTACCAACCACAACCTCTTCAAATTGAAATCAATACAATATGCTTAACTGAAATCATACAATTATAGTCCATTCTACAATGACAATTCTCCTTTAAAGCTTTAGCCTTTTCCACATGACAACACACATTGTTACCCATGACAAGACACAGTGTTTGCCTTCCACTATGCATACAACTCCATGAACAAAATTTCAAAACTAAAAGTTGAACTACACAATTCACCTTTTCTTAAAGAACTACAACAATGAAATCAACCAACATAGTCAAAGATTTACAACTATTAATGCACGATATTCCATTTCTAACAACTTAATGCAGAATATTCTTTCCCTAACAACTTTTAATGGTGAAACAAAAGTTATCTTAATATAGGTCATAGCTAGACATTTGAGCCACGCCCGCTAATCTACATACCAAACCAAACAAGTCAAACTTGATACACTTAGCATGAAAGGTCAAGACAAAGTCATTGTCGTTGAAGTAGCAATTGAACTTCAACAAGCATAATGTGCAGTATTGACTTTGTCAAGGGATCCCTCTACTTGCAATAGACACATGCCTACCTCTAAATTTTCGCCCGCTAAGAAACAATAATAATCACAATGTCTATATATCTATGTCTCAAAGACACCGTGACTGTAGACTATCAAGTTGGTCATCGTTGGCTAGCTTTGCACAATGTCTACATAGTGTTGTATTTGCTCGATAAATCTTAAATTCTTAATTCAAGGAGATCCTATTGCAAGGTGGAAAGATCTTCCTACCAAATGGCTCCCTTTGACTTTAAGAACATTCCTAGCTTAGGATATCAACTACACTAAATTGGCTCATCAAAGTGACTATACGCAAAATGCAAAAGTTCCTTCAATACGTTATGTGAATCTTTCCCACTCACTTTGACTACACTAAATTGGCTCATCAATGTGACGATACTAATCACCCACTTGTTCGTGAATATATTACAAATATTTTAATATTGAATGTCGTATTGGATTAAAATTGCTACAACAAAAAATTCTATTGGAAAAGAGGTAACAAGATCATTGTTGTTAATATTGAAAAAACACCTTACATCCTAGTCTTCACAATAGCATGTACACTCACATGGATCCACTTGTCCAAACGAAATTGACTTTACCATAGTAACTTGGTATTGCAAGTTAGTACCTTAACCCCCGCGCACAAAAATTGTGTGTTTAAGCTACATACATCCATTTTTAGATGATTGTTTTAAAAGGGACCCTATGTGATTCCCTCTCTTCAAATGCACTTTTAAGGTTTGGTGTAATGCTACTAATTCAAATATACATCGTGGAAGCATATGCATAATACGTATGTTGATCATCAATGTCTCATATAAGTATATTCTTTGTCCTCCCTCACATTAGATAATCATGATATGAAGTTTCAAACCACTAAAGATAAAAAAAATGTTTTTACGTTTCAAATTCAAAGAGAAACAAAATAATTGTGCATATAGGTTGTACATCAAGCCCCTTCGTCCTTTAAGGGTTAAATAAGTTGGATCCGATTCACCCATTGAAGTTTTTCAAACATCCGCACTTGCAAACTCCTACTTACAATTGGCTTGGGACTCGATCGTACAACCTATTTCGATGATACATAATTTTTTGCAAGCAATAGCATAATTATAGGTCATTCCACATCTAGTTGACAACCATTTGATTATGGTTGTCCAACATCACAACATTACATGAAGATTGCAACATTACAAAATCCTTATTCCCTAGCTTTGTTTGAGGGCAACATGAGTTTACAGCACGAGAGGAGCTTGACTGTGAGGAGATCAAAGATATTACGATGAGCAACCCTAGGGAATTGTAACAAAACTATGCCGAGGAATGATACAAAACCGATAGGTTTGTTTTAGGCTAGTCAACAAGGCTCCACTGCAACAAATCACTAATCAATTCGACCAACACCAATTTCCAAACTTTTCATAAATGTTCAAAACCAATACTATTAATGTAATAGTAGATGATAACCATCATAGACAATGAATTACGAGGGATATAAGCAAGAAGATTACTATTTCTAATCATGCTTAGTATATTAAACCCTATTATCTACAGTAGAGGATATGCTCAATGGAAACTACACATGGAGTTGTTCAAATACTTGAACTTGATTTTTTCTCAGTGACTTCGAACCCCAAATCAGTAAAGCAAGTCACACTATTCAAAAGGTTGCACTAATAATGAGCCTATTTCATCGGGCATCTACGAGGAAGCTTACCACACTTGTGGTTGACACATTGATCTTACAACCTATGACATTGATACATAATGGTTTCTACAAGCAATAACATTATTATAGACTTCTGCGCAACTAGCCGACAAGCATTTGTTATGGTTGTGCACCATCACAACATTCCATAAAGTACCACCAATGAGATCCTTCATCCGTTGGTCCGAGATGACCCTAAACTACCGGATGATGGTGGAGGGATACCCAAATCTCAAGGAAGAGGTTGGCGGTTCGAATCCCGGCTGTGAAATCTCCTCTCTACCTGACGGAAAAACTTGCCAGGTGGTCAACTGCCTCCTGTGCTTTGGCGTTGGCCTGTCGGCCTCCTGTCTCAAAAAGAAAAAGAAAAAAGAAAAAGAAAAAGAAAATATCCTTCATCCGTAACTTGTTTAAGAGCAACAACCAGAGCACGAGAACATGGTTGTAAATGCCTGAAAACCGTAAATAGATCAAGATGGATACCTATTTTTAATCGGGTCGTAAATATATGAAAACTGAATCCACCCAATACCAGGGTTTCGGATTAATACCTAAGTGTGTTGAATTCCATTTGTATCGGAGACCCATGTGTGTTGCTCCTAAATGAATGATAACCGAATTCCACCCAATACCAAGGTGTGGGATTCATATCTAAGTGGGTTATGTTCATTTGCATCCAAACCCCATTTTTATTCGGGTCATAAATAGATGAAAACTGAATCCATCCAATACCAAGGTTGGGGATTAAGGGGCGCTTCACACTATGGCCAAAGGTCGAGAGGCCGTTGATTTCCACCAATCAAATTGCAAGAAACCAAGAGTTCGGTCTCTCGACCCCTCACACTATGGTCAAAGTCCAAAGGTTGTCGCAATTTAAAATGATTGCTTTTTGAAGAATGCGACGGACTCTCGAAGGAAGTTTGGGTTGGACGGGAATAGAAACCCAAACTATGGTCGAGAGGCCGTTGGTTTTTTTTCATTAAAAAATCAATCATTGACAAGATCTTGGCCGTTAGATTGGAGGGGTTATTTTGAGCAAGGAATAAAGTGGGATGCTCCTTTGAGTTTGGACTTTGGGCTTGGCCTTTGGAGGCTTCACACTATGGCCATCCAAGTCGAGAGGCCGTGGGAGTTCATGACCAAAGGTTTGGACTTTGGGCTTGGCCTTTGGAGGCTTCACACTATGCCCGACCAAAGGGTCCAATTACTATATTATATTGGCTATTTTCAGCCCATTTCTTTGGACTCTCAACAAAGTTTGGCCACTCAATCCCACAGCCTCTCGACTTGGACGGTCATAGTGTGAAGCAACCCTCATACCCAAGTATGTTGGGTTCGATTTGTATCAAAGACCTATTTTTAGTCCGGACTAGCGGACGCAGGTGGAGGAGCGACGGAGCGAGCGCAGCAGTGCCTGGGAAGTTTTTGGGCATAGTCAGTCAAGATCCAAGTGATTCTAAATCCAGCCGGTTACATGTTGACATCTTCCGGTTTTGCTTTATTCATTTGAGGTATATTCTATAGATTCCTCTAAAATGATCGGTAAGTCTCCTGAAGTCTCCAACTCCAACCGGTTATTTCTCAAACTGAACTGGTTCATCTGTAACTAACTGCCGGTTCTCCCCGAGCAGTGGTACAGATAGCTAAAATTTGGATAATACATAAAATTTCTTGTAAAGTTTTGTGTCCGAACCAGTGCCCGGGAAGTTTTTGGGCATAGTCGGTCAAGATCCGAGTGATTCTAAATCCAGCGGGTTACATGTTGACATCTTCCGGTCTTGCTTTATTCATTTGAGGTATATTCTTCAATAGATTCATCTTAAATGATCGGTAAGTCTCCTGAAGTCTCCAACTCCAACCAGTTAATTCTCAAACTCAACCGGTTCATTTGTAACTAACCTCCAGTTCTCCCCGAGCAGTGGTACAAATAGCTAAAATTTGGATAACACATAAAAATTCTTGTAAAGTTTTGTGTCTGAATGAGGGCCGGTTTACACTATGGACCATGAAGTCGGACCATGGAAGATGGCGTTTGTCAACGGTCCGAGTTCGTGGTCCGACTTCCATGGTCCGAGTTCATAAAAAATTAGTTTTAAGAGCCATGGGCCCCTCACTAAGTGTAAACCGAATGTGGACCAAGAAGAATGACCAAGCACCAAAAAGTGAAGGTGCTGATTTTTTTAATACATGCCCAAAAAGGGCAATTTTGAAAAAAATTCAAGTTTGACCATTCTCTTGTCTTCTCTTGGGCTTCACTTGTCTTCACTTCTTGTTAAATGTGTCGAAGATGTGGCTTGCAAATCTTCTCACAACAATTTTTACAAACAAAAAATGAGCGATTTAATTTGTACATGTTCAATGTAATTTACATGTAACATGTACCTTGTGTTGTCACTACACTAAATAGGATATTTAGTGTTTGATTATATTTAATGTTGTTACCACCCTACCTTGCTCAACACTAAAGTTCAATTCTTTGATAGTTAGTGTTAGAAGATTTCCCATTGCGGTTCTTTTGACCACTCTGATCTGCAGTCACTAAACAATTACAGATTTTTCTTTTTCGTTTTGCAACTGTAATTTTGAATTTTTGGGGGCGTGTAATATACCATTGGAAAGGTCTTGAAAAGACCTTTCCAACAGTATATTACAAGCCCCCCAATTCCAAACATTGCAGTTGGTAGAGCAAAAAAACAAATCTGCACTCAAATTCTTGAGTTCTAGATGTCCCACGTTGTTTGGTGAAACACATGGGAGCCGGTTTAAAGGGAAAAACAAGGTAGTTATGGAATGTCTCGTGGGCTATGCTATGATTAAGGCACATAGAGGGTAGATTCATTAAAGGATTATTGAAATGGCATTTCTCTGCCAATGGGCCCTTGCCTTTTCCTCCCAGACCACCTCTCTTGCCTCTCTTACCGCAAAACCCGTTGGACCATGTCAGTGCATTTATTAGGCCTTAAAAATTATATTTTGGGGACCTCGACCTCCATGGTCCCTCTGACATTTTTTCCTTAGTGTAAACCGAAGTTGTCCCGGGACAACTTCAACAACCAATCAGCTGCCTTGCAGAGCCATGGTCCATCTTCATGGTCCATAGTGTAAACCGGCCCTGAGTGCCCGGGAAGTTTTTGGGCATAGTCGATCAAGATCCGAGTGATTCTAAATCCAACGGGTTACATGTTGACATCTCCCGGTTTTGCTTTATTCATTTGAGGTATATTCTATAGATTCCTCTAAAACGATTGGTAATTCTCCTGAAGTCTCGAACTGCAGCCGGTTATTTATCAAACTCAACCAGTTCATCTGTAACTAGCCGCCGGTTCTCCTGGGACAGTGGATCGCGGGGTCAAGACTAAGGGGAGTGGGCGGAGGAGGGACCAGTGGCCGCGGGTGGAGTGAGGGTCCAGGGTCAGGGCTCGGGGTTGGGACTAGTGGCCGCAGGGCGTTGGCCAAGAAGACGAACTTGGGCAGGATTCTAGCAATGGAGTGTTCAATATGCGCATTCCCACTAGCCAAGCGCACACATGTCTGAACAACTACCAACACCAAACATACAACCCACATAAATTCCAACTTTTTCAGGATATCGATAAAGTACTCCAATGAATTCACATATCTCAAAATATCTGAAGATGGCATCGGAGCTCCTAATATTGCAATATGCACAAAGAGAATATCGAACCCATTTTTTTAAACTTCAACACGATTCAAAACACTAACAAAAAGAGAGAAGAAAGAAAAGAGAATCGGTGCCAGAGCATGTACGTCAATGGTATGTTCCACAACAACCTATCAAGGGCCCTTGCTCTTGAGTTATTTCCCTTGCAGAGTTATTTCCTACCTTTTGGTATGAGGACGATTAAACACTGTCAAAACAATCAACTTTTTCATCTTTTTGCATGCCAAATCCTCGCGGATTAGGTATATCTATACCTTCTACAAAGGCAACCCTTCACAACAACAGAAATAACACAAGTAAGAACTACAAACCCTCGTCTAGACGAACCAAATGAGTAGACGATTGAACCAAAATGGTTACATACGTCTTCAAATGATTTGGAACTAACAGACTCGTCTTGAGTCTGAAGGTCTAAGAATGCTCACCTTGTAGTCCGGCGCCATCTCCTTCAGCACCACCTAGAAGAGGGTAACTACTTGCCACAACTTTGCTCCCTTCTCAAAGAATCGTATAGCCCTCGGGTTGTACAATGATGATCACAGCCATGATGTCTTAAAATCTACGCCTGGAAGACACCACTAGATGTAAAAAAAATTAGTCTCAACATTCGGCTAGAATATAGTAAACGCCTCCACTATTAATACTCATACGAAGATGAACAATCAACTGTGAATTTATGTTGATATCTATACCCCCATGAAAAAGGCCCCACGAATAGTCTCTCACCTGATCAAAAGAAGTCCCCTTTCGCTAAACGCAAGAAAATATCAAGTTGCTTGAAACTTGGAACATCCCTGTTCAAACATTCACTGCTGGCTTCCCCCACAACCAATGATCCTAGCTCCTGAAATTACACATCGGTGGTCATAACTTCGGTATTCCCAACAAGGATCTATGAAACCCACATCGGAGAGATATTTGAATCGAATTCACGCATCTTCAATCATCGCAATCAATAATTTGTAGGAAGGGCAATACAAATCTCTCATCTACGCCCTACTCTATCTACAGCCTCGTGAACCAGGTCGTCATCATTCCTAAATTACAGCACTGCGATGATTTTGAGATATACATTTCTTTACCGGAATTCTTCTCCGGGCTTGAAGTCTTTCTCGCTCAGATGTGTGGAAGCAGACTTAAAAGTATACAATTTGAGTGTTCAAACTGTGGAACAATTTGTAGTCATCTGCATGAGAAAGTACAAAAAGTAACGGATCCCATTTCCTCACTCCCCTGACAACTTCGCTAAGACTAGGTCATGAAATGGTCTAAACCCCCTCGGACACTTTTGTACCGCCAGAATAGAGAGAAAGAAGAGTATCACATATTCGAAAGGCTAGAGTACCAACTGTTCTAAGAAAAGAGAAAGAAGAGTATCACATATTCGAAAGGCTAGAGTACCAACTGTTCTAAGAAACCCAGAAACAGTTTGCACGTGATCAAGCCCCCCTAAGTCATGTCATACGAGGATCCACTTCCACTCAAAGAATCCTAAAACTCCCTCGTACTGGTTCATAAACCTTGACATGCCAACTCCAATAGAAACAGACGCACATCATCAGCAAACAACTTCTAAGGACCCCTTCCCCCACCTGATGCTCGAAGAAATTCAGTTTTCGTAACAATACGCGCAACCACAACCACTTGAGATATATAACTGCAAGATATCGTCAACTCACGCAGAGGAGAACAACCTACACATCCATCCTCATTCTAAGAGCTACATCCACGTTAACCTAACCACAGACCATGTGTAGGTGTCCATATTATTGTAATGTTGGAAATAAGCATGTGTACCTTAATTGAAGAACAAACCCTCCCAATAATTCTTTAATGAACTAAACGTCTCAAAGTGGGACTCTTCATTTGTCATGATCGCGTGTTTGATCAAACTGTGTGTAGTATGTAATATATGTACTTTACATTTTTTAATACATGTAAAGTTTGGAGGAGAAATATGTAAGTATATATTTTGGGATCCGTTGAATGCCTTTATGGGGGTTTCAACCACCACGAGGAAGACTTGGCATATGGACGTACCTCTCATCCATCCATGTTGGAAACATCTCCCTTACGGACAGAATGGTGTACACCAATAGGATATGAGTATTTGACGATATTTGTGTTTTCGATGCCAATTGGGTCTATGTACCATGCAAGAATCTCCATACCTAGGTAAAGTTGCCTTAACATTGATATGTTTTAGAATGGCATTAATCCAAATAATGAATCGGGTTTCAAATGTTTTCTCGCCTTGACCAGCCCATCAAATATCGATATTTTGACTGGTGATGCAGTATTGATACCCATGGGTGGGTTCTTTGACACCGTTGTTGATGTTGCTTATTGATACCATGCATTCACCGTTATACTAGACCGACAATGGTCTGAACTCTCCTCTACATATGCTTTGATTGATCCTGGCACATTGCGGAAGACATTCCCAACCCCTCGTAGATGTGACAAAGGGCTAAGTCATAGTAAGGTTATGAAAAGGCATGCCAAAAAAATCCATTGACCTACATGGTCCTTTAAGAGATCTATGGTAAGTGACCTATACAATGAAATCAAATGAAATGGATGATAGAATCGGAAAAGGCCAAAAAGGCTTATGGGACTGGAAGTACATCAAGACAGTGTCAAAAAGGCTAACCCCCTAGAGTAACGGACTACAATGGCTTCTGTATGACGGAAGCTAATATCCACTTGATGGTCCAGTTGGAAGAAAGACTTGAGACTACCAATACTACATTCTAAAATAAGGAAGGAACTCAAATACAATGAATAACAAAGTAAGGTGCTCAATATTGTCACACATACTGTAGAGGGCTCCCTATTTTGTCTTTGCATGTGCCGGAATGTAGTTACCACGTGGAATACAAGTGGGTCGTGTCGAATGTGAGCATCATACACGTGGCAAATTTTGAGAGAAAATAATTGAATTCTATCGGAATAAGGAGCCCTCTACGGTTACCTAGAGATATATGTTCTTGAATATTAGATTATTCTAAATCATGGACGTCGGTTTTACTTGGGAATCCACTAGACATTGCACGATGCATACCTTAAGGGCTAAGCTAATGTATTACACTCCACTTGGAAACTCACAACTTTTAAGACAGCCGGGTGTACACAAGTGCAATTTTACTTTTTCTTGGCGAAGGTTAAATCGTGGGCTAATTACGACCAATGCGGGCTCTGACCCCACCACCAATTTTGTTTGTTTGTTGTTGTTGTTGTTCATCATGGGGCCCATAACTTGGGTCGAGCACCTCCTTGGTTGACAATGTCGTTGGGTGGACCCACGTCCTCCACATATTTTAACAACCCTTGGCACCTTCTCCCAACACACTATGAAAATATCGGAACTTATTAAGCTTAGCACCGAAATCAAGCTCACAAGGTAGTACAATTGGTGCAACACCGGGATAATACAAGAGTGGCGGGCCCACTTGGGTGCATTGGAATTTGGTATGGCGGACGTTAAAGTACCCCCTATGGACTTGTAGGGGGAGGCAGATACGGGCTGGGACATCCCCTAGAGTATTTTGGAGATTTTTTGAACCCCACCGAAAATTGCTGCCTGCTCCGCCCAACTTCGAAAAAAACATTGCCCTTGCATTCTTGAAGGCCGCTTGTCCACAAATCCCATATTGAGTGCACTTCACCTTCAAGGTCTAAAATCCAATATATATATATATATATATATATGTCCACTTCCAATTAGTAAATAAGCAATTGATTGGGATTTCATTTTGGAAGTGAAACCATCAATAAAGCATGTAATTAACTTGGAGGTCAAAATCATTACAAAATCCTCATTAACATTGAGGTTATAATTTGTGTGACTTACCATTTGAAAGTGTCTTTGTCATTCTAAAATGAAAATTAAATTAATGTGTTGATTTAGTATGTATATTTTATAATAGTTTAGGTAATGCCTTCTACTTTCACAAGTATTCATACGCATTCAAACTAATTAACCATGCTTATATGTAATCAAGCCTAATTAACCGTAGTTGAGCTTATGCAAATGGAACAAACGCGGCTTGGCCGTGTTGGAGTCCTTAATGTCCCATACAATTCAGAATCATGCAAAGGCAATAAATTTTTAGGATAGAATTCCTTTCCTACTACATTGATTATCCCAATTAGTGTGTGTTACTATGCCGAGAGTTACGTAATGTTGTAACTATTCAATGATATTGCAATATTCTACCAAGCAAAGTCATTTATGTTCTATAACGTCTGAACAACCTATTGTATTGAACTTTCATCGATAAAAATTGAACTCTTGAGTAAGATGTTATTGCACTGCGTAATTTCGAATAGTAACACGCACTAATTGGGATAATCAATGTAGCAAAGCTCAAATAAGTTGTTTGGACAATGTAGAACATTAACGACTTTACTTGCGAAACCCTTTCACTCTTTGTAACAATTTAGAGCAATGAGTAACTCTAAATAGCAAGTGACACTAGATTTCATAATCGGTGTCGTGGTCCCAAGGAAAAGTGGGCCCTAGTGTGGGCACTTTGCAATCCACATGCAAGCTGGGCCATTGGATCAAATGGGTATTGTCTCATCCAGTTAACAATTGTGTTACCACAAAGATTGCCATTTGAAGTTTCAGAAGCAGAGCTAAGATGCGAAACTTATCAAAGATCAAAGTGAAGATGATCTTTCTTTTGAAGGGATCACATAGGCCCTCCTAATTATGTACATTACAGAGCATATGAAGATCTCCATATACACCCTAAATTCCGTAATGTCAACCTCCATAATGTCACTCACTCTTTAATATCCCGAAACCCTAGGGAACGGATGTTCGTAGTTCAAATCTCACTCTCACCTTCTTCTTCTTCTTCTTCTTCTTATGCCACTTGTTGAATGTTGGTGCATGCATATGTCACATCGCATTGGAAGGCCAAGTGGAGTGGACCACACCACACCATTAAAATGTTGCACTTTGTGTTATTCCATAATGTCACATGCTACACTAATTCTATAGTATCACACATCCATGTTAACACTACAAGACTCCGTAATATCACGTGCACTTTGGTTGCCACAGGTGTGATACTACGGAGTTTGGAGTGTACTATGCACATATTCGAAACTCAACAAGACACGTGTCTTTTTGGTGTTCGTTCATAAGTACTAGCTAAGCTAAGTAACCTTTCTTTTGAATGTCCAATCTAAGGTTCACACATAACCAAATACCACTCAAATACAAAGGTTTGATTAAGATACGTAATTGAAGTAGGCCCACCACTTCCCTTAACCCGTATATGTCTAAGAGGTCCATTTTGAGCCTCTCGGTGTCATAGATAGGGTTTGAGAAATTTCGATGGTATTTTTAACAAACAAAAAAAAATCAAAGTTGACTCTGTATGAAATTAAGCCCATTCATAGTATACATGATTCCCATTGAAACATTCATGTAGAACGAATTTAAAGAAGATTCTAGTTTGAATAAATGTCATACATACGAGGTATATTGAATCACCGTGGTCTCATATGACTTTGTTTCCATTTAGTCCTTTAATAGGTTACGGTAAGCGTGGATTCAATACCATTGACCTTGTACCATTCAAGATATTATGTCAAAATTTGTTGGGGGTTCATATAAATTGTCATGCACCCGTATAAACACACCCCACGTCCTTTAACGGTTGACCTTTAACGATTTGAGAGGCACATAGTGGGCCTCTCAAAGCATAAAACTATGTATTTGAGCTACATACTTTCATTGTTGTTTGTATCCAAAATTAACTTATTCTTCAAGCTTACTTTTTGAGGCGGTTCAATGCCTTGATGATATTGAAAATTGATGTTCAAATACGCAACTTGAGTGTCATTGGATGCATATACATTTGTTTTATTTTGATCATCAATGTCAAGTATGAGTATAAATGTAATTTCCCCTTGTTATAAGACAATGTATATAATAGGATTCAAACCCCATAGTATATATGGCCATACGTTAACACAATATTCAAAATTTTGAGAGTTTTCCAGTGAATTGAGAGTACATAAAGCAAACTATTATTCCAAGAATGAAGTGAAAACCAGTGGAGACTCGAGAGTTGTAGAGTTCAAGAAGAAAAAATAACATTTGATTTCCTGTCGTAAATTGCGGAGTGATGTGCTGCCTAAAATTGACCATTTAGGTTGATTCAACCTAAATTGATTAACATATTGTCCTCATTTAGGTCGACTCAACCTAAATCGACTAACATATTGTCCTCATTTAGGTCGACTCAACCTAAATCGACTAACATATTGTCCTTATTTAGGTCGACTCAACCTAAATTGACTGACATATTTCCTCATTTAGGTCGACTCAACCTAAATTGACCAACATATTGTCCTCATTTAGGTCGATTCAACCTAAGCTGACTAACATATTGTCCTCATTTAGGTCGACTCAGCCTAAATTGGCTGACATATTTCTTCATTTAGGTCGACTCAACCTAAATTGACTAACATATTGTCCTCATTTAGGTCGACTCAACCTAAATTGGCTGACATATTTCTTCATTTAGGTCGACTCAACCTAAATTGACCGACATATTTCTTCATTTAGGTTGACTCAACCTAAATTGACTAACATATTGTCCTCATTTAGGTCAACTCAACCTAAATTGACTGACATATTTCCTCATTTAGGTCGACTCAACCTAAATGAGTCGATTCCTCAGCTCAACATACTCTCATTTTAATGGAAACTACACATCTAAAGTATAATCTAGTATTTATCAACATGACTTTTAGGTTGAAAAATGGACAATATTATTTTGAGAGGATCCCACTCTCTCAAAATTTTGAATATTGTGTTCGTTGAGTCATGTGCGCTTTAACCCCTAATTTCCCACACCCAATTTCCCTTAAATTTGCTCATAAAATGTGACCAAAATTTTAGTGACTGTAGCTAAAGATCTAAAGTTTTTTTTGACAAATCCAATTATATAGATGTTTGCAAGTTACATGTGAATACTCATGGTCTAAATATTAGATGTTGGAGTTTGTTATGTAGGAGGTTATAATAGGAATGTCAATAGTGATCTTGATGGGCAACATTTTAAAGTTAAATTGGGGTTGGTGTTTTGATCGAACCTCCACTCAAATCATCTTCAAATGACAAAATGTCATGCTCATTTAAATGGGGGGGCAATGTACCTACTAAAATCAACTCACAAATCTTGAAACCATCATTTTGTGATTTTTGGGGAGGCTTTGCAATTTGAGGCAGCAGTGCCACAAGTGCGCACCTTCTACATGGATTTACACCCACCAACACATGTCCAAGTAAATATTCCAAAGGTAGATGTTAAGGATTGCGTTTGAGTGTCATGCAATTTTTTTATATCAATTGGGAATCATTTGCACATAGGGATCAACAAAAAAAACATGTTTAGGACATGTTGCCCCTAAACTGCAGAAGTGACAAATGTCAAGGAAGCATTCATGGAGCGGTTCCACTGTAAACCAGTTGAGAGCACACTCCCATATTTGAAGTAATCCAAAAATAACTAACTCTCTTGAATCAAAATTATCCATGTGACAAAACATAGTAGACTTGAACATGAGCAAGAGGAGTAGTTGGAACAGTGTAGGCCATCCGAAGTGGTGTCAAAGGGGTTAGAGTGAACGATTCACGACCCATAGTATGGTTGTATAAGACATTAAGGGTTAAGGGCTAGTAACCAGAGCCCTACATTGGGTGCCCATACCCATGCCCATGGGTTTTGGGTGGGCATGGGTGGGTATTGTTTCCCTGCATCCCTGCATCCAGCTCCAAATCGGAGTCAAACTTCTCAGATGCAGGGAATATGCTAACCAAGAAGCGTTCTGGGCTGAAGCCAGCGACAGTGAATGACTTTTTATTTGTCCGATCCAACCAAGACTTGGTGTAGGCGGGTAATACACATTACACAATTTTTGAATACATGGCCGCAATTTTAATAGCATGGGTGGGCACATGTCATGCTATGGGTGGGCATAGGTCGCTGTTGATGGTTATGGTCTGGGTATGGGTACAAATTTGAAGGAAAATGTCGGGCTCTGCTAGTAACCAACCGGTCCATACAAGTTGAATGTCAAATGAAAATGAATATGTTTAGTTACGAAGGACCAAGAAGTGCTTGTAGCAACTTGAAGCAACTTAATAAAACCAACTTTTGATATGAACTTACAATAGATAGCCCTTATTCGGTTCATTCTCCTTGTAAGGACACCTATAATTAAAGTTGTATGTGGTTTAGTGTGGCTACAAGAATAAATATCATAAACATATGTGCTAAAAAATGATTGGATTGCATGCTCAAAATATGATAATCGACCCATATGACCATTTAATAATGAGCACAAGAATCTTCACCTCGGTAATGAACGAGATATTCATGTTGGAGGGCCACCTTCAACCTTCCAGCCTGAGACGGTGTAACCCGCTGCTGAACCGGTTTACATGGAAGTTACTCCCACCAAAATTAGATATTCTTTAGTTCATGTATCTTCGTGAAGGTGTTTGTATTCTTCTGTGTCTCAATCCCGTAACATATAACTTCAATGTTCTTATAAACCCTCTAGGGGTAGGTGAACTAAGATCACAAGTTTATGTTCCCCTGAAGTGTCTTTAACAAGAAATATTTGAACGCATATTCAATATCTCTCAATAACTCTCTAATGAATTATTAATGAGTAAGTGCCTTAGAACTTAAGTTAATGTTTCTCAAACGTGTAATGTCAAGGTTAAGTGTTTCCCCGAGAGAAACATCCTCATACAATATCTTTCATGGTTGAATTTATCTAAAACATATTTCAAGTTTATAACTCTCATAATTTGAAACCATCTAAAATCTCCTTCCGACAATATCTTTTATGGTTTGAATTTATTTGTAATCCTAAATAAAATCCTTATTCATTCGTTCAAGTTCCAATGCATTATCCTTTATTCCGTTCAAGTCTTCAAACATGTTGCCTAAATACTTTCATAAGGTAGCATACTCCCTCGCTAAGTCAAGACAACCTAGCTCGTGGAAGATACTTTGGCATAATTAAAATCCCTCTACATTCCATTAGTTATAAGTGTATGCTCTCGAGCCAAATCTCTAAGGCTTAGCCCATAATTGCTACTCCTTAGAACATTCCAAACCTTTGGCTAAGGCCGGCAAAATTTCCAGAATATTCTCTTAGGCCGCCAAAATCCCTAAGTGCTATGATAAGGGATTTTGATGACGAGGCCACAACTTGGCCTCCTTTGGTTCCAATCCTTTGCTTGCTTTATGATTTGATTAGTCTTATCAAGTCCTCTCGAGCAAACTAATCTAGGTGCCTCAAATCCAATGGCGTGAAAGGTAATGATGTGAACTTATGCTAAGGTGTCAAGCTTCGGCTTGAGGCATCATAACCCTTTCCATCAATGAGCACCACCTAGGTGATTTGATTTACTTAGCTTATATTCTCTTGCCTCAACCTCTTGCCAAGTGTGGGTAACTTTACCATATTGCATGCGTAATCCAAGTTACTATGTGACACCCTCAAGTTTGTTGTAACGCGGTTGCTTCTCCTTTAGATAACTTATATGAATTCACAAAGTCATTATTTGAGCTTCTTTGTGTAGTATTTTGATAATGCCAATGAGCCGCATAAAATTTCCTTGCTTAAGTTGAGTCTAGAGCACCGCGGGTGCCTTAATTTTCATAAGGGGTCCGAGTGCACCACGGGTGCCTATATATTTGCTAATGCACCACGGGTGCCTATTAGGTTGCTATGACCACGGGTGCCTATTAGGTCGCTAATGCACCACGGGTGCCTATTAGGTCGCTAATGCACCACGGGTGCCTATTAGGTCGCTAATGCACCACGGGTGCCTATTAGGTTGCTATGCACCACGGGTGCCTATTAGGTTGCTAATGCACCACGGGTGCCTATTAGGTTTTCTAATGCACCACGGGTGCCTATTAGGTTGCTAATGCACCACGGGTGCCTATTAGGTTTTCTAATGCACCACGGGTGCCTATAAGAAGCTTTGCAAGGCTAGGTAGTCTTGGACACTCATGTGGAGTCTTCGGGGCGAATGAAGTGTATTATGGCCCTCAAGTTGGCCTCTTTATATAGTCTTACAAATCTATATTTTTCTAGGATTTTTGTAAATGTTAGTTCGGCTAATTTTAGCTCTGTATCTATTAATAGCCGAATTCAAATGTCTTTACTCCGTAGAGTTCAAATCTAAATAGTCTAAAATGTAATTCCTAATAACATATCTCTTCATATCTTTTAGCTACCTAATTGACATGTGTTTTAAAACGGGAATAGGACCGTGTCTCTACATTTCTCAAAATGGTCCTATTTACATTCCCTAGCTATTTCGGCCGGATATATATATATAGGCCCTAAACCCGGCCCTCAATAGTTGATCCGTTGCCTTCACTAGTAACCAGTCTGCCCATCCGCCAGCTCGGCTTTAAACCCGCCTGGCTCGTTCGCCAGCTCGTACGCCCACGTTCCCGGGGTCTCGGCTCTTCGTCCTCGTACGCCTACGTTCCCGGTTTGTTCCCGTGCGTTCCCGGGCCTTCCCTAAGTTCCCAGGGCCTCGCTTACGCTTCCAGGGTCTCGCTTACGCTCCCAGGGCTCCCTTACATTTCCAGGGACCCCTTTCGCCACGCGGCTGTCCCTTTTCATTCCCCGATTCGCCTCTCCTTTGTTTCACTGCTCGGCTTCTTGCTCGCCGGCTTCCTCTTCCATCTTGGGGGGGAGAAGTGAGCTCACCATTTACCCCCTCCCCTCAGAGAAAGCATGTCCCCATGCTTTGCTGTCCGCCTTTCTGATCAATTGCATGTGATCTGGGGCGAAACAACAATGTGCCACTGTTGATGACGCCAAATTTCCTGGTGGTTAAGGTCGTCTGCTGAGTTTCGAGAGCCCCATCGACAAAATTCTTCAGCTCGCTCAAAGTTGGTTGCAGGGTCGGGCTGGGGTGTTTGTTGATGAGCTCTTGGTACTGCTGGACGGCCTCGAAGCAAACTCTGGTGTCTTCCGCGGCTAGGGTAGCCAGGGCCCGGTTGAAGCTATCGATCCCGCATTGTTGGGCCTTCTTGATCTGGTAGTACTGGCCATGAGAATAGGATTTCAGTGTAGGGAGTGGTTCCCTGGGTGCCCTGGTCAGATTGTGATGCTGACCTAGGAGTTTGATACATCTCAAAATGTATCTCCTTATATAGAAAGGGGGAGAGCCTGTGAGCATCTCCATTACACCCAAAGGTGTCTTGAGCTCCCCTAAACACCACATGAATACTAGGGTGTCTCGGGCCGCAGCATTGGCGTGGCTCCAGATTGCTTGTACCTGGTTCAGTTCCAGACTGCACCCTGTTTTCAGTAAAGGAATATCATTGAGAACGAGGTTTAATCCTCCAAATGCTCTGTGATACTGCATTATGGACTTCAGAGGCTCAGTGTGCTTCATAAGTTGCTGGATGATTTCTGTGCGGGGTTGGATGGCCGTGTGAGGAATGGCCTCCTCCCCAGACTCCTCTCGTTGTTTGACAAGTTGTTGTGCCAAATCTGTGTTTTCTTGCTTTGTGCGAGCCAAATCTGCCCTTAGCTCATTGAGGAGTTGATTGGCTATCCCGGCTGTCAAGGTATGTTTCTCCTTGTCCATAATGGGGTGGGTTGAGGTGCAGTCCGATTCGGGGTGGTTACTGGATGAATGTAGGTGTGTCTTTGCTTTACCTGCCGAGATCTCCGTTTTTAACCTAAGAATTTTTGTGTGGAGGTGGGCTTTATCACATCGATCGGTGCTTGCTTGGGCCTCGAGACGGGCTATGTCCTCTTTCCTGTGAACATCCAGGGCATCTTGTCTTGCCATAACATTGTTCAGGTCTGTAATGTGGTTGTTGAGGTCGGTCAATTCGTCCCCCTTGTCCCGCATCTGTTGTTTTTGCGTGTCAATTACCTGCTGAAGGTGGCTGATTTGGTGAAGGGCTTCACCTTTCTGGCTTTTCAAGCCTAACACCTCCTCCTTAGCTAGGGTTAATTTCTCTTGTAAGGTGTTCAGCTCATTCTGATCCCTATCAGTGATAGCCTGAATCTCCATTTTTAAGCGTGTCATTTCCTTGTCCTGGTCTGCCAGCAGGGTTTGATCTCCTTTCTGGCCCTTCAAGGCCAGAACTTCTTTTTTCAGCCTGGGCCAATTTGTGCTGGAATGTGCTTACTTCCTCTTGAAGTTGGAAAATGGCCTCAATGTTTACCTCGTTGAGGCTTTCTGAATTATCTAGCTGCTTTGCCAGATTTTGAAGTTGGACGCCCTGAAATTTGAGTAACACATCTGGGCCATGCTCAGGTGGTCCTTCCATGCCCTCACGGAGTATGGTTTCCCTCTGAATTTTGTGGAACTCATTGTTCATTTTACTGACTAATCCCTGTGGGGCCTTGGCAGTGAAAGAAAATAATAAGTTCTCTAACCTGCGATGTGCCTGGCAGATCTGCTCCACCATCCCAGGCAGCTCGTTTGGGGGTTGTTTCTTTTCCATGGTCTCCAGGACGACTCTTCTTGGCCTTCCAGAGCTGGTTTCGGCAGACTGTGGGATCACCGAATAAACTGGGGTGACCAACTGTGGTTCGGGGTCTGTGGCCGCTTCTGTCTGCTGGCTTGATGGTACTGGGGCTGAGGTTTGTGCTTCTGATGCCCCTTTAGCCTGCTTGGTCTTGGTTTTCTTCGGGTTGGGCAACTGCTCCTCTAGAGTGAGAGCTTTCTCACTCCTATAGCCAGCCTCTAGTTCTTCTCGGATGTTAAGGATGCCCGCTGCTCTGAGAATCAATGTGATGTGGGGTCCAATGGAGGTCTTCTCCACCTTTACCTTATCAGCCTGATGCTTGTTGTGCAAGGTTGTAAGTTCCTCTGTAATCTCTTGATAAAACTCATGTGGCCAATCTGCTTCCTGGCCGTTGAGTGCTGCTATTACCATATCCACGAATGCGAGAGTGATGTGATTCTGGTGTGTCGGGTTGAGACAGAAAAGTGAGCTTAAGAGCCTCATAGGTCTTCTTGCACCTGGGTAGTGACAATCTGATATGTGCACGGTATCCTTCCCTTCAGGGCTGTCTTTCAGTGAAGGAAACAATTCAGTGGGTGTCCATTCCCTTGTAACCGGATGTGGTTTCTTTTGAGTGAGGTGAAATGTTTGCTGGAATTGCTCTCTCCAATTCGCTGCAATGATCTGCACACTTTCTCCCTTCACTGTTGTTATGAAAGTGGTTGTCTTCATGGCTGCAATAGCCTCTGTAACCAACTGGGGGTGTAGTACGCCCCATGAGTTGGAAGTGACGAAGTCTTCCAAGTTTAGCTTCTTGAGAAAATCTCTCTCTGCTGGGGTTAGTTGATACTTCAGAGCTGGGTCGATGCTGAAAGCATACAAAACATTCTGCTCTGCCTCTGGCCCCCTCTTCATGATTTTTGTGAACTTAGAATCACCTGCTGCTAATGCCCTTCTAAGCACTGCTTGGAAAATGTGAGACTTACAAGCTGGGAAATACCAATGAAACTCACTTGGATCCCAACACACATAGGTGAAGGCTTGTAGACTGCTCCTCTGCACTTCCTTCCAGAATTCTCCGAACTTATCCAGTTTTGGTTGGAAGGTATGGGGGCACTCCATTGCAGCTGCTCGTCTTGTGTGTAGCTTCCAATTGTCAGTTGAACCCTGCTCAACTTCCCTTCTTTAGTTTGATGTAGCAACTGTGGGTTGTTTGTTCCGAAAGCTTGTGGGATCTGCCGGCTATGGGGTCTCTGCCCTTTGGTCTCCAAAGCTCTTCAGCTGAAAAGAGCAGTTGGGCTTCTTGCATATGGTTGTTGGAGGCGAAGAGGCCAGCTGGGCCTTTCTCCGCAGCTGCAGCTGGGTGGGTCCCACAATTCGAATTTCAGGTACTCCCCCTCCTCCTTGTCTTCCTTCTTGAAGTTAAAATTTCTTTACTCTCACTGACTGGTGGTAAGTGGGTTGTAACAGGTTTTGGGAGTAACTTTTTAGTGGGACTCCCCACCTTGGTGGGTTGAGTCCCCATTTCTTTGGGGTCCACTTGTTGGACCCCTCCAACCAAAATCAAATCGGATTTTATTTTGATGTCAAGTCCCTTTCCAAAAGAGTGTCATAAGTTGTCATCAAAGACAACAAAATCAGATAAAGTAAATTTGCTTGTTTTCACTTTGTAGTTTATAAGGACTTGTTGTTCTTCCAGTGAATTTGATTCGGCTTCTGATCTTCCTTCTTGACCCTTCTTCTTACTGGTGAGTTGTATGGGGTATGAATCGTTATGGCTCTAATGTATGGTGATTACCTCTAATGGTTTGTTTTTCCTTGTTTGTCTTGGTCTGTATGTTTTGATGTTATATGATTCTCACACCTACTTGGCCCTATCAGTACCCTATGGAATTCCCCTATTTCAACAGAAATTTCTCCCATCAAGGAGGTTCTTAACCAGGCTTTATTCATCTATTCCATGTGAGGGTACTTCGTTTATCAGCTGTCAACTAAGTTCCTGTATTTTCTTAGATTCGTGCTGCTTGTAATTTCCATTTGTGTGCCGTAAAAGTTCCATCCATCTGCTGGACCCAGTTCTGCTCCCAGACAGTTGAACTGCATTCATCCTTGGCATTATGAAAACGACACGGAGTCACACACCCGCCTTCCTCTGCGTACTCGGTCATATTCCATCCGTCTGCTACAGAACGTCATCCGTAGGCCACATTCGTCCATATTATATACTGTGGCTTTTAATAAAACCTCTTTCCTTGCTCGTCTCCAGAAGACGACCTTTCCTTGAACCTCGCAATCGCTCACACGCTGTTGCTCGTAATGATTCTTTCGCTCCAGAAAAACAGTATTCTCCTCCTGATGCGGTATCTATAAATCTTTAATAATTGACTAATATTTCAACCCGGTGGCATCCAAGTTGTATCCATTTGTTCAGTTAACTGTTTACATCCACCTGAGTCGAAGTCCATTCATCCAAAAGGACTTCAGTCTTCATCCGTTAACTGATCCTCTTTGAGAGTTCATCCCGCTCGTCATCTAGGTCATACATCTGTCAATATTTTTCATCCTAACATCACGTTCATCCCTAGCTTCTTATCTCTATCCCTTTTTATGCATCACAAGTATCGTCTGTCAATGACTGTGTTCGATGGAGCTCTATCCATCCGGGCCTTCGCTGGATTACATCCATCCCCCATTGGGTCCTTTTTCATTCATATGTCAGTCCCTTAAAAACGCACTTGTCAGCTGCTTTCTTCGAATGCTTTTCTTCGGTTTCACTTTCTCCCAAAAACTTATGTCGTGGTTGTGTAATGGTTACGTACATTCCTCTTCCTGTAGATATACTCTTGCGTGGAGAGGTTAGGTCCTTTGGCGAGTGTCCCAACTCCCCCTCGGCGACTCTCTCCTTCTATAAGTGGTATTGATGTCCGTCAAGGTATGCCCTGAACATCATTACTATGTGTTACTAAAAATATCTTTCCCTCTCCTAGTAATTCCCAAATAGGTTAACATCTAATTTCCGGGTTTCAAATTCTAGTCCTATGGTTATGTTTGCTTTTTCTCCGAATTGTGGTCTACTTGTCACTATCTCCCATCCGTAATACAGTGAAACAACCCTTATGGTTCTAGAGGGTAATCCTAGGTGAGTCGTTCCCTAGGCCTCTTTTCCTATGTCATTTATTTAGGAGAATGGTCCGTCTTACCCGCTATCCAGTCCAATGGGATGGGGTAAGTGGTGTTATCATCTTCCTTAAGGGTTTCTACCAGGTTAAGTCTTAATTTTCCCAAGGTGTTCCCTAGGTGGTTTACGGGGGTATTAATCCCTCTCCGTGAATTGGTTTCTTCATCCCACATGTGTTGGGGGTTGTCATCTTCGAGGGTGGAAGGTTGTGCCCCGTATACTTCTAACATCACTCTATGGATTTCTAAGTCCTCTGCGTCTAAGGTCGCTTGATCTAGGGGTGTGGTAGATCCGGTGTATGGGGGGACCATGTTCTTAGATGGGGTAGTTGGGGATTGGTTTATGCCACTCCTTTTTGGTAATTGGTTTTGTTTATTCCTAAGCTCAGTTTCCAAAAGATGACATGCTAAAATTTGTAAAGCATAAGCTTGAGTGGATTCCGGCTCCTGATAAGGCTTGAGCTTGTTCATGTTGACTCGGCCCAAGTCCTCTGCCTGCAGGGTGGTGACATCAACTGATCTGTTGTCATAAACATGTTTAATAAGGTAAGGTCCTGCCCAACGTATTTTAAATTTGCCCGGTCCGGGTATTTTATGTCGTAGGTGCCATAAAATTCTTTGTCCGGGGTAAAATCGTATTTTGGGTACGGCCGGTAACTCGGGCTCTTCACTCCTTGGGGAGTGCTTGGATTCCTCCGTGTCTTGCATAATTCCTTCCTCCAAAGCATCATGCCGTTTGGCTTTCTTTTGGGAAGTTTTGCTTGTTCCGTGGTGACACTGCTTACAATGTGTCCTTTTCCGAGGTTGGTCATGCCTTTCTTTGCGCAATAACTGCATGCGCCTCATGTTTTCTTCTGCTTCATGTCGAGTTAAATCAATGATTTGGAGTTGTTCCATCCTTTTCTTAAGAATGGGATGTATATCCTGGCTCCTTTGTTGGTGAACGTCAGGATGTAGGTAGGCCATAGGTAACAGAGCTTCCGTCCCAAACACTAAAGAGAACGGAGTGTGTTTTGTTGTCACCTTATAGGCTGTCCTATATGCCCAAAGTGCTGCATGCAACTTGGTGTCCCAATCTGTTCGATTGGCATTAACCATTTTGGTCAGGGCGATCTTGATTACTTTGTTGGTGCTCTCAGCTTGCCCGTTAGCTTGCGGGTAATATGTTGTTGACTTTCGATGTAAAATCATAAATTCTTGAGTAAGCACTTTGATGGTATCATTAATAAAATGACTTCCCTGATCGCTCACGAACTCCAACGGGCAACCAAATTTGGTAATTATTTCTTCAAACAAAAATTTGGCCGTTGACTTGGCCGTGTTATCTTTTAAAGCTCGGGCTTCCACCCATTTGGTGGTGTAGTCCGTAGCTGTAATGATGTACTGATTCTTGGTACTTTTAGCTGGTGGGTTGACTGGTCCAATGAAATCCAAACCCCATTTCTGAAATACCTCAGTGGGCATTGTGGGATGTAAGGGTTGGAGGTTGGTTGAAATCTTGGGGCCAACTCTTTGACAAATATCGCATTGGGTGCAATATAAATGGACATCTCTTTTCATGGTGGGCCACCAATACAAGGCGGTCAATACCTTGTGCAGGGTAATGTTGGCTGAGAAATGCCCTCCGGCCATTCCCTCATGAGCCTCAACAATAATGGCAGTAGTTATTGGCCCGTTCACACATATTCTCCGTAAGCCATCAGGGCCTTCTTTGATCAAGGTCCCATTGTGGGTCAACCAATATGGCCTACTGCGGATTGCTATTTGTTGTCGTTGGGTGGTCGATGCCTCCGTGGTCAATCGACCATGCTTCAAATAATCAATGAAAGGAGCTCTCCAATCAGGTTCCTCTTTGTCCTTGCTTGTGACCGTTCTGCAGTCGATCACATGTTCCGGGGTTTCTTGAGGCTGACAACGCACACAGTTCTTACAGAGATGATCAATGTCCGGCGGTATGGTAGGCCACCAGTAAGGGCTTGAAGTGACCCGTGAGATCATCTCATCCATCGAGAGATGTGGGGATCTCTGTTTATGAATGGTTGTTAGCCACTCGATTCCCTCATCTTGGGAGATACACAATTTGATGTCTCCGTTTAACCTTTGGTTCAATATGTCTTCTTCCAGGAAATAATCAGGTATTTCCTCTTTCAATATCCCCAATTCTTCTTGGAATGCCAATTCGCTGAATTCCATCGGTTGCTTGAGGTGTTGTATGATTGGTTCTTGCCAATCCTGTGCCTCACCTCTTCTGTACGGGATGGTTCCATACTTCGCCTTATGGAGGCTTAACGTTGTCCCGAGTTGACATATCCGGCATTCGTCAACTAAACGTTTCACGTTTAGAGAGATAGTTGGCCACCAATACGGGCCTTCGTGCACTTGAGTGGTTGTTTCTTCCGCAATCAAGTGTGGTACTTGGTATTCGTGTACCTGTCTTATCCAGTCGATGGCGTCCCCTTTTGTGATACACATTTTCACTTCTCCATCGGGTAATTGATACTTCAAACCATCCTTGGTTTTGAAATACATCTCAACGTTAGGGTCAAGTAATCCCATATCGTCATGGGTCTCGACAAAATTCCAATCTTCAAAGCTTTCTAGTCGTTGTATAACTGGGCGCCTCCAATCCGGCTCGGATATTGATTTTGGGGCCGGTGCGCTTTGACCTCCCTTAGTGCCTTTCTCTAGGGTCTCCATTCCTGTACAACTCTTGCAATGCTTAAGGTAGTTGCAAACATCTTGCCCCCACGTTGGCCACCAATACGCCCCGGTGGCTACGGCCTTCCAGGTTTCTATGGCTGCCAAATGGGGTATGCTTTGCCCATGAATCTTAGCTAAGTACGTAGGTACTTGGGTCTCTGGTATACACATTTGGTTACTCTTCCCTCCTCTGCGTATCCGTTGCAAAGTCCCGTTGGTGAACACAAAATGCTTATGGCTTTGCTCCACCGCTCTCCTTACCTCTGGTGACAAGGCTTGGTCAAAGATTTTCCCGCATGTCAGGTACTCCAAATATGGACGTCTCCAATCTAGGCTCTTCTCACCTAGAAGTGTTTGTGTTTCTTTTCCTGCTGCAAGCTCGACCTGGTTGCTGCACACCGGGCATTTCCCGTTGCATAAGTTCTTGATGTCGGACCCGCACGTGGGCCACCAATATGGCCCGAACATGGATAGGTGCCATGTGGTTTCCATGCTAAGATGCTCTCCCGTGTCCGTGACGTGTAATTCTTGTAGGTATTTGTTTACCTCTTGTCCGGCAATACATATCTTGGTTTCACCATTTGATAGTATCCTTTTCAATTTGCCTTCTTCGATGAAGTATTCCCGGCTCTGGCGGGCAATCTTCTTGTGTTGTCCTTTCGAGATGTGGGGCCCCTTAAGGTACCCGTAGGTGAGATATTCTATCAATAACCTCCTCCAATCCTTGTTGTCTTGCGGTTGTGCGGCAATAGAACCGCAGATTATGTTATGGTATGGGCCTATAAACCGCTCTCGGCAGGCTCGACAATCATACTCAATATAGAATTGTATATCACTTAGCCCCATCGTGGGCCACCACCGGTTCCCGTGTAAACATCGGAGCCAAGTGGATTGATCGTTTAGGTGCGCTTTTTGATAGACATGCATTCTTGCTATATAATGCTTTATTTGGTAGTCCGCAATGCATATCTTTGCCCTTCCATTCTTTTCTAACTTTCGGAGTTTTCCTTTCTCCACTGTGAAAAACTCACTCTCTCGTATGAGCTCTTGTTGCCTTCTTTGAGTTTCCATGTCCATCTTGAACTTTCCCCGTGTCATGTATTCAACGAGGGGTGTTCTCCAATCATTGAAGGTTTCTTTGTAGGGTATTATCTCTGTCTCCTGACTAGGTTGTGAAGAGCTTCCTTCTGTTGGTAACTCTTCTCCCTGTCCTTTGCATTCAGTGCATAGTGTGATGAGTAGTGAAACATTCTCCGCTATGGTTGGCCACCAATACGGCCTTTGCAGCACCAGTTGCCTGGTGGCGTCTATCGAGAAATGTTGATTTCCCTTTATATGGAGGGTCTTGATGTAACTCCTCACATATCTTCCCGGTATACATTTCTTTATGATGCCGTTGTGAAACATGCGATGTAACTCCCCTTCTTTGAGTATGAAGAAGCGACTGCGGTAGGCAAGCAATCTCCTTTCTTCTAGGGGTAGGGAACTCACCCATGGGGTCCCGTATGTTTGACAGGTTAGATACTGGACATATGGTGTTGTCCAATCTGGTTCCGCTTTCCCATTCAGGTCCTCTTGTGCCTCCAAAGGTTTGATAGGAAGTGGGTCATCGTCGTCCTCGGAGTCATGTGGGGTGGGTTCCCCAGTTACGTCACCTTGATCTGACATTTTACATACTGGGCATTCATCACAATATTCCAGTACGTCTCTTCGCCGTGTAGGCCACCAATAAGGTGCGCGTAATACATATTGCCATGTCGTAGACAGATTGTAATGCACTCCATCTTGCTCATGAGCTTCACTTATAATTTCTTCGATGATGTCTCCGGCTATGCATTCATGTATTTTGCCGGAGATACTGACCCGCATGAGCTTTTCATCGTTCAAAACGAATGGTTCACTCAGCTGTCTAATTTTTATCTGTTCTTCCGGGGTAACGAGTACGGACAATAATTTTCCGTGTGTAAGGTACTCAATAAAAGGTGCTCGCCAATCTTCGAAAGGTTTCACCTGTACCATGAACAAGCTCGCATCCGGGAACTGATCTTGCACCCCTGAGGGTTCCTCTCCACTTTCTATTCTTGATAAGTGGTCGGCCATGACATGGCTTCTACCGGGTTTGTAGATTACTTCAAAGTCGTATTCTTGAAGCAAAAGCATCCATCTCGCAATACGCCCGGATACTACTGGTCTATTGACCAAGTATATCAACGCTTGATGGTCCACGTAAAAGACAAAATGGTTGGCCAGTAAATAGTGCCTAAATTTGCCCACTGAATAAACCATTGCTAGAGCTTCGCGCTCCGTTGTGCTGTAGTTCTTCTCAGCACTGTTCAACAGTCGGCTTGCATAATGAATCGGAGAATCTCTATCTCCATGTATGTTTTGGGCCAAAACGGCTCCAATAGCTATGTTGGACGCGTCACAGTGTACGTGAAAGTCCATAGTCCAATTAGGGGTTATAAGAATGGGTGTAGTCGTGAGCCTCCTCTTTACCTCCTCAAAGGCCTCTTGGCAAGGTTTGGTCCAAATGTACTTTTCCCCTTTCTTGAGCAATAAGTACAAGGGCCGAGTGATATCCGCATACATCCATATAAATTTGCGATGGTAAGTGGCTTGTCCCAAGAAACTCCGGATTCCCCGTACTGTGGTTGGTGGGGGTAGTTTTTTTATGACTCCCACCTTCTTAGGGTCCACCAACAATCCTTCCTTGCATACCACATGTCCAAGGAGCCTCCCGGAATTTACACAAAAATAACATTTCTCCGGGTTCAAGCTCACTCCATTCTCACGGCATTTAATGAGACACTTCTCCAAGTGCTCAATATGGTCTTCCTTGGTGCCATATACGGTAAAGTCATCCAGAAAGACCTTCATAAATTTGTCGAGGTAATCGGCAAAAATCTTCATCATACCCCTTTGGAAGGTAGCTGGTGCACACATCAATCCAAAGGGCATCACTCGATATGCGAATGCTCCATACTCGGTGATGAAAGAGGTTTTCAGCTGGTCTTCCAGCGCGATCATAATTTGGTTATAGCCGCTGTACCCGTCCATCAACGTGTACATTTCGTGTCCTGCAACCGCTTCCAAAATTGATTCTGTGAAAGGTAGAGGAAAAGGATCTACCTTGGTGACTGCGTTGAGTTTGCGGTAGTCGACGCACACTCGTAGTTTCCCATTCTTCTTGGGCACAATCACAATTGGTGATAACCATTCCGTTTTGTCAACGGGGTATATGAATCCTGCCTCCAAGTATTTGTCGATTTCTTCTTTGATTTTGGCGGCATAATTGGGATTCATTCGGTAACGCATTTGCCTTACAGGCTTGGCCTCAGGCTGCAATTCGATCTTGTGCTCGCATATGTGCGGAGGTATTCCCTTCATATCTTTGTACGTAAAGGCGAACACGTCCTTAAATCTCAAAAGTAGTTCCTTCACTTGTGCTTCATAGTCACCTAAATCCTTGGCTATCTTGACCAACTTAGGATCCTCCGGAGTACCTAAGTTCAAGTTTTTGACCAAGTCTTCGTCTTCAACCGTCCATCCGGCTATTTTTTTCCCTTTGACGGCCTCTGAGGCAGGGGTACGGTCCACTACTATGTCTCCTTCTTTTGCCTTGTAAAATTGGGAGGGGTATACAGGTTTCTCCTCCATAGCCTCTTGCTCCTTCTTGGTCGCTTTCCTCGACCGAGGTTTCTCGGATTTACCTCCTTGTGAGGTAGGTGTTCCGATAGTAGCAACCTCCATTGTATTGCAACTTGGTCCTTTGAGCTTCCTCAAGCTCTTTAAATCGAAATCTCCCATAGGGAGTAGTTCGGGGAAGGCCTCATAGACTATTGCTTCTTCCTCATCCGATAGTCCCATCTCCCAGTCGTAATCTTCCCAATGCAAAGGTCTCTTTGCAGGTGATAGCGCTGGAGTTCTTCGGGTACTTATCTCTACCTTGTTTCCTCCTTGGGTGAAGGTCAGTTTGTTGAGGGGCCAATCATGTTGAGCTTGAGCCTCTTTGAACCATGGTCTTCCCAATAACAGGGAGTAACTGTCTTTAGTACTCACCATGTCTATAACTGTGAGTGTCGTCCGGATTATAATTCCGCCAACATCAAGGCGTACGTCCCGGATAATTCCTTTGGGCATGACCTTCCTTTGGTCAGCCATTTTTATGGTAAATGGTGCGGGCTCTATTATCTTGAGTCCCAGTTTCTTTCTCAACGTGTCCGTGATGATGTTCACTCCCGATCCACCATCGATTAAGGCATTCGGTACCTGCCGGTTCTTCACAATTACGGATATCATGGGCATTTCTTCATCAAACGCCTTTGCCGTAACTTGATATGTTTGAGTCGGTTCTTTCGACTTCTCCTCATGTGCCAACGCCGCCATTATTCGCTTCTTGCAATAAGGGGCTATTTCAAGTAACTGTCCAATTGATATGTTTGCTTTCGTGTGATTCATCACACTCTCCAAGATCTTATCTACCCTTGCCTGGGTAGCTATAGGGACGCCTCCTTTCTTGGGGCTCCGTTCTGTGGGCTTCTCTGCCTCTTCCTTTTCTGGGTACCAAGGTGCGAACTCCTCTGGCGTGGGTAGAGCTTCGCCCTCTTCCTCCTGTATCTCATGGATAGTCTTACTCACCTCCCGGTGGACTTCCCTATCCGCTTTCCATTCTTCACTGTTGGCTCCTATCGGCCGTTCTTCAATCACTTTGTTGCGTTCGTTATCCTCGAACGCGTCATCCCTTTCATCTTCAGAGTTTTCCTCTCTCTTTTGGTGGTCTTCTTGCTCCTCCGAGCTGCCACTGCTTGATTCATCATCGTCGTCACTGTCGTCACTCTCACTATCTTCCTTGCCTTCCTCGGCTGCAGCCCGTTGGGCTCTTGTCATCACACAAACCGCAGGGGACACCACATTGGCTCCTACTGCCGGCTTCGTGTTTCTAAATCCACTCAACTCCTATTGGTGTTTAATAAAGTGCGGACAATCCGGCTTCCGGTGCCCCTTCTGATGACAATAAAAACACTCGTCGGGGTTGCCATCTCGCTGTGGTCCGCCAGTGAACCCAGTTCTCGGCGCTGCCTTGGTGTTGTTATTATCCATCAGGCTTCTGGTATACTCATACCTGTCATGGTTGATAGGTCCTCTGGGACCTCCTCGGTAGGGGTATCCATCTTCCCTCCGGAAATCTTGGGTCTTGTAAGGGGAATAACCATCCCTTCTATAATCATCCTTGTAGCTGTCATTGGGCCTGTAATAAGGCCGATCATCTCTGCGATATTCATTTCCCCGGTAGGGGCCTCCCGCCTCCCGCCGGTAATCGCCTTCCCTATAAGGGGATCTCTTTTCTCTTCTAAACTCAATCCTTGGTTCAAACCGAACCCTTCGATCATTCATGTCTCGCCTAGGAGTCATCGTTCCTGGCCTTCGATTATTTTGGGGTTGCACTTGATTTACCCCATATCTCCTCTCCCGAGGTCTCCGAGATTCGTGCCGTTCATAGACACATTCACTGGTGTTATGCGTTAAGCTGTTGCAGTTGGTGCACTGCTTCATCTAACACTCCTGCACGTAGTGTCCTTCATTTCGGCATCTCCGACAGATGATGCATGTTCGAAATTTCCTGCTCCCTAGAGCTAGTCCTTCAATCTCCTCCCTGAGGGTTTTTATGTCATTCTTGGTAGAGTCATTTCTCTTACCCTTTGCTTTTCTCTTCTTCTTCTTGCGCTCTTCTTCTGAGTCATCGCTCGAGTCGTCGCTGTCACTTTCATCGAGGAATCTCCCTTTCCTCATTTGACCTAGCTCCAATTTCCGAGCTGAGGCCTTTGCTTCTTCCAAATCGTCAGTTGGCATGAGATCAATATGCTTGGCATACTCCTTTTTGAGGCCGTTGAGAAACCATGCCTTCTTAAAATGATTACTAGGTTGTGGATTGATCTTTGATGATTCCACCATCACCCGTTCGTAAAATTCTTCAACAGTTTCATCTTTCTTTTGCTTGAGGGATCCTAGACTCTCAATCACTTCTCCCTCGGATTTCTTGGATCTAAATCTCATCAGAAAGGCAGCTCCCAAGGAGGGCCAATCTGGAAAATGGTGTGGGCCAAATTGAGAATACCATTCTAATGCCCGTTTCTTTAAGGTAACCGGAAATAATTGTAGCTTGATTGCGTCGGTGTCTTCCTGGTTGGCAAGACAAACATTGTTAAACTCCTGCATATAAGTGTCAGGATCAGTCTTACCCTTATAGGTCGGTAAGGGAACCTTTGTTCTCCGTGGTTGCGCGACCATGTTGGCCGGGTTAGATGGGTTGCTTCCAAAACTTGGTACTGTGTTGTTGTTGGCTGGTGGCGGGCTGACTCCGGGGTTAATTCCAAGGTTTTGGAATTGCCTGAGTCTCTCCTCAAATTTTCTTCTTAACTCGTCAAATTCCTCTTGACTGATAGGTTTCTTCACTTCTTGGTCCGTGTTGTTCTGCGTGCTTCCTCCGGAGAAACCGGAGTCTTCGTAGCTAAATTGTTCTTCAAAATTCCTTTTCAATTCCTCCCAACTCCTTCGGGTGAAAAGATCGTCCTTGGTTGTGTTACCTTGAGGGGTTTTACCCTTATCCTGCACTTCTCTTCCCGGGGTATTCGTCCCGGTGCTTCCGCTTGTTCCTTTACTTCTCAAAACATAGGTCCCAAGAGGGGTACCTATTATCAAGTCATCCTCATCCTCGCTTTCTTCTTGAGTTGGGTTGTTTTCCGTTGTGTCCTTTTCTTCGTATGTTTTATCGTTACCTCCTCCTTCACTTTGACTCCTTTGGTGGATAGGTTTGGTGGTGTGGGAACCTACTGCCGGTGGCTCAGAAGCATTTCTGTTTTCTTCTACTCCTGTAGTTCTTTGACGCGTACGCCTCGCGTACCTCTCTTCTCTTTCTCTCTTCTGCTGTTCGTTCCGCTTCACGGAACTATCTCCGAAGTGCATGCGCTCCACATGCCTCCGTTCTGCTTCCTGTTCTCTTGGGGTTGGTGATGTGCTTCTCGTGCTAGATGTGTCCTCATGGTCAACCATGTACGCTACTGAGAGTGTTTCGGGATCATGTCTTGGCCGGCCTCCAGCACTGTCGCCTCAATGCACCCGTACTTCACCTGTTTGCCTATAGATGATTCACTTGGAGTTAAGTTCTCCTTGCCTTGTTTATTTTTGGTATTGCTTCTAGTCGGACTCTTGTTTTCCCACCCTACCGTTCAAACCACCATACAGAGGTAAAAACATCTTCTTAACATACAAATCGTACAACAACCCTTCTTGCTTGTAATGGTAACCTCTATGTCTGGTTGCCCCTAGAACATAGGCACCGATACCTTCCTTTCCATCGTTCCAAATCTTGGAGAAAATTACTGCTTGTAGTTCCTTAGGTAACTCATCAATATTCCTTTCCAATTGTGACCGATATGTAAAACCTATCTCCTTTTCTCTAAACAGTTGCCATATCTTATCTTCGTAGATCTTTTGCATATCCCACATAAGATCATGAAACTTCTTGGTTCCGTCCCATTTTCTCAAAACGCTTTTACTTGTGCCATACTTTGGGTAATCCCACGGCCATTTTCCTACAGCCAAAATCTCTTGTTGTTCCGAGTTCTCTTCTTCTAATTCTTCTTCACGTCCTTGCAAAATGAATCCTCGTAGGTTGAATTGTTCGAGTCTCCGCTGCACAGCTCTTTCTATCCGGTCTTGTTTCCGCGGTCCAAATGTTTCCGCCCACTTACGTTGCTCATTCGCCTCTCGTTGGCGTCTCCCGTTATATAAGTAATACAAATTCTCCATTATTGCCTGCCATCCAACTCTTTCTCCAAAACACAATATGTTTGTAAATTCTATCTCTAATCAAGGTAAGTGTAACGTCCATGTGGCAAATCCCCAGCATGGTCGCCAAAATGTTGGAGGGCCACCTTCAACCTTCCAGCCTGAGACGGTGTAACCCGCTGCTGAACCGGTTTACATGGAAGTTACTCCCACCAAAATTAGATATTCTTTAGTTCATGTATCTTCGTGAAGGTGTTTGTATTCTTCTGTGTCTCAATCCCGTAACATATAACTTCAATGCTCTTATAAACCCTCTAGGGGTAGGTGAACTAAGATCACAAGTTTATGTTCCCCTGAAGTGTCTTTAACAAGAAATATTTGAACGCATATTCAATATCTCTCAATAACTCTCTAATGAATTATTAATGAGTAAGTGCCTTAGAACTTAAGTTAATGTTTCTCAAACGTGTAATGTCAAGGTTAAGTGTTTCCCCGAGAGAAACATCCTCATACAATATCTTTCATGGTTGAATTTATCTAAAACATATTTCAAGTTTATAACTCTCATAATTTGAAACCATCTAAAATCTCCTTCCGACAATATCTTTTATGGTTTGAATTTATTTGTAATCCTAAATAAAATCCTTATTCATTCGTTCAAGTTCCAATGCATTATCCTTTATTCCGTTCAAGTCTTCAAACATGTTGCCTAAATACTTTCATAAGGTAGCATACTCCCTCGCTAAGTCAAGACAACCTAGCTCGTGGAAGATACTTTGGCATAATTAAAATCCCTCTACATTCCATTAGTTATAAGTGTATGCTCTCGAGCCAAATCTCTAAGGCTTAGCCCATAATTGCTACTCCTTAGAACATTCCAAACCTTTGGCTAAGGCCGGCAAAATTTCCAGAATATTCTCTTAGGCCGCCAAAATCCCTAAGTGCTATGATAAGGGATTTTGATGACGAGGCCACAACTTGGCCTCCTTTGGTTCCAATCCTTTGCTTGCTTTATGATTTGATTAGTCTTATCAAGTCCTCTCGAGCAAACTAATCTAGGTGCCTCAAATCCAATGGCGTGAAAGGTAATGATGTGAACTTATGCTAAGGTGTCAAGCTTCGGCTTGAGGCATCATAACCCTTTCCATCAATGAGCACCACCTAGGTGATTTGATTTACTTAGCTTATATTCTCTTGCCTCAACCTCTTGCCAAGTGTGGGTAACTTTACCATATTGCATGCGTAATCCAAGTTACTATGTGACACCCTCAAGTTTGTTGTA
The DNA here is from genome assembly GCA_964035585.1 of Polytrichum formosum. Taxonomy (NCBI): domain Eukaryota; kingdom Viridiplantae; phylum Streptophyta; class Polytrichopsida; order Polytrichales; family Polytrichaceae; genus Polytrichum; species Polytrichum formosum. The sequence continues at coordinate 34,408,011 of OZ037938.1, forward strand.
ACGCGGTTGCTTCTCCTTTAGATAACTTATATGAATTCACAAAGTCATTATTTGAGCTTCTTTGTGTAGTATTTTGATAATGCCAATGAGCCGCATAAAATTTCCTTGCTTAAGTTGAGTCTAGAGCACCGCGGGTGCCTTAATTTTCATAAGGGGTCCGAGTGCACCACGGGTGCCTATATATTTGCTAATGCACCACGGGTGCCTATTAGGTTGCTATGACCACGGGTGCCTATTAGGTCGCTAATGCACCACGGGTGCCTATTAGGTCGCTAATGCACCACGGGTGCCTATTAGGTCGCTAATGCACCACGGGTGCCTATTAGGTCGCTAATGCACCACGGGTGCCTATTAGGTTGCTATGCACCACGGGTGCCTATTAGGTTGCTAATGCACCACGGGTGCCTATTAGGTTTTCTAATGCACCACGGGTGCCTATTAGGTTGCTAATGCACCACGGGTGCCTATTAGGTTTTCTAATGCACCACGGGTGCCTATAAGAAGCTTTGCAAGGCTAGGTAGTCTTGGACACTCATGTGGAGTCTTCGGGGCGAATGAAGTGTATTATGGCCCTCAAGTTGGCCTCTTTATATAGTCTTACAAATCTATATTTTTCTAGGATTTTTGTAAATGTTAGTTCGGCTAATTTTAGCTCTGTATCTATTAATAGCCGAATTCAAATGTCTTTACTCCGTAGAGTTCAAATCTAAATAGTCTAAAATGTAATTCCTAATAACATATCTCTTCATATCTTTTAGCTACCTAATTGACATGTGTTTTAAAACGGGAATAGGACCGTGTCTCTACATTTCTCAAAATGGTCCTATTTACATTCCCTAGCTATTTCGGCCGGATATATATATATAGGCCCTAAACCCGGCCCTCAATAGTTGATCCGTTGCCTTCACTAGTAACCAGTCTGCCCATCCGCCAGCTCGGCTTTAAACCCGCCTGGCTCGTTCGCCAGCTCGTACGCCCACGTTCCCGGGGTCTCGGCTCTTCGTCCTCGTACGCCTACGTTCCCGGTTTGTTCCCGTGCGTTCCCGGGCCTTCCCTAAGTTCCCAGGGCCTCGCTTACGCTTCCAGGGTCTCGCTTACGCTCCCAGGGCTCCCTTACATTTCCAGGGACCCCTTTCGCCACGCGGCTGTCCCTTTTCATTCCCCGATTCGCCTCTCCTTTGTTTCACTGCTCGGCTTCTTGCTCGCCGGCTTCCTCTTCCATCTTGGGGGGGAGAAGTGAGCTCACCATTTACCCCCTCCCCTCAGAGAAAGCATGTCCCCATGCTTTGCTGTCCGCCTTTCTGATCAATTGCATGTGATCTGGGGCGAAACAACAATGTGCCACTGTTGATGACGCCAAATTTCCTGGTGGTTAAGGTCGTCTGCTGAGTTTCGAGAGCCCCATCGACAAAATTCTTCAGCTCGCTCAAAGTTGGTTGCAGGGTCGGGCTGGGGTGTTTGTTGATGAGCTCTTGGTACTGCTGGACGGCCTCGAAGCAAACTCTGGTGTCTTCCGCGGCTAGGGTAGCCAGGGCCCGGTTGAAGCTATCGATCCCGCATTGTTGGGCCTTCTTGATCTGGTAGTACTGGCCATGAGAATAGGATTTCAGTGTAGGGAGTGGTTCCCTGGGTGCCCTGGTCAGATTGTGATGCTGACCTAGGAGTTTGATACATCTCAAAATGTATCTCCTTATATAGAAAGGGGGAGAGCCTGTGAGCATCTCCATTACACCCAAAGGTGTCTTGAGCTCCCCTAAACACCACATGAATACTAGGGTGTCTCGGGCCGCAGCATTGGCGTGGCTCCAGATTGCTTGTACCTGGTTCAGTTCCAGACTGCACCCTGTTTTCAGTAAAGGAATATCATTGAGAACGAGGTTTAATCCTCCAAATGCTCTGTGATACTGCATTATGGACTTCAGAGGCTCAGTGTGCTTCATAAGTTGCTGGATGATTTCTGTGCGGGGTTGGATGGCCGTGTGAGGAATGGCCTCCTCCCCAGACTCCTCTCGTTGTTTGACAAGTTGTTGTGCCAAATCTGTGTTTTCTTGCTTTGTGCGAGCCAAATCTGCCCTTAGCTCATTGAGGAGTTGATTGGCTATCCCGGCTGTCAAGGTATGTTTCTCCTTGTCCATAATGGGGTGGGTTGAGGTGCAGTCCGATTCGGGGTGGTTACTGGATGAATGTAGGTGTGTCTTTGCTTTACCTGCCGAGATCTCCGTTTTTAACCTAAGAATTTTTGTGTGGAGGTGGGCTTTATCACATCGATCGGTGCTTGCTTGGGCCTCGAGACGGGCTATGTCCTCTTTCCTGTGAACATCCAGGGCATCTTGTCTTGCCATAACATTGTTCAGGTCTGTAATGTGGTTGTTGAGGTCGGTCAATTCGTCCCCCTTGTCCCGCATCTGTTGTTTTTGCGTGTCAATTACCTGCTGAAGGTGGCTGATTTGGTGAAGGGCTTCACCTTTCTGGCTTTTCAAGCCTAACACCTCCTCCTTAGCTAGGGTTAATTTCTCTTGTAAGGTGTTCAGCTCATTCTGATCCCTATCAGTGATAGCCTGAATCTCCATTTTTAAGCGTGTCATTTCCTTGTCCTGGTCTGCCAGCAGGGTTTGATCTCCTTTCTGGCCCTTCAAGGCCAGAACTTCTTTTTTCAGCCTGGGCCAATTTGTGCTGGAATGTGCTTACTTCCTCTTGAAGTTGGAAAATGGCCTCAATGTTTACCTCGTTGAGGCTTTCTGAATTATCTAGCTGCTTTGCCAGATTTTGAAGTTGGACGCCCTGAAATTTGAGTAACACATCTGGGCCATGCTCAGGTGGTCCTTCCATGCCCTCACGGAGTATGGTTTCCCTCTGAATTTTGTGGAACTCATTGTTCATTTTACTGACTAATCCCTGTGGGGCCTTGGCAGTGAAAGAAAATAATAAGTTCTCTAACCTGCGATGTGCCTGGCAGATCTGCTCCACCATCCCAGGCAGCTCGTTTGGGGGTTGTTTCTTTTCCATGGTCTCCAGGACGACTCTTCTTGGCCTTCCAGAGCTGGTTTCGGCAGACTGTGGGATCACCGAATAAACTGGGGTGACCAACTGTGGTTCGGGGTCTGTGGCCGCTTCTGTCTGCTGGCTTGATGGTACTGGGGCTGAGGTTTGTGCTTCTGATGCCCCTTTAGCCTGCTTGGTCTTGGTTTTCTTCGGGTTGGGCAACTGCTCCTCTAGAGTGAGAGCTTTCTCACTCCTATAGCCAGCCTCTAGTTCTTCTCGGATGTTAAGGATGCCCGCTGCTCTGAGAATCAATGTGATGTGGGGTCCAATGGAGGTCTTCTCCACCTTTACCTTATCAGCCTGATGCTTGTTGTGCAAGGTTGTAAGTTCCTCTGTAATCTCTTGATAAAACTCATGTGGCCAATCTGCTTCCTGGCCGTTGAGTGCTGCTATTACCATATCCACGAATGCGAGAGTGATGTGATTCTGGTGTGTCGGGTTGAGACAGAAAAGTGAGCTTAAGAGCCTCATAGGTCTTCTTGCACCTGGGTAGTGACAATCTGATATGTGCACGGTATCCTTCCCTTCAGGGCTGTCTTTCAGTGAAGGAAACAATTCAGTGGGTGTCCATTCCCTTGTAACCGGATGTGGTTTCTTTTGAGTGAGGTGAAATGTTTGCTGGAATTGCTCTCTCCAATTCGCTGCAATGATCTGCACACTTTCTCCCTTCACTGTTGTTATGAAAGTGGTTGTCTTCATGGCTGCAATAGCCTCTGTAACCAACTGGGGGTGTAGTACGCCCCATGAGTTGGAAGTGACGAAGTCTTCCAAGTTTAGCTTCTTGAGAAAATCTCTCTCTGCTGGGGTTAGTTGATACTTCAGAGCTGGGTCGATGCTGAAAGCATACAAAACATTCTGCTCTGCCTCTGGCCCCCTCTTCATGATTTTTGTGAACTTAGAATCACCTGCTGCTAATGCCCTTCTAAGCACTGCTTGGAAAATGTGAGACTTACAAGCTGGGAAATACCAATGAAACTCACTTGGATCCCAACACACATAGGTGAAGGCTTGTAGACTGCTCCTCTGCACTTCCTTCCAGAATTCTCCGAACTTATCCAGTTTTGGTTGGAAGGTATGGGGGCACTCCATTGCAGCTGCTCGTCTTGTGTGTAGCTTCCAATTGTCAGTTGAACCCTGCTCAACTTCCCTTCTTTAGTTTGATGTAGCAACTGTGGGTTGTTTGTTCCGAAAGCTTGTGGGATCTGCCGGCTATGGGGTCTCTGCCCTTTGGTCTCCAAAGCTCTTCAGCTGAAAAGAGCAGTTGGGCTTCTTGCATATGGTTGTTGGAGGCGAAGAGGCCAGCTGGGCCTTTCTCCGCAGCTGCAGCTGGGTGGGTCCCACAATTCGAATTTCAGGTACTCCCCCTCCTCCTTGTCTTCCTTCTTGAAGTTAAAATTTCTTTACTCTCACTGACTGGTGGTAAGTGGGTTGTAACAGGTTTTGGGAGTAACTTTTTAGTGGGACTCCCCACCTTGGTGGGTTGAGTCCCCATTTCTTTGGGGTCCACTTGTTGGACCCCTCCAACCAAAATCAAATCGGATTTTATTTTGATGTCAAGTCCCTTTCCAAAAGAGTGTCATAAGTTGTCATCAAAGACAACAAAATCAGATAAAGTAAATTTGCTTGTTTTCACTTTGTAGTTTATAAGGACTTGTTGTTCTTCCAGTGAATTTGATTCGGCTTCTGATCTTCCTTCTTGACCCTTCTTCTTACTGGTGAGTTGTATGGGGTATGAATCGTTATGGCTCTAATGTATGGTGATTACCTCTAATGGTTTGTTTTTCCTTGTTTGTCTTGGTCTGTATGTTTTGATGTTATATGATTCTCACACCTACTTGGCCCTATCAGTACCCTATGGAATTCCCCTATTTCAACAGAAATTTCTCCCATCAAGGAGGTTCTTAACCAGGCTTTATTCATCTATTCCATGTGAGGGTACTTCGTTTATCAGCTGTCAACTAAGTTCCTGTATTTTCTTAGATTCGTGCTGCTTGTAATTTCCATTTGTGTGCCGTAAAAGTTCCATCCATCTGCTGGACCCAGTTCTGCTCCCAGACAGTTGAACTGCATTCATCCTTGGCATTATGAAAACGACACGGAGTCACACACCCGCCTTCCTCTGCGTACTCGGTCATATTCCATCCGTCTGCTACAGAACGTCATCCGTAGGCCACATTCGTCCATATTATATACTGTGGCTTTTAATAAAACCTCTTTCCTTGCTCGTCTCCAGAAGACGACCTTTCCTTGAACCTCGCAATCGCTCACACGCTGTTGCTCGTAATGATTCTTTCGCTCCAGAAAAACAGTATTCTCCTCCTGATGCGGTATCTATAAATCTTTAATAATTGACTAATATTTCAACCCGGTGGCATCCAAGTTGTATCCATTTGTTCAGTTAACTGTTTACATCCACCTGAGTCGAAGTCCATTCATCCAAAAGGACTTCAGTCTTCATCCGTTAACTGATCCTCTTTGAGAGTTCATCCCGCTCGTCATCTAGGTCATACATCTGTCAATATTTTTCATCCTAACATCACGTTCATCCCTAGCTTCTTATCTCTATCCCTTTTTATGCATCACAAGTATCGTCTGTCAATGACTGTGTTCGATGGAGCTCTATCCATCCGGGCCTTCGCTGGATTACATCCATCCCCCATTGGGTCCTTTTTCATTCATATGTCAGTCCCTTAAAAACGCACTTGTCAGCTGCTTTCTTCGAATGCTTTTCTTCGGTTTCACTTTCTCCCAAAAACTTATGTCGTGGTTGTGTAATGGTTACGTACATTCCTCTTCCTGTAGATATACTCTTGCGTGGAGAGGTTAGGTCCTTTGGCGAGTGTCCCAACTCCCCCTCGGCGACTCTCTCCTTCTATAAGTGGTATTGATGTCCGTCAAGGTATGCCCTGAACATCATTACTATGTGTTACTAAAAATATCTTTCCCTCTCCTAGTAATTCCCAAATAGGTTAACATCTAATTTCCGGGTTTCAAATTCTAGTCCTATGGTTATGTTTGCTTTTTCTCCGAATTGTGGTCTACTTGTCACTATCTCCCATCCGTAATACAGTGAAACAACCCTTATGGTTCTAGAGGGTAATCCTAGGTGAGTCGTTCCCTAGGCCTCTTTTCCTATGTCATTTATTTAGGAGAATGGTCCGTCTTACCCGCTATCCAGTCCAATGGGATGGGGTAAGTGGTGTTATCATCTTCCTTAAGGGTTTCTACCAGGTTAAGTCTTAATTTTCCCAAGGTGTTCCCTAGGTGGTTTACGGGGGTATTAATCCCTCTCCGTGAATTGGTTTCTTCATCCCACATGTGTTGGGGGTTGTCATCTTCGAGGGTGGAAGGTTGTGCCCCGTATACTTCTAACATCACTCTATGGATTTCTAAGTCCTCTGCGTCTAAGGTCGCTTGATCTAGGGGTGTGGTAGATCCGGTGTATGGGGGGACCATGTTCTTAGATGGGGTAGTTGGGGATTGGTTTATGCCACTCCTTTTTGGTAATTGGTTTTGTTTATTCCTAAGCTCAGTTTCCAAAAGATGACATGCTAAAATTTGTAAAGCATAAGCTTGAGTGGATTCCGGCTCCTGATAAGGCTTGAGCTTGTTCATGTTGACTCGGCCCAAGTCCTCTGCCTGCAGGGTGGTGACATCAACTGATCTGTTGTCATAAACATGTTTAATAAGGTAAGGTCCTGCCCAACGTATTTTAAATTTGCCCGGTCCGGGTATTTTATGTCGTAGGTGCCATAAAATTCTTTGTCCGGGGTAAAATCGTATTTTGGGTACGGCCGGTAACTCGGGCTCTTCACTCCTTGGGGAGTGCTTGGATTCCTCCGTGTCTTGCATAATTCCTTCCTCCAAAGCATCATGCCGTTTGGCTTTCTTTTGGGAAGTTTTGCTTGTTCCGTGGTGACACTGCTTACAATGTGTCCTTTTCCGAGGTTGGTCATGCCTTTCTTTGCGCAATAACTGCATGCGCCTCATGTTTTCTTCTGCTTCATGTCGAGTTAAATCAATGATTTGGAGTTGTTCCATCCTTTTCTTAAGAATGGGATGTATATCCTGGCTCCTTTGTTGGTGAACGTCAGGATGTAGGTAGGCCATAGGTAACAGAGCTTCCGTCCCAAACACTAAAGAGAACGGAGTGTGTTTTGTTGTCACCTTATAGGCTGTCCTATATGCCCAAAGTGCTGCATGCAACTTGGTGTCCCAATCTGTTCGATTGGCATTAACCATTTTGGTCAGGGCGATCTTGATTACTTTGTTGGTGCTCTCAGCTTGCCCGTTAGCTTGCGGGTAATATGTTGTTGACTTTCGATGTAAAATCATAAATTCTTGAGTAAGCACTTTGATGGTGTCATTAATAAAATGACTTCCCTGATCGCTCACGAACTCCAACGGGCAACCAAATTTGGTAATTATTTCTTCAAACAAAAATTTGGCCGTTGACTTGGCCGTGTTATCTTTTAAAGCTCGGGCTTCCACCCATTTGGTGGTGTAGTCCGTAGCTGTAATGATGTACTGATTCTTGGTACTTTTAGCTGGTGGGTTGACTGGTCCAATGAAATCCAAACCCCATTTCTGAAATACCTCAGTGGGCATTGTGGGATGTAAGGGTTGGAGGTTGGTTGAAATCTTGGGGCCAACTCTTTGACAAATATCGCATTGGGTGCAATATAAATGGACATCTCTTTTCATGGTGGGCCACCAATACAAGGCGGTCAATACCTTGTGCAGGGTAATGTTGGCTGAGAAATGCCCTCCGGCCATTCCCTCATGAGCCTCAACAATAATGGCAGTAGTTATTGGCCCGTTCACACATATTCTCCGTAAGCCATCAGGGCCTTCTTTGATCAAGGTCCCATTGTGGGTCAACCAATATGGCCTACTGCGGATTGCTATTTGTTGTCGTTGGGTGGTCGATGCCTCCGTGGTCAATCGACCATGCTTCAAATAATCAATGAAAGGAGCTCTCCAATCAGGTTCCTCTTTGTCCTTGCTTGTGACCGTTCTGCAGTCGATCACATGTTCCGGGGTTTCTTGAGGCTGACAACGCACACAGTTCTTACAGAGATGATCAATGTCCGGCGGTATGGTAGGCCACCAGTAAGGGCTTGAAGTGACCCGTGAGATCATCTCATCCATCGAGAGATGTGGGGATCTCTGTTTATGAATGGTTGTTAGCCACTCGATTCCCTCATCTTGGGAGATACACAATTTGATGTCTCCGTTTAACCTTTGGTTCAATATGTCTTCTTCCAGGAAATAATCAGGTATTTCCTCTTTCAATATCCCCAATTCTTCTTGGAATGCCAATTCGCTGAATTCCATCGGTTGCTTGAGGTGTTGTATGATTGGTTCTTGCCAATCCTGTGCCTCACCTCTTCTGTACGGGATGGTTCCATACTTCGCCTTATGGAGGCTTAACGTTGTCCCGAGTTGACATATCCGGCATTCGTCAACTAAACGTTTCACGTTTAGAGAGATAGTTGGCCACCAATACGGGCCTTCGTGCACTTGAGTGGTTGTTTCTTCCGCAATCAAGTGTGGTACTTGGTATTCGTGTACCTGTCTTATCCAGTCGATGGCGTCCCCTTTTGTGATACACATTTTCACTTCTCCATCGGGTAATTGATACTTCAAACCATCTTTGGTTTTGAAATACATCTCAACGTTAGGGTCAAGTAATCCCATATCGTCATGGGTCTCGACAAAATTCCAATCTTCAAAGCTTTCTAGTCGTTGTATAACTGGGCGCCTCCAATCCGGCTCGGATATTGATTTTGGGGCCGGTGCGCTTTGACCTCCCTTAGTGCCTTTCTCTAGGGTCTCCATTCCTGTACAACTCTTGCAATGCTTAAGGTAGTTGCAAACATCTTGCCCCCACGTTGGCCACCAATACGCCCCGGTGGCTACGGCCTTCCAGGTTTCTATGGCTGCCAAATGGGGTATGCTTTGCCCATGAATCTTAGCTAAGTACGTAGGTACTTGGGTCTCTGGTATACACATTTGGTTACTCTTCCCTCCTCTGCGTATCCGTTGCAAAGTCCCGTTGGTGAACACAAAATGCTTATGGCTTTGCTCCACCGCTCTCCTTACCTCTGGTGACAAGGCTTGGTCAAAGATTTTCCCGCATGTCAGGTACTCCAAATATGGACGTCTCCAATCTAGGCTCTTCTCACCTAGAAGTGTTTGTGTTTCTTTTCCTGCTGCAAGCTCGACCTGGTTGCTGCACACCGGGCATTTCCCGTTGCATAAGTTCTTGATGTCGGACCCGCACGTGGGCCACCAATATGGCCCGAACATGGATAGGTGCCATGTGGTTTCCATGCTAAGATGCTCTCCCGTGTCCGTGACGTGTAATTCTTGTAGGTATTTGTTTACCTCTTGTCCGGCAATACATATCTTGGTTTCACCATTTGATAGTATCCTTTTCAATTTGCCTTCTTCGATGAAGTATTCCCGGCTCTGGCGGGCAATCTTCTTGTGTTGTCCTTTCGAGATGTGGGGCCCCTTAAGGTACCCGTAGGTGAGATATTCTATCAATAACCTCCTCCAATCCTTGTTGTCTTGCGGTTGTGCGGCAATAGAACCGCAGATTATGTTATGGTATGGGCCTATAAACCGCTCTCGGCAGGCTCGACAATCATACTCAATATAGAATTGTATATCACTTAGCCCCATCGTGGGCCACCACCGGTTCCCGTGTAAACATCGGAGCCAAGTGGATTGATCGTTTAGGTGCGCTTTTTGATAGACATGCATTCTTGCTATATAATGCTTTATTTGGTAGTCCGCAATGCATATCTTTGCCCTTCCATTCTTTTCTAACTTTCGGAGTTTTCCTTTCTCCACTGTGAAAAACTCACTCTCTCGTATGAGCTCTTGTTGCCTTCTTTGAGTTTCCATGTCCATCTTGAACTTTCCCCGTGTCATGTATTCAACGAGGGGTGTTCTCCAATCATTGAAGGTTTCTTTGTAGGGTATTATCTCTGTCTCCTGACTAGGTTGTGAAGAGCTTCCTTCTGTTGGTAACTCTTCTCCCTGTCCTTTGCATTCAGTGCATAGTGTGATGAGTAGTGAAACATTCTCCGCTATGGTTGGCCACCAATACGGCCTTTGCAGCACCAGTTGCCTGGTGGCGTCTATCGAGAAATGTTGATTTCCCTTTATATGGAGGGTCTTGATGTAACTCCTCACATATCTTCCCGGTATACATTTCTTTATGATGCCGTTGTGAAACATGCGATGTAACTCCCCTTCTTTGAGTATGAAGAAGCGACTGCGGTAGGCAAGCAATCTCCTTTCTTCTAGGGGTAGGGAACTCACCCATGGGGTCCCGTATGTTTGACAGGTTAGATACTGGACATATGGTGTTGTCCAATCTGGTTCCGCTTTCCCATTCAGGTCCTCTTGTGCCTCCAAAGGTTTGATAGGAAGTGGGTCATCGTCGTCCTCGGAGTCATGTGGGGTGGGTTCCCCAGTTACGTCACCTTGATCTGACATTTTACATACTGGGCATTCATCACAATATTCCAGTACGTCTCTTCGCCGTGTAGGCCACCAATAAGGTGCGCGTAATACATATTGCCATGTCGTAGACAGATTGTAATGCACTCCATCTTGCTCATGAGCTTCACTTATAATTTCTTCGATGATGTCTCCGGCTATGCATTCATGTATTTTGCCGGAGATACTGACCCGCATGAGCTTTTCATCGTTCAAAACGAATGGTTCACTCAGCTGTCTAATTTTTATCTGTTCTTCCGGGGTAACGAGTACGGACAATAATTTTCCGTGTGTAAGGTACTCAATAAAAGGTGCTCGCCAATCTTCGAAAGGTTTCACCTGTACCATGAACAAGCTCGCATCCGGGAACTGATCTTGCACCCCTGAGGGTTCCTCTCCACTTTCTATTCTTGATAAGTGGTCGGCCATGACATGGCTTCTACCGGGTTTGTAGATTACTTCAAAGTCGTATTCTTGAAGCAAAAGCATCCATCTCGCAATACGCCCGGATACTACTGGTCTATTGACCAAGTATATCAACGCTTGATGGTCCACGTAAAAGACAAAATGGTTGGCCAGTAAATAGTGCCTAAATTTGCCCACTGAATAAACCATTGCTAGAGCTTCGCGCTCCGTTGTGCTGTAGTTCTTCTCAGCACTGTTCAACAGTCGGCTTGCATAATGAATCGGAGAATCTCTATCTCCATGTATGTTTTGGGCCAAAACGGCTCCAATAGCTATGTTGGACGCGTCACAGTGTACGTGAAAGTCCATAGTCCAATTAGGGGTTATAAGAATGGGTGTAGTCGTGAGCCTCCTCTTTACCTCCTCAAAGGCCTCTTGGCAAGGTTTGGTCCAAATGTACTTTTCCCCTTTCTTGAGCAATAAGTACAAGGGCCGAGTGATATCCGCATACATCCATATAAATTTGCGATGGTAAGTGGCTTGTCCCAAGAAACTCCGGATTCCCCGTACTGTGGTTGGTGGGGGTAGTTTTTTTATGACTCCCACCTTCTTAGGGTCCACCAACAATCCTTCCTTGCATACCACATGTCCAAGGAGCCTCCCGGAATTTACACAAAAATAACATTTCTCCGGGTTCAAGCTCACTCCATTCTCACGGCATTTAATGAGACACTTCTCCAAGTGCTCAATATGGTCTTCCTTGGTGCCATATACGGTAAAGTCATCCAGAAAGACCTTCATAAATTTGTCGAGGTAATCGGCAAAAATCTTCATCATACCCCTTTGGAAGGTAGCTGGTGCACACATCAATCCAAAGGGCATCACTCGATATGCGAATGCTCCATACTCGGTGATGAAAGAGGTTTTCAGCTGGTCTTCCAGCGCGATCATAATTTGGTTATAGCCGCTGTACCCGTCCATCAACGTGTACATTTCGTGTCCTGCAACCGCTTCCAAAATTGATTCTGTGAAAGGTAGAGGAAAAGGATCTACCTTGGTGACTGCGTTGAGTTTGCGGTAGTCGACGCACACTCGTAGTTTCCCATTCTTCTTGGGCACAATCACAATTGGTGATAACCATTCCGTTTTGTCAACGGGGTATATGAATCCTGCCTCCAAGTATTTGTCGATTTCTTCTTTGATTTTGGCGGCATAATTGGGATTCATTCGGTAACGCATTTGCCTTACAGGCTTGGCCTCAGGCTGCAATTCGATCTTGTGCTCGCATATGTGCGGAGGTATTCCCTTCATATCTTTGTACGTAAAGGCGAACACGTCCTTAAATCTCAAAAGTAGTTCCTTCACTTGTGCTTCATAGTCACCTAAATCCTTGGCTATCTTGACCAACTTAGGATCCTCCGGAGTACCTAAGTTCAAGTTTTTGACCAAGTCTTCGTCTTCAACCGTCCATCCGGCTATTTTTTTCCCTTTGACGGCCTCTGAGGCAGGGGTACGGTCCACTACTATGTCTCCTTCTTTTGCCTTGTAAAATTGGGAGGGGTATACAGGTTTCTCCTCCATAGCCTCTTGCTCCTTCTTGGTCGCTTTCCTCGACCGAGGTTTCTCGGATTTACCTCCTTGTGAGGTAGGTGTTCCGATAGTAGCAACCTCCATTGTATTGCAACTTGGTCCTTTGAGCTTCCTCAAGCTCTTTAAATCGAAATCTCCCATAGGGAGTAGTTCGGGGAAGGCCTCATAGACTATTGCTTCTTCCTCATCCGATAGTCCCATCTCCCAGTCGTAATCTTCCCAATGCAAAGGTCTCTTTGCAGGTGATAGCGCTGGAGTTCTTCGGGTACTTATCTCTACCTTGTTTCCTCCTTGGGTGAAGGTCAGTTTGTTGAGGGGCCAATCATGTTGAGCTTGAGCCTCTTTGAACCATGGTCTTCCCAATAACAGGGAGTAACTGTCTTTAGTACTCACCATGTCTATAACTGTGAGTGTCGTCCGGATTATAATTCCGCCAACATCAAGGCGTACGTCCCGGATAATTCCTTTGGGCATGACCTTCCTTTGGTCAGCCATTTTTATGGTAAATGGTGCGGGCTCTATTATCTTGAGTCCCAGTTTCTTTCTCAACGTGTCCGTGATGATGTTCACTCCCGATCCACCATCGATTAAGGCATTCGGTACCTGCCGGTTCTTCACAATTACGGATATCATGGGCATTTCTTCATCAAACGCCTTTGCCGTAACTTGATATGTTTGAGTCGGTTCTTTCGACTTCTCCTCATGTGCCAACGCCGCCATTATTCGCTTCTTGCAATAAGGGGCTATTTCAAGTAACTGTCCAATTGATATGTTTGCTTTCGTGTGATTCATCACACTCTCCAAGATCTTATCTACCCTTGCCTGGGTAGCTATAGGGACGCCTCCTTTCTTGGGGCTCCGTTCTGTGGGCTTCTCTGCCTCTTCCTTTTCTGGGTACCAAGGTGCGAACTCCTCTGGCGTGGGTAGAGCTTCGCCCTCTTCCTCCTGTATCTCATGGATAGTCTTACTCACCTCCCGGTGGACTTCCCTATCCGCTTTCCATTCTTCACTGTTGGCTCCTATCGGCCGTTCTTCAATCACTTTGTTGCGTTCGTTATCCTCGAACGCGTCATCCCTTTCATCTTCAGAGTTTTCCTCTCTCTTTTGGTGGTCTTCTTGCTCCTCCGAGCTGCCACTGCTTGATTCATCATCGTCGTCACTGTCGTCACTCTCACTATCTTCCTTGCCTTCCTCGGCTGCAGCCCGTTGGGCTCTTGTCATCACACAAACCGCAGGGGACACCACATTGGCTCCTACTGCCGGCTTCGTGTTTCTAAATCCACTCAACTCCTATTGGTGTTTAATAAAGTGCGGACAATCCGGCTTCCGGTGCCCCTTCTGATGACAATAAAAACACTCGTCGGGGTTGCCATCTCGCTGTGGTCCGCCAGTGAACCCAGTTCTCGGCGCTGCCTTGGTGTTGTTATTATCCATCAGGCTTCTGGTATACTCATACCTGTCATGGTTGATAGGTCCTCTGGGACCTCCTCGGTAGGGGTATCCATCTTCCCTCCGGAAATCTTGGGTCTTGTAAGGGGAATAACCATCCCTTCTATAATCATCCTTGTAGCTGTCATTGGGCCTGTAATAAGGCCGATCATCTCTGCGATATTCATTTCCCCGGTAGGGGCCTCCCGCCTCCCGCCGGTAATCGCCTTCCCTATAAGGGGATCTCTTTTCTCTTCTAAACTCAATCCTTGGTTCAAACCGAACCCTTCGATCATTCATGTCTCGCCTAGGAGTCATCGTTCCTGGCCTTCGATTATTTTGGGGTTGCACTTGATTTACCCCATATCTCCTCTCCCGAGGTCTCCGAGATTCGTGCCGTTCATAGACACATTCACTGGTGTTATGCGTTAAGCTGTTGCAGTTGGTGCACTGCTTCATCTAACACTCCTGCACGTAGTGTCCTTCATTTCGGCATCTCCGACAGATGATGCATGTTCGAAATTTCCTGCTCCCTAGAGCTAGTCCTTCAATCTCCTCCCTGAGGGTTTTTATGTCATTCTTGGTAGAGTCATTTCTCTTACCCTTTGCTTTTCTCTTCTTCTTCTTGCGCTCTTCTTCTGAGTCATCGCTCGAGTCGTCGCTGTCACTTTCATCGAGGAATCTCCCTTTCCTCATTTGACCTAGCTCCAATTTCCGAGCTGAGGCCTTTGCTTCTTCCAAATCGTCAGTTGGCATGAGATCAATATGCTTGGCATACTCCTTTTTGAGGCCGTTGAGAAACCATGCCTTCTTAAAATGATTACTAGGTTGTGGATTGATCTTTGATGATTCCACCATCACCCGTTCGTAAAATTCTTCAACAGTTTCATCTTTCTTTTGCTTGAGGGATCCTAGACTCTCAATCACTTCTCCCTCGGATTTCTTGGATCTAAATCTCATCAGAAAGGCAGCTCCCAAGGAGGGCCAATCTGGAAAATGGTGTGGGCCAAATTGAGAATACCATTCTAATGCCCGTTTCTTTAAGGTAACCGGAAATAATTGTAGCTTGATTGCGTCGGTGTCTTCCTGGTTGGCAAGACAAACATTGTTAAACTCCTGCATATAAGTGTCAGGATCAGTCTTACCCTTATAGGTCGGTAAGGGAACCTTTGTTCTCCGTGGTTGCGCGACCATGTTGGCCGGGTTAGATGGGTTGCTTCCAAAACTTGGTACTGTGTTGTTGTTGGCTGGTGGCGGGCTGACTCCGGGGTTAATTCCAAGGTTTTGGAATTGCCTGAGTCTCTCCTCAAATTTTCTTCTTAACTCGTCAAATTCCTCTTGACTGATAGGTTTCTTCACTTCTTGGTCCGTGTTGTTCTGCGTGCTTCCTCCGGAGAAACCGGAGTCTTCGTAGCTAAATTGTTCTTCAAAATTCCTTTTCAATTCCTCCCAACTCCTTCGGGTGAAAAGATCGTCCTTGGTTGTGTTACCTTGAGGGGTTTTACCCTTATCCTGCACTTCTCTTCCCGGGGTATTCGTCCCGGTGCTTCCGCTTGTTCCTTTACTTCTCAAAACATAGGTCCCAAGAGGGGTACCTATTATCAAGTCATCCTCATCCTCGCTTTCTTCTTGAGTTGGGTTGTTTTCCGTTGTGTCCTTTTCTTCGTATGTTTTATCGTTACCTCCTCCTTCACTTTGACTCCTTTGGTGGATAGGTTTGGTGGTGTGGGAACCTACTGCCGGTGGCTCAGAAGCATTTCTGTTTTCTTCTACTCCTGTAGTTCTTTGACGCGTACGCCTCGCGTACCTCTCTTCTCTTTCTCTCTTCTGCTGTTCGTTCCGCTTCACGGAACTATCTCCGAAGTGCATGCGCTCCACATGCCTCCGTTCTGCTTCCTGTTCTCTTGGGGTTGGTGATGTGCTTCTCGTGCTAGATGTGTCCTCATGGTCAACCATGTACGCTACTGAGAGTGTTTCGGGATCATGTCTTGGCCGGCCTCCAGCACTGTCGCCTCAATGCACCCGTACTTCACCTGTTTGCCTATAGATGATTCACTTGGAGTTAAGTTCTCCTTGCCTTGTTTATTTTTGGTATTGCTTCTAGTCGGACTCTTGTTTTCCCACCCTACCGTTCAAACCACCATACAGAGGTAAAAACATCTTCTTAACATACAAATCGTACAACAACCCTTCTTGCTTGTAATGGTAACCTCTATGTCTGGTTGCCCCTAGAACATAGGCACCGATACCTTCCTTTCCATCGTTCCAAATCTTGGAGAAAATTACTGCTTGTAGTTCCTTAGGTAACTCATCAATATTCCTTTCCAATTGTGACCGATATGTAAAACCTATCTCCTTTTCTCTAAACAGTTGCCATATCTTATCTTCGTAGATCTTTTGCATATCCCACATAAGATCATGAAACTTCTTGGTTCCGTCCCATTTTCTCAAAACGCTTTTACTTGTGCCATACTTTGGGTAATCCCACGGCCATTTTCCTACAGCCAAAATCTCTTGTTGTTCCGAGTTCTCTTCTTCTAATTCTTCTTCACGTCCTTGCAAAATGAATCCTCGTAGGTTGAATTGTTCGAGTCTCCGCTGCACAGCTCTTTCTATCCGGTCTTGTTTCCGCGGTCCAAATGTTTCCGCCCACTTACGTTGCTCATTCGCCTCTCGTTGGCGTCTCCCGTTATATAAGTAATACAAATTCTCCATTATTGCCTGCCATCCAACTCTTTCTCCAAAACACAATATGTTTGTAAATTCTATCTCTAATCAAGGTAAGTGTAACGTCCATGTGGCAAATCCCCAGCATGGTCGCCAAAATGTTGGAGGGCCACCTTCAACCTTCCAGCCTGAGACGGTGTAACCCGCTGCTGAACCGGTTTACATGGAAGTTACTCCCACCAAAATTAGATATTCTTTAGTTCATGTATCTTCGTGAAGGTGTTTGTATTCTTCTGTGTCTCAATCCCGTAACATATAACTTCAATGTTCTTATAAACCCTCTAGGGGTAGGTGAACTAAGATCACAAGTTTATGTTCCCCTGAAGTGTCTTTAACAAGAAATATTTGAACGCATATTCAATATCTCTCAATAACTCTCTAATGAATTATTAATGAGTAAGTGCCTTAGAACTTAAGTTAATGTTTCTCAAACGTGTAATGTCAAGGTTAAGTGTTTCCCCGAGAGAAACATCCTCATACAATATCTTTCATGGTTGAATTTATCTAAAACATATTTCAAGTTTATAACTCTCATAATTTGAAACCATCTAAAATCTCCTTCCGACAATATCTTTTATGGTTTGAATTTATTTGTAATCCTAAATAAAATCCTTATTCATTCGTTCAAGTTCCAATGCATTATCCTTTATTCCGTTCAAGTCTTCAAACATGTTGCCTAAATACTTTCATAAGGTAGCATACTCCCTCGCTAAGTCAAGACAACCTAGCTCGTGGAAGATACTTTGGCATAATTAAAATCCCTCTACATTCCATTAGTTATAAGTGTATGCTCTCGAGCCAAATCTCTAAGGCTTAGCCCATAATTGCTACTCCTTAGAACATTCCAAACCTTTGGCTAAGGCCGGCAAAATTTCCAGAATATTCTCTTAGGCCGCCAAAATCCCTAAGTGCTATGATAAGGGATTTTGATGACGAGGCCACAACTTGGCCTCCTTTGGTTCCAATCCTTTGCTTGCTTTATGATTTGATTAGTCTTATCAAGTCCTCTCGAGCAAACTAATCTAGGTGCCTCAAATCCAATGGCGTGAAAGGTAATGATGTGAACTTATGCTAAGGTGTCAAGCTTCGGCTTGAGGCATCATAACCCTTTCCATCAATGAGCACCACCTAGGTGATTTGATTTACTTAGCTTATATTCTCTTGCCTCAACCTCTTGCCAAGTGTGGGTAACTTTACCATATTGCATGCGTAATCCAAGTTACTATGTGACACCCTCAAGTTTGTTGTAACGCGGTTGCTTCTCCTTTAGATAACTTATATGAATTCACAAAGTCATTATTTGAGCTTCTTTGTGTAGTATTTTGATAATGCCAATGAGCCGCATAAAATTTCCTTGCTTAAGTTGAGTCTAGAGCACCGCGGGTGCCTTAATTTTCATAAGGGGTCCGAGTGCACCACGGGTGCCTATATATTTGCTAATGCACCACGGGTGCCTATTAGGTTGCTATGACCACGGGTGCCTATTAGGTCGCTAATGCACCACGGGTGCCTATTAGGTCGCTAATGCACCACGGGTGCCTATTAGGTCGCTAATGCACCACGGGTGCCTATTAGGTTGCTAATGCACCACGGGTGCCTATTAGGTTTGCTAATGCACCACGGGTGCCTATTAGGTTTTCTAATGCACCACGGGTGCCTATAAGAAGCTTTGCAAGGCTAGGTAGTCTTGGACACTCATGTGGAGTCTTCGGGGCGAATGAAGTGTATTATGGCCCTCAAGTTGGCCTCTTTATATAGTCTTACAAATCTATATTTTTCTAGGATTTTTGTAAATGTTAGTTCGGCTAATTTTAGCTCTGTATCTATTAATAGCCGAATTCAAATGTCTTTACTCCGTAGAGTTCAAATCTAAATAGTCTAAAATGTAATTCCTAATAACATATCTCTTCATATCTTTTAGCTACCTAATTGACATGTGTTTTAAAACGGGAATAGGACCGTGTCTCTACATTTCTCAAAATGGTCCTATTTACATTCCCTAGCTATTTCGGCCGGATATATATATATAGGCCCTAAACCCGGCCCTCAATAGTTGATCCGTTGCCTTCACTAGTAACCAGTCTGCCCATCCGCCAGCTCGGCTTTAAACCCGCCTGGCTCGTTCGCCAGCTCGTACGCCCACGTTCCTGGGGTCTCGGCTCTTCGTCCTCGTACGCCTACGTTCCCGGTTCGTTCCCGTGCATTCCCGGGCCTTCCCTAAGTTCCCAGGGCCTCGCTTACGCTCCCAGGGCCTCGCTTACGCTCCCAGGGTCTCGCTTACGCTTCCAGGGTCTCGCTTACGCTCCCAGGGCTCCCTTACATTTCCAGGGACCCCTTTCGCCACGCGGCTGTCCCTTTTCATTCCCCGATTCGCCTCTCCTTTGTTTCACTGCTCGGCTTCTTGCTCGCCGGCTTCCTCTTCCATCTTGGGGGGGAGAAGTGAGCTCACCAATTCATAAGAGCTCCAAAATCTACGAGGAAAGTGACTATGGCCTCCATTTGAATTTGCTAACCAATTTGTATTGATTGTGTGTTTCATATCCTCAGAGAAGTGGGCTAGTTGGAGAAGTAACCATCGAGACCCACCCACCCGAGTTTGTACTAAGGAGGCCATGGAACTACAAACCAATTAGTGCCATACAAGTGTGTTGCTCTCTCACCTCATGACGAAGTTTAGAACGTCACAACGCCTTAAGAAAAAAATCAACTCGTGGTCGAGTGACTTAGAATTGCGTGTTTTGTGCTCAAGGAAGTTAGCACCTCTAAAGCAAATTGTCGTCTAGAGTAGGCCCTAGAAGGTCTAGGCCACGCAAGATCTTATCTCAAAGTGTTGATGAATATCGAACCTTCTCCCGTTTTTAAAATGCTAATCCCCCCCGGCTAAAATTTGAAGGCTATCAAGAATTTGTAAGAAAAACAAGGTATTTAATATTAAATGCATTCGAGATTTCTAATTACCAATAGGGTATTAAAATTTTAAGCTCAGTAGATTTTTTCTACTTTAAGGACTCCTAATAATCTAATTCTTAAAGATAATACCCCCTTTGAAAATAAGTGGTTGTCGCAGGTGTCTCCAAAAATTTACTATGAGTACCCCCCGAGGGCTAAACATGCTGATTATTGGGTTTAACCTCAATAATCCATTTTCGGTAACTATTATTTATGGTTAAACTAACCCTTAATTCGGTTTCAAAGGTCCCGAATAAGTCTAGTGAGTTAATTTGGGATGAATCAACAACCGACCTATAGGGGGTCAATTTTTATTATAATCCCCTTGGTAGATGTTAGGAAACCAAATCGACCGAAGCATCATAAAAATCTTCCATTTTTTCTTGAAACATGTTATGCCAAACCAAGGACAAGGTACAATTTACTAGATGCAATACTTCCTTGGGCCAAGGCCATACGGTATTGAAACCTTGACATGCCATAACCATGCCGCCTTGGAGGCACTTTGCTTCATGATATTTTGGTCTTGGGATCCTAGTGTAAAGACTGAGGGACCAATGCTCTTGATTCTTGATCAATAGGATCGATCTGTTTTAGATTTTCCAAATTGGGCTTGTACTACTCTTGTCCATTGTGCTACTATATGTTGTTTGACCTATTTGGGTGACCATCTCCTTTAGAGGTTGACCCTTCATTATCAAAGTTGTAACTCATACACCTTTATTTGTCCTTGTTTATTTCCCTAAGAACTTGGAAACCTTTTATAACCGTGTTAGAATCGTTAATTAAGTGGCGCCTCATGGTTAAATTGATAGGGCTATCATATCTCTAAAGGCATGGCTTTAACCTCTAAAAGCCTAAACTGAACATGTATCATGAAATATGAAATAGAAATTATATTTGGAGTTGGCATACAAAGAAAAAAATTGAAGAGAAAATTTTAGACCACATCCTCAATGTTGGAATAAAGATCACTATCCCTGATCTCCACCAAAGTAGTTTAAAGAAAAATCTCACTATAACATGATAGTTTTCTTAAGATGAATTAAAATCACTTCACCTTTTTTATGATTTGGTTGAAAGTGTGCATTTCATAACTTGGTGGAAAAAATAAAAATATTCATGGTGTTCACCTAGTTTATTTTGTAACAAAGGAAATTTTAGCTCCCATCATTTAAAAAGTCCACATTTTACAGTCATTTCAACCAGTTTGCTATAGATGGTGCATAACATTACTAGTTCAAAGTGGAAAAAAATAGGAAACAAAATTCAAATTCCTTGAGAAAAATATTGTTGGAAAACGCTCAAAACCATTTTTGGCTTCTTAGGCATTTAGGGGCTAAGGTATGTGTACCTACCAAAATCCAACACTATGCACCAAATTTAAATAAATGTAGGAGATTCAAGTGTACAATTGTGGCAAATAGTGATCATTTTAGGTTCAATATTGATTTTGGGTGTGTCCACTCTTAATAGCATTTGTAAGACTTATTTATCATGTAAATGGAATCTGAATTAATGCATGAAAATTTTTAAATTGTTATTTAGGATCGAATGATGGATTCCAGGGTTGTCTATTGTGTCGTGACGGAGGCTTATCCCGGCATAATGTCGTGCCGTCACGACATTATGCCGGATTATGCCGGATGCTGTCTTTATCCTGCCGGACTTGAATTTTACCGATTTTTTTGTGTAATTACATTACCCAATTTCGGACACGTAGGATTTACATTGTCCACGTGTGACGACATGTCAGCAAAGTAAAGGGAAAGTGGGGAAAATTCTACTAGCGCCCGTCCGCCCCCCCGTCCGCCCCCGTTCCCAATCCCCGTTCCCACCCGTCCGCCCTCGTTCCCAATCCCCGTTCCACCCCGTCCGCTCCCGTTCCCAACCTCCGTCTGCCCACGTCCCCCGCCCCGCTCCCAACCCGTCCGCTCCCCCCCCCCTCCGTCCGCTCCCCCGTCCGCCCCCCCGTCCGCCCCCCCGTCCGCTCCCCCCACCTCCGTCCGCTCACCCGTCCGCTCCACCGTCCGCCCCCCCCCCCCGTCCGCTCCCCCGTCCGCCCCCCCCCCCCGTCCGCTCCCCCGTCCGCTCCCCCCCCGTCCGCTCCCCCGTCCGCTCCCCCCCCTCCGTCCGCTCCCCCGTCCGCCCCCCCCTCCATCCGCTCCCCCGTCCGCCCCCCCCCCGTCCGCTCCCCCGTCCGCCCCCCCGTCCGCTCCCCCCCCCCCCTCCGTCCGCTCCCCCGTCCGCTCCCCCCCCTCCGTCCGCTCCCCCGTCCGCACCCCCGTCCGCTCCCACCCCTTCCGTCCGCTCCCCCGTCCGATTCGAACACTATAAATTGAGGGTGCAAGGTGCCATTTTTGCCTCCACTGACATAGTGTGTCTCAAGTCTTTTGATTCTCCTTTGAGGAGTGAGGATTGAATGCGTGAGACCCGAATGCAGAGTATACTTTGTCCAATCTAGTGTCTGTGAATTAGGGTTGCCCTCGTGGCACTCTTGAACAGGACCTAGTATGCGATCAAAGTGACTTGCTCTAACTTGTTTGTATTTGCAGGTTTTGTTGAAGTCATGCCACGCCGAAACGATGCATGGGATCATTGGTACGAGGATAAGGGGAGGGTTCCCGGTAAATCACAAAGGCAGGTTAAATGTAGGTTTTGCCCGTTCGTCATATCTTACCGAGGAGATAGAATGTTGGCCCACCTTGGTTATAGACCTCATGTAGGGGGTGCTTCTGATGTTTCCACATGTAGGATGGTACCCCCGCATATTAGGGCCTTGTTTGAACATTGCGGAGGCATTGTGCCCTTACATGTAGGCATTGTAAATGAGGACTCTCTGGTGGCAGATATTGTACCTTTGGAGCCTATTATAGCGGGCTCCGTAATTAGTGAAACAGAGCCTTTGCTTATGTCCCAAACCACTCAACATTCTGATGTTGTGATATATGGCACTCCTCCTCGTGAACTACGTCAACTCAACATAACGGAGGGGTTCAATGTGTCAACAAAACAACTCCTCGATAGAGCATGGGCAACGGCTTTTTATGAAGCTAACATTCCTTTCAACATTGTGAGACATCCTGCATTTGTTCATGCTGTGCGTGAAACTGCCCGTCATCGAATGCCAGCCTACACACCACCATCGTACAATGCCATCCGTACGAAGTTGTTAACTGATATAAAGGTTGACCTAGATAGGCAAGTGAAGGAGAAGCTGGGGAATTCCGTTGAAAAATACGGTGTTACAATATGTTGTGATGGATGGGACAACGTGCAAAACCGACCTCTCCTAAACGTTCTTCAATGTGGCACAAAGGGAGACGTTTTCTTGGGTACCATTGACACCACGGGAATCACAAGGATCATGTCTACGTTGCTGCTCAAATTCAACCATTTGTGGAAAAGGTTGGTCGACATAATGTGGTCCAAGTTTGCACCGACAATGCCCCAGTTATGGCCTCCGCTGCTCGCGACTTGATTCGAGCAAATCCCGATCTATATTTTCAAGGATGTGCTGCACATTGCCTAGATCTCCTCTTAGAAGATTGGGGGAAGGAGGAATGGGTGAAAAAATTGGTAAAAAAATCCCGCCATATTTGTGTATTTGTTAAAAACCATCATGCTTCTCAAGCTATATTCCGGAGGTTGTCACCAAATCTCTCACTCCGCCTACCTGTAGAGACCCGTTTTGCTACGAACTTCATCATGATTGAACGTCTTCTCCAAGTACGCAATGCTTTGGAAAGAATGGTGGTTGATGAGGATTGGATCACTCTAATGCGTGATATGAGGAGGAGATCTGGCACCTCTTACATGAAGGGCTCTGTTGTGCGAAGCTTTATACGTTCTGATGGATTCTGGAACACGTGCGAAAATTTCTTGTATATGGTGATCCCGGTTGTTAAAGCTCTTCGTGTATTTGACGGCAAGGCGCCTGCAATGGGAATGGCTTGGAGGGTCATGCATGATTTACAAACCCATATTCGTGGATTCAGTAAACCTCCATTTCGCTTAAGCCCTGAGCTTGCTGCAAATGCTATGGTAACGTTTCAAAATAGATGGAGGTTGATGTTGAATGATCTACACTGGGCTGGAGCGATGTTAAATCCGCTTCTACGTGGTTGGGCCCCACTCCATGAGGATGACAATTCGAGGACAATCCTAAATCGAGTTCTTCGCAGGCTTGCTCAAGATGAGGACACTTATGTCCAAATCCTCCACCAGTACCAAGATTTTCTTGAAAATCGAGGGCCTTTTGCTGATTCTACTGACCCGAGCGTGCATGCCGCACCTCTCCATGAATGGTGGGATGCAATGGGAGGTGGAGCTAAAGCCCTCCAAACAATAGCAAGACGTATCCTTGCACAAGTATGTTCCGCATCCGCATGTGAACGCAATTGGAGCATGTACTCATACGTTCACAACAAGAGTCGCAATCGCTTGAAGCATAGTCGTGCTGAGGACCTCGTCTACATATATACCAATAGTAGGCTCATTCGACATCGGAGGGGCCCAAGACCTGCTCAATGGTACGAATTGAATGAGGTCTATTCTGACGATGACCTTGACGAAGAAGATGACAACGAAGATGACGTGGATCCAACTGATAGGGCTGGAAATGATGAAGACAACAATGTTGATGACATCGACTTTGATTTGGATGATCTCGATTCCGAGAATCATGGTTCAGAAGATGAGGATGGCAATGGTAGTGATGGAAACCTTGGGGTGTTTGAGTTTGATGAACCGGATGTCCCCCAACATAACGACGGAATGCATGACGATCATGAGGGGTCTATTGGAAGACCGCATGTTGAAACTCTCCACACTGGAGAAGGGTTTCCATCTGACCATAATGTTGCTATGGGGGCAAGTGAGAATGTGAGAATTGAAGTAGATTCCTTGCAACATCGGAGCGATTCTCTTTCATTTGGTGAAGGCGACAATGTACTACCCGTAAATGAGCCAACGCACGTTCAACATGATCCACTTCCAACCCGAGTACATTCTGAATCCATGGATGCCTCCCTCATATCCAACCATCGTATAGAAGATCCAACGCCCAATGTTCCTGAAATGCCTACAACTCGATTCCGTGCTCTTCAAAGGATTGCATCCACCTCTACGGTGCAATTGCATGCACAAGGTCAACATCGTCCTCTCACTCGAAGTATTGCCAATACTTCTAGATTGGGTGTTTCACGTGCAACTGCGGTGGGTGCTACTTTGGTTGCTATGCACAATGTTTCAAGAAATGTTACTATAGAGGCGCCACGTCGTCCTTCTGTACGACGACATGTTGTTGAGAACATACCAATTGCAATTCCACCCGCGTCTGTTTCACTTCCACACAGTCAATCCAATGGAAGAGGTGGTCTTGGAGTTGGAGGCGGAAGTACAACGGGGGATGCTTTTATAGATGGAAGTAGAGATGAAGTGCACTCAAGTCGTGGTACGGGTGGAGGGCGCCAGAGAACTACGAGAGGTGTCAAACGTACTAGGAAGAGGTATCAGGGACGATCGCTTCCGTTTACTGCTGAAGACTACAATGAAGATGAGGGTAGACCACATCTAGATGAAAATGGCATACAGGATGCAGATGGCTCCCGGCCGACCAAGAGGATAATTTTCTCACAACGTGACCGAGAGTTGCATCTTCGAAGCGCGACTCCCCAAACGGATGATGATTTCAGCACAGACGAGTCTGAAGAGGACCCAAGATGTGTCGAAGCAAATGATCCTATAGTACGGATTCGAACGTAATGGTTTTGCACAAATGTGTTCTTTCGGTGCTCCCACGTACTCCCATAATTTATTACTTCCGTCAAAATTGATACAAGTTACAACCTTAGGGCCTTCGGTAAGACATTTAGACCACAAAGCGAACGTTACGTTCGAAGTTGTATCATTTTATTATAGTAATAAAATTATTTATTGCATGTTTTTTAAAATTATTTATTGCATATTTATATAATTATATCTTTATGTGGTATTCAATATTGACTATGTAGTCAATAGTACTTTTGGTTAGACTATCATATGAATTACAAATATTTAAGTGAGTTTTTAAAAGTTTCGAATAACATTAAAACATGTGACATCCATATGCTATCTTTTACACGATCTTAGAAATGACAACTTGTCGGTAACTCCTCTTTATATTACATATTCTTTGAACATGAAATATGTTCAATGTGTACAAAGTCTTCCTCCGTTCCTATACAACTTTCTAAACATGCTACAAAAATGCCTAATCCGAATCTGAATCGAGGTCTATTGCAGCTGAAGTAGATCCTCGTCGTGCTCGTGATGATTCCCCGGCTTCCATCATTCGCGTGGTTTCACGGGTGAGATATGGACGACTTCCAGGAGACAGTGGAGTGGCATTACGTGGTCTAGGCCCCCCATTTAGCCATCTCAATACCGCATCATCCGTAACTCTATTCAAGAGTGCTTCAACTGCCTCCAACTGCGTTCTGTGTTTGTGGTACGACTGCTCTAAGTGCGCTTCAAAATGGGAATCCCGTTCCATGGGCATCTCATGTGCATCTTCTTCCAACTCATGCTCCGATATTGATAGTTCACCACTTGCATTGTAAAAAGGAGTTTGAATGCCTCTCCGTAATTGCATGGTTGTCGCATCCCAATGCCAACCAAAAGTTTGGTACAAAAATCTTTTCATGCCATGGTTTGGGGGCTTGTTGGAAAACAACTCGTCTGCAACATACAAAATTTGACGTGGATTTTGTGTCCATTCGCCATCTTTGTTATCGTTCCAAAGTTCAACCGTTGCACGATTGAATAACCAATTCCACTCAACAGAAGTCCCATCAAACTCGCAAAGGTTGAAGGGATAGTCCGTTGGCCTTACCACCCAGTCCTTAGGCATGTAATCCCGAAGGCCAAATTGGAGGTACAAACGAGGGTGGAAGGGTGATCTGCAATGGGAACATTGCCGTCTCCTGATCATTGTCACTATCAGACATTGTGGATGGAATTGGCCCCCACACGATCCAACTTGAAAGCATCCCTCTGGGCCAAATGGACTGCCGCAAATCCCACACACGGATCCGTCGAAGACCATTGGATGTGGACCCGGCCATAACAACTCACCCCTCATGCTGTATGGATATTCATGCACTTGGGTCACATCCCAATGGTGATCGGAGTCGATCAGTTGCCGCCAATCCAAGCTCCCGTTAGGCAATTTCAAGTCATCCTCATCATCCCACCTACTAGGGTACATATGTTCTTGATCTGGCCATGACGTGAGCATCAAGTTCCGCAATCTATGATTGCGGTTCCATTCTCGCTGGATGCTCTCAAATTCAGCTTCATATTGACGAGCCTTGGCCATAGAAAGCAATGTCCCTGTCCTCATATTGGTTCGCTCCACGATCGCATCCGATAGAAATTTCCTCAACCTTGCATTCTGCTCCTCCAGTGTGCCAATCTTGGATTCGTGATCGACAACCACTTCATTGACCACTTGAAGTTGTTGTTGCATGTCCACCACCTCTTTTTGCAAAGCCTCCATCTTTCCTTGCATTACTTCATTCCTCGTACATACGTCCGCTGCTTGTGACTTTGCAATCATGGCCTCCTGTAAAGCTGTATCCCTCTCTGCTTCCAAAGACTGGATGTTAATTGGTGTACTACTTGAACTGCCAGCCTCCCCCATCGTAAGTGTTGCAAGTCGATTTTCCAGCTCGAGAATCCTTGCTTTATACTCACGAATTTCCTCGGCATGTTGCTGGCGCAATGCCTCCATTCTGCTCTCCATCATGTCCGCACTAAGTTGACGAGGGTTTACCTCGTTTAGGGCCTCGTTAACCACATCGACATTTACCTCCATGCCCTCCTCATCCATATGCTCAAACGCCTCCTCGATGGCCATCTCCACGTCATTGGCTGGTCGTTTGCGAATACGTGGTTTTTTTGGTTCCCGACCTTCTGGAATTGGTGCCCCAGGCTCATCCACTAGTTTAGGATTCTTCCTGAACCACTCCGGAACGGGAGTGTATGGAATATCCGGAACTGTGCATTTAGTGAATGCAATTCCAATACCCCCAAATTTTTGATCATGCAGAGCACCCAAACTTGACCAATCCACCCTAACTCGCAACACGTGCTCCGCATACATCATACACGCCACCGACTTTGGAATTGCACTCTTGGGCCATCTATCCAAATTGGAGATACTTCTAAGTATCGTTAGGAATCTCCATTTTGCCTCCACGTCTTCAAGCTGCGTATAGCTCGCATTGACGGCCTTGCAATGTCGCTCGTGACAATGTCTTGGCCACAACCGATCAAAGTGAGGGAAGCCCACGTACTGCATTGCAGTCTTCGCTGACCACGGTTGTGGTACATTCTCCCAACCTACCCTGGCTTTTTGGGAGGGATCATCGTAAACATTCCACTCCAAATCAGCGGCCTTGCGTCCATGTCCTCTGGAACACCCAGAACTAGATCCTCCACTTGCACTTGCCATGTCTCCAGTTCCTCCACTTGCCATGTCTGAAAATTGGAGTTTCTAATTCTAATTCCACCCAAATTGGAGTTTCTAATTCTAATCTAGAACTCTACTTTTTAAAATACTAATTGCACTTCATAATAGTGCTACAAAATATCCAAGCATACACTTCAAAATAGTGTTGTTGTGGAATTAGTTCAAAAATGTCCCTAAAAATTAAAGTTCAACTATTCGGCACACCCTTCGAGCACCCCGCTACCGGCGCTCACGCAGAGGCCAGTTGACTGGGCGCGTCACAAGGAATATGCCAAATAACGGCCACGTGGATCTACCAAAACCGGCCACAACCTGCCAAAAGTAGTGTAAAAGGATCCCAAAAAAGGGATCCTTAACTCCTCCGAGAGCCCCGCTACCCCGCACTCTGTGTTAGAGGAGGGTTGTCTGGGCGCCCAGAAGGAGTGGAGTAAGGTATGTAAGTGGTCCCCTCCACTTATATACCCCCGTCCGCCCCTCCATCCGCTCCCGCGTCCCCACCCGTTCGCACCCGTTCGCACCCGTTCGCATCCGTCCGCACCCGTTCCCGCCCGTCCGCCCCAGAGTCCCCCCCCGTCCGCACCCGTTCCCTCCCGTCCGCCCCCAGCGTTCCCCCCCGTCCGCACCCGTTCCCTCCCGTCCGCCCCCAGCGTTCCCCCCCGTCCGCTCCCACGCTCCCCTCCGTACGCTCCTCTCCATACGCTCCAGCGTTCCCATCCCGTCCGCTCCTCGTTCCCATCCCGTCCGCTCATCGTTCCCACCCGTCCGCTCCTCGTTCCCACACGTCCGCTCCTCGTTCCCACCCATCCGCTCCTTGTTCCCCACCCGTCCGCCCCGCGTTCCCTCCCGTCCGCGCCACCGTTCCCCTGCCCTCCGCTCCGCGTTCCCCTGCCGTCAGTT
Source organism: Polytrichum formosum (assembly GCA_964035585.1). NCBI lineage: Eukaryota > Viridiplantae > Streptophyta > Polytrichopsida > Polytrichales > Polytrichaceae > Polytrichum > Polytrichum formosum. The sequence continues at coordinate 34,437,079 of OZ037938.1, forward strand.
CCCCCCGTCCGCCCCCTGTTCCCCTCCCGTCCGCTCCATGTTCGCGGACGGGAGGGAACGCGGGGCGGACGGGTGGGGAACGCTGAGCGGACGGGTGGGAACGAGGAGCGGACGGTGGGGAACGAGGAGCGGACGGAGGGAACTCGGGGCGGACGGGTGGGGAACGCTGAGCGGACGGGTGGGAACGAGGAGCGGACGGTGGGGAACGAGGAGCGGACGGAGGGAACTCGGGGCGGACGGGTGGGGAACGCTGAGCGGACGGATGGGAACGAGGAGCGGACGGTGGGGAACGAGGCGCGGACGGAGGGAACGTGGCGCGGAAGGGATGGGAACGGGGCGGACGGGTGGGGAACGTGGACCGGACGGGGGGGAACGGATGAAAGATGGAACGATTAGCGGACGGGTGGGGAGCGCGGAGCGGACGGGAGGGAACGGGGCGGCAGGGGAACAGCGTAGAATTGCGACCACATATGAATTGGACTTCATATGAATTTTTTAGAGCCAAAAAACGGACACTATAGTCACCATCTATAAATGTTAACCCTTGGGAGTGGATCAAAGTGCGATTGAGCGGCCCAACTTTGTTGAGAGTCCAAAGAAATGAACCCTAAATAGCCAATAAAATATAGTAAGGGTAGCCTTAGTTGGGCATAGTGTGAAGCCTCCAAAGGCCAAGCCCAAAAGTCCAAACTCAAAGGAGCATGCCACTTTATTACTTGCTTTAAATAACCCCTCCAATCTAACGGCCAAGATCTTGTCAATGATTGATTATTATAATGAAAAAAATGTAGGCATCGAAAAAAAAAGCAGGTGGGTTCGTTGGAAAGCTAGGAACCTAAACCCTCAAACCATGTATGGAAACACTTCTACATGAGTGTGAGAACAAATCAATGGCACATATGTGGTAGTAATTTGGAATGACGTAGGGTTTAGGGTTTAGGGGTTTAGGGTTTAGGGTTTATGAACCACTAAGGTTGAAGCACAAATTAATGATTTATTGAAGGAAAGTGCATTCGGATGGGTGACATCGGTTATGAAACCATATGAACCACTAAGGTTGAAGCACAGATTAATGATTTATTGAAGGAAAGTGCATTCGGATGGGTGACATCGGTTATGAAACCATATGAACCACTAAGGTTGAAGCACAAATTAATGATTTATTGAAGGAAAGTGCATTCGGATGGGTGACATCGGTTATGAAACCATATGAACCACTAAGGTTGAAGCACAAATTAATGATTTGTTGAAGGAAAGTGCATTCGGATGGGTGACATCGGTTATGAAACCATATGAACCACTAAGGTTGAAGCACAAATTAATGATTTGTTGAAGGAAAGTGCATTCGGATGGGTGACATCGGTTATGAAACCATATGAACCACTAAGGTTGAAGCACAAATTAATGATTTGTTGAAGGAAAGTGCATTCGGATGGGTGACATCGGTTATGAAACCATATGAACCACTAAGGTTGAAGCACAAATTAATGATTTGTTGAAGGAAAGTGCATTCGGATGGGTGACATCGGTTATGAAACCATATGAACCACTAAGGTTGAAGCACAAATTAATGATTTGTTGAATGAGTGGATAACTAATCAAATATGGAAAGTTCAAAGAGGTATCAAAGAGGTTTCCGATGCGGATGTCGGAAGATTTTTTCAAAAGTGTACATTTTTAACCTAACCAACTTTATTTTTATTCCGATTGCGTTGACTTTATCTTACTAACGAGAATTGGATCCTCTACATATTGGATTACATCAATTATTGGTCATGGTCATCAAGTCCTTAGAGGTCAATATATAAGTAGATCATTGAGACTCATACATATAACGAAGGTAGAGTATCATGGATAGGATGGGAAAGGGGAGAGTCATGTTTGAGGGTGTAGAATGCGATGAGGAGATACACAATTTAGACGATCCCCATATTCCATTCAATGCAACACCCGAGCGTGAGAGAGATGAGAGAAGTGCTAGGGATCGATTTCGTGATGAGTATGTCATGACTCCCTTCTCACAATCTACACAAGCTTGGAGGATGAGGGCGGCGGAAGAACAACGACGATATGCAGACAACTTTGAGATCGATGCGGTGGAGAAGGACCACACACAATGCGTGGGTGGAGATCTAAATGATCTAATTGATTTGTATGCGGATATTTTGGAGAAGCCCGGGGATGTGGATGTGGATGTGGAGGAGACTTCAATCGACATTGAAATAGTCAAGGTAGCGGGGGAATCTTCAAAGACTATGTCTATTCGTAAGAAGAGGAGAGGATTGTCGCCTCATCGGCTACCATTGAAGGAACGGATGAAAGACCGAACGATTAGCTATTTTGATTTACTTCAGCCGAATCCTCTTCCAAAAATGGAGCCTCGCCGGAAGCCAGGAGCATCTACGAGGTTGGGATGACGGAATGAAGTGGAATATTATAGTTTGCATCGTTTGTTCATGTATATGATTAATAAAGGGCATTTATAACGTTGTCGCAATAATAAAGTTATGACTTGTATAATATGTTGTACCACTTCTATGATTTATTTATTTATTTTTAATTCACCAACCGAACAGTTTCTGTTGAGATAAACAAGCACAAAGCAATATGAAACTATGCATCCACTTCTCAGTTCCAAGAGAAATTTTTTTAACCACTTTACGTTCACCCTTAGTTGATTATTGCTATTTTAGTGTACTTTATTATGTGGATGGGGGGACTATTATGTAGAGGACTTTTATTGCATATTCTTGTAGAGGACTTCATTACCTATCCATGGATACCAAGAACTCATTTTTTGGACTTCATATGAATTTTTGAGAGCCAAAAAACCGAGACTATGTCCAAACTTCCAAAAAAAAGTGATTGTGAATTATATAAATATAAATATAAGCAATTGTGAAGTATGTGTGCAATATGTGTGGAGTACAAGAAAGAACATTTAGAGATGTTTAGGATCACGTGTACAACCGATATAACTATTGCAACATTGTGCTCAACTTTAGTTAACTAGATATAACTATAGTTGACTACATTTTGTGGCATACCAAAATTAGAATAAATATAGGTAATTGCATTTTGGCAAGACATATCACGAACAACTATAGTTAACTTGAACTTAGCACATGGATGTGATAACAACGATGTGAAAGAATGATGTGGCCTCACGAGAGGCGAGAACCTTGGTTAGTCTCCCATAGACTTCATCTCGATTATGAAGCAAAAATCCTCATGGAGTATGAACATTGCACTAAGATCCATAAATCTCATACAATATACAAGTTGTGTATGAAAAAATGATGGCTTTATTTACATCTCCAACGGTTACAAAATTGGTATGATCCAAAATTGCTGCAAAGAAAACAAAAAAAAACTATTTTGCAGTGTCACGGAAGCACATTGTCGGGTTAACCATGTTGTATGGAGGCGACTTCAACATGTTCACTACGTGTGTGATGGTTGACCTTTCCGCTGGATTGGGCTTCGTCAATGCATCCAATGCTATCTCAAACCGCATCTTCAAGCCATTTGGATCACTGTTTAGCTGAAACAACGAGGAAGTCGAATCCCTGGCATAAATCTTCTTTGCCAAAGCACCCACTGAGAAGGACTCCGAGAGAAACGTGTGCCTATGTTTCCGAGCCATCCTCACCGGAGAGGTAGATGTTCCACGCTGCCCTCGTACATGGAATAATTCTGGACCAACACAGTTGTATTTTATGCGGTGCTTGTTCATCTCATCCACTGATTCTTTTCCATAGTTGGAGGATGCGTCTTCATCTCCCCATGATGCCATCCCCCAATCACACACACCAATGAAAACCGTGTTCTCACGGTCTTGTGGAAAATGCAGCATGACATTGTTGGGATTAAGGTCATTGTGCAACACGTCATGCTTGTGCACTACATCCACAATGCACATTAGAGCCCATGCCAAATAAGCTCGATGCCTTCGATATACAACCAACCGTTTCCGTGCTTCAAAGTCTGCCCCAGGCATTTGAAGGATTGTGCGCTCGTGGGTTTCCGGAACTTGGTGGTCATAGACCCTCATGTTCTTCAAGGAGCCTCCATTCCACCACATCGAATAGGATTCGTATGTTTTCGGGTGGAGGTATTGTAGCTTGATTATCCCAGGATGATCTACTGGGCATGCCAATGCTTCAACCGAACGCTCCTTTCGGTTCTCCAGACTATTCGTGGCCTTCATGGTCTTCCCAGCCCACTCTATCCAGTTAGGGATGAATGATGCTCCATGAATTGTGACTCTCCGCACCACTCCGAAGGTCCCTTGGAAGATTTCCCTATCCAAGGGTTTGATCTCCACATTCCTAGGCAACCATATGACACCCTGCCGGCCCTGAGTGGCAATGTTGTCTGCCAGCTGCCTGTCAATAAAAACGGGAAGGTTGCGGGCGGATGTGCCTTTTGCTGCTATTACGCCTCTTTTCCAATTCTCTAGCTTAATGTACAGCTCGGACCTCCTCCCACCACTACTTCCCTCTCCAGGATGCATAGCCTCATATGACATCGTTGGATTGTAGATTGCTTCCACAGCTTGTTTTTCAATCCATGTGTTCCAATCGCTCATGCCCCTAGCTTCCTCAAACTCCGGTCCAGACGTGGCTTCCGTGAGAATAAGCATCAACTCGTTCCTCGCCAACTCTAAACCCTTTGTACCATCATTGAGGTATTTTTTCTCTAAATAAACCATGCTGTTACTTCTAAACCAATCCAACAACACGATCCTGCAATGATTTCGAGCCTCATCGGTCCGCGGGTCGCGTTTGCCTCTATGTTTCCTTTTCTTTGATTGCGAACCCGATGCCGCGGACCCGTCCTCCGTCCCTTCCGAAACTGCTGGGCGTTTTAATCCCCGTCTTTCAGTCTGCTCCGAACCCTGAGGTACATCACGTGCAGGGCTCTCCGGTCTTGATGTCCGCCGTGTCGGAGATTGTGGTGGCACGTTCTCCGAACGAGCCGGTGCATGTATTTCTGTGGAACTGCCTGAGCTTGGTCCCCTTCCAGTTCTCCCTCTATGTCCACTGTTTCCCCGACTCCCACGTGTTCCACGGCTTCCCCGTGTTTGGTTGCCTCCCGAATGACCAACAGCCAAGAACTCTTCGTCAAACTGAAAGGGATCTGGACGTGGTGGACGTGCTGCAGTACTTCCACTTCCAGGATCGCTTCCCGTACCCTCGGCAGTATTCGCCGATGCATTGCCTACGAGCCAAGCACGGTGCACCCTCAAATCCTCGTTCTCGTAAGGAGCAATGCCCTCCCCCTCCATCGTGATAAAAATCACGTGAGTGAGTGAATCTGAAAATGAGTCGTGATAAAAATCACGTGAATAAGTGAGTGTGAAAATCTCTCGTGATAAAAATCACGGGAGCGAGTGAATCTGAAAAAAAAATTGCGAGGGTTCCCCCACAATTTGCCCTGCCCTCCCAAACCCCTTGAGACCCGCGCGGTGATGCTGTCCTTTGGGACGCAACAAGGTCTCGGGTCCCTATGTGGTGGGAGGAGAGGAAAGTGGTAGGAACTAAAGCCTCACGGCTTTATATAGGCAACGAGGAGCCCAATCATTATGGGATCCCGGTCGGAATTAGGGTTTAGGGTACGAAAACGACGTATGGGGAACGTGGGAACTAGGGGCGGACGGGCGGGAACTAGGGGGCGGACGGAGGGAACGTGGGGGCGGACGGAGGGAACGAGGAGCAGACGGGTGGGGAACGCGATAGGGAACTCGGGCGGACGGGAGGGAACGAGGCGCGGACGGGAGGGGAACGGGCGGACGGAGGGAACGTGGCGGACGGAGGGAACGTGGAGCGGACGTGAAGGGAACTCGATAGGGAACGCGGGCGGACGGAAGGGATCGGAAAGCGGACGGGAGGGAACGCGGAGCGGACGTAGGGGAACTCCGAGCGGACGGGGGGAACGCGGGGCGGACGGGGGGAACGCGGGGCGGACGGGGGGAACGCGGGGCGGACGGGGGGAACGCGGGGCGGACGAGAGGGAACGGGTGCGGACAGGATGGGAACGGGGTACGGACGACGGGGAACGTGTGGCGGACGGAGGGAACGTGGAGCGGACGTGAGGGAATGCGTGCGGACGGGAGAGGAACGTGGGGCGGACGGGAGGGAACGAGGAGCGGACGGTGGGGAACGTGTGTCGGACGGAGGGTAGCGGACGGGAGGGAACGCGGGGCGGACGGGTGGGACGGGTGGGACGCCCCACCCCCCCCCCCCTCTCCCGTCCGCTCCACCCCCGTCCGTCCGCCCCACCCCCCCTCCCCCGTCCGCTCCACCCCCCCGTCCGTCCGCTCCACCCCCGTCCGTCCGCCCCACCCCCCCCCCTCTCCCGTCCGCTCCACCCCCCTCCCCCGTCCGCTCCATCCCCCTCCTCCGTCCGCCCCTCCCCTCCTCCGTCCGCCCCACCCCCCCCCCTCTCCCGTCCGCTCCACCCCCGTCCGTCCGCCCCACCCCCCCTCCCCCGTCCGCTCCACACCCCCGTCCGTCCGCTCCACCCCCATCCACCGTCCGCACCACCCCCCCGTCCGTCCGCTCCACCCCCCTTCCCCGTCCGCCCCCGTCCGCCCCACACCCTCCTTAGTAATATTTTATTACTTTGATTTTAACACAATGATAAACACAATGGCAAAATGGTCTACGTGGCAGGGGAAATATGCACATCCACGTCGACGTTTTCTGCCACATAGGACGCCACCTTGGCAAGAAGGTAAGTATTTTACCCACCCTAGTCGGCTCCCCCTATGTTGACCCTACGTGGACCCTATTGTGTCGTGACGGAGGGGTCCGTCACGACACGACACGTCGTGACGGCACGACACCGTCACAACGGCGGGATAGACAACCCTGATGGATTCATATGCAATGAAATTGACTTTAAAGTCCATGAAGCTGAAAATGCTAATGGGACTGAAAGTACATCATGATGGTTCCAAATCAATTAATTCTCTAGAGTGGCAGAGTGCGGTAGCCTCCATAAGATAGAGGTTAATGTCAACTATATGAAAACATAAACAACAGGTTGAGCCCTCAATATAATTACCTTATTTTAGAACTTTCATGGAGAGTGTCACAAGAAGGGGTGAAATTACTTTGAAAATGAATGGGATCGCCCTAACAAGGCACTTCATGAGTACATTGAATTCTCATAAACTTTGTTTCAAGTGGTAACGAATGACGATTTGCATGGGATTGATGTCAACCACAAACTTAACGTGTCAAATAGATTCCAACTCAAAAAACTGAGCACCGTATCACAATCAAATTAAATCAAACCACAACAAATGATCTTCCACCTGATAAATAATTCAAAGCTCAAAGCTCAAACCGCTCCCACTAATTGAGAAGTGTTGAGAAGTGTTAACATGTCATATTAAAACAATATAAAATTCTATCTAAAAATTATAGAGGTTTTTGTGAGACTACTTAAAAAATTACCTATCTAGAAACATTTGACTTTTAAGGCCTGCCACGGTTTTTCCTTTTATTTGTCATTTAAAAAAAATTATTTGCACAAATATGTCTTGAAGTTTTTTTTTTCTAGTCTAAATAGTTTCAACTCATTCTAAAATTCTAGTATTGAGTTATAGGCATTTCTGTGAGGCAACTTTTAAAAACTCATTTATCTATAGGATTGTTTTAGACTTATAAATGATCATAATATGTTTTAGGCCACTTTGATTTGCATTATAGTACCTTAAATATATTAGAAGGTCTAAGTTGCTCATTCCACAACAATTATGTTTGGATTGGATTTTTAAACATTTAGTAACACTAACTAGATCCATTTTGGTCACCAAGACTTCCGAATCTTAATCTTAGTTTATTTGTGACTCAAACGTATGTACAAAAACACGTTTGGTTTGGAAACCCGAGGGGTGTCTACTTTACCTCACATAGATATAACTTGTAAAGGGTAGTTTTTCAAAGCATGTAGGAATTTTTGACAGCGATAAAGATGAAAAATTATAGAAAAACAAGACAACGAAAGTAAGAATGGTGTTGGAGCTACTACTTGCTTAATGGAAAATAACCCAACCCGGACATAGGGCATATATGTTATGGGTTTGTGCTACCCATTTATATCACATCTCATCTTTTGTGTGGGGATAAATAACGATTGCTTTATATTATGTTCTACGTTCCACTTTGCAAAGTCTCACTTAGAGGTGAAAATACCTACTTCATGGGCCTTAGAAATGCATAGAAAATGGAATAATAATATAATTTATGGGACTTGGGGTACTATATGTGAAGGACAAAATCCCAAGGCTCATGCATTTTATCAAGTCCCGACTCCCAAGCCTATTATAGTTATTAGAGTATTCACTTATTCACTTCTTTTTTAAAGATTCTTTGGCATGGTTATGAGAAGAATGTTCACACATTCTTGCTCTCTTCATGGTTGTGAAATATATCACCCTTGGCATCTTATTATTGCCATAACTACTTGTTCATCAACAAAGTGCCAATATGATGTTATTTTATTTTATTTTATTGTTATAGGTTGTAGACCAAACAAAGCAAGAATAATATGACAATTTCCAAGAATGAGTGGACTTGAGCACCATTTGCTTTAGGGTGCGTACTTAGATGGTATGTTTTAAATGCATGTGAGGGTGAGTCTATCAACATTGAATTGCACATTCTAAGATGTGTTATAGAAGCATGACATTGAACACCTCCAACCATAGATCCATGAAGTCCAATTGTTCACAAAATTGAGCCCACATGGACCTCAACCTCTCCACATGCACCATCACAAGCTCCCCCACCAAATCAAAACTCAAACCAAATATCTTTAAAGCGTACATCCAAGCCCAAAGCACCACCTACATAATATAAACATTTTTCTATCCTCTCCCAAAACAAAATCTACACATATCTAGGGATATATTTGGTTCCCCCTCTAAAGTGGATAATCCAAAAAGAAATAACACAAACAAAGCTTTAAAAATAAAAATAAAAACTCCTAATGACCTCCCTGGATAGGCTTAAACAAATGATAAAATACGAAACATTTGTTTAATCCATGCATCACCTACACATACTACATGATCCTCTCTCTAAACCAAACATTCAATAAACCAGACAAAGTCCTCAACAACCTAGTCAAAGAAATTTGTAGCATATGTAGCATCATAGCCAACATCTCACCCACCTCTATATTGAAAACTTTTGTGCACCCACGTGGGTCCGTATGGGCCATATTGAGTGCACCCCCCGTGCAATTTCCAAACGAATATCATCATATTCAACCATTAAAATACAACCCACAACAATGTATTTACAAATGGCTCTTTTAATCCCTCCACAAAAAGCTGGAAGGAAACATAGAAGGAAACATAGCCGGTTGAGGGCCGGTTTACACTATGGACCATGAAGTTGGACTAGGGCTTTGCAAGGCATCTGATTGGTTGTTGAAGTTGTTCTGGCACAACTTCGGTTTACAGTAAGGAAAAAATGTCAAAGGGACCATGGAGGTCGAGGTCACCAAAATATAAAATTTTAAGGCCTAATAAATGCACTAACATGGTCCAACCGGTTTTGCAGTGAGAGAGGCAAGAGAGGTGGTCTGGTAGGAAAAGGCAAGGGCCCATGGCAGAGAAATGCCGTTTTAATAAATTTTTAATGAATCTACCCTCTATGTGCCTTCATCATATCATAGCCCATGAGACATGTATACCATTACTACCTTGCCCTACCCCTTAAACCGGCTCCCACGTGTTTCACCAAACAATGTGGGACATTTAGAACTCAAGAATTTGAGTGCAGATCAGGGTGGTCAAAAGAACCACAATGGGAAATCTTCTAACACTAATTATCAAAGAATCGAACTTTAGTGTTGAGCAAGGTAGGGTGATAGCAACATTAAATATAAACAAACATTAAATATCTTATTTAGTGTAGTGATAACACAAGGTACATGTCACATGTAAATTACATTGAACATGTACAAATTAAATCGCTCATTTTTTTGTAAAAATTGTTGTGAGAAAATTTGCAAGCCACATCTTCGACACATTTAACAAGAATTGAAGACAAGTGAAGCCCAAGAGAAGACAAGAGAATGGTCAAACTTGAATTTTTTTCAAAATTGCCCTTTTTGGGCATGTATTAAAAAAAATCAGCACCTTCACTTTTTGGTGTGTAGATAGGTTTTTTACTTGGGTTCAATCTTAAACAAAACCCCAGGGAAGACTAAATGAGTGTCAGGTGTGTAATCTAGATATCACTCCTAAGTTTCTTGATAGTTCCTTTTAATTATTTGTGAGTTTTAGATACAAAAATAACCAGGAAAAACCTTGTTTAGGATGTTGGATTCGGGTAAAAAGTGATTGGATACGTGGTTTTGTGGTTTTAGGGTCCCTCAATTCAGTACATGCAAAATGCTGTCACTCCCTCACACAATAGTCCTGTAGTGACCAATTTTGACTATCGAAGTTTCTTGCAGGGAGTCATGGCTCAACAATTGTCTTTTTCAAGTAACCAGTAACCACTTACTACACCAGAGCCAAGGGCACTCTGGCGAGTTGTATCGTCCCTCCTTAATTACCTCCAATTTAGTGTATCAAGAAATCCAGTCTCGGCCTTTCCTTAATTAATTTTCCGATTTAATGATATCAGTTTAATAATACATGGTCTTTCACACCAACTGAAGTTGGTGGCTCAGATACCATGGTTCATTCATATCCTTTAACCCATTTTTCTTTCTTTTTAGAAACTTATTTTCACAATAATGGGCTCCTTAATACCAAATTATCCCAATTTGCTTATTATGCAATAAACAACTTATTGGATTCCTTAATACTTTAATCTTCTTAATTTAGAATTCACTTCTAGAATGAATTATATTTTTATTTAATTTATTTTCTGATTTTACCTTAATTAAATTTCTCGGCCGCTTTCTTCCGCCAAGTGTTCAAAAACACTTTTTCAATGGGCAATTTGAAATTGTTTCATTGGTGAATTTGGTTATGCAATATGCCCTCTTGATAGTATTTAGATAATGCTGCAGTAATATTTAATTTATTAATGTAAATACTTTAAATCTCAATGAGTTTTACCTGTGGTAAAAGAGCCTTCTCAGCCTCTGTAAATTTGACTTTTACAGGCTTTTACCCCTGTGCAGTGTGAATAGGGTCTTTTCTGAGCTGGTTACTTCTGAGCCACTTTGTTAATGTGAACACCTCAATGGGAGAGGGCATGTGCTTGCGCCAAGTGTCCTTCTCTCCTTCTTCTTCTTCCTCTCCCCTGCTCCTCTCTCTCTCGCAACAGGGGATCTCCTTCAACCAAATTTTGTGTGCAGAAATCGCAGTGGCACCCTCGCTCGATTGAATCTCTTCACTTTGACATTCAGAGTACTGGCAGGAATCACACGCAATCGGCGAGGATCCTCGCCTTCCGGCACAGAGTGGCCGCCTCCCAACTTCGGCAGCGGAAAGGACAGGTACCGCCTCCGTCGCCGAACTTCAGCGTTCTCGCACAGGTCTGAAATTCAACTGGTTATTTCTCAAACTCAACGGGTCTGCCTGATTCGGCTACGCCCGACACCTGCTTCTCGGTCGCAAGGCTGAGACTTAAAGGAATTGGCGGAAGGACACCACCAGGAGCGGCGCCTGCGGCTTAATTTGTTTCGACACAGGGAAACTTACCAGGTCCAGACATAGTGAGAATCGACAGATTGAGAGCTCTTTCTTGATTCTATGGGTGGTGGTGCATGGCCGTTCTTAGTTGGTGGAGTGATTTGCCTGGTTAATCCCGTCGACGAACGAGACCTCAAGATGAGGCAAAGGTAGGTTTCAACACTCTGACTAAAAATCTCTTGTAAATTTTGTGCGATTCTTAAAGTTGGCCACACAATATCAAAATTGATTACAAATAGGAGCTGACGTGGAATCTCTCTCGAATGATGAGAATTTGCGCACTGTTTTGATAACGGCCTGGAGTAGATTCAAGAACCAGACCTCAACCTGCTAACTAGTTACGCGAAGAATCTTCTTCGCGGCTAACTTCTTTCTTACAGAGAGATGACTTCAGAATCTCATGCCCAAACAATTAATCAACTCCCTTCTCTGGCACTGATTCAATACCCAATTAAGAAATCTTCACTTTACTTGATGGAAACACTTGACATCGGCATATAGGCCTTTTGTTATTGTAATCGCAACGGAATCTCAATTTACAATGCCCACTGCTCTTGCGTAAAGCTCTTGAAATCACTCAAGGCATAAAATTTTTGACTGCAGCCTGTTACAGCTATTTTTAGAGCAGTCCCGTATCTAATTTTAGAATTTTTAATTTGATTCACTCACACCACAATAACAATCACAATTTACACACGCGCACGGTGAAATTAGGGCTTCACACCCTCGATAATTCAAAGATATAATAGTCAAATTTTATTGATATACTTAATTTCAATACGAATATGCTCTCTTCACGAGAGACTTAACACATGATTCTCTTTTAAGAACAACACTAGAATTGCTCTCTTCCCGAGAGTCAAGAAAATCCAAAATTGCTTACAATTCTTCTCAAAAAAATATATGCATGTCCGAACAACGAGAGAGAGAGAGGTATATCTCTCCTCGTACCTAATCACGGGAGGTTCGGGGCTCACCAAACTTCTTCCGAATAGGTTTGGTAGCCCGAACCTATCCGGAAAGTCTTTTGGACTTTACTAATAAATAATTTAGTCACTAATTTACTACTTTTGCCTTTTTAGCCCTAGCTAGTAACTTTTAGCTTTTTTGGTCATTTTTGTCACTATTTGTCTAACTATTTCCCTAGCCTAGCCTAGGCCGAGCCCTATTTAACCCTAAATTAGGGTTTTGGTCACTATAAAGGCAAAAATTTGGACGACATGGTGCATGGTCATTCTTCTTGGTTCACATTCGGTTTACACCTAGTGAGGGGCCCAAGGCTCTCAAAACTATTTTTTTATGAAGTCGGACCATGGAAGTCGGACCATGAACTCGGACCATTGACAAAGGCCATCTTCCATGGTCCGACTTCATGGTCCATAGTGTAAACCGGCCCTGAGATATATACAATCCAAACAACAACCTCCAAATAGTAGAAAGATTTCTAGGTTACTATAATATCCTATGCACGGAACTCAACACTAGCCTCCTCGCCATCAAAGCCATCTAAACACCCAACTAGATAGCTATATCTTCACAAATAGCTCAAATAATATCTTCCAAATTAACAACCACATTAAACATTGGTCCTCATACTTGCACCACCATGGTCCAAGACGACCCTAAACTACTGGATGATGGTGGAGAGATACCCAAATCTTAAGGAAGAGGTTGGCGGTTCGATTCCCGGCTATGAAATCTCCTCTCTACTTGACAGAAACTTGCCAGGTGGTTAACTGCCTCTTGTGCATTGGCGCTGGCCTGTCGGCCTTCTGTCTCAAACAAAACAAAACAAAACCAAAAAAAAAAACTTGCACCATCCTGATAAGTTACTAATAGTTGCCATTGTCCACCCATGGCAGCTTCCTCCTCACTTGCTGCAAATTGTGATGCAGTCGCCGTTGCAACAACAGGCAGCTACAGATCGTGGCGAGCTCAATGGCTCCGGGCTGGGTACATGTTCAAATTGCATCCCATGCAGCTCTTCTTCCTTTGCACCACAACAACAAAGATCAACAAGGCCGCAGCGACAAAAAAACTCAGAACTCGCATGGAGTTATACCTGTTGTCCGTAGCCGGCGTGCATTGAAGCAACTTCCACCAGCTCCGCCACTAACCATTCCTCCACTGCCTTTCACCATTCCTCCATTGCCATTCACCATTCCTAACCCTCCAAGACTCACATTCCCACCGTTTCTCCCACCGCCGATCACAATTCCTAGCCCTCCAGGACTCAACATTCCCACCATTTCTCCCACCATCAATCACATTTCCGCCATTTCCAGTTACTTTCCCTCCTGTCCCACCACTGCCATTGTCATCATTCACTCCACCACCTGCTGTGCAGAAGGCCTCCGTTGCAATGCCTTAACCATGGGAACGATCTCTTGTTTCCTTTTCACTTGAAGTGTACTTCACCAGTGTCGTGAATACGCCACTTATGAATTCCTCTCGGGAAGGCTAAGTGAGTCCTGGCGGATAGATCGCCACTGCAGTGTCTCCTGAGATTGATACATAAGAATTCTGGAGCATGTTTCTAGGACTACTGTACAGCTCATTATGAGAATCAAAAATTGCACCATCTTTTGGAGGACATCACAGCTGTTTGGGCAATGCTGTGTAACCAATGCTAATTTCCTTCAGTAGCTTTAAGTAACCCCTCTCTTAGCAAATTCAGTCACATACAATCCTTGGAGCCTCTCTTAGGATGGTATCAATCATCCAGCTGCAGGGCCATACCTGCAGAAGCCATCCACTGAATTGCCAAACTCTTAACCCACACTGATCAATCGTATCACACAAACTCTTAATCCACGTAGTCTAAAGGACAAAATCTGGTCGCATGAGCCATTGCTATTTGGAACTTGCAGATACTGAGGAAGAACGGAGAGCAAGCTAGATTGCTGCTCAAAGAAAGTCCACCCCTGGAATATCCCGCAAAATGTATGCAAGACACTCCATAAAAGGTAACTCATGTATACATACAAGGGTAGTATCTGTTCACTATCAGTTTCAGAGAAATCTTCTTACAATAGCCTCAGCAGTGTTTCCACCTCAACACTTAGCAGAAAATAAACTAATAGTTGAACCGTTTTGCTTAATCCTGTAGTATAAATCACTTCTGATCTGGATTGAGGGGAACTGGCTCACATGTGAGAGGCCAGAGCATTGTATTGACCTGATGTTGAATTCGTACAAATTGCCTGCGAACACTGAGCCTTCACTTAGATGGAGCACTTAGTCATGATACATTTAGTAGGTATTGGCACACAGCACACACTCGGCAAGGTGAGGGATCTGTGGCAGTAAGTGGGGATAAATTGAATGTCCTCCCCTCAAGTAGATGGCAAGCACTTTTAACAATTTATGATGTTTAAGCAGTGTTCAATTGGTGTTAGAGTTCTCAATTTTGGTGAAATGAAGTGGAGGTGTTTGATTTTGGCCAAGGGATGATCATGTAAAAGTGAACTTCTTAGCAAACATCTTGTCAAAATTTTATGTGCTTGTTTTTTGGCGAAAGTCAAATACCTCAAAAAGTTGACAAGGAGTTCATTTTTACATAACCATCCCTTTGTCAAAGTTAAATACCAAGGGAAGCTAAGACATGAGCGGTGACTTATGAACAATGTGCGAAACTTATGAGCAATTAGTAGTTAGTTGTGAGAAATAAGGAACATGCCAAACCAACATGCCAACCAACTTGACCTCCACTTCGATTCACCAAAATGAGGGGTTCTGTAGTTAGGTTTTTGCTATGACTTAATTGAACCAAAACCTAGGGTACAAACTCTCAAGAAAGGCTTTACTAGTGTCTATTATAGGCATTGGTCACAATATAGTTCGTTAATCAGACAATAGGGTTGTTATTTTCACTCCAAAACATCACTCATTCATCTTTTACTCTCTCTTCCCTCTAGGTTTCCTCTCAATGTTTCTCATTCAATATTGTTTGTTTATTAGTGGGCTGTAAGTTTCCATCTCATCATGAGATTGTAGAATAATAGTCTTTGAGTATCACAATTGTCTAGGTAACCATTGGCCAATGCATCTTCAAATCACAACAATTCCGTCATTAATTGGTCAATGTTAATTCTAATACAAGACAAAGTGTTTATTTATGAATTCCAAGATTTAATCGTTACTCACAACTTATGCAATTAACAACGATTATCAGGGTCAAGCTATAGTCTTGATTGCCCTGCACAACCGGCAACAACAATAACCATGGTAACACACAAGACAATAGTTGATCTTGTTAACTTGCATTTCAAACTTTAAGATCAAAGTCTCTAGACTATACATCAATATAGAACTCTAGGATAACTCATGCCTAGTTACCCTTTGATAATCCAGAGTTCACTTTCCTAGCACTAAAACTAATCATAGTTCTACCATCTGCCATTTCACACAATTGCACATGCGATTAGAACATAGTTTTCCTTATCTTTAGTTGGTAAAAAAATTCTCTCTCATCCCTTCCCCTCAACAGACCACTATTCATATGACAATAGTTTTTCCTTTCAACTATCGTCCATTAAAGATTAAGATTCCTTCCACTTTCCGTTTCACCTTCCGCATGTTTCAACCATAGTCAATAGTTTCCTCTCTCAGGTAACGCTTGACCTCTCAGCTAACTCACATGATCTCTGCCTTTCACAGGTCTTAACTCTTCAAGTGGCTCCTTTTTCGGATAACCCTTGAACACTCTGTTCCACCCTCTCACAGGGTTGCTCTTTCTATCACTCAACAATGATCTTCCTTTATCATCTGTCATATCGGATAATCTCTCTCCTGCTCCTACACTATCGCTCGGGGTCGTTCCTCTCAGGGTGCTAGAAGATTATAGTTTCACTATGTTCCCCTCTTGCATAGTGGTCCTTCCATCACTCTCTACGCTTATGGTTTAATATTTCTCTACTTAGGTTAACCTTCTCTGTTCTCTCTTTGTCAGATGTTGAACTTCAAAAGGGGTCCTAATCCTTGGACAATTGTTGCACAATCTTCAATTTCTTCCGATGATACGCGTAACTCCTGAATTCACTATGATTCTTTATACATTCCCACTCCTTCATTTTTCGTTCTATCTTTCAGGGTTTTTCTCTTTCTTAGATTCATAACCTTTTTTTCTCTCAAAGATTGACCAATTTTCTATCCGCTTCACTTTACCCGTATCGATTCTCAAACGCCCACTCTCACAATTTTGCATTCACACAATCAAAACAAAAAGTAATCTGACCAGCCTTCGGTCATTCAATGTAACTCATTATTCAAAATAACAATATGCTTAAACAAAAACCAGTAATCCCGCAATCACTGCGGTGATTACTCAAGTTACAAAATATGGTTCAACTATAACCTCGCCCGCTCTCGATGTTGAGGAAGACAAGTCTATGAGCTTTACTATGCGCTCAAATTGTTCGGAGAAATGTTTGTCTCTCCCGCCTTCCTCAGCCTCTTTGGCTCAGCAGGGACGATGATAGTTACCCTATAACTGACTATGGGCTCCTGAGCATGTGCCTATAGTTATAACTACCTACTATAGCCCATATTTAATTATTTTCATCTACTTGGATGCTACTTCATCCAGCTACTCCCTATCTGCCCATAGTTAAACATTTTGCCCAAAATTCGGCTCACATAGCCCCTCATTTAATTCTTTTGCATCCTTGTAAAAACTTTAACTATATTCTTAGAACTTCCTATACTTGCTTGAAGAAGCTCCCCAATTTCCTTTGCATGTATGGGGTCCATAGTCTTTTTCAAATCTTGGAACCATCATCTCCTCCTACGGTAGCTGAATATTGTTATGAGATCGGTTTTGTAATACCTTGCCCATCACCTTCGCTTGCGTATGGCCAATATCATTGACCATAGTGTGGTAGTGCTCACTTGTTTTTGTGTCTGTTGTTGTAGGTGTGGTGCTGACGCCACGAGTGGTTGGAAGTGTGCGGTTGTCGGGTTGATCTGGTGTGTTTTTGTGTGTGTTTATGGTGGGTTTGTCTGTGGGATGGTATGGAGCTGAGTTAGGGTTTAAAGATGGTTTTCTAGGTATCTAGTTGTGTGGGAGGTTGCAATGATTTTTTGTTGTAGGGGTTTGGGGAGGGGGAGTCGTATTGTAAAGTGCATTATTGGTGTGGAGCCAAGTCTAGGGGTGGTGGATTTTGGCGGTGTTGAGTTGTGTCGCAATGCTGGCTCATGTGGTGGTGCATATCTTTGTGTGTAGCGAGTGTGTGGACGAGGTAGGTCTCCCCTTGCTTGAGGATGCATATGTTGTGCTTTGTGTGGTATGCTTTGTGTGTTTTGTTGTGTGGTATCTTTTTGTGTGGTTTTTGTACGGATATGAGACGATGTGGCATTTTCGTAATGAATTGATTTTCTAGGCTAGTGTTTAGAGATGTATGGTACCTTCGTGTGCTTGGGAGGGCAACTATTGATGCGTGCATGTTGGCGTGTGTTGTGTGGGTGAGGTCAATGTGTGCGACGCTAGTGGAGCATGTTAGTTGATGCAGTTGTCCCTTGGTGGTGCTTCCGCGGCGGTTCCATTGACTCTATAGATGTCCTTTGGCGGTGGCTGAGCTCAGTAGATGCGTAGGTTGTGGGCGTAGATCTAGGAGAGATGGAGGAGAGGTGCATATTGAGTGGGTTGTGGATCTATGGCTAGGTTGGCTAGAAGGTGCACTGAATGTAGGAGAACACTTAAGGTAGCAAATGTAGGATATTGATGATTGGTTGAGGATGAGTAGTGTACACAACATTAATGAACTTTGTCATAGTATGTGGCGTCGGTGACCACACCACATCCGGAGGGATTTCATCCATTTGGATATGGATGGATGAAACCCTTGGACTTGTGGAGATGCTCCTAGGTGAGGAGTCTCTTCCTTGGCTTGGCATTCTTGCCAAGTCAAGCCTTGTGAGTGAGTGTGTGGAGAGAGCTTGTGTGAGGTGAAGGTTGCATGATTTTGCAATGAAATCTTGAGTTATTCTCCCCTTACTTACACTCTTGGATTCTCCCGTGGTGGAGTGAGAGATAACTTGACTTGTGTGTATATTTGAAGAGAGAACTAGAGCTCTTAGTTGTCTTTGACTCTCTTCCTTCTCACTTGGCAAGAATGCCTCATTTTTCTATTTCTTCCTATTTTCTTCTTTCTTCTTGAGGTATAACACGCAAGGGAGCGTGTAGGGGCAAGGAATGACGAAGTTCCGGAGTTTTGGAGCAAAGAACACCGCAGATTGTTGAAGCAACAAGAAAAAGAGCATATTTTATTGTGAGTGTCACATCAAGGTGAATTGTGGTTAGAATTCATTGAATTTTCCAAGGAATTTTCTATCATTTGGTTGCTTGCAAGCATGAACTCATGGCATTGAATTTTGAGGATGAATTGTTAATTCCTACTTGAGAGGAGATCGTTCAAAAACCAATTTTTTTTCTTTAAAAAAAACAAAGAGGAGGAGAGGGGCCGAAGCCCCTGGTCGGCGGCACGCGGCGGCTGGTCAGCTGTCCCTCCCCCCTTCCTTCTCTGCCTCCCCCCCTGGGGGCTACCTCCTCCCCCCAGTATTCCCGGGCCCTGCCCCCTTCACCTGGGCCCTGCCCCTTTGCCCGGGTCCGGCTCAGCCTACCCCCTTCGGCCCGGGTCCAGTTTCCCATCCCCCCTTTTTGTTCTTCCCCCTCCCTGCTGTAACAGGGTGCAGCTGCGGGGAGGGACAAATGTTTTTTTTATTTTTATTTGTTTTTGTAGTGTTAAAAATTTCCATAAAATTTCCATAAGATTTCTTGTTGGGGGCATTCCTAATTTTCTCTCTCCAAGAGGTAAATTTCTTGGAGTTAAGAAAATTTAATTGTGGCGAAAACTCTTGATTCATTAATCAAGAACAAAAGTCGGGGGGATCGAAGATCTTATGAATAATTAAGATACTTGGGATTCATTTTAGGGGTTGTGTTGCACGAGATTTCCGAGGGGGTACATTTGGAGATTGTGTAGCATGTGGAATTTCCGTTCGGCCTAAAATAAATTTTTATTAAGGTCAAATTGTGTTTATTAATACATATTCCCGGCATTGTTATACAGAGGGATTTTTAGGGTATAGTGGATAGATGAGCGATGTGCATATATGCCATTTTCTTTTCGAAGCAACATGAAGCCTTCATTTTTTACCACCAACCGCAGGCGGGTGCCGGTTGGACGCAGTCAATTTCAATTTTTGCTTCAGTGTTGTTTGGGAAAGAGGGTCCAGTACTGTAATTGTATTGTTTTCTATATTTTGTTGTGGTACCTTCCCCCGTAGCGAGCTGTGGTGTTGGGAGTTTCCAGCATTGCTCCATTTTGTGTTGTCTTAGTTTGTGATAGGGTTTTGTGTGGGTGAGGTCGGAGTAATGACCGACGGAACCCTTATGTGTGTACCAAGTGGACAGTGCTTGTTTTCCCTCATGGTGAGGCTGGATTAATCACCAACATACCATAAGGTTGGTGGTATTTGCAGGTGCAGGTTGTCTTTCACATTTTTGACCCTTTATCTTGACACTACATCAGTTTGGTTGTTGGCTCCAGGGATTGCACGTCACGTCACGTCACATTTTGTGATAGCGACGTGACGGCTGACCAAAAAACGTCATGTCCGCGGGGGGGTAAATCCGGCAGTTACCCCAGGGGTAAATTGATGCGGTCAACCCCCTGGTCGACTGCTATTAGCAGTCGACTGCCCCAAAACAAAATCCAAAAAAATTCTGGACCGTCAGATCTTCTTGCCAAGAAGATCTCACGGTCCAATTTTTTTTTGGAATTTTTTATTTTTTTATTTTTTTGTAGTTGACTATTAGGTCGACTGCTATTTGCAGTTGTTTGCTAAGTCGACTGCTATTAGCAGTCGATTTAGCAGTCGACTGTAAAAAATTACTTTTGCAGTCGACCAAGACCAGTCGACTGTAATTAGCAGTCGGCTAGCTGGTCGATTGCTAAAAGCAGTCGACTTCAAGGAAAACCTAAAAAAAACAAAATAAAAAAGTTCTAAAAAAAATCATGGACCGTTAGATGTGAGCACCAAAATTGCCCCCAACGGTAATTTGGCTCACAATTGAGGGCTTTTTGCAAAATCATTAGATTAGACTAGGGAAATTTGGCCAAAAAGCCATTTAGATTAAGGTAGGTTGGCTAGAAGTGTTTTATCTTTGGGGTAAAACTCTTGGACAAGTAGAAATTAGAAACCGAAGGGGTAAAAGGGAAATGCCCTTTACCCGAATCGGAAGTGTGAAAGTAGTGGGCTAGTAAATAGGTAGGTTAAGTTAGGAACAACTAATTCAAGCAAGCAAAGTCAAGCGGCGGCAAAAAAAAAGTGCTTCCGGTAGCGGCCAACGAAGAAAAAAGAAGGTGACAACTACAAATGTAAAGGATTTTGCCAACTAGGGCAAGGGGGCCATGTTGCCACCCTTGCCACCAAAAATGAAATTCAAACCAAAATGGAAAAGCCTTTCTAAGGGCTTAGACAAGTGGGTGCGAGGTGGCCTTTCCCCACTTCATTCACCACCGAGGGCTTCGTTGCCACCGTTCAAGGGACGGGACCCCTCGGTTGAACGGAAGGGAGAAGGGGTCCGACCCTTCATTGAAGGGTGATAAAAACCCCCTCTTCTTCTCTTCGTTCTCTCTCCGAATTTTCATTTTAACACGGCGAAGCCCTCTAGGATTGTAGCTAGAAGGAGAGAGCATTTTCATTCATACAATATAGGCATAAGTTAGAATTCTATGGTTAGAACTCTTGAGAGAAGGTAGTGTGTTTTTGAACACACCCCTAAGTAGCTGTGCCACATTCAATCAAGTGTAGTGGACACACAAATTGCAATTTAGCTTTCAGATTTTGAGTGGATATAGCCCTTTATGTTAGCTTCCCAAAAAGCCTAAGCTTATTAGAATCAGAGTTAGGGATCAAAAGTTATGAGTGTTTGAGTAGAGGTATCTCAGCTGCCACTCAATTTACAAGTGCTGACTTTGCAAGCACATAACTAAACGACATTTTGTTCAATTGTTTTGGTATTTAAGTATGTTATAGATGTTGTTGTTAGCTTTCTAGAATGTGTAAGATTATAGAAATCTAAGTTGATGTGTAAAAGTTATGAGTAGTTGAGTGAAGATGTCTCAAACTGCCTCTTAAATTGTAAGCGCTGACTTTGCAAGCGCATAACTAAGAGAAAATTTATTCAGTTGTTTTGGTATTTAATTATGTTATAGATGTTGTTGTTAGCTTTCTAGAATGTGTAAGCTTATAGAAATCTAAGTTGATGTGTAAAAGTTATGAGTAGTTGAGTGAAGATGTCTCAAACTGCCTCTTAAATTGTAAGCGCTGACTTTGCAAGCACATAACTAAGAGAAAATTTATTCAGTTGTTTTGGTATTTAAGTATGTTATAGATGTTGTTGTTAGCTTTCTAGAATGTATAAGCTTGCTGGAA
The DNA here is from genome assembly GCA_964035585.1 of Polytrichum formosum. Taxonomy (NCBI): domain Eukaryota; kingdom Viridiplantae; phylum Streptophyta; class Polytrichopsida; order Polytrichales; family Polytrichaceae; genus Polytrichum; species Polytrichum formosum. The sequence goes on from OZ037938.1 coordinate 34,459,193, forward strand.
TCTAATTTGATGTGTAAAAGTTATAAGTGTTTTAATGAAGGTGTCTCAGCTACCTCTCCAACTATAAGTACTAACTTTACAAGCGCATAACTAAAAGAGAAATTATTCAGTTGCTTTGAGACTTAGATGCATTATAGTTCTTCTTGTTAGCTTTTTAGAAAGTATAAGTTTGTGACAATCGGATTTAAGGAGTGAGAGTTATGAATTTTTGAATGAAGGTATCCCAGCTGCCTCTTGAATTCTAAGAGCCGACTTTGTGAGCTCATATCTTTAAGGGGATACATGCAGTTATTTTGATAATTGGATGGGTTATAGTTATTGTTGTTAGCTTTCCAAATTACTAACAATTGTTCCAATTGAGGCTTGTGAGAGGAAGTTGTGGCCGTTCAAGCAAAGGGGTGTCTACTGCCTTACGATAAGAGGTTCGTCCATCCAAGGTTGGCGAGTTGGCGTTGTGGGCGGCCAAACGTTGGAGTAGGGGTTCCGCACCAACCATCGCCAAATCAAGATGGGAGCCAATCGGTAAGTCTTTTTAGCCCTACACCTTTCGATTTAGGAATGCAGGGAGCGCGGCAAAGGTATATTCTAAACCCAACCCAACTATCCATGTAAGGCTAGGGGGGCATCACCCACCTAGCCGCCGAGGGGGGATTCCAACTCCCATGTGTGCGGAGCCCCTCGGTTAAGTGTTGTGGTAGTAGCTTCCATTCATAGCTCGTTCGTGTGTGGTGAAACCGGGTTAATCACCGGCATGACCACTCTGCGTGTTTGTAGGTGGTAAGGTGGGAGTAATGACCCACGAAACCACCATCATGTTGTTGGCCCCAAGGGTTGGAGGTGATGGCCCCAACCCTTGAAGATTGTGCAACAGGTCAAACACACAGGTTGCCTTATTTCCCGGTCCCATTAAGTTGAATTTTTGTGGTCAACCCGTGTTAAACTAATTAATAACCAACAAAATTCGTACAACCCCCGTGGGCAAAAAACCAACCGGGAACTTAACTCGGAAGATTGATACTACCCCTTCGGCGGCAAATATCGGAGGGTGTAAGTATCAATCAACCTTCAAGAGACCCGCACAGGGCCTTGAAGGGTTCGGATTAAGGTGTGCACCAACCAGGTAAGCGGTGATGCCATAATTTATGAACTTAGTAACCTAGGTTTTGTTCAATCAACCATAACTAAGAATGAAGGTTGGAAAGGTGGAACTTAATCAAGGTCCCCTTTAGAGAATTTAATCCATAAGAATTAAGGAATTAGGTGTAGCCAAGGTAAGAGGTAAGGTTCTTTTATCCATTAGAGTTAGGTTGCCTTGATTTCAAGGCTGGTGCGTCTGCGCGTAGACTAGGATAGATTAGGCATTAGGTAAGAGAAATTGATAATCACCTTAGATACTTATGATCTAGGCACAACCTACCGGAAGGATACGACGCGATTATCAAATCCCTCCACAACCCAAAACATTCATTAAATACTGGGTTCGGCTTAGGCACCTGCTAAGGCAGGCCACCCTCACCGAAGGGCTTATGCGGTACTTTTAGGCTCCCTCGGAGGGGGGTGCCCAAAAACACCACATAATTGGTGCGTCTGCCGGGAGACTAGGATAGATTAGGCATTAGGTAAGAGAAATTGATAATCACCTTAGATACTTATGATCTAGGCACAACCTACCGGAAGGATACGACGCGATTATCAAATCCCTCCACAACCCAAAACATTCATTAAATACTGGGTTCGGCTTAGGCACCTGCTAAGGCAGGCCACCCTCACCGAAGGGCTTATGCGGTACTTTTAGGCTCCCTCGGAGGGGGGTGCCCAAAAGCACCACATTAGATCTTCAATCCAAGAAGATCTAACAGTTTAGATTTTTAATAGATTTTTTTTAATTTTTTAATTTTTGTTTTTTGAAGTCGACTGCTCGGAGCAGTCGACTAGAGCAGTCGTCCAAAAAAGTTATAAAAAATTGGTACAATAATTTTTTTTACCACGTCAGTGCGCGTCATGCCCCGACGTGATGCGACGTGACACGAAAAGGCCGCGTCACGTCCATTTGCACATCCCTGGTTGGCTCTAGTGACCAGACCCATTGCGGGTTTATGGTTACAACGTATGGCCGTTCTATGGATGGCATGGATAAGATGTGTGATGGGCATCCTAGGTGCACAACTAAAACCACGAATATCCAAAATGATTTTGGACTCTCTTTCAGACGTTTTTCTTGTGCTGGTCATCTTCAATGTATAAACAAATATTGTGATTATATGTATTGTAATGGAGGTGTCCCTAACAACACCGAATGGATTTGATCAACTCTTGTCCCATTTTCTGTGGGAGATGTCGCCCCAGAAAAATCAAGATTAAAATGTAAGGTATGTCGTTCCACGCCAATGTGTATTGTGTTGTGTCATGCTCGGATAATATATGTCCACTCTACATCCCCTGAGATGTCGAGGGCTTGTATACATCTTGGTGTTCATGAACACCCTGTTTCAAATGGTACATGCCGTGAGTCGTTAGATATGGCTTACCAATGTGTTGCTAATGAGGTCATGAAGACACCCACTGCGAAAAACTCTGCTATAATGATAGCAGCGAGCAAATAATTCCTTGCAGATTACCTCCTCAAATCTTCATCAAACGATGAAGGACATCATCTAGCAGGTTCATCCTTGGAGGTTGTTATGGATAAATTTAGTACTCTTGCTTCTCCAAATTGTCGTAACTTTGTATCAGGCTCCAAACGTTTTGTTCGTAGTGGAATGGGCACAATGGATAGTATAATGGCGCTTAAAGACCATTCGGGCTTTAAATACGTCCATGGCAGCAAATTCCCTGGCCAGTCCAAAGACAAAGTATTTGTCTTCAAAATGTTTGTAGATCTTCAAGGAAGTGGTGTGGATCTTGTTAAGCGTATGCATGTTGGATGAGATATGGAGAACTCATGGATAATGTTTGACCATGTCAAACGTCTCAAGGACTGGACCACCCTTACGTGTCATGTATACGATAGCAAGTATTGTAAGGTATTGACCATTGCGTGTTGTGACATGCAATCTGAAGATGGCACAGCTCAAACTCTCTTCTGGGAAAATTTGAACTCTGTCATGGCGGAGAATGGTGTGTCAAACGTGAATTTCAAAGGTTTTATGGCGGACAGTGCCTAGGCCAATTGGATTGCAGTCATCTGGAGCTGCCACAGAGGAAGGCGTTCTCGGGTTTTCTTAGTGGTTGGGTTTTTGGCACTTCCGTTATAGGCAATGGGATGGTCATATGATTCTTGGGAGTGCATCACCACTTTGTTTTTTTGTAACAAACTTTGATTATTAATATCCATGGTATATTGTATTTATTACAATTTGTTTGATGTTTGCAGGATATGACTATAAATGAACGTGCAAAAATGCCAACGTGTAACCTTGCAGAGATGGTGCACAACAAGTGGCTCCATGTGAGCCCAAATTGGTGCCCACATTCTTAGTTGAAGGAAAATGATGTTGAAGTTTTGGAAATGGTGGGTAGTTGCATTAATATTAAGAGTGGATCGTGTTTAAATGGTTTCGATGTTGTCATGGTGTTGCTCATGTTCCATGGTCAATTCCAACATCAAAAGAAAAGAAAAGAAAAAGAAAGAAAGAATTAGGTGCTTTGATTTGATTTGAGTTAATATTAAAGGAAGTGAGTTGAGAGAGAGCTAAGTGTTTGATTTAAGGGTGAGAGTGTTCATTTAGGGTGATGAGTGAATCCTCATGAGGGGGGGCTCTTAGATGGATAAGGTCCCGGATTTCCGGTCCCTGGGTAGAGGCTCATGGCCGAAGCCTGGCTACAGAGTGCCAAAGCCTGATGCCACAGAGTGCCAAAGTCTGGCTATAGAATGCCGAAGCCTGGCTACAGAGTGCCGAAGCTTGATGCTACAGAGTGCCGAAGCCTGATACCACAGAGTGCCGAAGCTCGGCTACAGAGTGCCGAAGCCTGGCTACAAAGTGCTGAAGCCTGATGCCACAAAGTGCCGAAGCATGGCTACAGAGTGCTGAAGCCTGATGCCACAGAGTGCCGAAGCTTGATGCTACAGAGTGCCAAAGCCTGGCCACAGAGTGCCGAAGCCTGGCCACAGAGTGCCGAAGCCTGATGCCACATAGTGCCGGAGCTTGATGCTACAAAGTGCCGAAGCCTGAAGCTAGCAAGAGAGTTTGTGTCCTTCCCCTGATGGTCGCCAATTATATGAGCCAAAAGTAGCTCACACGCTTTATTAACCTTAGAATTAGGTTATGTGGACGTTGGAAATTAGCCAAGGACTTTGGAACCATTAAAAGTGCAAAAGAAATTTAAGTTTAGTTAAAGATTAAATTGACATTGTGAAAGTGAGTTAAAGGAAGACTTAACGGTGGAAAATGTGAGGTGGAAAGTGAAGGGGAGGAAGAAATGGTCACGAGAGCTCGTTTTTTCCCGGGCCGCCCGAAAAGATGCCGGGCAGCGCGGGAAAAAAAGAGCTTGGGGCAGGGGTCTCTGGGGGTGAGGCAACGGGGGCTCATTACTGACATGCGGAGAGAGACTCACATAGCAGAGCGCAGAAGCCCTGCCGCTCTGGGCAATTTTGGTGCTTCTGAGAGGGAGAAAGGTGTGTGCATGTGGGATTGGGTAGGCATAGTGATGCAGGTGGAGGAATGAGAGCTAGGACGACTGCAAGGAAGCGTAGTTAGATAGAAGTGAAAGGTTGTTGTGGGATGGTGGCGATCTTGAGAATGTAGGTTGCGGAAGAATCGGTAGTGGGGGTCGAGGAAGACGTGGATGCTCAAGGATACAGTGAGTTTCTCCTCATAGTAGACGGAGGAAACCAGGGAGCAGCGAAGAGATTAAAGATGCATGTGGAGATTTAACGTGTGGAGGTACCAGGAAGCCCTACTGTGTGGAAGGTTTGATGCTCCTGGTTCGGGAACGTTGGGTCACCCTGTGAGCAGATCCAATGTTGTGGTTGGAGGGACATGGTCCTCTGGTAGCAGATGAGATCCGGTGCATGGGAGCGGCAAGTCATGGCCGAAGGGAATCGAAAACCATCGAGGGAGGGAAGATCTTGGTGTCCTTATCCACCTTGGATGGAGAGAATGAAGCAGCAAGTATCATCAGGAAGTGAGGACGGTGTGCCACCGGGGAAGGATCGTCCATTAGGCCATTTCTCTCTATCGGGAGAATTGTTGTGCTAGCGAGGCAGCTCTCGATCTCATGTATTGTTATGGGCTCTTACGCCAACCTTTGCCACAATGAGTGCACGGGGTCCTAGATGCATCGGAAAGATTCTGGCTGCATGCAAAGGGTGATGTTAGGATGCCGAAGTGGGCAGCGGACGCGGAAACTCGGTGTCTCGAGAAAGATGCCAGGTGTGAGCCCAATCACGGGCCCACATTTCAAGTTAACCTTAAAAGTACTCAAGCACAGGGATTTGCATTTTTGTTTAAGTTAACGTGAATATTGAAAGCATTAGAGTCTAAAATGATGTGAGTTAGTTAAAGTTGAAGGGGGTGATTGTGTGTTATGAAAAAAATCAAAACAAGTAATTAGTTGGTTATGGGTTAGGGATGCTTAAGCTTAAATGGCTTGTGCTTTGTTATTGGCCAATTAAGCCTTGGTTGCTTGTCTTTTAAAGTTGTGTGGGTGTTCATTTTGGGTTGTGAGGGGGTCCATGAAAGGGTTGAGGGTGTTAAACCCCAAATGGAACTGGCTGGGATTTTTTGAATCCAGGGGGGGAGCTCCCTGGATAAGCCGCCCACCCGAGAGAATTCTCTCTCTCCCAAAACTACGGTGCGCCGGGAGGGCAGCAAGAGGAGTTCGGCGACTCTGATTTCAGGCTAGGCAGCAAGAGGAATTTGGCGACTCAGATTTCAGGCTAGGCAGCAAGGAGAAGTTCGGCGACTCTGATTTCAGGCTAGGCAGCAAAGAGGAGTTCGATGATTCTGATTTCAGGCTAGGCAGCAAGAGGAGTTCGGCGACTCTGATTTCAGGCTAGGCATCAAAGAGGAGTTCAGTGACTCAGATTTCAGGCTAGGCAGCAAGGAGAAGTTCGGCGACTCTGATTTCAGGCTAGGCAGCAAAGAGGAGTTCGGTGACTCTGATTTCAGGCTAGGCAGCAAGGAGAAGTCCGGCGACTCTAATTTCAGGCTAGGCAGCAAGAGGAATTCGGCGACTCTGATTTCAGGCTAGGGCAGCAAGAGGAGTTCGGCGACTCTGATTTTAGGCTAGGGTAGCAAGAGGGAGTCCAGCAGCTCTGAGTCCGAGGTTGGCCAGCGAAAGGAGGTCTAAGTTTGATTTAGGGCTGCATAGTTTCAACATCCAGCAATGGAGTAAAGCAGGGGGTGGGCATGTTAAAGGAAGTAGTTAGGTGGATTTAGATGTGCCCTAAAATGTGGGGGAGGGCATTAGGGATTAGTGGCTAGATTAATTGTTCCGATAATGCATGCAATGTGTGGAAGATTAAGAGAAGAAAAGGATGTTGTGTGGCTATGTGTAATGACCCTCATAAGTGCATTAGTGTTTTTCAACACTAATGCCTTAGGGGGTTTAATAAAAAGAGTGCATTTTATTTTCACATTCATTGGAGCATGAGCACAAAATCTCCACAGCTGAGGGTTAACAAGAATGTGTGAGCCATAGCCTCCCACTCGGACTACCGACGCATAAGGGTGGGGGTTTATGGTTGACATAAATGGTGCGTCCGCCGGGAGTGAAGCGGGATTAGGAGACCAAGACTTGGAGGCACAAACTTGAGAGAGAGGAAGGAGCACACGGTGTGTGGTAAGCATCTCACCTTGTTTTGATTGTTGTCATTTGGTTAGGATAGTTGGATTCCATTTCTTTTCCTTGGAATGAATTGCATTTTCATTTATGCATTTTGTTTTGAGGAAAGAGCGCGGCTTGAGGTGATGTCCTAAACCTTCTTGGGATGGCATAAGGACATAACATTAATAGCGTGATCATTAGCTCACTAAATCCTAGAGGGATAATTGATTTTAGGAAGAGTCAACATTGATACCTTGGGGTGAGTATATATCCAAGTTAAGGGATTTTGAATTTGATGTTTTAAACTAGAATTGTTTGTTGAGAATTGTTATGGTCAATGTCACATTGGGTCACGGTCGAGCGTGAGTGCTAACTTGCAGGGGGAAGCGAATTGCTTGAGGTATGATATTCTTCAAAATGAATTCATTAATTAATTAAGGAAGGATTTTAGTACTTGTTTTTGTCGTTATCCGTTGTAGAGGGTAATTCCCTAGTCATTGCATTGTGTTGGAGGAGAGAGGGTGATGCCTCGGTCTTCAATGTGGCGCATGGCGAAGGTCAGCCCCTCACTCTCAGTATTGTGGTGAGTATCAATTTGATGGAAGAGTTCGGAGGTGATTCTCCGGCTTGACTGAAAATTGACATGAGCATGCCTATCCCCTATTTGGGATTTTTCACCTAAGTTGGCCTGCAGGTTCTCTTTCCTCATCTCCTCAAATTTTAAATACACATCCAGAAAAGTGAAAACATTAAAGAGTGAAGGTGGCAAGGGGTATGTGTGGTCAAGTGAGGGTTGATCGATTTTTCAGGGAATGCGAGGTAAGACTCGATCGCACAAACCCGAATTGGAATTAGGATTAGAGAAGATTGCACGTAGGAAAAGATTGTCTAAGATTAGTGAAGTTGTAAAAGAGGTAGAAGTTAGGAGAGAGAGTTGCTTGAATGTGGAGCCTATTGTTAATTCAGTGTTAGGAAATTTAGAGGTAGACGCTCAACTTGAGGAGGAGGCTACTCCCTCTAAGTTGAGTGGCGAGATAGTGACGGAGACTGATACGGTTAGGAAAGAAATTCCTATAGAAGTTGATAGTGGAATAGGAGTGGACACACCTGTCACAATGGCTCAGGAGGGAGAGGGTCCGCCTCCCTTTCTACCCATTGATCCATTGGTTAGGCTGAGGGGTTTACCCATTGTGGTTCCACAAAATTTGGCGGTGGTAGATATGCCATCTCACCTCCTTAAGTTTTATGGAACTAAGGATGAGGATCCTTCTAGGCACATGGAGAGGTACATTGAGAGGTTGGCTAGTTCTCTTGTCACCAACCCGGGATATTGGTTGGTGTGGTTTTCTACCACTCTAGAAGGAAAAGCCTATAAGTGGTATCGAGATCATACAGAGGGTCATTTCACAGGACGGGAGCAGATGCAGAGGGAGTTTCTAAATGAATTTAGGCCAGAGGTTGGTCAGAGCACGGCTCTTAGAGCGTTAGCATCCTTGAAGCAAGGAAGGGACGAGGGGATTTCGGCATACATTAGGAGGTTTGATTTGGTGTGTACACGTTTTGTGGGTACTATGCTCAACGATGACACCCTTAAACAATTCTTCATCCAAGGATTTTTTAAGGCGGGTGCCATTAGAGGTGTGTTGGAAAGGAATCCTCAGATATTGGCGGATGCCAAAGCGGCAGCTAGGGAGATGGAACGCATGGACAGAGATTATCGTTCTCCGTCTACGGTAGCATCAGAAGGTCGATCCTCGGACCTCTCGGACGTTGAACCAGTGGTAGCACCCGACGAGGCTTTTCAGCCTACTTCGGCGTGGGGGACTGTCATTCGGTTTCACGTCTTTTGGGTAGGATCCTTTGACGAGATGGAGGAGGAGACGCGAGGCGGCATCCGGGATCGATTTTTTGGTCGAGCGGGGACCATTTCCCTACAAGATTGGAAAATTCGGTTCAGGACGTGGATAAGGGAGAAGCGTTAACGTAATACTAGTTTCAATGACTGGTACGCGTTCGAGCTTATGTCCCAACATTTGAAGCACGAGGCGCTCCAGAGTTATGAGCAATGGTGGGATGCTCATTGGATAGAGCTGCGCCATGTGGAGCGGTACTGGAAGACTCGGGTGGAGTTGGTGTCCGCGTTGAAGGAAGGTGCGGCTTCCAGTTCATTGGCTGCTCCTGTGATGAAGACGGAGCAAGCCGAGGGCGTCGTTGTGGTGGATGTGGAGGGAAGTTTCCCCAGTGAGCCTAAAGATAAGGCTCCCGTGCTTGCATCCGCGAGTACGTCGAGCCCAATTCTTTCACTCTCCCGGTATGCTTAGGCTACCCAGGCGGCACTAGCCTCTTAAGGGGCTCCGCCGTATTTTGATCCTCTACAGGAATTCCAACTCCATTTGGAGGAGGAATATGGAGGTTTCCGTCGGAATCAGATGCAGCGGATCTAAGACTTTAGGCGGAAGAAGGATGACACACCTCGTACCATGTACATAAGGTTGACGAGGTTTGCCAGGGAATTTAGAGGTGTTTTCGCAGAAAGTCAGTTGGTGAAGGTGTTTTTGTCAAAGATTGACAAACGCCTTCTTGACTTAGCGCTGCCCAAGATCATCATGGATTATGGCGGTCGGGCAACACTCGCAGAGGCATTCGCCATTGTGGAGTAGTGTAATCGTGCTTTGTGTCAGCACGATGCCACTGACTTGGTGTCCTTGCTAGTGTATTCTAGCAAATCCCGGAAGACTTCGGTCGCGACTGCAGGATTGGCAGAGGCGGAGGTGGACAAGACCTTATATTGTTGGTCTTGTGGATAAGCGAGCCACGCTAAGAAGGATTGCCCTTCGAAGCCTAAGCAGGCCCATACCGTGAATAATTCAAAACGGAAGTCAGTTGTTCCCGCTAAGGATTCCACGAAGGAAGCTGGTAAATATTTACCAAAACAGTTGAGATGTTCCCACTATGGGCGGAACAATCACACGGTGGAAAACTGCTTCACTCTCCATCCAGAGAAACATCATTCTTCCGATCGGGAAAAGACATTGGAAGCGAAGATTGGCGCCTTGGAGGAGAGGTTCAAGAATTTGGCGTCATCTGGCTAAATCTTGGAATCATCGGCTCCATCCGGAGCTCATGCTAGCTCTTCCATTCCGGATTATTATATGTTCGGAGCTTCAGGGGAGGTGATGAATTCGGCAGCCGTGACACATGCACAAACCGTGTCACGAACCACACCTTCTGCCATAGGGGAGTTGGTGGCGAGCTTACGAGCTCGGGACAATGGTCCCGCAGATCAGATTGGTCAAGCACGGCTACTATTATCTTTTGGATTGGCCGATACTGTCCAATCTGTTAGTGGTCGCAATTCGAGCATTGAGGCTCCGAATCCGGCAACCAACATGGTACACACGTTAGCATCAAAGGTGTTGCACACACCTTTGTTCACAACGATGGAGTTGTCGTCGCCAGAATTCCAACCTGCTAAGATTTTCCACTTAGCAGGTAGAATTTTGGAAGGGAAGGCATCTTCACCTTCTTTGACCGTGGCTCAGGCTACCACAGACAGCCCTGTCTCTGAAGATCCCGAGGAAGTGGCCAAGCGGCGAGCGAGGCTTGCCGCGGAGACCATTGCGTCTTTTGACGCACACACCTCAGATGACAGGGGGCCGGCCATCTTTTATGACTTACCAGAATCCGCGGGAGCAGCTTATCTATCCGATAACGCTGCTCGACCTGCTCGTGAGCGCCGCGGCATTCGACTCGGTGTCGTGCGTATGGTTAATGACACCGATATTTTGGTGGTCAGTCGGACTGGGAGCAATGCCACTTGGGTTGCTCCCCGTTGTGTGATGATAGATTCAGGGGCACAACCGGTTATGATCGGCAAGAGGCTTGCCCATGAGTTGGGGTTGGCGGTCGGGGACTTGGCTCCCTGTCCATTCACCATTGTCAAATCCATTGGCCACGTGGAGCGTGCCACGGGTTATACTCGGGAGCCATTACAGCTTAGCTTCCGAGTGAAGCTTGGAGATCCACCCGCACCTCTTCTTCTCAAGTGTGCGGTGACAGATGTGACCAATTACGACATTTTAATTGGTCAACAAGCACTCTACCCCCTTGGTTTTGGTTTGGACAACTAGACTGAGGAGGCTTGAATCCGATCAGATTGGTCGGCTGGGGATGGCCGCATGGAACTTATTCATGTGGCATTCGCGGCGGCCGCGACCATAGCACCATTACCCATGGTTTTTGGATGTGGTGCTATTGTGGATACATTGCCTTATGGTTCCGCATTGTTGGAGGAATCATTGGCATTCATGGGGAGTACGGATGATCAACGGGATATGACACCTAAGGTTGCATTGGTGCGCCATCTCAAGGATCCTCTTCCTCCCTGGCGCGATTCCGCCGAGTTATTATGTAGGTGTAAGGACATTGTCCTTTCTCTCATTCCTACGACACCGGTCATACCGATTGCTCCATCGGCATTGGCACATCCCATTTATGGCGGCCGCCAGACGAGGGGATTACTTTGAACACAATATTCAAAATTTTGAGAGTTTTCCAGTGAATTGAGAGTACATAAAGTAAACTATTATTCCAAGAATGAAGTGAAAACCAGTGGAGAGTTGTAGAGTTCAAGAAGAAAAAATAACATTTGATTTCCTGTCGTAAATTGCGGAGTGATGTGCTGCCTAAAATTGACCATTTAGGTTGATTCAACCTAAATTGATTAACATATTGTCCTCATTTAGGTCGACTCAACCTAAATCGACTAACATATTGTCCTCATTTAGGTCGACTCAACCTAAATCGACTAACATATTGTCCTTATTTAGGTCGACTCAACCTAAATTGACTGACATATTTCCTCATTTAGGTCGACTCAACCTAAATTGACCAACATATTGTCCTCATTTAGGTCGATTCAACCTAAACTAACTAACATATTGTCCTCATTTAGGTCGACTCAGCCTAAATTGGCTGACATATTTCTTCATTTAGGTCGACTCAACCTAAATTGACCGACATATTTCTTCATTTAGGTCGATTCAACCTAAATTGACTAACATATTGTCCTCGTTTAGGTCGACTCAACCTAAATTGGCTGACATATTTCTTCATTTAGGTCGACTCAACCTAAATTGACTGACATATTTCCTCATTTAGGTCGACTCAACCTAAATGAGTCGATTCCTCAGCTCAACATACTCTCATTTTAATGGAAACTACACATCTAAAGTATAATCTAGTATTTATCAACATGACTTTTAGGTTGAAAAATGGACAATATTATTTTGAGAGGATCCCACTCTCTCAAAATTTTGAATATTGTGTTTTTGGTGGAATTGTTTGGGGGCATCGGGACAAGATTGGCGGCCATGTTGGAAACCGGCCTCACCGTTCGACAATACATTTATGTCGACAACAATCTTATCTCTATTCATATGATGTGTCACCATTTACACCAGTTGATGGTGTTGTACCCACAGCAGCTCCACCCGACTGCCATTCGTGGGTGCTTTGGACGTCTTCATCGTGATATTACACTTATCAGCGAGGAAGACTTACGAAGGTTGGGTCCCGTGGATTTGGTGATTGTGGGATGGCCATGCCAGGGCCACTCACGTGCGGGAGCGGGCCGAGGTTTAGAGGATCCCAGGTCTAGCCTTTTCTGGGACCTCATCCGGCTCATGCAGTGGTGGTTTGTCCACCAACCTTTCCCTCTAGGGTACATATTCGAGAATATACATCTGTTGGGGGACTCTCGGGATAAGGTGTTGGAAGGCCGACATTATATTTGTCAACACCTTGGAGATCCCATTTTTGTGGATGCCGCGAACCTCGGTTCTTATTCCCACCGGCCTCGGTGGATTTAGACCAACCTTGCACCGCTATCCACTTTAGCTGCAGTATTTTCTACAGTGCCTCCACCTTTGGATCAAAAGGGTGGATGACATCTTGGATCCGTACCGGACCTCTTTGCCGGTTGTTCGAGATGATTTACCCCCGTTGGCATTGGTCAACAAAGTGGGGGCACCACGGAGGGCCTTTCCCACATTTATGACTTTCCCACAGTCATTTGTATTCCGCGATCAGGGGCCTGGTATAGTGTGGGATGCTCACACAAAAACCCACACCGAACCATTTGTCGACGAACGGGAGCGTGTTATGGGATTCCGAACCGGAATCACAACAGCTTATGGCCTTTTTGAGGGCCAACGGCGGTTTGCGTTGGGCCAAGCTATGGATCTTAACACCATGGTGTGGACTGTTGGTTTATGCCTTGCATTGCAACGGCATCATGGTGACCAGTTGTTGTCTCTGGGGGCAGAGGACTGTGGTCAGAGGGCACAGTGGTCCACATCCATGGAGGAGGGAATTGAGACCATGGTTGGGGAAGCCGAACAAATCTCTCGATTCGAGCAGCAGGTGATTAAGGAGCTTCGAGCTCAACGGGTTTATACTGCTTTGGCTTCTTCGCCTCCGGTGGTGGCTTCATCATCACATATTGGTGGTGATGAAGGGAGGCCAGACTCGACTATTGGCATTGAGGTTGGGAGCATGGTTAATGCCCCCTCCTCTGAGTAGTAGTTAAAGTCCGTGCCAGCACCATGTGGGTCTCCTTTGGTGGAGAGGGAAACCACATAGTTTGATAATTGGCCACTGGAGTTAGGTCCTCATCTCACTGGTGCTGAGACACGGAAGGTACGAGCATTCATTCGCTCGTACCGTAGGTGTTTTGCTTTTAGCCTTTAAGATCTTGAAGGCTACAAAGGAAAACCCATCCACATTCAGTTGGAGGACGACCATCTTATTTTTCGGAGACCTTATAGGCTCAGTGTTCCCAAGAGGATTGGCATCTAAGCTCGTTGCCGAGAGCTCTTGGCAGCAAGGCTAATCGAACTTTCCAACGAGAAGTATACTTGTGCTACGGTTATGCCATCAAAGAAGGATATTTTTGGCAATTGGACGGAGAAGCGGATGTGCGGGGATTACCGTCCAGTTAATCGGAAGACCAAGTCAGATCGGTATCCCATGCCAATCCCGGAGGAATTGTTTGATGCCATCGGATTTTCTCGAGTCTTCAGTACCTTGGATTTGAGATCCGGCTATCACCAGCTCCCATTACTTGTGGGAGATCGGGTGAAAACTGCATTCTAGGGAGTTGATTAAGATGAGAAAAATCAACTTTACCATTGGAAGTTTCGTCTGTTTGGCCTAAAGAATGCACCTGCTGAGTTTCAGAGAGTGATGGACCAGGTTCTCTCTAGCTTGCCCTTTGCTCGGTGTTACATAGACGATGTGATCATCTTTATCAAGACACCACATGAGCATGTGAGGCATCTGCAAGCCGTTTTTGAACGGTTGCAGCGATGGGGATTGCGCTTGTACCACGGCAAGTGTAAGTTTTTCCATGACCGACTGGCATATCTGGGTCATATGATTGTTCCAGGAGGTCTTGGGGTGCAACAAACTAAGGTGGACGCCTTGCAGAAGATTCCGACACCGGTCGATGTGCAGAGACTTTGTGCGTTCTTGGGTTTGGCGAATTAATACCAGCGATTCGTCAAGAACTTTAGCTTGATTGCCAAGCCGCTTACCCTTCTCACAAGCAAGGACCAACCTTGGACTTGGGGTCGTAAGCAACACCATGCATTTGAGACATTGAAACAGAGACTGGGTACGGCTCTAGTGCTTCGACGTCCTGATGTTTCCAAATCTTTCCAGTTGCATACGGACTGGAGTTCATTGGGTTTGGGAGCAGTTCTCACTCAGAAGGATAATTTTGGCCGGGAGTATGTTGTTGCTTATGCTTCGCGAAGCAATAACAGTGCGGAGGCCAATTATTCGTCCTATGAGGGGGAAACATTGGCGGCGATATGGGCTATTGCCCATTTCCAGCCATATCTCTATGGTCAGCGCTTTATTTTGGTGACTGATCATCAACCTTTACTGTGGCTCATGGAGTCGGATAAGTTTACTTGCAAGCTCGCCAGGTGGGTTTTATTGCTCCAGGAGTACGACTTTGAGGTGGTGCACCGTGCCGGTGTTACCAACCTGGATGTGGATGGACTCTCACGCAATCCAAGTCCTTCGGACGAGGATTTGACTGGGGCCAGGTGGCATGGGGATTGTGATCGAGAGGCTGTTCCAGGTTGGCACGCAGTTGCCTACCTCACTTTATTTTCTAGCTCTGCTACTGAGGTTCCAATACAGGGCTCAGATGATGAGACTGATCAACCTCAAACTATTACGGATATATGGGAGGATCTTCCCGTATTGCATAAGCTTCAGCAGGGAACCTTTCCTTTGTCCATCTCAACGATGGAAAATGATAGGATTGGACATCGAATAACAAGGTTCCGTTGGGAGGACGGTTTGTTATTTCGATTATGGTCGGATGGGACAAGGTGTATTGTTCCTAGACCGGATCAGAGGGCCTCCTTGGTGCAGCAAGTACACGAGGAACTTGGTCATTTTGGCATACACAGGACACATTCTATGTTGCGTAGCCAGTATTGGTGGACCGGCATGTATCAGCAAGTTGCTACTTATGTCGGGAGGTGTGAAGTTTGCGACCGGGTCAGGTCTAGCTTCAACACCTTGTCACCTCGATTACAGCCTTTACCTATCATGAGACTGGGCTACCGTTGGTCACTCGACTTTGCAGGACCGTTGGTTGTCACACCACATGGAGCAAAGTACGTGTTGGTGATGGTGGAGCATTTCAACAAGTGGATTGAGCTTGTCGTTCTACCTCAAAACTCGGCATAGTTGGCCGCGGCAGCCTTTTTGGATCGTGTGTTGACACGTTTTGGAGCACCGGCTGAGGTATTGACGGACCAGGGGAGGGAGTTCCTCGGTGCTTTTGAGGAGTTGTGCACTAAGGCTCTCATAGATCACCGCACCACCTCGCGGGATCATCCGGAGGTGGATGGCTTGGCTGAACGGGTTGTTCAGACAACCAAGCGTGGCTTGAGGAAGTATGGATTACTTCGGGGGAGCCATCGGGATTGGGACCTTATATTGCCTTGGATTGCTATGGGCTATCGATTTAGTAGGCAAACCTTTTTGGCGTCCTACAGCCCATATCAGTTGTTATATGGATGTGAGCCCATGCTCCCGAGTTCTATTCGGGAAAAACTAGCTCATGTTGTGGACTTGGATGATCCAAATATTTGGGCAGAGTGTTTGCAGGAGCGGGCTCAATTCTTCCAGAGGGCCATGCCTATGGCCATGGAGAATTTGTCCATTGCTCAGCACCGTGATACATTGCATTATGCACGCATTCGCAGTGGTGCTTACCGACCTCAGCTGCGGAGATTCCGGCAGGGTGATTATGTTTGTTTCCAACGTGAGGCGCCTACGACATTGGATGTCAGGACGGGGCATACTATCCTTCGGGTGAAGGAGGTGTTGCCGAGTGGTTTGTTATTGTTGGAAGGCAAGGATGGCCGGGAATGTCGTGAGCATTCTAAAAACTGTACCCCATGTCACTTACCCATTGAGGGTACAGTTCATCCTGAATTGGCCGTCGTGCCAGAGGATCTTCAATGTTTTGTGTGCGGGGAGAAGAAAAGAACGGCTACTATGCTCTTGTGTGATCAGTGTCAACGTGGTTGGCACATGGCATGCCTGAGGCCACCCTTGACTTCTCTACCATCTGGACAATGGAGTTGTTCTCACTGTCGAGGATCTTCGGTATCTGGTGCTTTCACCAGTCGTACTCAATGATCCTGTGTGGCTTTCACCGTGTTTTGCTTGCCCAAGTGAAACATGAGGAGTTATGGTTTAAGGACGCGATCGAACGCGAGGCGGTGGAATTAATTCTTTGGAATCTAATGGCCAAACATCAGAGGTGATTAAAGATGGGGCTCACATTGCACCCAGCCTACAGTTCCTTGGGACGAGGTTCACCACTCTAGTTAGTAGCGGAGCCATCCTTCATTATCCATGCCCTTTGGATTGGCATTGGTCCTCACTGCTTGGCGGGGCGCCATAGTCAGCTGAGGGGGGGCATGTGAAGGTGTGTTGTGTATATGTGTCTTTGTTATGTTTTAGTGTTATTTGTTAGTGGTGGTTGGTACTCGAGCTGCAGTGACACACGATCATTATTTACACGACAACTGTCACGGTATGCGACGTCGGTGATCACACCGCATCCGAAGGGATTTCATTCATTTGGATATGGATGGATGAAACCCTTGGACTTGTGGAGATGCTCCTATGTGAGGAGTCTCCTTCTTGGCTTGGCATTCTTGCCAAGTCAAGCCTTGTGAGTGAGTGTGTGGAGAGAGCTTGTGTGAGGTGAAGGTTGCATGATTTTGCAATGAAATCTTGAGTTCTTCTCCCCTTACTTATATTCTTGGATTTTCCCGTAGTGGAGTGAGAGATAACTTGACTTGTGTGCATATTTGAAGAGAGAACTAGAGCTCTTAGTAGTCTTTGACTCTCTTCTTTCTATGTGAAGGTGTGTTGTATATGTGTGCTTTTGCTATGTTTTAGTATTATTTGTTAGTGGTGGTTGGTACTCGAGCTACAGTGACACACGATCGTTATTTACACGACAACTCGCATATTGATGATTATGAAGGCAACTATGTTGATAACCATTGGTGTAGGGTTTTGTTGGTGTTTGCTTTGTCCCTCTTGTGTTGTTGTGTGTCTTCAGAACACCAACTTCTGTGTTTCGATCTTGATCTTGTCTAGTCTCAAACTCTTTGGGTAGATCTCGGAGATTGAGGTTGAGGCAGTATGCCTCCCCTTCATGAGTGATTTGAATGCGGTTGCACAAACATGCCACCTCTTCTACGGGGCGCTCCATTCTCTTCATTGTTGTGTCAAAGCTCTCGCACTACTTTGGGTTAAGTGATGTTAGGGCCTTCAGGGCTTTTTTTTTTACATAATTGGAGAAGGGGATTTGACCAATTAATGAGCACAAGAATCTTCACTTTGATATTGAATAAGATATACATATGAGCTCCAGAAAATATGAGGAAAGTGGGCATATACTCAATTTGGATTTGCTAGGTGGAAAAATGGAAAATATGAATTTAAGTTGATTTGGCCAAAAAGAATGGCTTGAAATTTGTGCAATATTTTTTAAAGATGGAGCAGAGAAAGTGATGAGGAATGAAAGTTGTTTGGCAATTTTTTTCCCTGTAAATAATTAGTCACATTTATCCAAGGAGGCAAGTAAGTCAAACCCCCTACTTGCTTAGAAAAGTCTCCCTAATTTGAGCATTTGAATATCCTACTTTGCACACGAATGCGCACGAAATGGTTAATTTAATGCCACCTAAAGTGATCCCAAGTGGCGTGAAACATGTCATATCTGGCCAATCACTGCATCCAACCTATCACTGCATCTTTTTTGAACCACCACTTTTATGATTAACCATTTTGGGTTTACATAAGAATCGTTCTACTCCTCGTCTAGTGCACCAGTATTGATCATTCACCATTTTCCATTTCTCTATCTTACCCATCTTGTACTAATTGAGTGTTTTGTATTGTAGGAGAAATTGGCTAGTTGGGAAAAGTAACCATTTAGGACCCATCTACCTTACCAAC
Organism: Polytrichum formosum; assembly: GCA_964035585.1. NCBI lineage: Eukaryota > Viridiplantae > Streptophyta > Polytrichopsida > Polytrichales > Polytrichaceae > Polytrichum > Polytrichum formosum. The sequence continues at coordinate 34,477,529 of OZ037938.1, forward strand.
TTTGATTTGAGCTGGACCCCAAGGCATTCAAAGGCGAGTTCGAGGAACTCACGGGAGTAGGCACGCATGGCTATGACCGCGCGTCCACCCATCGCCGCGTAGTCCACTGCGGAGTGTGAGCAATGAGATGCAACGAGGGATGTAAGCAAGTTTAGCGCAATTCGGGAGCCTGCTCAATTGACGCATTTGCCTGTGATTTTAGGATGTGAAATTGTTATGCATTGGAAAAAAACCTAAGGTTTTTCAGGAGAGCTTGTTCCGGTGAGATGTGGAAGTAGGTATCGCCATTCTTGGATTCTACATGTCGTTTCTCGTGCAATCGTTTAACAAAATCTGGCAGCTCAGCTCGACCAGTTGCCGTATTCGATCACATTTTTTGTGCAGATTGTGCTATAGAGTAGAAGTTTCATCTCCTTTGAGGAATCTGTCGCCTTGTTCCATTTGAAGAACCTGGATCCAGTCATTGGGAGGATCCAAATCGGAATTACTGTTTTTCTTTGTTGTTCATAACAAATTCTTATCGGTCGTCAGGAATGTGGAATGTTGATCAGCAGCTAATCGCTGAGCTTTGAGAGCAGAGGGTTATATTGCCTCATTCTTTTTAAAATCTGTAGGAATTGGCCCTTCTTTGAAAGAAAGAGGTAGCTTATCTCCCAGGCTCTGTAAATTTTCAACGTATTACTTGAGCAGATTGGATGTCTCAGAGTTGTTTATGTAATTCTCATGATACACGAGGGCAAGGTTTAATGAAGAAAAATGGTTGTGAGTCTGGGGTTAGGCAATTTGTCAATCGATCGATAATTTACAAGAGCAGGCTGTAACATTTTCTATTATTCATATGATGTGCAGGGTTTATATGGCAGTTATTCCTCAATGCCTTTCTCGAATTCCTTGCTCATCTTCGCTCTCTGCCAAAGTGTTTCATGCAAACTCCATTTGGAGTGGTTTGCAGCAGTTCAAATTAGCATTGCAACATAGCATTACAACAACAACACACACAAGCTTGAGAAGATCTAAAGGTGAGGGTTTAGGGTTTCTGTTCTTCCTGTGGTCACTGAGCTCTTGCTGGGACTTGATAACACTCTTATAACATTCACAAATGTCAGATTCATATTCTAACTAAATACTCAAATCACTGCTATGTCGAATTACATTATCGCATTCAGCACGCGTGGAATAGTGAAGGACCGATTTAGTAATTTCATTGTCGGTAACGTTCCCTACATAGTCAAAGCTGGGAGAGTTTGACTTTGCCCATACCGATGCTGAAGAGTTTTGAAGCCGAACAAGGGCCTGTCTGAACGAACATTCATTGATTTGTTGTTGGACAGTGTTGGTGTGGGTGATGCCAGAGAAGGTTGATTATGTGATGCATCTTGAAACTTGCTAGAGGAGACCAAATTGCAAAGTGCTTGCAGTCATCGAGGATCTGACCTCGCCTGCAACAAATTTCGATTCTGAATCATTTCACTGGATAGCAGTTATGCAGATGGGGAAGAAGGCTGCGGCGGTGGATGTCACCCTTCTCAACCTCCAAAGGTAACAACTCTTGTGGTTTAGTGTTTGTGGTGGTTTAAGGAGGGGTTTTGTGTCTGTACACGCTTTGATGAGCAGAAGAGAAGACGAAGAGAAGAAGAATAAGAGATGATTCCGATGTTGCCACCTGGCGAATTATGGTGTTTGATCTTCAAGTTATTCTAGTTCTACCTCCTTCAATGACCATCTCTTCCAACCGGATAGTGGGGTTGCTAAATGCAAAACCGAATAGTTGTATACACCATTCTGAAATACGCCTATCAGAAAGTGATGAAAAATGAAAAATGAAAAATGATAGCTGAGTAGGTGGTTATTTTATGGGCAGTCCATTTGTTGCAATATTAACTGTACACACTTAGATTTTTTTTTTCAGAGCAGTCAGTCTTTGATGTCTATATCTGTGAGTTCGTCTCATACTCTTGAGGGGGAACAGGCATGGGCAGAGCCAGCGGACGTTCGCAAGCAATACATCAGAAGAAGACTTTGCCTCTGTGCTTCAATCTGCAAAGGTTGTTATTATGCTCTTGCATTTGAGAATGAGGGGTTCTTAAGAACTTTTAATGAATTTTTTTCTGAGAAAGTTATGGTCTATGGCTAGTTTGTAAGTAGTTACGTTTTACACTCTGCTCAGTGTGGGTAAGTTAAGTGGGTAGGCAAACTGGAAAGACTTTCTAGCTACTTGATGTCTAATTCCAATTCGGAGCCCCAGGCTTAGGAGTTTCAGAAGAGAAGACAGGCTTTTGGATTTGTTGCTACTCTTGCATTTGACATCTAAGGTATGTGGACCTTATGTGGTCACTCTTCTTAATTGGACACCTATTATTTGAGTGGTATATGGCAAGGATTTAGCTAAGAATGGACACCAAAAAGTTATGTTTTACAATGAGATTAGACTATGTGCTCAAATGTATTAACCGGTGTACATTCAATAGTCTACATTCAACACAACTGGGAGGGCCTTTGTAACTCGTAGTTGCTAATCACAGGACGAGACAATTTCCAATCTGATCCAACAGCCAAAATTGTCTGGAGTTGGAAGTGCCCATCATAGGGCCACATACCTTAATAACTTCTGGTTCAGCGTTTCATGTACCTAAGTGGATGTTTGTGCAGAAAGTGGTTGTGTTGACTGGGGCTGGGATTTCAGCAGAGTCGGGCATTCCGACGTTTCGTGGGGAAGGTGGTTTGTGGCGCAGTTTTGATGCTACAGTAAGTTGAATTTATCAACACAAAATTGTCAATGCTTATGGATTGACTTGAGCCTTAGTTGAGTTTGGTCCCCATGCACTCAATTCATTTTGGATGACTTGTGGGCTTTAATACAATGTGTTTAAGTGGGCACATGACTTTGTAGGAACTTGCGACGCCATCTGCATTTGCAGCAAATCCTTCACTTGTGTGGGAGTTCTATCATTATCGCAGGTACAAAATCTATGTGTTTGACTTGTTGCAGAAAACTATGATGTCTTTAAATTGGTTCGGTTAATCCTGTGTCAAGAACTCTTTCTCATGTGTTTTCTTTTTTCCTGATGTTGAAATTTGTACCAAAGACTTTGGCAATATGATCTGTATGAGTCTAAGTGTTTTTGGCAAATAGGAACGTGGTGGCAGGAGCTGCACCCAACTTGGGCCACTATGCTATTGTGGCATTACAGCGACGGTGCCAAAACCAGGACAAGCAATTTACTCTCCTTACTCAGGTACTGCACCTGATTTAGACATTGTCTTTGTTGCATTGAAAGACAACACCAATGAACTCTTGACAAACATGTTTCTGTACCTTCCACTCTTTGCACAGGTATGAAAGTAGCATAGTTAGTAGCTATGGGCTATGCTTATGTGAAATGTATGGTGAAGGATGACAATTGGACCGAGTCTATATCTTGCGAGGCCAATTAGCAACTTTGAGAGGAATAAGATACAAGCACAGGATTTCGTCACCTGAATATATAATCATGCAAATCTTTGAAAAAATACAATGTTGTCTACCAATTTTGGCTTCTTGTTCTTAACATTCCTTAAGGGATTCTTCCTTGCAGAATATTGATGGGCTTCATGTTAAAGCGGGTAGCACTGATGTAGTTGAGCTCCATGGCTCGATGTGGAAGACACGGTGTTGCAATTGCAGTGTCGTACAGACCAATAGGGACATGCCGATTTGTGCAGCTCTTGAAGGCAAGGTAATTGCTTCTTCGCTCTAATTGCTGATGTTAGTTGGGGACTCTTCAGCGGCCATATATCTTTGCATGATTTTTGTACATGGGATGTTGGTTATGAAATTACACTTAAGCCCCCTTTACACTAGAGCTGAAGTTGAGAGCTTGAACTTGCAGTTTTTGGGAGTTTGATACTGGAGTTGAGAAGCTTTCATCCAAAGCTCAAACTACTGAGAGCTTGATCAATCTTCAAACTCTCAATAGTTTGAGTGAGTGTCAATTGGTCATGCTCAAAGTGAGTTATCAAAGGGGGGAATGATGCAAAAGAAAGAAGCATTCATGACAAGCCAAAGAATGCTTGAAAGGCCAAAATGAGAGCTCAAATTCTTGACATTCCTAAGCTAGTACCTCTATGAGGTACCTTAGGATTTTGACCAAGAGCTTGTCAAAAATGATCAAGAGCTTTTGCAGTCTAGTCATTCCACATGGGACCCTTGAGGCCTATGCCATCAAAGTGCTGTAAGTCTGGTAAAAAGTTTAACCTCTCAAGTTGAAAGCTCATGTCTCAAGCATGCATAAAAGGCTCCCTTTAAGCCAATGAGAAGGCTCCTCTCTTCGAGCTCTCAACCTCTCTAGTGTAAAGGGGGGGCCTAAGAAGATCTTATATACTTGTTTAGTCTGTAACTGATATTTTCTATATGCTCTCTGCCCAGGGAGCACCGGATACCATGAAAGAAGCCAACATTCCACGTATGCAGTTGCCACGCTGTGAGCATTGCAATGGGTTACTCCGGCCACATGTTGTTTGGTTTGGGGAGTCTCTGGACCCAACAATCATGGAGCGTACTGATGCTGCTTTAGAAAAATGTGACTTGCTTCTTGTGATTGGCACTTCGGCTGTAGTTTATGTAATCCATGAACCCACGCATTTATGTTGTGTCCCTTAACAAAGAAATCTATTAGTGTATCATATAGGTTGGCAGATTTGAATCTAATTGGTAATTTCTACCTAAATCTGAGGATTTCAAAGTATTTCATGACAGTACCAATAAATTAACATTTTTAGCACTTGTCTCTTCAGTAAGTAGCACGTAATGCAAGACTGTTTAGGTTTCTGGGATAGGTGAATCATCACAAATTTCCAACTTATCACATTAGAATAATACCTAGTGGTGTATAATGTACATATATATATATTAACAAATGTATTATTCTTATGTAAGAATTTGGTTTGTTCCAGCATAATGTGGTGCAAATTTGAAGTAATAAGAAAACAATGCAATTTCTACACAATATATTCATGAAATTACAAAGTTTTTTCAACATTTTATTGTTTTTACATGATAATTTTGTCTCTGGAAGTTTGTGACAATGGCTTAAAGTTTTATGTGGGTGATGGATTTGCAGCCAGCTGCAGGGTTTGCTCCCATGGTTAAGGCACATGGGGGTGTGGTTGCGGAGTTCAACATTGAAGATACTCCGGTCAGCAATAACTGCAGGTGCATGTGTCTTGCCAAAGTCTTTCATGCAAGTGATGAAGTAGTAGCACATATTTTGAGCTCTAATAAGGTAGACATGACTTTGATGAATACTTTTGTCTCTGCACCCATTTCTCATAATATGACACCTGCAATTAGTGCAAGATGATTAGCAAATCCAAATCGTGCCTGTAACCATTTGCCTCATAATTTTTGGAGCTCATATAGATATCTTATTCATCATCAAAGTGAAGATTCTCATGCTCATTAAGTGGTCATATAGGTCACCCCAATCATGTTCAATATTGAACCTAGAATGGTCAGCATATTTTGAGCATGCAGTCCATTCTCTTTTAAAGACGTGTTATTGGTGCCAGTTCTTAGGTCCATACCTAACCACATACCACTTGATAATAGATGTCCAGATTATTGTTGTGTTTGATTTAGGCACGTCTACCTTAACCGGATGCCAAGATGTATAGTTTCTACCAAACTTTTAATAATGTTGCTGGAGGTTTGCAATTCTGACTACATCTGCCAGAATTCTGAGTTATATTACTAGTTTATCATTCAAGTTTCTCCACCTACAAATGCAGTGAAATTCTCTTAAACGTTAGCATGTGTTAGGTTCTGGCCAAGTTGAAAGTGGTTAACATACCTAGCAGGATTGGACAGTTTTGTTGATTAAACATGTGCATGTGTGATTTGAGGCAGTAGAACAATGCCCATAATTCTTTATCCTTTCAAAATGTCCAGGTGGTGTGACACAACATGAATCCCTAAGGGTCCTTGAGGCCCAGAATGGGCCTCAAGATGTCATAGAGGGGTTTAACATTACATCTTTACCTTTTTAGCTCTAGGTGTCAAGAATGACCCTATCTAAAATTAGCCCATTTATCATATGCATTATTCCAACTGGAGCATGCATACATGTAAGTTGGATAGTAGGGAGATTTGAGCTCGTATGAATGGTGTAGTCTCAAATACATACCATGTATATTGAATCAACATTGTCACATCTGACTTTATTTCCACTTCCTCTTTTCAATAGTTTGCACTAAATATGGATTCAATACCAAGATTTAAGTAAATAATATTTCAACACTTCTTTGGGGTTTATACCAATCGTCATGCATCTTGTATAAATACATCCCTGGTCCTTCAAGTTTAAGTGGATGGTTGATTTCATTAAATTGCTGTTGCCTGGCCCAATACCACAGGGATGGATTTTTTGTGCTATAGTTTACAATCAGGCTCTCATTTGAGTGAAAATCACGCACAAGTTAACATAAGGAAGTTGAATGTCTTACAGTTGTGAAGCTTACCTGGATTGGCTAGTTTTTGTCAGGATTGCATCTCAACGATGCTTCACCTCTGTTTTTTACAGGTTCAAGTTTCATGGGCCCTCATCTATGACGTTACCGAGTGCTCTTGGCATTCAGGAGGAGATGGTTCAGTTCAAGCAGTCCTGAAGGATATTGGATTGGATCAGGATCATTTATAACCTCTCAATCCTTGCAGGAATTTATTTTTGCTCATCCTATTTCCCTTCATTTCACTTGTGTTAATGGATCTCACCTTCAATGTGAAGAATTTTAAGTTGTAAATTCTGAAGGGAGCATTAGGGAGCTTGACAAGATAACCAGGGATACTAGTTATGTTTTTTTTTATAGCAGGTATGTACTCACATACTGAACGGGTATATCACACAGAACTACTGAGAAGTTTCTCCTTGTCTAAAGTTTATGGTTTGTACAGTAGTCTGGTTCAATATTTCCGGCTTTTCAAAAGCCTGCTGTGGAGACTCTTGCGTTTGCAATTTAATATGTGTGAGCATGTGTGACACAGCAACACTATTTGAATTTTGTGGACGTTCCTGTAAGTTTAGTTGTCTTGATACCCAAGTCTTTGGAAAGACAGTACTTTATCATGGGGTGACTTTACAACATGTAACATCAAATGAGAAGGCACTCTATGATATAATTGGCATGAAGACTTCTATGTTTATATTTAGAAGCATCTCTGCAAGGTGGGCCTAGCTACACCCTCAAGTAGAGATCATGATTAGTTTACTCTCTTGTTTGGGGGTCATTTTGGATTCAATTCACACCTTGCCAATTGGCTGTCTAAATCAAAATCGAGATGTAAACTATAAATATGGTACAAAATTATTATATGGAAAAGAGTCAGCAAAGGCAAAGGTCATCTTATTTCTGACCTTTAAAACTTCTTATTTTTGGAACAACTACACTGTTTATGATGTTTGGTGTCACTCATTATTTGGAAGTATGCAATGCAATAACTCTTACTCCAGAATTCAAAATTTTACTATAGGTTGAATAGTAAAATGATTGAATAGTATGTTTTGACACTATAAAACATGAATGACATTACTTGGTAGAATGTTACAGCAAATAGTCATAGCACTGTGTAACTCTAAATAGTAAGTGACATTAAATGCCATAAATGTTGTACCTCTTTCATATTGGAATGAGGTCATCACCATTTAGGATGCGTAATGCGACCTTTTTAGCACCTTGGATGAACATACACTCTAAACTCTGTAGTATCACACCTGTGGCAACCAAAGTACACGTGATGTTACAAAGTTTTGTAGAGTTAACATGGATGCGTGATATTAGTGAATTAGTGTAGCATGTGACACTATGGAATAACACAAAGTGCAACATATTAAATGGTGTGGTGTGGTCCACTCCGCTTCGCCTTCCCGGGTGATGTGGCGGATGCATGCACCAACATTCAACAAGTGGTATAAGAAGAAGAATAAGAATAAGAAGGTGACACTCCACATATTGGCACATGGCGCAATGCAAGGGTGTGGGTTGACTTCTTTGGTGGTTTGCATTAATGACAAAATTCGTGATATAAGGGAGAGAAAGGTGACAATAAGGAGTGAGATTTGAACTACACACATCCGTTCCCTAGGGTTTCAGGATATTAGAGAGTGAGTGACATTATGGAGGTTGATATTATGGAGTTTAGGGTGTACCTTCAAAAATCATTTATAAGCCCAACTATGGCCAGTTAAGAAAGTCAAGTGTTATTTGAGGTGCGGGCATGCTCTTTAGGGTCCGAGTCCAAAGTATTAAAAAAATGAAGTGGTGCTACTAGTTACAGATGAATTGGTTGAGTTTATAAATAACCCGTTGAAGTTCAAGACTTGAGGAGAAATACTGATCATTGTAGAGGAATTTAGAGAATATACCCCAATTGAATAACGAAGAACCGAAAGATCACAACACGTAAAACGGTTGGACTTGGAAACACTAGGATCTCGACTGGTCATGCCCAAAAATCTCCACGGACACTGCTACCAACCAACGATTAAGTTAGTGCACTTAATTTGCATGGTATAAGGTGGCAGTCGGATCCTTTCTCTAAAGGCCAGTCACCAGTATGAGTCAGGTATTTGTACGGGAATGTGAGAATGTCAACCCTATTCCAGTTGGCCACAACAAATAGGTAGATAAATTGTCAACACTGTAAACTTTGCAACCAATGTCCGGGGAGGTTTTTGGGCATAATCGGTCAGTGTATGTTTGACAAATTTCATTTGACATCCAACTTCAAATCCAAAGTGTCACGTGATGTTTTTAAAAACAAAAAGGAATGTCAATTGACATCTACATTTTTTTCTAAAATGTCATCTCAATGTCACATGCCAAGTAGTATGTGTCATTTAAAATTCTAAAGTGTCAATTGACGTGTGGTTTTTTTCTTCACAAGTCACACTACATGTCAAAATCTAAATTGTGCGTGTCAATTGACGTGTGTGTCAATTGACGTGTGTGTCAATTGACGTGCGTTTTATTTTTGTGCAAGTTTTTGTGTGTCAAATGTCAAAAACTTGCAAAAACTTTGTCAAACATACACACTGTAATCGGTCGACATCCTAGTATTTCCAAGTCCAACCGGTTACATGTTGCCATCTGTTGGTTTTTCTTTATTAAATTGGGGTATATTCTATAAATTCCTCTAAAACAATCGATAATTGTCCTGAGGTCTTGAACTTCAACCGGTTATTTCTCAACCTCAACCAGTATATCTGTAACTAGCAGCCGGCTCTCCCTGCACATTGTTTGCAACTACTTCATGGAAATTAAGATGCTCTGCTCATTATGGAGTCAGGGCAGCTTTGGTTTCAATGGAATCGGTGTTTTCTTCAGATTGGGGAATTTTTGTCTCTAAGAAGTGGTTGGTTCACTTGCAATTATGCAACAAAGTTATTAGGTAGCCAACCTACATCTATTTGGTGTGCAAAAACTGTGGACACTACTTAAGATAGCATCAGCTTTGAGTCAGGCCACCAACAATCATCCAGCATGGCAATGGAATTTATCACTGAACGCAAAAAGAAAACAGAGATAAAGGGAGTTTAACACCTTTAAATGACATGGGGGTTGACTTCACACTAATGACGTATTCTTGAATATGATTTGAGAACCTCTTTTTTTTTTTTTTTTTGAGACAGAAGGCCGACAGGCCAGCGCCAAAGCACAGGAGGCAGTTGACCACCTGGCAAGTTTTCCGTCAAGTAGAGAGGAGATTTCACAGCCGGGATTCGAACCGCCAACCTCTTCCTTGAGATTTGGGTATCCCTCCACCATCATCCGGTAGTTTAGGGTCATCTCGGACCACGAGAACCTCATTTGAAGATGGCTTTCAGTGAGAGCAATGAACAGGGAGAATCGACCGCTAGTTACAAATGGACCGGGTGAATTTGAGATATAACCGGTTGAAGTTCAAGACTTCAGGAAAATTACCCATCTTTTTAGAGGAATCTGTGGAATATGCCTCAAATAAATAAAGAGGAACCGAAAGATCACAACATGTAACCGGTTTGACTTGGAAACATTGTGATTATGACCGATGATACCCAAAAATCTCCCTGGCCTTTTTGCTTTATTCATTTGGCGTTGGCTTGATTGGCCTTCTGTCTCAAAAAAAAAATCTCCCTGGACATTGAGTGGGAGGGTTATGAAGGACAAATCTTATCCTATATTTGTACGGTTGAATAAAATATTATTTTCATTGTTCAATCACATGTTACATGTTACATTAGGAGGTAACATGTTGAATCTAGCGTACATGGATTATGCTTTCTCTAAACTTTTATGGGTCTTAAGTTGAACAATGTTATGGTAGCTCAATTGCCTTATAGTTGTTTAAAGAGAAAATGAGAGACAATATGGATAACATTATACAACAGCCTAGGAAAAATTTGTGTGCCCGGGAATTTGAGGGAGTGTTATGGGCATTACGCCAGTACAATGCCCTTCCGATTGTAGATTCAACTTTAAAAAAATCTTTCTTCACCTTCGAGCCCATTGACAAGTTGTGCGGGTTGGTCTCCCCCTCTCACTGACAATTGCAATGAGAATATCTCACTCAATATATGTCTAAGTGGCACTCAACTACCCACTTTGAGTTGTTTTCATTCACCTTTACCCAACTTCATGTACATGGAGTACGAGGGAAATTGTTGGGTTCGGCACACCTACACCGTTGAATAATGTTATGTACACTAAATATTTCAATTTTGTGAGGTGTTAAAATCGGTGTGCCATGTTAATTAGAGTGGTCTTTATGACTTATCATGCAGTAGCACCAAGGGTAAGGTGACATCCTCTCTAGTTGTCACCTATTGATTGCAAGATAATTAATGTGGATTCATGAGGGCCACACTAAATAAGGGTGGGCTTACATTAGGGTCCACGTCAAAGAAACTTGAGGTCCAAAAACACCCCTTAATGGACCATACTTTCAGACTCAAGATTTGAGTCCCCAAACTCGAAGATTGGTTTCTCAAACTAGAAGTGTTTTCTGAATAGGGGCCACCGAGATTTGACGGGAAAATTGATGCCACATTAGCGCCACTTAATTTTTTTATAACTTGGACACATATGCAAGTGTGACCTCCTTGGGTCTAAAAAGAATATTCTCATCCAACATGATCACTTGATTTTGGAGTTTCCTTGGTCTTGGACCCCTGGTGTAAACCAATTTTGAACTAGTAGAGTCTTTTTTTTATACCATTCGGGTATCTATAATGAGGGGTTTCGCCATTTCTCATACTAGATGGGTTTGTTTATTTGGCAATACCATTCATGTATATGTACCATGCAAGAACCTTCATACCTAGGGGGAAACTATAATGAAGAAGATTTCAAATTTCTTGATACCAAGCAGGGTATGGATATTGGACAGTAGTTTGTTTTAGATACCATTTGGGTTTATTTACCATACGAGAACCTTCATCCCCAAGTAAAATTGCCCTAGTAATAATATGGCTTAGAATGGTGTTGACCTTAATATCAACTCGGCACTAGTAGAAAACATGGTAAAAAAGAACCGCAGTCGTTTTCCCATTGCAGTTCTTTTGACCACCCTGATCTGCAGTCACTAAATGATTGCAAATTTGTTTTTTGGTTTACCAACTAAAACTTTCAGAATTTGGGGGCTTGTAATATATACCGTTGATACCCACAAGTAGGTTCTTTGATTCCATTATCAATGTCAATTATGTATACCCATGCGTTCACCTAGATATATACCGGTCCAACATTGGTGTAAATCCACCCTAATTACAATGCTCATGTACATAGTTGTTAATTAGGAAGGGAATTAGTATGGAAGGATTGCATACATGTACATTTAATCATTGCTTACTAACTCACATTGTCTACTAGGCCATACTAGAGGGGCTCCTAGTTGACTTCCCTCCATCCTCTAGACCTCCACCCTAGTTTTTGATAAGCATGTGACGGGGCCATAGGTGGCAAGAACATAAATGAGTATGTGGATGTTGAGTTTCATGCAAGTGCCTTTGTGGCCCATGTTGCCCAAGTTTCATAGCATGCCCACAGTAGGACCACCGATTGGCCCACAACAATGGGAGAGTTTCCATCACGGTATGAGCTTCTATCTTGTATGCAGTAGAGTGAACAGGCGAAAAACTACATTACATTGCATTCAGTGTAGTTATTGTGAGTAAGACGATAATCCTTACTAATGGCAATAAATTCAGAGAGAGATGAACTTTCCCTACTTTGAGGACTTCGCATGTTGCCAAGGAGCAATGTCTGGTGCTAGTGTGGGCATGAAAATTAATGCAATCACCATGTACTAACTTACATTGCCTACTAGGCCATACTACAAGGGCTAGTCCTACTTTACTTCCCTCCATCTCTTAGGCCTCCACCCTAGGGCCATGGGTAGTAGGGACATGAATGAGGATGCAGGAGGGTGAGTTTCATGCAAGTGCCTTTCTTGCCCATGTTCCAAAGCATGCCCCCCACTAGGACCATCAACTGGCCCCGGGGGGTGGACTCTTCATTGAACACTTAAATGACATGTGTGGGTCGCTATGAAATTAAACCCTCTATATACAAGAAGTTTATAGAGAAAAACAAGCGTATACATGCTAACGGCATGCTAGAAAATGGACTAATATATTTATACTGAGCTTTTCAATGTAATGTAATAAATGCCTCCACTACATATACAAAATATAAATCTTGAATTAAATAAGCATTATCACATACAAAATCCACATTCACTTCCAATAAGAAAGTCAATGAATATTTTTTCATCCATAACATGTAACTCAAAGATTACATCAAGCATACAAAGACAAGAGCATAATAACTTATCCACAATCTAGAGAGCAAAACTCAAGGGAGCCCATGAGCGCTCCATGAGTTGTAAACACCTAGAACCCAACCACAACAAGCATGGACAAGGTAGTCATTGAGGACTATTATCATATGACAATAATGATGAATTGGATGAAACTAGCACATCTAATGTCAAATTTTCCTCAAAACCCTAGAACCCCTTTTGTACATCTACCTTTAGTTCAACATTCTTTGATACCCTTTTTAAATGCACACACTAGAGAAAAATAATACCCCTCCCTTATGTAAACTATGTACGCTAATGTCTCAAACAATTCCCCTTCTTACACTCACTTTAGTTCATAGTGGCATGAAGAGTCCACCCCCTGGGCAACTGGCCCATGATTGTGGGAGAGTTTCCACCTTGGTAGGAGTTCTTCTCTTGTATGTAGTAAGTGAACAGGCAAAACTATAAGTACATTACATCTAGTGAAGATATTGTAAGTAGGACGAAAAAATCCATATTGATAGCAGTAAATTTTGGAAGAGATAACTATCAAGAGGGATTCCTCTTGTTGCCAAGGAGTAGCGATTGGTCCTAGTGTGGGCATAGAAATACATGCAATCACCATGCGCTAATACCATGCCCACACTAGGACCAGTGATTGGCCCACACCAGTGGGAGAGTTTCCATCTTGATGGAGTACTCGTTTCGTATGCTAGTGACACCACAACACATTACATCCAGTGAGGTTACTATGAGTAGGACACTGGTAGCAGTATATTTCGGAAAGACATGAACTTCCCTATGAAGAGGGACCTCTTGCTATCGAGGAACAACGACTACGCTAAATATTTGCATTTAGCCTCATATAGTATTTTTATGTCATTGTGGTAAATTTTCTAGCAACACTTCTTATAAGTTTACAAGAATTGTCATTCCATCTTACTTTTAGTTTATCCAAATGCGAATTCCTGAAACAAAGTTTGGTATAATATATTGTGCATCCTAACAATTTTGTAATGCAATATTGTTACAGATGATTGAAATTTGAATTAAAAATCACTTAGTAAGTGACGATAATTTATGATATTGTAAATCTATAAAGCCAAATTTAAAAAAATAAAGAATGACAAATAATATTAGGTTTACATTTAGTGTTGATAACACTACACGGGTGGCTTAGAATTAGTATTGAGCAAGGCAAGTAGAATTGGTGACAGTAAATAAAATAGTTAGTTACTGTAGCCCTAGTATGGGCATGGTTATAACTTGCATTGCCTACTATCTTAGGCTCCACTAGAGAGGGAGGCTAGTCCTAGTTGACTTCCTTCCATGATGATGATCCCCTATTCCGCCTCTACACTAAGGGCCGCTTTACACTTAGAGGCCAGGCCAATTCCCCTTGAGGCCGATTGCATGAAATTTCAGCCCCTTTTGGGTTGGAGGTCGGCCTCAACTACACATTACCGTACCTTAGGGGCAGCTTCGGCACAAAATAATTCTAAAAATAGATGCCGAAAATTTTGGAATATTATTGCCATTTTTTGCCGAATATAAAATTAATTATTTTTCAAAATTGCCGAAATGTAAGAATTTTTTACTTCTCACTAGAGTTTTACTTAAAGTGGAAGCATATGTGAATTTTGAAGGAGAGAAGGTGCTCATTTTGTAATCAAGCTCACTTACATTAGTCCACAAAGAATATGGGTTAAGAAGTAGCAAGACTCTAGGTGAGGCTTTTCAAATGTGTTGTACACAAATTTTTGGAGTCCAATTGAGCATAGAAGATGAAGTTTTATAGAATTTTGTCCAACTAACAAAAGTTGAGAAATCAATCTTTCTTCCACCTCCAACACGTTTTGTGTCAAAATAAGTCTTTATGCAAAAGATATGGACAAAGCATTGCAGCCGTGTAAAGATCAAAAAATTAAAATGCGTTCATAACAGTTTTTCGGAGCTCATTTGTGCATAGAAGATCAACTTTTTTGGAATTTTGTGGGTCTAAGAAAAGTTTAGAAATCAAGTAATCTTTCACCTCCAACGAATTTTATGTCATTTGAAGACTCTATGCAAAAGTTATGCGTGTTATAAAAATGAAGTCTAACTAGGTGCTTCACCTCAAAGTTTACATATCCCATATGCATTGTTGAACACAACTCCACTCTACTTGCATAAAGCACAGAGCATTCTCAACTCTTCACTCACATCTTACTTGTCATTCAATGCAAGAGAGATGTACAAGATATAAGCTTAAATAGAAAATTAAAAATGAATTTAAGCCGGATTTTTAAAAATTAAAAGAGAAAATTGCCGAAAATGTGAATATACTATTTTAAGGTGCCGAACCTACTTTTTGAACTTTAATTAAATATTCGGCAGCAAGGTGCCGAAGCTGCCCCTAAGGTACGGTACTATAAGATTATAACGGGTGCCAATTTTCCCATATGTAAAGGCTTTAGGGCCAAGAAGCCAAGCTGATTCAATAAATCTAGCAAAGGAGAGGATGAAGTCACAATGAACCATAAGAGTTGTTCAGATTTTCACGTAATCCAACATATCTGGTTTGCTGAAAAAAATCATATTTTATTTTTAAAAAAGTTTTTCTATTCAAATTTGACATTGGCCCCGAGGCCAAGAATTGGCCCTTTATTTTGGGTGCACCCAATTCAACGAACTCGGGCCATGTCATACCATGCATTTTTTAATTAAAAAATTCATACCACCAAATCGGCCCGGCCTCTAGGTGTAAAGGGCTTGGGGCCGATTTTAGCCTTTTGGCCAATCACAAGTGAGGATTTCAAGCCTCTTACACAACGAATTGGCCCGGCCTCTAGGTGTAAAGCGGCCCTAAGTTACACTCTAAACTCCATAGTATCACACCTGTGGCAACCAAAGTGCACGTGATATTACAGAGGTTTGTTGTGTTATGGGTGATAATAGAGAATTAATGCAACATGTGACATTATGGAATAACACAAAGTGCAACATTGTAATATTGAATTTGATGATTCCAAACATGGGACACGGATAATCTCTCAAAGTTGCACACATATGCAAAGCTTATGGTACGATCAGGAAATCCAAGAAGTTGAGAAACACTTTGTACAAGACCTTGGTGCAAGCCCCTAATGTGAGCTAATTAGGAAGATTATGAAGAGGGGGGGTGGGGAGAATGATACAATTATGGATCTACAAAACTTTGGAGAAGATGAAATTTGGTTAGGTTCTCTAGTGGGTGGGCAACCGGATGATCTTGATTTTGGGTTAAGTGAAGATATGGATGTAGGAGGGAGGCATGTGGGCAACCAAGGCATTCAAGGCGGGCTTTATGAAGATGATGGTAAAGAATACGAATTTGATGATTTTTGGATGATAGTAGTTATGTGGTGACTCCTTGTGTGTATGTGTCCACGTAAGTGAAACTTTTTGAGAAGTTTATTATTTATTTATTTATTGAATTCAAGAAAAACACTTTGTAGGATTCAAACTTAGTAGAAAACTACATTTGTTAAAATGGCAAAAGGGAACTTGCTAGCGTTGCTAATTTATGCCATGGTGTGGACCAGAACAAAGTGATGATATTGAAATTTGTGTAAAAATTAGACTTTGAAGACAAGAAACTAAGGGTGTAGTATAGTAGAGGTGCCTATTCCCAATCAATATCCTATCTTCAATCTATAGGGTACCAAAATTTTGAGTTGGGCTAGGACTTAATTTTGATCAAGCTAGGACTGATTTGATGAGCCTATAATTTGGCACCACATCAACCCTTGGGTGAAAAACTCCATTATTTTCTCACACTAACCGACAATTAAGAGGGGCAAACATTATGCTCACTTGAGCTCACCTCAAATTCATCTCAAGAAACATACATGGAAAATAATTATAAATATAAGGGACATCAACCAAATGCAAATAGGAATGCAACTCACCTCATCTGCCATTTCAAATTCTAAAGAGATGGCGTTGCAAAGGTCAACAAATTCTTCCCTATTGATTTGGAGGCAACCAACACATCAAATTCCCAACATGGACAAAACCCCAAACATCTAATGAAGAATTCCATTGTTTGCTAAGAAGATGTTTACAGTAATCAAAAATTGGTGTATGAAAACGAACTTTGAAGTCACCATTGTCATGTAATGCATAGATGATTGTTTCTACATCTTCATAAGCAAATTGATGGAACAATACCAATTCCGTGGTGCTCGATCTCAAATCCAAAACAACTCAACTTCTAAGGATATCTAGAAAGCATAATTACTAGGGCTTCCATTTGAGATTACTAAGTGGTGACCTTCACAATGAGTAACTCACGCGCATGTACATATTCAACTCCTTAAAGAGTTTCCCACATCGGTGGATTGAATTGCCAAGAGACATGCATCACAAGTGAGAGGGAGAAGACTAAGACTCAAGATTAGGGTTTCGGGATTAGAACAAACCCTCACGGACAATCTACGGTATCATAACACACGATCCCTCTTCACATGTCAACCCCCCACTCAGCCTTCCCGAACCAATGTGGCAGACCCATGCACCAACAATCCAACAAGTGGCATAAGAATAAGAACAAGACACTCCACACATCAACACGTGGTGCAATGCAAGGGTGCGGGTTGACTTGTGTGGTGGTTTGCATTAATGACAACAACACAAAAAACATGTGATACAAGGGAGAGAAATGTGACATTAAAGAGTGAGATGTGAACTAAGAACATCCGTTCCCTAGGGCATCGGGACATTTAGAGAGTGAGTGAGTGAGTGACGTTACGGGGGGTTGATATATGTTACAGAGGTTATGGTGTAATACACTCTAAACTCCGTAGTATCACACATGTGGCAACCAAAGTGCACGTGATATTACGGAGTTTTGTAGTGTTAACATGGATGCGTGATACTAGTGAATTAGTGTAGCATGTGACATTATGGAATAGCACAAAGTGCAACATATCAAATGGTGTGGTGTGGTCCACTCCACTTGGCCTTCTTGGGCGATGTGGCATATGCATGCACCAACATTCAACAAGTGCCATAAGAAGAAGAAGAATGAGAATAAGAAGGTGACACTCCGCATATTGACACATGGTGCAATGCAAGGGTGTGGGTTGACTTCTTTGGTGGTTTGCATTAATGACAAAATTCGTGATATTAGGGAGAGAAAGGTGACAATAAGGAGTGGGATTTGAACTACGAACATCCGTTCCATAGGGTTTCGGGATATTAGAGAGTGAGTGACATTATGGGGGTTGATATTACGGAGTTTAGGGTGTGGTAGCTTTTGGGAAGCGTGGAATGGGGCCATAAATGAGATACATACAGGGATGGTGAGTTTCATGCCTTTTGGTTGCAAGGGAATATGTATATATATGCATGTGTAACTTGTGTATGGTGTACCTGATGCATACTTATTTTATACTCTCCCCCTCTCTCCTCTCACAACAGTAGTGCTGCTCCCTTGCTCCCTCTTCTATCAAGCTCGGCGCTCCTCTTCTCATCAGGTGGGAGCCACTTCCCCGGGATTCCAGCCACAGGTGGCGGCTGGTATAATAAATAACCACTCATGTCTCTCTAGCCTCGCTATATTAGCCCCACCCAATCACAAGCCGCCACCACACCCACCCCCCCCCCCTTCCTTTCCCTTTCACCGGCAGTTTTGAGAAGCAGTGGCTGGTTTCTGGTGCTGCCCACCGTCCATTGTCCTAGTTTTAGAGCAGCTGAATTAGGGAGTAGGGGTGGAGTTTAGGGGCCTGTTTAGGGCCACTTCCATACATGAGACTGAGGGCCCGTGACCACTGGACTTCAGTGGTGGACAAGGCGGAGCTGCGCTTGAGGGACCAACGGAGGGAGTAGGTGAATGCAAGATGGATGTAAAGTCTACATGGATTCCTACATGGCATCAATGGATCATGTTTCACGGTCACTTAGGGCCGCTTTGCACACGAGCCAAGAGTTGTGACCATGAAATGGTGAGAGCCCAAAAGGAAGTGTCCAAAGGCCGTCCCCAAGACACCACCAGAATCATGTAGTGTGGTCATGGGCCTTCTAGTGTGGTATGAAGCCATATGTGACCAGGCCCTCAACCAAATGTTATTTCAATGAATCTCTACAAATTCGTACATGGTCTTCCCACATGATAGAATACAGTAAATCAACAATTGTGAGGTTTCGGAGTGCCATGGTCTCCCGGTTCTATGTTAGGGCCACTTCACACATGAGATTGAGAGCCCATGACCAATACACTTCAAGCACTCTCATTGGTGGGAAAGGTGGAGCAGGTCCAAGTTCACTTTACACTACGCTTGAGGGACCAACGGAGTATGTGAATGCAAGATGGATGTGAAGTCTGCATGGATTCCTACATGGCATCCAATGGATCATGTTCCATGGTCACTTGGACTATTTTCAAAAACCATCTCTTGGAGGTAAGCCTAACACAAAACCGGGATACCATGGCACTCCGAACGCTCCCAACCGTTGATTTATTCTATTTTATCATGTGTGAGGACCCGCATGAATAGAAATAGCATTTGGTCGAGGACCCGGTCACATGTGACTTCACACTACACTTGAGGGTCCATGATCACACTACATGGTTTTGGAGGGGTCTTGGGACAACCTTTGACCACTTTCTTCTGGGCTCTCAGAATTTCATGGTCGCGGCTCTTGGCTCGTGTGTGAAGTGGCCCTTAGACCTACCTCCAAGAGGTGGTTTTTGAAAATAGTCCAAGTGACCATGAAACATGATCCATTTCATGTCATGTAGGAATTCATGTAGACTTTACATCCATCTTGCATTTGCTTAGTCTCTTGGTCCCTCAAGCGTTGTGTGGAGCAAACTTGGACCGGATCTGCCTTTTCCACCAATAAGAGTGCTTCAAGTGCAATGGTCTCAGGCCCTTAGTTTTGTGTGTGAAGTGGTTGTTAGACTATTTTCAAAAAACCGTCTCTTGGAGGTAGGCCTAACACAAACCAGGAGACCATGACACTCCGAAATCTCACAACCGTTGATTTATTGTATTTTATCATGTGTGGAGACCCCGTATGAATAGAAATGCATTGAAATAGCATTTGGTTGAGGGCCCGATATCATAGGACTTCACACTATACTTGAGGGGCATGTGACTACAGTGCATGATTTTGGAAGGGCCTTGGGACGACCTTTGGACGTTTCCTTTGGGCTCTCACAATTTCATGGTCGCAACTCTTGGCTCATGTGTGAAGTGGCCCTTACATCACATGCATTAAGGGCCACTCAAGTCACACACTAGCCAAGGGTCATGACCATGTGATTGCAAGGGCCCTCGACTCTCATCCAAAGTTTTAGGTTGTACCAATTGTCTAGAGTCCTTGACTTTGACATGGTCTGCTAGAATTTGCGTCATGCCTAATTCTTGGAGGCGAGCCTAACAGAAATCCCCTGCAAACAATTTTTTGCTATGTGGGAATCCATGTAGACTTTTCATCCTTGATAAAATGTCGTCCCATATAAATTGATACGACACTATGTTTTGTATTTAGTGTCATAGGGTATTTTATATCACCGTGGCCCTTAGGCCTTCACCTTCTAGTGTGGAGTGAAGTTAGACAGTCTCGGCCTCTTGACCAATGAGAGATCTTAGAATGCAAGGTCACAAGCCTTTAGTCTCATGTGTGAAGGTTCCTTAGTCATGACCATGGTACCCTGTTTTGTGGATGAGAGCACATAGAAGTCCATGGACTGTAGCCCCCCAAAAAATTGGAGGTCTCAAGCCCTTATTGGTGTAAACTCAAATTCCCGATGTATATTCCACCATGCATACCTTCAAGAGTTGTCTCGAAAAATTCCCCTACAATCCCAACATGCATTATCCATACTTGCCATGAGGGATTCCATGTGGATTTTTCATCCATTGAAAATGTTATGGGTTATAATCCAAAAATGCCCTCAAGTGGGGGACCCAGTGCACTCACAATCAATGAGAATTCAAGATTTCTCAAGAACCATGTCCTAATGATGTTCATGTGAACATGCCCTTAGGGCAAGTTTATATTAGGGGGTTGGGTCCAAGAAACTTGGTGGGGTCCAAAACACCCCCTAAGTAGTTCTCAGAGTGTTATTATCACCAATCATCTAAGGTCAGCCACACCAAAGGGCATGGTGCCAAAGTTTATAAGGCACCATGATTAAGGTTTTAGAGCAATTTAATTAGGGAGTAGGGTTAGAGTTAGGGTGGGTTTACATGAAAGTCCGAGTGCAAGAAACTTGGGGTTCAAAACACCCCTTCAATGGTCCTTAAGAGTGTTCCCACCAATTGGATGGATTTGGCCACGCCAAGGTGCCTACAATTACATGGGCTTGGGATAGAACTACACTAAATATGATATTTAGTGTCATATGAAATTGAATGTCACCATGGTAACTTTTTGGATGACACTTCTTATGAATAAGTGAACAAATACTGTCATGGATGATGGATGAGTCCATCCATTGGCCAAACCCCACCTTCTCTTGTCAACAACTTGTGATGAAATATTGTCATGGATGATTGAAATTTGGATGAAAATCACTTGGTAAGTGACAGTATTGCAACACTGTAAATCTATAATCCCCCAAAAAATCTACAAGGAATGACAAATAATGTTGGCTTGACATTTAGTGTTGGTGACACTATACTGAGGTTACAATTAGTATTGGGCAAGACAATCATAGTTGGTGACACTAAATATCATATTTAGTGTAGTCCTGGCCTTGAAAATTTTGCCCCGCCCATTTTGAGTATAACTTCCCACAAACACTGCCAACTGGGCTCCCGCACTTGCTCCCAAGATTATTTAAAAGGTTTGTTTGCAAGATTGGAGCTAGGCCGGCCCATCCAACTAAGGGTTAGTTTACACCATGGATCATGAAGTCGGACCATGGAAGATGGCCTTTTTCCATGGTCCGACTTGATGGTCTAACTTCCATGGTCCAATTACTTGAAAAATCAATTTACAAATCCTTTGGGCTCCTCAGTAGGTGTAAACCGAGTGTGGACCAAGAGGAATGACCATGCACCAAAAAGTGAATGTGTTGATTTTTTAAATATATGTCCAAAAAAGGAAATTTTGAAAGAAAAAAAATCATGTTTGACCATTCTCTTGTCTTCGTCTTCTCTTCCCCCAAAAAAATTTCATTAAAATTTTATTATGATAAGATTTATCTACTATGGGCCCTTGCCTTTTTCTACTAGAGCACCTCTTTGCCTCTCCCACCGCAAAATCCGTTGGACCATATGAGTGGATAATGTAGGCCTTAAAATATGTCTTTTGGGGTCCTCAAACTCCATGGTCACTTTGACATTTTTCCTTGGTGTAAACCGAAGTGGTCCCGGGACGAGTTTAACAACCAATCATAGACTTTACATGGCCTTGGGACGACTTCATGGTCCATGGTCTAAACAACCCCTAACTGGAAGATTTAAAAAAAAAAATAAATAAAATAAACTCTTTTTGTGTTCTTTATGCTTGCACTGGAATAGTGCCCGGGAAGTTTTTGGGCATAGTCGGTCAAGATCCGAGTGATTCTAAATACAGCCGGTTACATGTTGACATCTTCCGGTTTTGCTTTATTCATTTGAGGTATATTCTTGTATAGATTCCTTTAATATGATTGGTAATTCTCCTTAAGTCTCGAACTTCAACCGGTTAGTTCTCAAACTCAACCAGTTCATCTGTAACTAACCGCCGGTTCTCCCCAGACAGTGCACTGGAAGCATGTTCTTTGGAGTGACATGCCCATGGGGCCCATTTACCTTGTCAAATGTCAGCTCAAGGTTGGACCCAAGTTTAGAAGTTGGGTTTTCAAATTGGGATGATTTGGCTCAATCAGGACCGCCAAGAGGAATGCTAAATTTCGTAGTGTCTTTTGAATTAGGACCCTTGTGTAGACCCGTCCCTTAACCTTAGGATTTAAATAGGGTCTAGGAGCAAGGACACTCCAAAATCAAGCGACCCTATTGGTTGAGAGCATAATTTAGGACCCAAAGAACTTTACACTAGGGTATGAATACAAGGTATAAAAAGAATGAAGTGGCACTAATGTGGCATCGCTTTTCCACCAATTCTTGTTGTTTCACGCATGAAAATACTCCTCATGGTTGGAGAATCCAATCTTCAAGCTTGGGTTTAATCTTGGGTATGAAAGTAAGGTTCATTAAGGGGTGTTTTTGGACCTCAAGTTTTTGCATCCGGACCTTAATGTAAACCCACCTTTATTGTGCTCTTGTACTTCGTTAACCCACTCCTTATGGCATGTCCTTATGTTTCTTCTTCTTAAAATATGATAATCTTCATCAAGGATAATGTACAAGATGACAGGGGAAGACCCTAGGAACGATGAAGGCAAGAAGGAAAGGAGAGAGAGGAGAGACTTACAAACGAGAAGAAGGGGATGGGAGGGAGGGTAGATACATATTATTTTCTAATATTACATTGGATGTGCATAACATTATTCAGTTGCATGGTTGTGTTCTAGTCTATATTTAGCATCTGGCATGGGCCTCCATTATCTAACCTTCGTGGGAAGAAACTCAAAAATAGGAAGAAATTGATACCATATGAATAATGAATAGTGTCGGTATGAATAGTATGAATGTTGTGAATAATGATGGTATTTTTTAGTCATAGTGCTACCGTGAATAGTATTTTCAGTGAATAATATTGGAATGAACAATGTTTCATATGAACAGTGTCGTGGCAAACAATGATTCATGTGAATAGTGTTGGGAGTATGACTCCACCCAAATTTCCAAATGTCAGCCTAAACGTATGAATAGTAAATGAATATTCTTGCTTTGTTCGAGGACCCCACATAATTTTATTGACATATTCTAGGGCCATGGAACTGACCCACATGGCTGAATAATGTCATGTACACCAACATGTGTAATTACGTTGCCCCATGCTAATATATCAACATTCCACACCCTTTTGAATAATTATTACCACAATCAAGAATGCGGTTACATCTTTTTTTTAATCCTGGTTGGTATATGAATAAACAAAGTTATAAGTTTTGTAATAAAATTCTAACCCAAAGTAATTTTGCATGGGTAAAGAGGCAACATATCAATGTACCCATCTTTCCAATGATGTGATACATCTATATAAGAAAATGACCTCCTGCAATTAAGATGTACATCACTCAAATGAAGGAAATGAAGAGTTCGTCTTAACAACTCCTTCAAGAGATCTCCAAATAGCTACGAAAATTCTCAAGGATGAGTGTGCAATGATCGAGTGAAGGCCTACCCAAAAGGAGGTTGAGAAACCTCATGAGAATTTGACGATGTCGTCTCCTAGATTTTGGCATGTCATACCCTAGTCATGGTATAGGCTTGCATTACCCAACACCATTGGTGTCAACCATTCACAAACCTAAGAAGATGCATAGTATGCCCGAAAACCAACACTATGTACCACACTTGCACATTCGGAAGCTTCAGTTAAATGATATTGTCATGGTGCATAACTAATGTTGGTTTTAGGCTAATACCATGTCCCACATTAGGGTTAGTCGTTGGTCTTGGACAATAGGAGGAGTCCCTCTTGATAGGAAAAGTGCATCTCTTTCTGAGATTTGCTACTATCAGTAAGGATTTTCGTCATACTCATGGTAAACCTCATTGGATGCAATGTACCGCAGTTTTGCAAGTGCATACAAAACAAGAGCTACCATCAAAATGAAAACTCTTCCACTGGTGTGAGCTAGTCGTTAGTCCTAGTGTGGGCAAGGTACATGTATCGATTTTGGAGCACCTACAAACATGCGTGAAATCATGCTCATTTAGGGCATCCCCACTTCAATTTGAAGCTACGAATATGAGTCGTCACAAGCAATTAAGGTTCGGGACAAATTAAACCCTCGACTGAGCCCCAATTCGCACTTGCAAAATATAGCATGCTCTCGGCCCCACTCTCGGCAGGCACTTTCTGAAGGTGTGGCCACACCTTATCTAATTGATGGCTAGTACCAGGTTCTATAACCAATTTAAGAAATACAGCCATCAAATTAAGGGCCAGGCAGTACCTGGTGAGAAGATAATCTATAGGATTTTCAGCATATTCTAAGTTAGTGAATCTAATGTGCAGGCACCTAGAGCCTAGTTTTCATTAGGCCTTCTAATTAAGCAGGCAAGCACATCGATACTTTATGTCATCAGTAAACTTTTGATTTGAGCCAGCAGTGTGTTACAGTACGTAGTAGTGCGCAAGGGGCTATAATTCTGGGCCTTTTGCTCGTGCAGGCAACCCTTCTTTTTGCTACAATACAGGCAGAATTCGCACTTGCTACTGTTTAAGACAAAAAAAGAGCTTCTGGTTAAGTTTGATCTGATTCTTTGCATTGCGTATTATCGAAATCATAAAGCAGGGACCATTCGCATGTACGTCTACTGCTGCAGGCTGCAGCCCGGTTTTGAACATCTGAAGGTGTGTAGTTCGGTTCGTTTTCTATGTTCACCAACTTCTACGGAGTAGAGTTACGCGACGGAACTTGTGTTGCATTAGCAAATTGTCTACGATGAACCATCAGCAAAAATCGAATTACGAATCAGACATTCCCTTATTTAGTTATAGTTATTGTCGGAAGTGCACGTGTTGTTGATTTTTTTAACTGAATATTTCAATAGGTTCTCCCAATTGTGTTCATCATTGAGTGTGGAGTAGTTAATAAGATTTGAAGTAGTCCAATCTCTTTCAAACACGTGCATTTGTGGTGTTTGTTCTTTGATCCTCACCTAACCACACACAATCATATATTACTTGTAGACATGTTGCAGATTCACATACAAGCTCGTGGCTATGATCAAGATAAAGTATCCTTTGTTCACGGTAGCCCCAGGCTAGCGGCGGTCTCTCTCTCTCTCTCTCTCTCTCTCTCTCTATACTTAGTTCTTGACATGCCATTTAAAGACTGTATCGCTTTGAATAAAGACCCTATATAAGGTTCCACCTTAGGGGTCCAACAAAGGGAGGATAAAATAAAGGCTCAGCCGTGGATCCAGAACTTGCATCTACGGTCATAAAAGTTTACCTAATCTTATATTAAGAGGAAGCCAACCTCAGTACTTCCTTTCCAAGTGTAAACCGCTTTAGCAGTTTACACTAAGTAACTTCTGGGATTAGGGTAAACGTGACATGAGCTTGTAGGAAGTGGAAGTGACTGACTTCAAGCTTTGAACGTCAAAGGAAGCAAATGGCCAAAGAACAGGTAAAATACTCATTGAAAGTATTGAGTATTGTGTATGATGGGGATACTAAATGTATGATTATGCCGTATAAGTTTGTGTGACATAGATAACAATTGGGTTCTGCTGTAATTCACCTCGTGTACGTTACTAACCCTCTCCGTGGATTTGGTTGGTGGCATGGGCACAGGTGAGGCAGACCCTTCACAAATATAACGGCTACATTAGGTTTTGTATACCATCTGATTGCAAAATAGTGTGTGTGTAGATGAAGGTTACAAAAACATATGCAATGACCTGTTTTATTCTACATTGCAAGTCATTGAGCATATGATGAGGGTTACCACTTTACATTTGAATTACTGGAGCTAAGTTGTAAGGAGACTCTGATAGGGTTTACATTGGAAAACCTTAGTAGTATGGAATACTCCAAGGTTTTACTAGTAACAAAAATCTTTGTAAGATGCTCCAAAGTGTTATGTTTTGACATTTGCATTGCAATGGGATGGGGGAATGATCCCACCCACCCTCCCGGTGTTTGATAGATACATAGATACATGGAAGAATGGTATGGCCTCTTGCTAAGAGGATGTTATTTGAAAAGAACTATGCTTGAAAGTAAGCTTAGCTTCTCTCAAGAAATGCCCAACTCTCTATTGATTACCCATTAGCAGTGTGGAAGCTGCTACCATTCATTCTTGTATATATCTATGCTACCTATGAACACTAACAATGCACATGAAAACGATGTGAGACAGTCGGATCCAAAAACACAAACATGGTGTGAAGATATGGTTTCTCTCGGATACACGCATCCACTACCTGCCCCTATACCGGCGGTACAAACCACCATGGCAGCAATCGATGTACCGGAGTTTCATACGTTCATTCAAGAATCTGATATTGCTGTTATCAACGAAGCAGACGATGAAGGTCTGCACGGCCCACTGCTCCTGGACTCACTGGATCTTGCAGCCTGGACGTCCTTATTTGTCACAGCAACCTCGGACAAACAGAAAACTGTAACCAGACTACGAACTGCTCAGTCCCGACTACCGGAGCTGTTAGCCGACGACGAGAGGGATGCTGTCAGGTCTGCACAGCTTGCGCAGAGAGTCGAGGCGGCACTCAAACTGGCTAATGAAGACGAGTTGAGCAGTGAGTCTGCTCAAACACTGTCTAGCCATACGGAGAACAGGGGCAGCAGTACACACCCTCTACTGGCCAAACTCCGGATATCTGATGCCGACAAGAACGCGCTGGAGGAATATTGTGATGGCATACTCTCTACCCAAATTGAAAAGCAAAAAAATACAATGATCACAAGTAAGGGCCCAGTGGTACCGATCAAGCCACCTAGAAGTGTGGAGCTTCTTGTGGTTGATTACCAACACAGAATGTGGGCCATAGGTAACACAAACCTCTTAGCTCCTATTTCTATCCCTATGTGGCAAGCTTGGACAGGATTCACAGATCAAGAGGTGGATTGTTGCAAAAAACAAGCATTGAATAACATTGGAGTGTTAAGGGCTCCAATGGATCTCACACATGCTTTTCCACTTACCATGTTTGATCATGCTAAGTGCACTACTCTAGAAGTCAAACTTCATACAAAACAAGATCTACCTACTGGACACAATCGCAAGGAGTCGCACTTATCCGAGATGTGGAATGTGCAAAGACCCTATATGCGATGTCTTTGTAATCCTAGAGCCACTAATGGATGCAAGGGTTCCATTATCTGGTTCGATCATGCGGTTTGGACAATGGTCAACAAGTTAGAAATCTTCTTTCCTAACTACCCCACCGCTATTGCTAGATTTGCTGCTTTCATGATATGGATGAGAGAATCAGCAAAGGTGGCGGTTAAAGCAGCAATTGTTTTCCACACCACAAGAGAGCACATGATCAATGCCGCCATACAACTCTCTGAAAATCCCAATCAGAGACTACTTATGGATATCACAGACACTCCATTAGCAAGCAAGATTGAGAGACTGCTTAAGGGACCTAAGTTCTCTCTTGCACATCCTGGATCTCCTAGCCAAGCACCCTCTCCTTTCAAGCGACAGAAATTCAACTTGAATTCGTCACCATCGGAGAGAGCTCTTGTAGGTGGTCGAGGTAGAGGCAGTGCAGATGGCCGCAGTGGTTCTGTCCGTGGCGGCCGAGCATACCGAGGACGGGGCGGAGGACGCAGTGGCCGAAACCCTAACAGAGCCACGCAGTCTCCTGGTCGACTGTCTTCACTCTGGGGAAGCCCAGTTGCTACCCCGGATACAGGACTAAGCCTCACCGAAAACTCGCCAGCTGGAGCCATTACTCCCAGCCTGGAATCGCAGGGCAGTTACAGACCCAGCTCATCCCCGCTAAAAGCAAGGGTTTTACTGTGGGATGACGAAGTCTAAATCAGATTACTCTATGTGCTTTTTGCTGTTATTCACTGATTAGGTAGTTTTGTTTATGTTTTACTACATACCTAATAGAGTGAATAGATAAGGCAATCAGTGTTGCTAAGACATACTGTTTTGCTTTTTCTTAACAGATGACCAAAGACAACTCACATGTAACACTCTTGGTAGGAAAGTCATCAATAGAAGAAAAAACTCAGAATTTACCGGTATCGTACATGTTTTTTACTGCAGCAGAGCATTGGAATGGATACATATGAAAAAATTCTTTTCAGAAATTTTCATACTCCTATCCATACCACAATATGTACCAGCTCTTTTCAATATCATGTTTGCATGGTGCTATCACCCCAACATGTCTATGTTATGTTATAAACCATGCATGGTTTTCAAAGATTTTGAAATTACTGAGCTCATGGGAAAAGAGGTTAACTGCATTTGTCATTCCTCTAACATATTGAAGAAATTCATTGATTTGGATGCAACTGATAATGAGCAAGAAAGTGAAAGAGGTAAAGGTCATGTGAGGACAATGGACATCTCCATTATCCAACATAAAGGCTTGAGACATGCCCTAAAGATGGGTTTGAATCACATACCTCTTAGACCCACTTTAATTTTTGAAGTTATCCAAGTTGTATATGACACTTTTTTACAAGTTTGCCAGGTTCTTAACATTACTCATATGGTGAATATGGAACACGCTTGCAAGGAGGTTAGGGAGCGATGCCGGGCCATACTACTTGATGCGTTCAAGCAAAACAAATATGGATTCAGGTACTCACAACCCTATCTTTTCTCAAAAAATGTAGTCAATGATGAGTTGAGTTGGATCCTCAAAAATATCTACATTTCTGGTCTAGATAAGGCCACAAACAATGCTTGCTTCATATGTGTTAATCACATACGAATGCAAGCCTTGAATAGACTTAACAGTCCGGATTTCATACCATGCATGAGGCAAGGCAAATGGTTGTCAATTGAAGAAGTTACCAATACTCTTCTTATGACAATGCAAAAAATTATAGTGGAATTACCCGTCCATGGTAAGGAACTACCTTACATAATGGCCATATATAAATTTCACAAACGAAAATATAGATGGATAACCAATGCGTTTGGCTCCATCTTTGTCAACATTGCCACTCTAATCACCATTGCAACTATGGCCCTCCTAGAAGATGTTAAGGAATGGGCTAAATTAACTACAACTGGATATAAAAACTTCTTACAGGTCGATACATCCATTTACTGGATCATCGATTCTATAAATGACTTTTGCATCAATCTACCGAACAATATCCATAACCTCTATGTTGCGGATATTACAAGGTGCTTTGAGACTATTCCGATAAATGGGCAAGACACTCTCTTTGAAGCTATGGAATTCATAACTTCACTCGGAGTTAAAAATTTCAAAAGAAAGCATCCTAGAAGTGAACCAAGCTTTTGGTTCAAATCTAGCACATTAGGGGTTACTTCAAAAGTTGTATGGGCTTCCACATGCCCCAACTATGGTAACTGGACCTACATGTCAGTAACAAAGTTTTTGGAGTTACAAAAGTGGCTTATTGCTAATTGTCACATACGATTAGGTAACCAAGTTTGGAAACAAGCTTTGGGCATTCCCATGGGTTTCTCTTGTTCACCGTTATGGTGCAATCTCTACCTATTGTCATACGAAATTAAATTTATTCAGAGACTTGCTAAACTTGGACGTGTGGACATCATGGCTAAGTTTGCTCACGCCTTTAGATACATTGATGACCTTTGTTGGATCAATGTTGGAGAAGCGCAAATTTTTCTCGATCCTAAACAACCGAGAATCGGGTCTAACCCGTTTTGGATATATCCATTACATATCTTAGAAATTAAGACGGAAGTGTCTAATTTCTCATCGACAAATCCTAATCATGGTGTGAAAGCACACTTTATGAATGTATTGGTAAATGTTTCCAGTGAAAATCTTGGAACATTCACCCTCCAAAAATTTGATAAACGGCGTGACCTCCCGTTTACATACACGCAGTATATCAAGTTCAACTCATGTAGACCGGTAAAACAAGCCTATAATGTTGTTATATCACAGACTATTCCCATATTATATCTGTCTAGTGATATTCAACTTGCCATGATGGAGATCCAAAATCTGGTAAATACTCTGGCTAGCAATGGATTCAGAACACAGAAATTGATACAGTTGGTAACTTCGACACTATCTTCCACAACTTTTCCAGCTATCAAATTCAAGGTAACTGACCTAATCAGACTACTTCAAGGTAATCACTTCTATCTTTACTACCACTGTTTCTGTTGTTCTGAGAGAGTTATAACAGGTCTAAGGTTATACTTAGAAGTTACTGTTAACTAAGAGCAGGGCAGAGAGAACTATATAGAGGACTGGCATGCATACCGAGAGTGGATGCATGCGTTGTCTTTTATTTATTAATAAACACATGCATCCTATCTCTGAAAAATATATGACATACCAGGGGTTATAAATGGTGGTGGGTCTCTCTCTCTCTCTCTCTCTCTCTCTATACTTAGTTCTTGACATGCCATTTAAAGACTGTATCGCTTTGAATAAAGACCCTATATAAGGTTCCACCTTAGGGGTCCAACAAAGGGAGGATAAAATAAAGGCTCAGCCGTGGATCCAGAACTTGCATCTACGGTCATAAAAGTTTACCTAATCTTATATTAAGAGGAAGCCAACCTCAGTACTTCCTTTCCAAGTGTAAACCGCTTTAGCAGTTTACACTAAGTAACTTCTGGGATTAGGGTAAACGTGACATGAGCTTGTAGGAAGTGGAAGTGACTGACTTCAAGCTTTGAACGTCAAAGGAAGCAAATGGCCAAAGAACAGGTAAAATACTCATTGAAAGTATTGAGTATTGTGTATGATGGGGATACTAAATGTATGATTATGCCG
Source organism: Polytrichum formosum (assembly GCA_964035585.1). Classification (NCBI taxonomy): domain Eukaryota; kingdom Viridiplantae; phylum Streptophyta; class Polytrichopsida; order Polytrichales; family Polytrichaceae; genus Polytrichum; species Polytrichum formosum. The sequence continues at coordinate 34,508,891 of OZ037938.1, forward strand.
TATAAGTTTGTGTGACATAGATAACAATTGGGTTCTGCTGTAATTCACCTCGTGTACGTTACTAACCCTCTCCGTGGATTTGGTTGGTGGCATGGGCACAGGTGAGGCAGACCCTTCACAAATATAACGGCTACATTAGGTTTTGTATACCATCTGATTGCAAAATAGTGTGTGTGTAGATGAAGGTTACAAAAACATATGCAATGACCTGTTTTATTCTACATTGCAAGTCATTGAGCATATGATGAGGGTTACCACTTTACATTTGAATTACTGGAGCTAAGTTGTAAGGAGACTCTGATAGGGTTTACATTGGAAAACCTTAGTAGTATGGAATACTCCAAGGTTTTACTAGTAACAAAAATCTTTGTAAGATGCTCCAAAGTGTTATGTTTTGACATTTGCATTGCAATGGGATGGGGGAATGATCCCACCCACCCTCCCGGTGTTTGATAGATACATAGATACATGGAAGAATGGTATGGCCTCTTGCTAAGAGGATGTTATTTGAAAAGAACTATGCTTGAAAGTAAGCTTAGCTTCTCTCAAGAAATGCCCAACTCTCTCTCTCTCCTAGAATATATGAAAAATAATGTGACACTTGATAATTGGGCTATATATTATCTCTTTCTCTCTCTTACTTATTATTTAATTTACTTTTTATTTCTCTCTTGATCACAAATATAGTGTCCATTTTACAATCAATACACTATATTTTGATTTAGTGTGGGCCACACAATTTATCATCGACCCATGACAATAAACATTAGACTAATTATCAGGTGGCACACCATCTTTCTAATAACAAAGTTTCTTACTAATGTTTATTATCATTGGCCATATTATTTACCCTTGATGTAGATTAATGTAAGTCAATTCCAATGTTGGCCTAGCATATATGTGAATGCATGGTATCAATACATGGGTTGTGTTATGGTGCATTGGCACTCTCCGCAACTTCCAGCACTGTCTGCCTTTCCACAACTTCCAACATTGTCTGCCTCTCTGCAGCTTCTATCATTATGGTCTGTGTTTGACAATCACATGTGTTGATCTATTCGATCTTCAACTATGGTGCTGCATTTTAACTTCAACTGCAGCTCATAGTAGCCTTTCTTTGTGTGTCTGATTTATATAATTGTTTCTCTTGCAATGGCTCCTTTGATAAGAACTCTCATTCGGTCTCAAGGTCAAGAGCGCAACGTTCTTCTCTAAATTATTTTGACGCATCCATTACAATTGCAACGGGTGGCATGGATAATGACATTGTTCTTCTTGTGAAATTGAGGAAATTCATCGAGGAGGAATGCATGGTGGGCTTTGTTCCGTGGAGCATGGTGGAGCGTTGACACACAAACATTTCCAAATGGTTTTCAAGGGGAATTTTAGTAGTCTACTAGTGTTAAACAAAAAGAAAAGAAAAGAAAAAGATTTGTGTGGGGTGGGATGAGAATCCTCCCACCGCTCATGTTGGTTCATGCAAGAGGTTGAGGGATGAGAGCTTGCTTGCCTTCAAGGGTATGGTTGGGTGTTGTATGAAAGATAACAGGGAGGAGCATTTTGAATTTGTGCGCTACAATGTATCCGCCGATGACATGAATGAAGGCAAGATGGAGTACGCAAAGTTTGGGAAGGTGGGCTTGAATAATAATCATGTAAGTCTTTCTCAAAGCAATATATTGCAAAGGGCTCATCAAGGGCCGTGTTTTCATATGAAGAAGTAGTTGGGTGTTACTCTTGCCATGACGCTCTTTCACACGTGAAAGGGTTGCCAATTCTACCCCAATCCAACGTGAGTTATTCCATTGAGGTCCGGTGGTATGGATGTTAGGTGGGTGGCTTCCATATGGAAGATCATGATGAGTATGCATGGTATTGTGATGGAAGACATTTCCAACATCTTCTTTCACACCATGTTTGGGGTCTCAAACATGAGGTATTTTAAATCCCAAGAACTAGTGTTCCAACATGGAGATGAGGAGCGAGCAATTAACGAAATCTCCATGATGATGTTGCTATTGGCTTGAATTTTGAGAATGGCAAGCATTTGGCAAAGGTGGTTGCATGAAGATCTCGTCAACAATGTCGCGGAAGGTGCAACTACTAGTTCTTTGTCTATTGGATTGAGGTCTCCCATGCATCGACATCGTAGAGGGCGCTGGTCTCTTGGTTCCGGCTCCATGGCCGGTACCTCCCGTAGTCAGGCGGCCACGCTGTTGTCTTCATGCTCTGCTAGCCAGGCTTCCACGCTGACATGCTCCATTGACGGTGGGGTGAGCTCAGTGCAGGTAGACACAAGAGTACTCTTGCACATACCCGTGGGGGGTATTTGGGATTACACCTCATAAGAGGCCTTTTAGAGGCCTATGTTGTACCTTTTTTGTAAATAACTAGAGGTTTGCTTGCTATGGGCGTGATGACGTGTCTTCTTTTTGGAATTGCTTTCTCGGGGTGCCTTGCGCCCCTCCTCTTTAATTATGAACATCAACAATGGTATCAAAGAACTTACCCATGGGTGCAATTTTTTAATACCGGTCAAATATTGATATATTCGATGAGTATGTCAAGGTGAGAGAATCTTTGTATGTTGATGTTCTTCTTTGGGTCAATACTATTCTAGCCCATATTGACACTATGGTGTATTTGCCCATGTACGAGGCTTGCCTCAAAATGCACATCATTTTCCCAACGATCCCACTTTCCTACACACATGATTAGCAAAAGCAGATCCTATAATGTTGAGTACTTGTAACACAAATATCTTCATAATTGTCGAAGTAGGTATTCTCTTTCTTTCTAAATGGTCATAGTATACTAGGCTCCCCTTGATGGTGTTGACTAATGATTCTACGACCTAGAACACTTAACAAAACTTGAGCACGTAGTCCGATGTCTTTCAAACGCGGATTATTTTGGTAACCGTTCTTGGGTTCACTTTCACCCACACAGCACACAACACTAAAATACAGGTGTCCGTATAAAGACAAGTGACTGGATAAGGTTCCTTATATTAACTTAACACTAGTCTGACTTTGTGATTAATGCAGCCACTAACCTAACCTCCCATTCAAACTGCCAGTAACTCAATCCCCCAATCACTTGGTTGACATTTTTGTTTGAGGAGGCCAGACCAGTGCCCGGGAAGTTTTTGGGCATAGTCAGTCAAGATCCGAGTGATTCTAAATCCAGCCGGTTACATGTTGACATCTTCCGGTTTTGCTTTATTCATTTGAGGTATATTCTTGATAGATTCCTCTAAAATGATCGGTAATCCTCCTGAAGTCTTGAACTTCAACTGGTTCATTTGTAACTAATTGTCAGTTCTCCCCAGACGATTTGGGCGAACCAACCCATACACTTGTTCCTTGTTGGATGCCTAAACCCTTGCCTCCAAGGAACCAGTGTACGGGTTGTTTCGCCCCAACCCTCCCCGGACAGTGGTCCGGGGTGATTTTGGGCACCGTCGATTGAGATCCAAGTGCCTCCAAGTCCAATTGGTTACATGTTGATATCTTTTGGTTTTCTTTCTCAATAAAGGTACAATATATTGTATATATTTCTCTAGAATGACCAACAATTTGTGTAGAATCATGAACTTGAACCTCTGGGAAGGGGGGGGTGGACTCTTCATACCACGGACAAACTACACCGTTTATGGTATTTAGTGTCACATGCATAATTGTGTGACTTACCCTATTTTGAGGCGTATGCTAGGTTATACTGATGGCTAACAACTTTACTTTGAAGTGTCATCTTGTGCCACTTGTTGTTCAAGTGCGCTTACTAATATCTTGGCAGGAGTATGTTCAATAGTGTCATGAGGTGCATGCTTATGTTACACAATGGTCTACAAGTTGACTAAAGTGTACACAAATGAAGCTTGCCATTAGTATGCTTAAGAATATCTTCCTCTTGCATACTAAAATGTAAACACATGACACTGGCCATTAGTACGCTCAAAAATATCTTCCCCTTACATACTAAAACGCAAGACTATCATCTAAAGAATCCCAATGTGTTACCCTAAATGTCATAGTGTAGATGTTTTTTCACTTAAATAAATTACTTGTGTTGACAAATGGAATCGTATTGGCAATTAGCGGGCGTGACACTTTGAGACCTCTAGGCATCTAGTTTAGGCCCTTCATAAAGAGTGCACGTGACACTAAATGCCAAAATTAGTGTAGCATGAGTGCAAGAAGCAATATTAATTGAGGCATTAGCATACATAGTGTACATAAGGGAGAGGTAATGTTTTCTATAGTGTATACATTCAAAAAGGCTATCAAGAATTATGATGCAAAGGTAGATATACAAAAGGGGGCCCTAAGGTTTAAAGAAAGAAAACTGACAATAGAAGTTTCATTCAGTTCGAGTTTTCATCCACTGCTGTCATATGGTAACAATCCTCAATGACTACCTTGTCCATTCTTCTTGAGATTTGCAATTGAATTCTATGTTTTTACAAACGGGAGGCTTTTGGAGCGTTCATAGGCTCCCTTGAGTTTTGCTCTTGTTTGCGGCTAAGTTATTATGCTCTTGTCTTTGTTTCTTTGATGTTGAGATGCTATGGATGAAAAAATTATTCAAATTCTTTCTCGTGGAAAAGTGAAAGTGGATTTTATATGTAAGAATGGTCTATTGAGTTCACGATTGATATTTTTTTTGTGTAGTGGCGGCATTTATCACATTAAAATGAACAACTTAGTATAAATACATGAGTCCATTTTCTAGCCTATTCTTAGTATGTGTACATTGTTTGTCTCTATAAACATCTTGTACACAAGGGGATTAATTTCATAGTGACCCATGCATGTCATTTAGGTTTCCAATGAAGAGCCCGCCCCCTGCGCTTGAACCATCTTTCCAGTTGAAGCACTTAATCACTAACATCTTTGAAAACCCATGGCAATTTTGGTGTTAATTTATTTATATTGGGATTTTTAAAGAGTTTTATGAAAAAAGCCTAAGAATTTGATAGAATAGTTCAATATTGAATTGAAAATTTGAAAATGATTTTAATCGTTCAACGAAGATTTGTAGAAACCATATTGGATTACATGTATGGATCAAATAAAATAGCGCAGCTTGTTTTTGAAAAAGAATTGTATTAGGCACAACACCAAGTACAACGTGGAAGGAAATGCATATAGATAATGATAAGTTGAATAATCGTACCTCAAAATCTAATGAACTTGAATGGGACTAACCTCTTTATGGATGTGATAGCCTTGCAATAATTTGCGATATTTGTCAAGCACGCAAAGGGTATGAAGTGCACAAAGTGTCCGTTACATGTGTTGAAGGTGGAGCATTAGATTGCTCGTAGTCATAGAAATGTAATACTAGAGAGAATAAGGTTGTAATAAGCCTACAAGGCTGGTCCGTAGTGGGAGAGAGTTATCCCATATTGTTTATGAGAACGAAGTTGAAAATGAGCAATAAAGGATAAGGCAAGGGGTGAGGATGACTATCTCACTCCAAGCATTGTTCATACGCCTTTGTGTATGTGTAATATGCTTGTGCATTCTTATCTCTAGTCCTATTGAGTTCCAATAACATGTGCTTCTATATAAGTCCTTCTCAAGGATCTAAGTGTTGCAGCGACCAACCACTTGATGGACCACCTTCATTCCCAAACATCTTAGTTATTGTGATGACTAACCTACTTGGACATCAAATTTCCCACTCATCACGGGCAAATATCTACAATGTTGGTTCAAGTTCACCTCAAAGTGGGGCTTTCTCCCCATGATTCATACAGTTCAACACAAAGTGGGGCTTTCTCCCCATGATTCATACAGTTCAACAAATTGACGATTGTCAATAATGGATAAGAGTTTTCCCCACACGTAATGCTCCATTCCAAAAAACCCATCTCACATTAGGACATATGATTTGTGACAACCGTATAAGTTAAAAACACATATTTAACTAAAACTAGACGTATGAATTAAAATTAGACTAAATTAGAACGTGATTACTATAATCACGGGCTTAAAATAGTAAATTAATATAATTAATTATGGTAGACAATGTAGGTAGAGAATAAAATTAGCGATAATAATGTAAGAAAAGAAGGAAAACCAAACATAACATGGGGAGATCTCCCGATCCTAAACACCAATCTGTAAATTATGGAGGCAAAGTAAAGAAGCATCGGGAGACCTCCCCGTATTGTCATGTAACACAATTGGGGAGTACACACACCAAAGAATGTGATAAAAGATAATTGAGGACACATGTTGGGAACATGTAGAAAAGAATAGTATCCCACACTAATAGGAGAAAACACAGAACATAAGAAAACTAAAAATACAGTTTGCAACAAAGTCTCCTTATATGGGACGAGAAGAAAATGGCATGAAGTCCACAACATGTGCGTGCAAGGCAGAAAACATTGGGAGGTCTCCCGAAAAGTGGACGATACAAAATGCAGTGTGAAGCAATTGAGAACAAAAATCACATGAAATGTGAAAGAAATGAGCACGAACGAGGATATACATGAAAAGAAATACAAAACATGTGAAACGATAGCCATGTGCAAGTGTGTGAGGCCAAACCACCCACCCTTAAGCGTCCTAGTCCGGATGAGGGAATGAGGATCACATTCATGTTCACATAACTCCCTCTTCCCAACTTCGTAAAAATCCATTACATTTCCCATCAATCATTGCACACCAATTTATTCAATAACAAGATTACAAGTGTTAAGAAACACTCTTCTCTATCATGGCGCTATTAGTGTACTCAAGTACAATTCCACACAACTCAATCACAAGTCCATCTCCTATTGCCACCTTATAATGTATAGTAGTCAACCAACTTGCTAATGACTAATCATCTAACTAACGTTATGTGCTAACTCTATTAATTAGCTGTAACATAATCTATTGTCAACCTAGTATGTTCTTCCTCCCTTTATAATATTGCAATCTCAACCCCTTGGACAATTGCATAGATCCCATACTATTTCAAGGTATGCAACCTTGCTCCAAACCCAACCCATTCTCCTAATCCAACAAGCTAAGTATTCCCCTTACAAGCTGCGGGCAGCTCCCAGTTTGAATAAACTCCCCTTCCAGCTGCTGCCGAGGGCAGCTCCTAGTCTGAATAAACTCTCCCCTTCCAGCTGCTGCCGAGGCAGCTCCCAGTCTGAATAAACTCTCCTTCTAGCTGCTGCCGAGGCAGCTCCCAGTCTGAATAAACTCTCCTTCCAGTTGCTGCCGAGTGCAACTCCCAGTCTGAATAAATTCTCCCCTTCCAGCTGCTGCCAAGGCAGCTCCCAGTCTGAATAAACTCTCCTTCCAGCTGCTGCCGAGGCAGCTCCCAGTTTGAGTAAACTCTCCCCTTTCAGCTGTTGCCGAGGCAGCTCCCAGTCTGAATAAACTCTCCTTCCAGCTGCTGTCGAGGGCAGCTCCCAATCTGAATAAACTCTCCCCTTCCAGCTGCTGCCGAGGCAGCTCCCAGTCTGAATAAACTCTCCTTCCAGCTGCTGCCGAGGCAGCTCCCAGTCTGAATAAACTCTCCTTCCAGCTGCTGCCGAGGGCAGCTCCCAGTCTGAATAAACTCCACTTCCAACTGCTTAAACCCGTACCTATTTAATTTCTACAAGCCCCCTAACTAATTACTCTCACAAAACCCACTAATTCTACTAAACTACTACCTAATTCACACATTCTTTTTTAGCTCTAAGAGCTCCCAATTCCTAGAGAGGAGGGAGAGAGAGAGAAAGAGGAGAGGAAGAAGAGAAGAGAGGAGAGGATGTGAGGAGAAGAGAGTAGGAAGGTGCACCCAAGACCACACACCCCTTAAACCCTTTCCTACATAATAGGATCTTATCCTATCCACTAAACCCTCACCCCCTAAACCAACAAGATAGATCCCAATTCAAACACTTAAACCCAAGGACCTTCCCCTTGCTTCATCAAACACTACTCACTTAACCAAAACACTCCTTAATGCCACTAAGCTTCTAATTAACCACACAAAATAAGCCTAAGGCCTAAAACATAACTCCACACCAAGCCTCACTATTTTTAATACTTTTAATTGTTTCCAGAACAACTTCAAATGCAATTCTAAGTAAATTCTAAACATAAAACAAATATGAGCAACCATTTTGGGCTCATAAAGTGCAACAAAGAGGAACACCACGACGAGCGAAATAAAAGATGAACATATATTAATTGGAAGAAAAATTGGAAATGGAAACACCGGGAGGGCTCCCGATGGTTGGTCTAAGAAGGCTGACTCACAGAGTTTGCAAGTTCTAGGTTTCGTGAGCATACTTCTTTTCAGATTTGCCTATTTGCACAACAGAAGTGTCGTTTGTGTTTTTTCTAGCTCTATTGGAATAAAAAACAGAACTACATTCTATCCACATGACAGTTGTGGAAGATGGGTCACACTCCCACTTAGAATCCCAAGCCCCTTTGTAGCGATCATGGTCAGAATTTTTTTTCCTGCCTTTGGTTGGCCTCCAATATCGAATTTGAAATTGTCCATACTGGGGATGGCTACGATCGAGTTGAACAACAGTAAGTGCTCGGCCCATCCAGACAGGGTAGAGGTCAGGGTCGGAAGGAAGAACAAGAACAAAGTCACCAAGGAGAACATCTCTGTAAGGATTGAAGGATTCTTTGGGTTTGTCGCGGGCCACTCCACAGAAGGGATCAATGGGAACATCCTCGGGGGTTGTGTCAGTCTGAACAAGGTCATACATAGATGAATTTGGAGTGGTGTAAGAAGTAGAAGGCCAAAAACCAAGTTGTAGGGTGGGAGGTGTGGGGGGAAAAAGAGCATCCAATTCCTCAGCGACATTTTTCCAGTAGGTGACATAATCCTCCATTTTCTGACGGTAGGTATTATTCTCAAGACAGTCGCTCTTCCAAATTTTGATATATTTTCTGATACCAGCACGAATCCCATCCATCTTTTGATTTGCATCACGTGCATCGTCAGCAGTTACTTCTTTGTCACCGTAACGGCCAGGAAGAACATGGCCCCAAGGAGGCCTAATCTGGAGAGCAGGAGGATCGCCAGAGGGGAGGAGGGGACGACCACGACCATCGTCCTTCCACATACGAACGGAGCTGCTTCGTGACAACCAATCCGGATCAAGTGCGGATTTTTTTATACTGGAATACATGCCAGTCATCGTTATCGAGGAAGAAGCGAAAAATGTGCATTTCTTTAAGACCGACGAGCTCTTCGGCGTATCCCTTAATGAAGGATTTGAAATCAGCGACCTCCTGAATCAACTCGGGTATGAAGGAAAGGAACTGTGATTCCATGAACGTTTTCATGAGGTCGGAGAGGACAAAGGTGTTGGTTGTTTTGAGTTGTTTGGACAAATAGCTAAAGTAGCCATCAATATCTTTGTGGGTGTGGCCTACGAGAAGGAAACCGACCTGGATCTCATGAAAGACCCTGCGAGTTGTCAGCAAGGACAAGAAGGCCATGACGTATTGATTTTTATTGTCCCTAGAGGAGTTGTCCAGCTGCAGATATAATTTCTTTGGAAGGGGACGTACAACATCCGGAGCATCCGTTGCATCGGGGAGGGAAGATCGGCATCTGCACACAAAAGGGACCAGAAAATGGAGGTGAGGTTGGAAGCTGCGGCATCGGGAGGCCTCACGATATAAACGAAGGAGGCCAGCCATGGGAGGAGAAAGCCCGGGGAAGTCACTCCATGCACATTAGGCCACTACGTGCAATAAAAGTTTGCTACCCCTATATTATACGTCATAAATAATTTTTAAAATGATGATATTTTTACTAGAGATACAAAACCATTGATTATATCTTTTTTATATTTTTTCGAAATTTTTAGTCATCTTCATTTTTTGTAGTAATTGTTTTAGTTCAATTCTGCGTCATTCTAGTTAGAAACGGTATGTTTTATACAAAAAAGAGATCATCAAATTTGGTTACCATTTTTTGTTATGTAATAGATACCATATATATCTACTAGAAAAAAATTGATAAAATTTGACCCATTTTGGTGATGCCTTTAGAAAAAGTAGATTCACTTTTACCGCACATGACGTCAACTTGACCAATGGAATGACTTTCCCGGGGGAGAAAGAGGGAGCATCGGGAGGACTCCCGATGACAAGGACCCCATGACCTGAATGACAATGTTGGACAAAAAGAATTAAGAACTCACCAAGATTTACCCCATAGAATTTATCAAAATAATCGTTCAATGGAAGATCTTGAAACAACATTATGGAATTTCGAACAGGGGGTTTCTCCAACGTACGGAGGCACCTGGCAAGGGACGAAATGGTGAAGTTGGAATCCTTGGGCCACAAGTCGGTTGCGTAGTGTGCATATGCGCCGTCGCCGTGGCCATGAGTGACCATGCCAGTGAGGCTGACTGGAAGTTGAAACAACCCTGCAGTGGCCTTCGTGATGACACGAAGTCGGGGGATTGCTGTTTTGTTTATGTCCATGCCGTCGTGGATGATAGCCAGAACCTCGCGGGGATTAATTTTGGACTCATGGCGCCATGCATGATAGAGATTGCAGCATGAACCCTAGTGGTTGTTGTGCTTTCTCAACTCCCTCTTGAGATTCTCCCTCTCTTCATTGCCTTTGATACTCATGTCAATCAAGTCTTTATAGTGTTCGCATTCAGAGCACTTTGAGAAATTGAAGCCGCCTTTACGAACATCAACGTTTCGAAATACACTATTCCGAAGGCGACTGACAGTGGACTGGGATACACTTTGTATTCCAAAGGACGTGGAGGTCTGCAGAAGCAATAAACAATGAAATAAATCATGAATAATAAAAACAATTTATACCGCAGAAGTAATAAACAATGAAAGAATCGGGAGCCCTCCCGATGCTTGACCCAAACTAAACACAGATGGAAAAACAAAAATATTAAACTAAATGATGGAAAAATGGATAATGAATCACGGCAGCATGATTTCAGGAGATGACGTGCCATCGGTTACATATACTAAGCACGTGCGAATTTGGCCAAATCATCGGGAGACCTCCCCATGGAACATACACGATGGCGATATCATAATAATTATTTGATTAGATGTAATCAGAATTAAAGAGAAGATGCGGCGTATCAGATTCACATAACATGATGGCCCCACAGATCATGTGCACATACGTGCAATGCCAAGAAAAATTGACATCTTAATGATAGGTGGGAAAGGAAGTGATGTCCCATGAGAATTGAAACGCTTATAAGGGAGGCCCCCAGACAGCGCAGAAACACCAACATCGATTTATGTAGGAGTCGATTGCAAATTCTACTCAATTTGCATATCCAACTCATAGAAGACTTTAACAAACCCGGCAGTATGAGAAGGAGGGAGGGAAGGGTAGCTGTGGCGGGAGAAGTTCGAAGAAATGTAGAGTAGATGACAGCAGAGGAAGCGACACAGAGAACAACAGAGTGGTGTGGAACTCGAAGAATTTCATTAGGGAAACCGTGAGTTCGAGAGAGGGAGGGGAAGAGAATTCTCAACATTCTAATGTGGGAGCATCCAACAGTGGTGAAGGCGATCGCGACACAGAAGAATGGAGGATTTATGAGGAATTCTTCGCACATCATCTAGAGGAAGAGGAGAAAGGCGGCGACGGGGATGACGAAGATGAAGACGAGGAGGAAGAGGAGGATGAAGACGCCAGAGAGGAGAAACAAATCTCGGAAGATGAAGAAGCCTACGCCAGGGACAACGGCGAGTATGGAGTCTTCGACGACAGAACACCTCGCACTGAATCTGACGAAGAGCGCTACGAAAGCTCGGCAACTCAAGACTCTAGTAGCGTGTCGTAGTCAATTGGAAAGTCGTAGTTCATTGGAAAGTAAGTAGAATAGGATGAAGCCTCCAATGTACAAATTTTTGTATATGAATAAATACAGACTCTGAACAGAGTGCTTGCGAAAATATCCAATGTTCAAAATGCATGTCCACTGTATAAAGAAAACCAAAAACGGAAAGAACTGCAAGGCCATGGCCATTGGGAGGCCTCCCGATGGTCATGGATCACCCTATTTAGACAAAGACGAGAAGTACAAATACATAATAAAATGGCCTTGAAATCCAAAAGTAATGAATATAAATTAAGGAAGGGAACACAAACAAGAAAGAAATAGAACAGCGGAAACGAAATTCCAACAGTAGCTCTACACGATAAATGCATAGAATCGAAAGACCTCCTGATGCTCTACGTGACAGTGGGCCCAAACAAATATGTAGAAGATTTTAATATATGCGTGGACTGCATGATAGAAGAATGCATTAATCACAGAAACATGGTTGGACATCGGGAGGTCTTCCGAAGTTGAGGATTCCTAAAAGACATTAAATAATGGTGACGTCTTCTCACCTCATTAACTTCCTCCCGCACCTTCTCCCAGGTGAGATGAGCAGGGAGAACTTTGCGAATATCCTGCCGTCCATTTCCAGTTCCTTTCATCTGATGGGGCATTTGATCAGTATTCATGCGAATGATGGACTCCATAGTCGCTTGAGCTTGGATGGTCCTCGCTCTAGGTTTTTGCATGCCCTTGTTGTCATGAGTTGACGATCTCTTTCCATTTCTATATCGTTGCTTGTAAGTCATGAACGTTGCACGAGATACGTCATGAATTTTCCACCAAGCACAGAGACAAACAATTTTGCCCTCTAACACAACTCTATGTCCCGATCCCATGATTTGCATCCTACTAAAAACCTCTGTACCCCATTCCATCCGTTCGTCAAAGGACTTTCTCCAGTAGTTCACTCTGACGTGTTGGATGGACGATCATAGAAACAATTGACAACAGTTCCTCGAGCAACATTCTTGCGCACTTACAGCGCGAATAGACGCCAAGTCGAGGAGACGACCAATTTTGGACGCCTTCTCCAGTGTTTTCTTTTTGCGAATGGAACTGCGATAAACAGATTTCTTAACACTTGCGAAGAATTCTTCTTCACTCTCACTCGATGGATTGTCACAAAGGTGTTGGTCCACCTCAGAGAGTAGGAGACCGTCTAGGAAACGGGTTTCCTTTAATGGCCACAATCTCATAGACATTAATTGGTCCCCATTTCCTGGAATCGAACTGATGACCATCACGCCAACGTGATCGGGTCCAATCATATCCATGACAAATACCTCTTCTAGCAAGCAAGCATAGATTCGGCCTGTCGCCAACATAGCACCCGTGTTGTCCTCCAAGTGGTAAATTTTGTGTCTCCACTCCGTCCGCGAGGGGTAAGAAGCTTCCATCGCATGCGATGGCGTCGACATTGGGAGAATCAATTCGTTCGATTCTGGAGAACTTGGTAGCAAAGGCTCGGAATTCTGGGGATCCTCCATTTCTTCATCATCATCTTCGAATACAGTGAGCTCCCCTGACGAATCAATGGAGGACTCCACAACGTCCCCGCCACACACCACAAGATTCTCCGGGGCCCATGGAATTGGATACCCCACCGAGTCGCCAATGCAATCACCAACATTCGGATAGTCGATTACGATCTGGTCGAGGCCGTAGTGCACACGCAGTGCTTTGATGAATACTTGTCCTGGCAAAGGAGGACCCTGAATGCACCCGCCATCAACCACTTCGGCTATACCTACCTGGACGTCATTCAATATGAAATAGACTTTCTGGCCTGCGGTAAAAGCCATGTCCACAAATCATTCAAGATCGGGAGGCCTCCCGATCTTGTGTGAACAACAATGACTACGATGTGCTAGGGGGTGCTAAACGTGCATCGGGAGGTCTCCCGATGCAAGGTCGGGTGTTCCAAAAATCTTAGCTTAAGTACCCAACGCTACGAGCATCGGGAGACCTCCCGATCCATTGATTGGGAATTGAAGATACTAAACCCTGAGCGACGGAATCAGGAGACCTCCCGATCCTATTGGTGTTCCAGGATAAAATAACAATTTCACAACTCAGATCATCGGGAGACCTCCCGGTCTTGCGTCACGATGTCCAGTACTGACGTCACTATGGATGAATGAAATGGATGAATACTGTGGATGATCAATTTGAATGAATATCAGATAATGAAAGCTTGTGAATGAAAGTCTCGGCATGAATGTGTGCGAATGAAAGTAAGTGTGGCCTGCGAGAAACTTGCTTATTGATGAAGCAAGAGGATTGTACACTAGACAAGGACATACATGGGATGTAGCGGAATGAAGCGTCAAGCACACACAATGAAGCGTTAGAAATGAGGAGTCGCAACCTCAGAATGAAGAGGTGTAGAGGGATTTCTGTGGAGGTCATTGTTATATCGGCCTAATCCAAAAGATGCCTTCTCTTCTACTGCATTGGATCCATTGGATTACTTCTTGTTGTTTATCTGTTTTTGGATTCTTATCGCCTTGGTTCTTCCACCACTTGTTCTCGCAGAAGGCCTCGTCATCATTAATGGTCATCGTTCAACTATAGCGCCGAGCCCTGACATTGTTCTCTCCATTGAAACGACAATTGAGCTTAGAATGGGGTAAGTGATTTCATAAATCCAAATTTTGAATCCGGTCAACATTGTTTTCTACATTCATTTTCTTTTGCGTGAATCCGGTCTTCAAATGCTGGATTCATGTAGTTCCGCATTCAATTTCAATATCCTCTACGCTGGTCTATTACCCTGAAGCGATAAACCTGACATTCTGTCAGTTTTTGTCTGCATCGGGAGGCCTCCCGATATTGTCGGATGGATATCAAAGGGTATATTCACTCGCTGTAAACTTTATTCACAAGCATTATTACCGCTTGTAATTTTTGTGAAGGCGCTAGACTATGGCTATATTTAGCTCTCCTATGATAGAGGGTTGTCGGCTACTCGTCGCCATTCAGTTACACGACATGAGTTTTAAAATCGTGCCAAAAAAAGTCTTGGAATGCGTGACGAATAAAGTGTTGATTGAAGACGGCAATTTGATGGAGAACGGCACATGCGACAGTGACAATGCAGACGCCATTGGCATGCAAAGTGGTGGGGATTGGAGCCGTTGGCACCCTCATTATGTGCACGACGTGATCATTAAACATAGTGTGCTACCAAATTAGGAACCTAATCTCCGTGGACAGCAACATAGGGAAGAAATAGGGTTTAGGATGTCGGCTCCGGAGCAGTATATATGAGGAGCTCTCCCGGAGCCATTTGCAACACTTGCTCCACGGCGAAGCCCTGCTGCATTTTGGAGTGAGCAGAGGACGTTCAGACTCTCCTCCATGACATGAACCTATAGTTCATCCATCCTTGCACAGAATTTATCAACCATCCACAATATTTATCATCCATCCTTACATCATCCATCCACATTACTCTCATCCATGTGGTAATTTTTGAACGTGTAGTCCAAGGTAGAGGTTTGGAGCACACGGAGGTGTCGCGTGGGGCATACGGAGGTGTCGCACACAGAGCTTGGAGTAGCGGCACATATAAAGACTGGTGAGTTGTTGCAGTGGAAATTTTAGTTTGTTGGCCATTATATTTCGCCACCGGGAGGTCTCCCGATGTCAAATGGATTGCACGCAAAATGATTCTGCATACATGAATTTTTGCAAGTACTCGAAATTGAATTTTCATTCCCAAACCCCCAGCATCGGGAGGCCTCCCGATGGCAGTACTCGAAATTGAATTGTCATTCCCAAACCCCCAACATCGGGAGGCCTCCCGATGGCAGTACTCGAAATTCAATTGTCATTCCCAATCCCCCAGCATCATGAGGCCTCCTGATGCTGAAGGATTCCTATAAATTTATATTTGAATTTGGTCTTCCGTAACTTGTTTAGAAGCTCACAATGGCCTGTTTGAATCAAAGACGATATGGGCACCTTGCGGTTGAAGCATCTGGTGTCTGAAAAGATTGGAGAGAACGTAGGTCTTTTCGAGCCACCTTCTGTGGCCTCCTATTTAGTCAAGAACCAGGTTGAGAAGTGGGGCGCTGAAGTTCTGGAGGACACCTCTCACCAAAGGATGAAAATTAGGTTTGTCTATGTGGTCGGTGGAAAGGTCACGTCACCAACCTCAGTTGATGTCGTTGATTGTAAGGAGTATTCGGAGGACTCCGTCATCTTGAACCTTTGCGAATCCTCCCCCACCGTGGCCACGAACTATGTGGGGCTGGTGGTTCCCGTCGCGAAATTAGACACAGATATTTGTGGGAGATCGACAGATTTTGGCTTCATGTGGCTCCCCGACGACGAGAAGCTGCCAAGCGACGTGCGTGAAAGGTTTGTGTCTATGGTGGAGGATTTGAAAGCCATCGTCACCCCGCCAACACAGAAGAAGGCGAGGAGGGGTTCCACACCTGGATCGGGAGACCTCCCGGTCTCCAGAGGCTCCACTCCTGGTTCGACTCCAGGTGGGACTCCGGAGAGACAGAGGAGGGCAGCCTCTAGGCCACCTAGGACCGCAAAGGAAGCTACCCTCGAAGATCTATTGCGCATGCAGAAGAGCTCAAGGACCGACCCCAATAAGCTGGAAATCATCAACCAGGCCATCCACAACCATCTTGAGCCATTGTACGTTTGGGGCTGCGAGCCACTCGACGACGCCAATGGTCGGAGGGTCAAGGTGCCATTGAACCGGCTGCACTGCGCACTGGCTACTTGGATGCACAGGCAAGTCACAATGGGGCGACGCCAACAGTTGATGGACGAAATCATCGCGCTCCATGGATCCAGGGCTAAGCAACCAGTGTTTGTCATGCCAATTGTATTTGATAACACATTGCAAGAGTTCAAGCCTTTCGATTTGAAACCGACCTTGAAAGAGGATATGCTGGATTGCGATTTTTGGATTATTGGTGGTCAACACACAATTCAGGCCATGAAAGAGGTAATGGCCATACCAGACCTCGCCGCCAAGCGGGACATCAAGACCTATTGCGAGAATCATGAGATTGTCGTGGTGTGGTCCCTGGACAAGGAGAAAGTTATGTATATGTCCAAAGCGTTGAACCTCAAAATTCACGACAAAGATGCCAAGCCTACATTCTTCGAGGACGTGACTCAAGGGCGTGCAGTTTGGATGGACCACAACCAACCACAACTTGCTAAGTTGGGTGGCATACACTCTCCTGAATGGAATGTAAGTACTATTCTCCTCAATATTATTGTTCCAGTTTTGAGATACATATCCATTTATCGGGAGGCCTCCCGATGCCTTTAGCTTACTGTTTCTATTGTCACATATTATAACGTCGCTCTACACCATATCCAGAAATTCAAGCATGCAGTGACAACAACATTCCACGACACGGGAAGTATCAAAGAGTGTCTCCCCCTTGTCATATGCAGCGAAATTACGTTTACCACTTGGAGATTGGTGTTTGACAACTGGGTTGATGGGAACATTCCCGACGGTCACGGGATCATTCTTTCCGGGACATCAAAACGACCTCCTCTCACCAAATCCGATGTTAGCAGAATTCAGGGCCTCCCTGACGATATGCTCCAGGAGATTGGCAACCTCATTCTCCAAGGGACAGTGTGTTGCAAATCTTTGCAGCCTGGTGTTGCAGGTCTTGTCTCCCTCATTGATATGTGCGACGAGAAGAAGGACGAGATGGTCATTAGGCAAGAGGTGATGACAAAGTTCGGCTGGGAGAGACCACACAAGGGGAAAGGATACAAGGCTTGGACCTATTCGGAATGGCAAGCCGTGGCCAAAGAGCACAAATTCGATGCCGCTTTCATGGCCATGATGCGTAAGCTTGTCAAGGGAATAGAAGCTGGGAAAGCTTGGTTGAAGAAGAGGAAAGACTTGATGAAAATCTCCCATGAACCTATTCTTCCTGATTTCTGGGATGCTTACAATGCTTACATGCAGGGGGTGACTTCTACGCCGTGTGCAGATGATGCCATCAGGTCAAAACACCTTGTCATCAAGGCGAAGGGCGCTCAAGATATTCTTCATGTTGTGCGCGCTTGGAATATCTCTGATGATCCTTACATTGTCAGTGCCTCCAATTTCTGGAACAGAAAACGAGGTGTCCCATCCAAACATCTTATAAATCGAAAATTCCTAGAGGTCTTGTCAGCCATAAACCCCCACCCTTATGCGTCTGTAGTCCGGGTGGGAGCCCATGACTCACATGAACTTCACTGGCCTTAGTAATCAGTTGTAACTTATATCCATTCTAATTGGTGAATCAATGTACTTAACACCTCCTCCTTTATTAACTCAAACTCAAGTGTTTACAAACACTAGAGTATCACACTCACACAAATCAAAGAAAACTTCAAGTTCAAGGTTGTAGGCTAAATAATATCAACCTAGAGATCTAATGATATAATGCCTCTCACTGAGGTTCATTACTTGATCACAATACACATAGCATATTACCACACTTATCACTAAGCCTACTCCAACCCCGTCATTCAACCTTCATAGGATTTATGAACCCTTTGCTAACATTCCTATTATTTCCTTCTAAGAGCTTTGTGCCTTCATCTACCTAGTGAGGGAGAGAGAGAGAAGTAGTCCTAATTGCAAGAGTGAGAGAGTGAGAATGAGCCTCCTCCCTTCCCTTCGGGGGACTACCCCCTTCCATCACCAAGCCTTACCGGCCGTAGATCTAACCATACATCTAACGGTTGGAATTGCCGGCCGTCATACTCTAGCCATCATCCCTAAAATTCCTAGATCCAACGGCCTTGGTCTTTCATCCACTTGATCCGACGGTCTTCATCGGACTACCTCCTTCCATCACCAAACCTTACCGGCCGTAGATCTAACCATACATCTAACGGTTGGAATTGCCGGCCGTCATACTCTAGCCGTCATCCCTAAAATTCCTAGATCCAACGGCCTTGGTCTTTCATCCACTTGATCCGACGGTCTTCATCGGACTACCTCCTTCCATCACCAAACCTTACCGGCCGTAGATCTAACCATACATCTAACGGTTGGAATTGCCGGCCGTCATACTCTAGCCGTCATCCCTAAAATCCCTAGATCCAACGGTCTTGGTCTTCCATCCACTTGATCAAATGGTCTTCATCCGTCCGGCTTCATCCGCTTAGCATCATCCACCGTTCGTTGCCATCCTTCATTCGTTCGTCTTCATCCTCCGTTCGTTGCCATCCTAATGTCCTTCGCAAGTATCTTGACTTCTTCATACGAATTACTTAACTTAAATATAATTTGACTTACTAACCTCCTTTCTAATTAACCCGCGAACCTTCATAAACCGTGAGCGGTTAGGTGAATATAAATAAAATGCTTCTAAAAAATGAAAAGTAATTGAGAAGGTTCTACTTACACATATGTAGTAACTTCTTCTCCGTATCCGCCTACAGACTATTCCTGCTTTTACCACTAGCTCATCTTGGGATAGCACCAGTCAATGGAACCAACCGGATTCAAACCCGGGTCGGTCCAGACCTTAATCCAGTCTCTTACACACAACTCGCATCCACAGGCGGATGTGCCAAAATCCAGTGACTATCTATATAGGTTAACAAAACCCCGTTTACTAAGCTTAAGCCTTTAAGCCTAGGAACCCCATTAACCCACCTCTAAATAACTCTAATAATTCCTAGTAGCATTTAAGTACTAACACCCTAGCTTCAACTTAATTCAACTAATAACTAAGAACACAACTTGTTTTTATGTTTTTGAATATTTGAACACAACTAAAAGTCCGAGTTTTGTTAATCCTTGCGATTAAGAACACATGTGGGCACCATATTGGGCTCACAGGTCTTCAAGGAAAACTCTTTAACTTTGGGGGTGCACTATTTCTTTTGCTCCTTTCCGACCGCTTCAGAATTTGCCACATGGGTGCGTGATTCGTCCATCTGGGATTATCACATAGTTGTGTATTCCCCACACACGGAAGTGGAATCTTTTGTTACTCCCGCCCATGATACACAGGTGCTCGTGTACATCTTGGTTGTATTCTCGAAGGTTGTCGAGGATGGTGATAGCGCCAAACATTTGCGGAGAATTTTCGGTTCACCCAAGCTACCCACCTTTGTGAATGCACATTCCCTCGACCAATCTGATTTGAGAAACTGGTCGAACCTAAAAACAGAGCTCAGCGTCGCCTCCCTCGACGCAATTATGGGGGGTGTTCTGAAACCCGACAGGATTCTCTTGAACATACAATGCGGGGGCAATTTGACAATTTTGGGTCTCCATAAACTTGTCCCCACTGCGGACATCGTCCAGGACAATGTAAATCACACTCTTGCCACAGAGTTGGGAGAGAAGATCATTCAATATCTGCATGGGCTGGCGCGGAAATAACTTGCTCGTGCCTCTAGGAAGGACAAGATGAAGAAAAAGGTCGTGAAACTGGATGAACCCACCCCTGCTGAAGACTCAGACACTGACATGGAGGTCATTAACCTTGCTGACCCGGAGCAGGCAGGCGATAGAGGAGGCCCCTCTCACCTCGGTGATTCATCGGGCGACCTCCCGATGGCCGAAGACGTCACGCCCGACATTGTTGCTTCGCCAACTCACTCTACCATTGGCCCAAGCAACGTTTCTCGTCCAGCCTCACCTCCTCGGGCATCGGGAGACCTCCCGATGCCTCCACCCACACCAATGTCTCCTCCAACCGTGCGACCTCCATCGCCTATCCTCGTTGATGACGACGATCTTGACATGGATATTGCTGCGGATGAAGCCATGCAGAATGAATTTGTCCATGATATTTCTACCCCAGTAGATGGTGATGACACGAGTTTTACTCCCCCTCCCCCCCTCCTCATGTTCGCCAGAAGTTGAAGTCCCAAGTGATTGGTGGTCCCATGCCCATGGGCAGTTCGGGTTCGCATTCACCCAAACCGAGATCTAGGCGCACCGCCACTACTAACAGAGAACAACATACCGTGGAGTCTCTCGCTGCGGATGCTGCTATCCTCCAGGAGACTCCGGCCACTCAAATGTCCCCCCGAGGTGAGTTCTGTCTCATTTTAATACTCTTTTGTAATATTATCTTTGAGGACCGGGAGGTCTCCCGATGATGGATCTCCATAAATATACTTTTATTGTATGAGGTTCATGTAACCTTGTTATGAAATTATGTTCCATTGTCTTGTAGTAACGACTGACTTGCCTCCGCAGTCCATTAGTGTGCCATCGGTAAGATATTTCCTAGTCTTTGATCTCAACGGGCTCCTTTGCTCTAAACCGTGTAACAAAGATGACAAGCCCATTTTGCGGCGTGGTGCGCGTGAACTCCTACATTGGTTGTACGAGAAGGCTGACGTCTTGTTCTGGACTTCAACCCGGAAGCACAAAGCCTTGCAGATGGTTGATGCTCTTATGCAGGATTGCATGCGATTCAAGCTTGGTCGCCTTGATATTCCCCTTGATGACCATGGATTCTTTTATCAGGATCATTGCACTGTCTCCAAGCACAGGGATAATCCCGACCAACCCATTTTGATGAAGGATCTCACACTTAGGGTTTTCATAAAACTTCCTAATGCTACCTTACGTAATGTTCTGCTTATTGATGACTCCCCGGATAAAAATTGTCTTTACCACTGGAGTCAGGCCATCCATCCTCCCACTTTTAGGCATGACGTCAATTTTGACGATAATTACCTTCTCCAGACTTTGTTTGAGTGGTTGAAAAAACTCTTGGCCTCAAACATGGATCTCGGGGAGATCACTCCATTGTAGAGTTGAACACCACGTGCGAACAAAGTTTGCTACCCCTATATTACATGTCATAAATAATTTTAAATTTTACGATATTTTTTCTACATATACACAACCATTGATGGTATCTTTTGTATATTTTTTTGAAATTTTTAGTCATATTCATTAATTGTAGCAATTTTTTTAGTTCAATTCTGCGTCATTCTAGTTAGAAACGGTATGTTTTATTAAAAAAACAAATCATCAAATTTAGTCACCATTTTTTACTATGTAACATGTACCATTTATATCTACTCATGAAAAAAAATTGATAAAATTGTGACCCATTTTGGTGATGATTTTTACATTTTTTACATTTTTTACATCTAAAATGATCGCACGTGGTTGTTCAACTCTACAATGGAGTGATCTCCCCGAGACATGGATGTGCGAAAGTTTGTTGAAAAGAGCCCCCTCCCGGATGGGAAGGCCCAACTTCGTAAGTCTGACTCTCGCTACGTTAAGCTTATGGCTTCCTACTCCAGGAGGTTTAAGCCAAATGATGTGGACAGAGCGCCTGAGTTTTAACCCAAGTATTGACATCGGGAGACCTCCCGATGCTTTGCCCAGCGTCTCACGGTGTTCCCATTTTTTCAGGTGTCAGAAGAAAGAAGGCCACTCAAAAGAAAGGAAAGAGGTGATTCCACGTTGCCCCTTCAGGTGTCCCAGAAAATTGCCAATATTCTGGGTTCTCCAACGTCACCCGCTGTCCAGTCGGCTGGCCATGTTCCTGGTTACTCTTGGTTCTCTGGAAGTATCCATACTGGTCAGTTGCTCTCGGAGTGCGGTTCTGCGCATCTTCGGCAGAATTCCATGTCCTCTGGCTCCCCTGAATCTGTCACGGAGGTGGACTTGGGTTGACGCTTGGTTTCTCTTTTGGATTTCCTCATTTCTTTGTTTTGGGTTTCATTTTTTTGGGTGTCCTTCTTCCATCTAACATTTTGGACATGCAACCAGCAACCAAACACCGTTATTCATGTTTTTAAGTACTCTCATGTCTTTGTAATAACTTCCTCGTTTCTTACCAACCTGTTCATTTCCTGCGTGTTTGTAAATGTGTTACTCGTTGAATTAATTGTTTTCATCATGCATTGTCGACATTTCCCCCGCCGTTTCTTTTTTCATATTCTCTTCGGGAGACCTCCCGGTGCCTCTCATGTGCAAGGTTTTGAGGTTTCTATTACTCCTGTGCGCCCTCGATTCCAACCCAAACCCAAGCCCTTCAAGTTGATTGTTCTCTCCGTTGATGGTCTTCTTTGTAGGCGCTCCCCGGAGAGGGTTCGAGCCAAGTCCTTCGCGCGTTTCGGGGGCAAGGGCAACCTTTTGATGGACAAGCTATGGGATCTCAAAGTCCGTCCCGGGTTGAGAGAATTCATGTCCCTACTCCTACGCGATTTCCATGTCGATGTCTGGTAGTGCATGGAAGATTCAGTCCTCCACACTGTCCTTCGCCGCCTCTTTCGCGAAAACATCATATCTGCGCTCAAGTTTGTCTAGGGTAAATCCATGTGCACGAATATAAACGGTTTCATTAGTAAGGACGTCCCTTTCCTCCTTAAAGAAAAACAAATCCTCCTTAGTCACCATGCAAATTATTTCGGTTATAGGGAGGGCAATATATTGTTTGTCGACGACCAACCCAGCCGTCATATTAGGAACAAACCCTCCTACTGTTGCTATTTCCCTCACACTTGGCCCGGTCCCAGAGTCATCGATAATATCACAACCGCATTGTTCCCTTACATCGAGGGACTCATACACGCACCAAATGTTCCTCTCTATCTGCATAATCATATCACAGACGGACAACCCCCACTCCCACGTTACCATAAATGGTTTAGCCCATTCGTGACCGCCAATTGCGCGCCATACTCCGTCCATTCTCGCGACACTTTCAGTATGTGCTTCATACACGCCTCCCTTTCCAATGCTTTCAATTCATTCTCATTTCAATTCTTTTTCCCCTGTTTGATTTTGCTTTTCATTTCCTAAATTCACACCGGGAGACCTCCCGATCAATGATGTTCGCTCACCCTCTCTCATTTTTCTAACATACTTTAACTTTTGTTTTTTTCGTCTGGAGTGTCCTCGAGCGCGGCACTTTTGGGGACTACATTTTTGAAACCAAAGAAATCTCCCAAGAAGCGAGTCGAATTGAAACCCAACAAGATTTCAACCTGTAACTCCTATGTTGCTTACCGCCTATTGCAAATCAAGGCAGACGATTCATCAATTCCACAATGGAGGAGATTTCCAATTAAACGCCGCCTTCAACTTTCTCCAAGTACTTCACTTCTCTTGTTTTAATCATTTGGTATTGCTTTCTGCATGTGCTAACCTCTTCATGTTTCCTCACATTTTTCGTTTTTTGCTTTTGCAGGCTCAACTATGTCATCCCCGTCTCGGACATCCTCGGGTTCCCACGCCTCTAGGTTCTGCCCACAACGAATCAACCACTGATGCTCCGTCGCTCATCCCTTCATTCGCACCGGGAGCCCTCCCGGTCCTATGGTCTACCCAGACATAGTCCGGGAAGTTGTATTGCTTCAATACTTAGAAATTTAAACGCTTAGCCTTCCCGTTGTTCAATTCTGGTGCTACAGGCATTTTTCAAGTATGGATGTTGGATTGACATCTTATGTTCTATTTTCCGTGCATGGATTGTCAATGACAATGCACGGCTTTGGTTCAAGAATTCATTGATTACTATGTACAACAACATGTCCATCGTTTTATGTATTGTTCACTGTCTTGTTATTGAATTTTTTTGGATGGGGAGATCTCCCGATGTTCTTGTATACATCAGTGCCTTGTTTTTTCTACCATTTTTGTGCATGCTTCCCACACATTGCCATCGGGAGACTACCCGATCCCCCTCTGTGGCACGATATATTGCAAGCCGCTTTCATTTAATTTATACATTAATGAACTATTAATCATGTTTATTTAATTAAAAATTAAATTTAGACTCCTTAATTGTCTAAATTTACTTAAATATGTGTTTAAAGGTGACAATGTTAAAAAACCCCTCATAGTTCAATTTTTTTGACCCTTGGGATCACATCAAACAACTTGAATTAGTGTGGTGAATTCATGTTGGCTCAAAATATAGCCATAAGCCTTGAGGAGATTTGCGTACTGGACCCCTAGCACAATTGCCACGAATCTTAACCATGTTTGGCATGCTAAACTTTGAAATCATTATCTTCTCAATGTGTCCACCAAGTTTGGACATTGAACTTTGAGTGTTGCGAGGACAGTGTAATTCGTAGAAATTTGATGACCAAAGATTTGTGACAACCATGTAAATGAAGCGTGCAATCGTTGGGAACCCTTTCACTTTCAGAAACCTTAGTTGACCCCAAAACCATAATTGAAAACCCTAAACTAATCTCACGAGATGGCATGTTACAAATGATCAACTATCAACCTCTAAAAGCTGAAAAAGACTTTCTTTTGTTAAGGCCCAGGCAACCACCTCCACCCGACCATACCAACGTACCATTTATGTTATAATCTTCTCATTTGAGACACATGGATGGCTTAACTTCTATGTGAAGAATCCTACGTTCACAAAGATGCCATCTATATGGTCATACCTACCATTTAAAACACATACTTTCTTAAATAAATTTTTACATCGGGATACACTTTTTAAGACAATTGGGGGGGGGAGGTGGGTTTCACTTTGGCCTTTAGGGGTTAACTTATATGGGGTAAGTTTTGTATTCACCGGACCCCCTAACACGATCCATCCCAAGCTTTCATCCAACGCCTTCATCCAAATTCCACATCCATCCAACATCCGAAGAGAGAAGTACCAAAAATAAAGACTTGTGATTGGCAGATGATGGGGCTCTTTCCCACTTCCATAAGTTAGTCTACACTATCACACTATCGCCTTGTCCTCGAAAAATGATTATCTACTCACTGTCTCCGCCAAGTTCGGACATTCTATGCTTGCCAGTTATTAAGTGCGAGAAGATATTGTAGTCAGAAAATTTGACCACTAATAAGTTCGTCCAATTGTCTTTTTAATTAGGTTTGCAGCCCGCGTGTACTTACAAGTACACCGTTTATGGTATTTAGTGTCACTTACTATTTGGAGTTACGCATTGCTATAACATTACATTGTTAACATAATTTTTTCACCAAGTAACTATTTTAATGTTATACAGTGTCCAAATAACTAATTTGACCATTGTTGGTAAGAAATGAGATCCATAGTAAATAGTTATAGCATAATGTAACTCCAAATAGTAAGTGACACTAAATACCTCAAATGGTGTAGTAGTAATATGTAATGTTCTAACTCAACATGTTAGAGTTGCATGGCTGCCAAGGCATATAATTAACACAATGTAGCCTAATAATTTGAAGGGTTACAAACTGAAGGACAAAACTTTTAGTGAATGTCCAGGTCATGGTGGAGGAGGTCATGGCTCTTGGAGATGAATATGTTTTAGGACCACTTCACACACGAGCTAAGGGCCGGGACCATGTAATTGTGAGGGCCTTTGACTCTCATCCAAAGGCCATACTAGCTGTCTAAGATCCTCGCCTTTGACATGGTTTGTTGGAAATTGCATAAGGCCTACCTCTTGGAGGTGGGCTTGATGCAAATTCTGGAAAACCATGAAACACTATTCCATAGCATGCCACTTTCTTTCTCCTTAGTAATTTTTTTGGACCCTTAGGCCTTCACTTTCTAGTGTGAAGTGAACTTGGACGGTCTCTGCCTTTTCAACCAATGAGAAGTTTTAAAGTGCAATGGTCACGGGCCTTCACTCTCATGTGTGAAGCGGCCGTTAGGGCCACTTCACACACAAGATTGAGGGTCCGTGACCGTTTCACTTCAAAGCATTCTCATTGGTGGAAAAGGCGGAGCTGGTCCACGCTCACTTCACAATACGCTTGAGGGACCAACAAAGTAAGTGAATGCAAGAAGGATGCAAAAGTCTACATGGGTTCTTACATGGCATCAAGTGGAACATGTTTCATGGTTGGTTGGACTAGTTTCAAAAACCGCCTCTTGGAGGTAGGCCTAACACAAAACCGGGAGACCATGTCATTCCAAAATCTCACAACCGTTGATTTATTATATCTTTATCATGTGTAAGGACCCCGCATAAATAGAAATTCATTGAAATAGCATTTAGTTGATGGCATATTCAGACATGATTTCACATTACACTTGAGGGCATGTGACCATGTTACATGATTTTGGAAGTGCCTTGGAACAACCTTTGGACACTTCCTTTTGGGCTCTTCACAATTTCATGGTCATGGCTCTTGTGTGAAGTGGCCCTTAATGCTTTGGTTGGTGTATCATTCTAAGGTGGGTGGGTCCTAAATGGTTACATTTTCCCACTAGCCCACTTCTCCTAATATATGGAACACGCAATTACTACGAGATGGTTAGCAATTCATGCAAATCGGGCTCATATGAATATCTTCTTCATTATCAAAGTAAAGATTTTCTTGCTCATTAATTGATGATATAGGTCCCCCCCCAATTATGTTGATTATATGAGTGTGGAATGGTTATCATGTTTTGAGCATGTAGTCCAATCTCTTTTAAACACATGCTTCTTTTGGCATCTATTTTTGGAACACATACCACTAAACTTTAGTTATCCTAATAAGAAAGGTAACTTAATAAGGGTTGTCTATCATATTACCGTTTGTTTAGGTTTGTTGGGTCCGTCTCCACCTAAATTCAATTGCCATGTCATTTGAGAGGTCCAACAAATCACATAGTGACACTTGGCATAATTTACACATGATGTGACATGCATGTAAGGTACATTGAATATCATATATTTATTTAGGCAACCTACGGTGAGGGCGGGTGGGCGCTTATGCAATCACCAACCCAAAGTTCTTAAATAGTTAGCCTTCAATGGTGGTATGTCGAGCAGTTGGTTTAGGGATAGACTAGGACATTAGTTCATGTGCATGGGTGCAATGAATTGGGACGGCACAAGCCCAAGCTTACATTATTATTGTTTCAAAGTTCATGCGCATGTCATATTTAGGGACATGTTTTAGGAAGCCTTTTCAATTGTACAATTACATAGTCATTCATGTTACCACAATAAGGTAGATGTGCCCAATTCGGTTTTTACTCATAATCATACACTTGTATTTGAGTGGAATGTGGTTAGTGTGGCTACAAGAATGGGCACCAACAAAAACATGTGTTTAAACGAGATTGGAGTACGTGCCCAATATATGGTAATCGTTCTAGGATGAGAAGTCAACATAATTTTGGGGGGGGCTTTATGACCATTTAATGAGCATGGGGATCTCACTTTGATATTAAAAAAAAAACTTATGAATTTTGAAAATTATGAGGAAAGCAAATACGATCTTGATTTGGATTTGCTAACCAAATAATACTAATTGTGTGTTTCATATTCCAAGTGAAGTGGGCTAATTGAAAAATGTAACCAATTAAGGGTGAGTTCCCATGTAGACTGCTAGCTCACAAGATTCTAGTGTGAATAAGAACAAACCCACCCAAATGTAGAGGAAATTTGGTGGGGTAGGGTCAATATGTGCCAACTAGCTACTCCCATCTTCTCAAATCTGGGCCCACCTACTAACCTCCTCCTTCCGGTTACCAAGGATGGAGTTCTAGACTAGCATTAGTTCTCTTGAGTCTTCAACCGGTCTTAATCCTTCAGTGACCGAACTTGTAGGTTAAAGATTATTAAGTGGATGAATGGAAGTTAGCGGCTTGTGTCTATGGCCCTCCACATTCTAGTAGACCACCATAATGTGGTTGGATGATGGCTTGTGCTTAACTACACTCGAACACCTCCGACCCACTATTATCTAGATTCTAGTAGGTGAGTGGTCTACGTGAAAACTCACCCTAAGACACATCTGCCTTCTCTTCAAGTTTGTTGCATGCATTTAGTTTCCATGCAACCAATCACATGCTGACACATGGCATTCAAAAGGGAAAATAATACATAATTCACAACTAATTTGACTTGCATACTAACAACCAATGTATACAACTTTGGAATGTCAGAAAATGGACTCTCAGATATGGGAATCCCTTTTTATGGCATTCCAAAGCTCCACCAATGAGTGTCACAACAAAGATGAACTAACATCATGCTAAATTCTACTTCAGAACTTGTAATGAACTTGACTAAATCGTTGGATGGACCGACCTTTTATAGTTGAATTCACTCCTTACTTCGCTGTACATTTCTCACTCCTTACACTAAATGCCAAAATTTAAAAAGATTTGGTCATTTAAAAAAAAGGTTGAAATGTTTACCTATATCGTTTTGACATATTTGACATTTATAGCGAGAAACATAGTATAACCATTTGCAAATAGTGTGTGTGACACTAAATACTGTAAATAGTGCACTTCACTCATTCTTCCTGACTCTGGGGGGCAAGGTTTCGAGTTCATTGAATGGATTTGAATGAGATGAAAATTCTAGGGTCTTACATGCAACACATCTGTTATTCTTCTTCGAATCCCTGCAATAGCTAGAACTATCTTTTGAGCTATTGTAGAATTTTGGTTATAAAGTGGTGGAGCCTCCTACTGTTCAGTGCTCATGACTCGTTTCCATCTCGTTTCCAATTTTTGGTTACCATAATCACTATGTGCTGCTCTAAATAAACTTGACTAAGAAATCATTTTCATAGTGCTACACCATTTATGGTATTTTAGTGTCACATGCATAATAGTGTATACTAATATACTGGTTTGAGTATGTTCAATAGTGTTATGAGGTGTATGCTGATGTTACACAATGATCTACGAGTTGAGTAAAGTGTATACAAATGACACGTAAACATTAGTCATCATCATGGTTTAGTTCCAACCTAGAAATACCCATCATTTTTTACCCTCCACACAACCCGATATCATGTTGAATATGTTTATATTTTCATTGCGTTGCGCTATATTCTCAACATCTTCGTGGCAAGGCTCATGGCCCGTCCATCTCCCTAGCTATGATGGATAATGTTATGCACTTACATTAGGATGCTCAAGAATATCCTCCCCTTGCATACTAATACGCAAAACTATCATCTCAAAGTATCCCAATGTACTACGCTAGATGTCACAATGTAAAAGATTTTCTTCAACCAAAAGAGCTATTTATGTTGACCAATAGTATCATAGTGGACGTGACACTTGTAAAAACTCCAAGAATCTAGTTTATGCCGTTTGCAAATAGTGTACACACCATAAACGATGTAGACCGATGATGGGAGCTTTTTGATTCACCACTTACTTTACATAAAAGATACCAAACCTACCGTAAAGCTTTTCGTGATAAATTAATCTAACTTTGTGACCGTTGAGTGACACACAACTTACTTGCTTCCGGGGCTGGAGCATGATGTTTTGAATTTAAACGGAAAGTTTTTTGGATTTTGGCGGGCTACGTTCAACAGTGTAGTAAGATGAGTGCTTGCTTTTTACGAGCGAGAGAGGGGCCAGGGCCCTCGGGAACTTTCTACCCAAAAAGATGGCTCGTCATCAACACTACTGCTCCCTCAAATTCGCCAGCGGTGGCAGCCGAGTTTTTGATTGCGGGTGTCAAAATAGGCACTGGGTCGGAGATTCCCTTAATATAGGCTCTGGTGAACGTCCCCGAAGAGGCAAGTTTGACCGCGTTTTCTTGTTTACATTGACACGAGGACTCTCCCATTCGAAAGGTGCCATGGTTGGTGGGCTAGGGCGAACCGACCCATACATTGGTACCTTACCGGATGTCTAGTGATGTCACATTCGAATGAATCGGCCCTCAACCCCATAGGGGTCTTTTTGTATTGGAGCCACTTCATCCACGATATGTAGGATGGTTGATTTTAAGTGAGTGCCACGAATCCCCAGCCGTTCGCCCTCCCGGGTAAGGTACCAATATATGGGTTGGTTCGCCCCAGCCATGGTTGGTGCTGCCATATGTTTTGGTTGGGGACCGCAAATCTCAAAATTAGGTGTTGATTATGAATTAGATATACATAGTGTTTTTTTTTGAAAAAAGGAGAAGAAGGAGAGAGCGTCATGACTCATGATCATTGAACAGGAAGAACCGAACGTTAGTTACAGATGAACTGGTTGAGTTTGAGAAGTAACCGGTTGAAGTTCGAGACTTCAGATTTACCGATCGTTGAAGAGGAATCGATGGAACATACCTTAATTTAATAAAGAAAAACCGACAGATGACAACGTGTAACCGGTCAGACTTGGGAACACTAGGATCTTGACCGATTGTGCCCAACAATCTCCCCGGACACTTGTCATGATATCGAGATATTTCAGAATTGCTGTCCATGCAATTACTTAAGTTAGTACTTATCAATTAAGCTTGTTGAGATCGTTTGGGAGTTGACACTGCCATGTTTGAAACATGCACCCGACTCTGATTATCAAGGTCGATCACATTGTTGTTATCAAGTTGTATAATATGCCATGAAATTTTCCAACTGACTTTGCGTGTGTGGGGGAAAAAGAAACGAAATGTGCTGTGTGACACTAGATACTTTCACTCTGGTTGTGCAAGTAGGGTTCATACAACATGTGGCGTTGTCACATTGCAGGGAAACTGATTTGAGACTCCCACATAATACCTAGAATTGGCACTAAAAGCGTCAAACTTAAAAGCAAACAAGAACATCACATCTAATGTGTGTGTGTGTGTATATACATATTATAAAGGCTTGAAATCCAATAACAAACATTGCAGTAAAGGGGATAGTCATTGCAATGGAAGTAGCATATGTCAACGAGGTAATTTCCTTGTAGATATCGAGGTCCTCTTCATCATGGTATGGCCTGGCAAAAAATTACAATAAAATGGTAACATGTGGTGATTTGTGGCTTCACCCGGTTCCGGCAAGGAAACTTGCAGACCTTGGACAACTAACCAACTAATGCAACTATTAGTTAACTACACTATTGTGTCTAATTTGTGTGGGTGGGAAATGCACGTGGGTTGGAAATTAGTGTGGCCCACACTAAATTTCAAGTGTTTGGGTCACTTTGGATGAAAAATGTAATGTCATCCATCCATGTGTGTTAGGGTTCTCCGCAAACAGCCTCCGTTAGGTCAATGTGGGGAAAGTCTTCAAACACAATTGGATGGAATTATGAAGTTTCATCCAATTGTGGAAACAACAAAACCCACACAAATTTTTCACCTTTGAAATTAGTGTGGGCCACTCTAAATTATAATTTGAAATTAGCGTGTTTTATTAGGAATTAGTGTGGCCCACACTAATTAGACACAATAGTGTAGTTGCCTTTCGTAACTATAGTTGTTTGCGATTTGACCTACCAAAAAGTATAGTTAACTTTAGTTGTTTTAAATTTGGTCTGCCAAAAAATCTAGTTAACTACAGTTATATCTAGTTAACTAAAGTTGAGCGCAACCTGTCCACGGAATTATGTTGTAGTGTTGCAATGTCACTACACTAAATAGGATATTTAGTGTTTGATACACTAAGTACGAACACGTACACTAAATGCCAATAACCCTATGAAAGTAAGTAACATTAAATGTAAACTCAAACACTAAATATCAACAATGGTAATATGTGGAAGTTATATGGAGGAAAAGGGAAGAAACTGGAGGCTAATAAGAAGTAGTAGGTCTACACGAAGACAAGTGGTTTTTCTTAGAATGCATGTGGCTCCTAGTAGAATGAATTTCATTAGGAACTGCAGTCGACACAGTGCCTAGGCTTGTGTGGCTTGCTAATTCTAAGGGTGAGAACTCACAGGAGGCAAGGAAGTGAATTATAGTAGAGGCACCTATTCCCGATCAGGACCCCATCGGCAATCTATAGAGTATTGCAATTTTGATCAGGGTGGGATTGAATTTCGATCGTGCCATAACCAATAGTTCCATGAAACATGTCTTGGTTTTGAATGCTAAAGTGAGGAGGAATGAGTGGTAAAAATGAGCGGTCATGGCATACTCTAGACATTGGTAATATGTTCAGGCCAACTTTTGGCTTCAAAAATTCATAGTAATTTCAATCCAAGGAATAAAGTTACCGAAAATTTTGCAGTCCTCCTTATTTCTATCTTCCTACATGGAAAAAATTTGCGCCACCTTATACTTCTCCAAATCTAGTGCATAATCTCTTAAGTGATTGGTTATGGGTTCCTCTACTCTAATTGCACTAAACCATTACATAGTGTAGTAGGTAGGTCTTTGTTTGCTCATTTCATGGTGAAAACCTGCAGGAAAATAGGCACGGGAAAAGGGGGGGGGGTCTACTGTCTACAAAGAAGTGAATTACAACCTGAGGTGATCTGACTGTTTACAGTTGGCAGGAGGGTGACTGTGCGGATTTCTTCAATATAGATGCCAACTCGATTATATTGTTGTTGCCACATTGTTATTATAAACAATCAGCCTCAGGATGAAAGCGGCCGTCTACAACAAGTTAGCAATTCAGAAGGCAAGACTTGTAAAACTCGCCAATTCCAGGTGAAAACTACAGTAACTTAATGTAGCTCAGCCCAAGATTTGGGCGAACCAACCCATACACTCGTTCCTTGTTGGATGCCTAAACCCTTGCCTCCAAGGAACCAATGTACGGGTTGTTTCGTCCCAGTCCTCAGCCCGACAAGACCTTAGAAAAATGAAAATTTGAAGGTATGTTGGTCTTATGTGGTTACTCTCCTTAAGCCTTTCTTAATTGAGTAGTATATGACAAGGTTTGTAGCTATGAATGGACATCAAAAGGACATGTGTTACGATACAGATCGGGTTAAGGTAAAAAAACTAAAAAACGGTGAATGATCACTACTAGTGCACTAGACTAGGGGTAGAATACTTCTTGTGTGGACCCAAAATGGCTAGTTGTAAAAGTGGTGGCCCAAAAAGATTGCAGCAATTGGCCGGATAGGTGTTGTTTCACACCGCTTGCGATCATTTTTGGGTGTCATTGAGTTAACCATTTTGTGTGCATTCGTATGCAGCGTAGGATATTTTCATGCTCAAATTAGGGAGACTCTACTAATACAAGTAGGGGGTTTGACTTACTTGCCTCTTTGGGAAAATGCAACTAATTGTTTACATGGAATACAATTATGAAACAACTTGCATTTGTCATCATTTCCTCCACCCCATCTCTGAAAAAAAATTGCACAAATTTTGAAACCACTCTTTCTGGCCAAACAAGCTTATCCTCACTGTATTCCGTATATCTACCTTATGTGCTCAAAATGTAGACACCATTCTAAATTTGATTGTTGTCACAATTGCGAGAGCATGACCCAAAGAGGCAACTCCTATTCCGATTTTCCCATTGAGTTGGAATCAATCCTACAATAGTCTAGCCACACTAATTTGGGTTTGTGCCATCTTGACCCGTTGCAACTGTGCCGATGAATGAATGTGTCAGGATGGCATCATTGATGGCTCAACGTTTTGGAATTTTCAAACAACAACTTCATCACTGTCTATGTGCCCTCACTATTCCAATGTTCTAGAATGTATAAAGGTAGTTTGGGTCCATGTCGTCTTGTGCATATGAATTCATGTTCTAGGCCATCCCCACACCATTCACTCAACATGCCACCGTGGACGTCCACTGATTTTGGATCTTTGGAGTGGCAATTGTGTTGATGCATATGCACCCTTGTTGTTCCAAAGTCTCGAAATGTATATTAATACACAATTACTTCGGCCATGTTGTCCCGGCATGTTGCACTTGTGCACAGTGGTGATTTTTCACAAGGTCCCTAACATGTCTAGGGACATGTTCATAGAAAAAAAACATTTCCAGTGGACGGGTTCTTATAAAATGAACCGGTTTTGGGACGTGTCAATTCACTTTGGACGGGTTCTAAAAATAAGATTTTAAAAATTTATTCCAAAAAAATAAATGGTACAAATATCAATTACATTATGTCATATATGACATGTGAATATAAGCATAATGCAATCAAACCACTTAGCACCAACCTAGATTCTATGTTCATTTCAAATTCTTCTATACATTACTTGACTAACACTTGGGAAAAAATAAAAACAAAAAAGTTAGCGAATGTACCTTCTCCTCAGGGTTGCTCCACCCTCCAAGCTCCAAGCTCCACCTCCAACAAGTCAGCTCCCTCATTCATACATTGGTGACAAGTGGTTTAAGAGGAAACAATCCCTGTCCAATGTAACCCAACTCAGCATGCAACTCTGATTGCAATGGGAGGAAATTATATTGAAGACTAAATTTTCATCCGAAGAAAGCAAACATTTGAAGTCTGGATCATTGGGACTATGAAGGACACAATCAAAATTATTCAGCACATACAAACATACATAGATATTGGTGAAAGAAGAAGTAGTTTAAAACGACACTAAAACAATCCCTGCTCAGTCTAAATCAAAACTGAATTCAAAAACTCAAACTCTACAAGCCCATAACACCTTTCATCTTGGACCTTCTGAAACAATGATCACGGAGAACCGGCAGTTAGTTACAAATGAACCGGTTGAGTTTGAGAAAAAACCTGTTGAAGTTCAAGATTGCAGGAAATGTACTGATCATTTTAGAGGGATTTATAGAATATACCCAAATTTAAAGAAGGAAAACCGGAGGTTGTCAACCCTAAACTGGTTGGACTTGCAATCACTAGGATCTCAACCGATTATGTTGCCCAAAAATCTCCCTGATCACTATTCTAACACAATCTCGAAACTTGGTTGAAGATACAGAGAGAATGTACAAAGAGAAGATACTGACAACCCAGAAGAAGAGCTTGAATACCTGCTGGAGGGGGAACTTGGGCCTCAGAGAATCAGAACTTTCTCTGAACTATGTGGACGAAATGGGGCAGGTGGCAGCTAAAATAGATAAAGCCATAACACTGACAGAATTGAAGGAAGATACTATTGTTTCCAAGTGCAACCAATCACATGCCGCCATCTTTCGGTTTATCTTTATCAATTTGTTTTTTTCTTTAACCTTTTCATGGACGGGTTGGTTTAGAAATTACCGGTTTTGGGACGGGTTGTTTTTTCTTTAACCTTTCCTTGGACGGGTTGGTTTTGAAATTACCGGTTTTGGGACGGGTTGCAATTTTTGTTGCCTTTCAATTCGAGGTTTTTGGACGTGGACAGGTAAAAACTTTGTGAAAAATCAACCCTGCTTGTGCATATGCACTTAATGTCCTAGACCTTTCCTGCCACCGTCCGCTCTACATATTATTGTCAACGGCCAACCATTTTTTGAACTCAAAAACAATGATTGTGACATCATCCACCGTTATGAACTGTGTAGATTATAGAGTAAGATGTAGCCTCTGTGCACAATATGAACAATGACAAGTAACTCACTCGATTTGCTTGGAAATCATGCGCCTCTATCGATAATATGACCATGATAGGCCACATAGGCACCTTTCCCCACCTCTGTCTATTATCTAGAATGCTTGTAGACGATGACACTGGTGAAAGTGGGCACATCTACCAGAATCATAGATATTGGGACAAAGGCCTGATGAACTTTTAGGGCTCCCGTGCTTAACCCTGTTTGTCACTGAACACTTAATTTCCTTCTTCAAGGACGACTCATCAAAGTACCGAAAGGGTTAAATTAGAATGTAGGCTGGGGTAGCCTTTCTGCAGAAAATGATGAATAACTCCACTTAATTTCCTATAATGCATGTGGGCAGCACTAATTGCAGTGGAAAGTGTGGGTCGTAGGTACGTATGTAGCCTTCATTTGTAGCATGGAGGAGGTTTGCCAAACCCTCACCCTCATGGCTGGGGCGAACCAACCCCTATATTGGTACCTTACCGGGGAGGGCAAACGGCTGGGGATTCGTGGCACTCACTTAAAATCAACCATCCTACATATCATGGATGAAGTGGCTCCAATACAAAAAGATCCCCTATGGGGTTGAGGGCCGATTCATTCGAATGTGACATCACTAGACATCCGGTAAGGTACCAATGTATGGGTCGGTTCGCCCTGGCCCACCCTCATGCCCCGATCACACCAAACTTTCCGTCTAGTTCCAGCCGTGAAATTGATGGGGATTATGTTCAGAAATAGATGTTGGCCCACCACTTTTCACACTATTACAGTCGGAGATGCTGACGGATGGTGTCTGAACTGGCTGGTGTGATTAGCCCCTCACCTCAGCCTGGTACCCTAAAATGTATATGGGTGTTATTTGGTTAAAATTTTCAAGTTCTCCAATTTCTACTAAACAAATTTATGCCACCAAACTCGTGAATCTTGCATTAGCAAATCTAGGATCATGTTCAAAACATCAACAAAAATCATATTGGAAACCGGACCCTTCCTTCGTTTAGTCATGACCTTCAAGAGTACATGTGTGCTCATGGTTCTCTTAATGGATACCTAGGTTGTCTTAGATGGGTTGCCTATATATTGAGTCTAAAATGATTGATGGTCCTATCAATATCTTTTAAACACATGTTTTGTTGGGTAAGCCCTACTTTTGTAACAAGGACACTTTTAAATAGGGATGTAAGGTCAACGGGGTCAAATTCACGTCGGTGGAATCAGTGATGTTTATGTTTCTTTTCATTTTCTTTGTCTTGTCGTATTCCGTAACATTATGCAACTGAGTATGAAGGGTGAGCGGGGTTAGGAATGTGTCAAATTCTATTCGGGAACTATGCCTTGGTTATTTTTTTACCATCATTGCCATATGAGATTCAACCTGAAAAACTTGGGTGAAGCATTTTCACTAAATATTATTAGAATGGAATGGTTGATAGCAACTCAATGATGTTATGTCCGTTCTTAGATCTAGCCTCATTAAATTAGCATACATGTGGGCTGCAGAAAACGATGAATAACACGTACTTTTGTTGGCCCAAAGTTATCATACATGTGGGCAGCACTAATTGCACTGAAAGTGTGGAGTAGTAGGTAGTGTAGTCTCCTACTATGTGAGGTTTGCCAAACCCAGGCTAACTTATGAGTACATAGCAGCGTCCCTGGGAGATTTCTGGGCATAAATTGGTCGAGATCCTAGTGCTTCCAAGTCCAACTGGTTACATGTTGGCATCTTCCGGTTTTTCTTTATTGATTTGAGGTATATTCTCTAGACTCTTTGTAAAAAAATCGGTAATTTTCATGTAGTCTTAAACCTCAACCACTAATTTCTCAAACTCAACCGGTTCATCTGTAACTAGTGGCCGGTTCTACCTGTTCATTGGTACTTAACTTATAGTAGAGGCACCTATTCCCGATCGGGACCCCATTGGCAATCTTTATAGAGCACCGGAATTTCGATAAGGCTGGGATTGAATTTCGATAAGGTCGGAACTAATAGTGCCATGACACATGTCTTAGATATGAGCGCTAAAGTGAGGAGGAACGAGTGGTTATAACAAGACTCTAGACTTTAGTAATATGTGCAGGCCAACTTTTGACTTCAAAAATTCACAGTAATTTCAATTGAAGGAAAAAATTGCCCAAAAAAATGTGTGATCCTCCCGATTTCTATTTTCATACACGGGAAAAATTTGCACCAACTTACACTTCTCCAAATCTGGCATGAAATCTCTCAGGTGGTCGATTATGGGTGCCTCTACTGTAGTAGGAATAGAAAGAGGAGAGATAAAGTGAAGAGGAGGGTGAAGAGAGAGAGAAGCGAGATGAGCTGAGAAAAGCAGGCAGCAGAGAGCGGTAACAGAGGCCCCTCACGGTGACGGTGGGCAACTACAACAGTAAAGTGGTAAAGGGGAGGAAGGGGCTTTGGGGGGGGGGGGTTTGAAGTTAAGTTAGTTAAGAAAGGAAATAACATTTGTTGACACCCACTCCACTCCGGGCATGCATGCATTCATCCCACGACCTCCAGCCGGGACGCCGCCGTCGCTCGCTCCCTCCCTCCTCCCTCCCCCGCGTTACTCCTCCTCCTTCCCCTCCCCCGCATTCTCATCGCCCACCCAACTGACGACTCGACTCGACTCCAAACCCAACCAACTCCTGAGCAGTTTCCTCCTTCGCAAGCTTCCGTGTCCCGTCTCGTTCGGGGAGGAGCCCAGCAGAGTTAGGCATCGAGTCGCTGGATCCTCTCTCTCTCTCTCTTTTCTCATTTTCCCTCCCGCCCCGTGTCCATACCGCCGAGTAGGTGTTGAAGGTGCCACTTTTTGGGGCAAATTTGGGGCTTTTGGGTTTGCAGGGGAGTTCCAGCCAGTTTGGCAGCTGCTGCTGGGCATGCTTCTGTCGCGGCGGCGTAGTACTTCAGCCGCGGTGGAACGCAGGCGGGTCTACTGCAACTCCTTCCGGGGGAGAACTCTGGGTAAAGGAGAGTGTTGTTGTGTACTGGTCAGCTCAGGTGGTGTCGGTGTCACTGCTCGCGAATTCAGGGCTAGGAGATTGTCACAGCAGTTGAGGGAAGCATTGCGTGGGATTGTTGTTGTGGAGTGGAGTTGAAGGCAACATAGTCCAGACTTGGCTTGACATTTTTTTAGAAGTGGCCGTGGGGGCAGGTTTGGGAGGAGAGGCGGGAATGCGAAGAAGTTTGGGGATGTGAAGGTTGTGGCGGGATCATCAGCATCATCTCCTTCTTCTGTTGTTCTAGTGTGTTTTAGAAACGTTGACATTTATGTTGAGGAATTAGCCGAGGGAGCTGCCTGCCTGGGAGGTTGCTTAGGGTGGTGGAAGTGAGGGATGGCGTCGCCGAGGTCCGCTGCGACCGGTGGGCTTGGGTTCCGCGGCGGGGCTGCGGGGAAGCAGTCATCCAACACCGGCGGCGGTGGTGGGGGGCGAGGGTCAAGCGCAGAGAGTCAGAATGGGAGCAGCACCAACGTACCGGTGCAGATGCGTCACGCTCGGCGAACTTCCAGCGGCCGTTTCATGAATCTCTCCCGTGATGAGAGCGAGATGGGGGGTGTGACAGACAGCGAGATGGGGTCGGAGTTTCTGTACACGGTGCAGATTCCCGCGACTCCTGACAACCAGCCCATGTCCGGGACACCGTCGGTTCGGCCCATGGACCCCGGGATTGCGGGTAAGGCCGAGCAGCAATTCGTGTCGAGCACAATCTTCACGGGCGGGTTCAAGAGCGTCACGAGGGGACATGTGATGGAGAAGATGATGGAGGGCGAGGGTAACCACCCCCAGCTTGCATGTGCGAGAGGAGCAGTTTGCGCAGTGGAAGGGTGTGATGGCAAAGCCATGAGGGATGAGCGAGGGGAGAACATGGCTCCCTGTGACTGCCAGTTTCGAATCTGCCGCGACTGCTACATTGACGCTTTGAATGGCTCAGGGAAGTGTCCAGGGTGCAAAGACGAGTACAAGATTCCGGATGAGCCTCTCTCGGAGAGTGGTACTGAGACGGACATGAGGGCGCTACCTCCCCCTACCGATGACACCAACAGGTTGGAGCGGCGACTCTCTTTGTTGAAAACCAAACCTGGGTTGCTGATGAGCAACCAAGGTACTGATTTCGACCACGCAAGATGGCTGTATCAGACCAAGGGTACTTACGGCTATGGAAATGCCTTGTGGCCCAAAGATGATGGCTACAATGACGGTGGTGGCCCTCCCCTCCCTCCCATGGGAGCTTTACCTGATTTCAATGACAAAGCTAGGCGCCCTCTCTCTCGCAAAGTTCGCATTTCGGCCGG
The DNA here is from genome assembly GCA_964035585.1 of Polytrichum formosum. Lineage (NCBI taxonomy): Eukaryota > Viridiplantae > Streptophyta > Polytrichopsida > Polytrichales > Polytrichaceae > Polytrichum > Polytrichum formosum. The sequence continues at coordinate 34,549,161 of OZ037938.1, forward strand.
TATACTCAGTCCTTACAGGCAAGCAACTCAACCCTTTTCTTTCTTTCTTTCCCCCCTCTCCTTATGAGTCTCAACCCACATTGCCTACTTAGTACTACTCGCAAATATTCCCGAGAAATGCTGGGCATTAAGTCACCTTGGGTTTGTCATGAACTCATTATGTCGAGTGTTCAATGATCTCACACGTGGCAGCCACTCACCCCTTTGTGCATTACATCTCAAACATGCTATTTTAACTAGATCGTGCGTTAGACGGCTGGCTGAAGTACGATAAACCTTAAATGGTGCAAAGTGTAGTAAGTATTACGGAGGGTTTAAGATCATTCGCAGCACTTTTTGCAATCCTTGTGATATTCCTTGCGTGACTATTACGATGAAGCACAACCTTGCTCTGACATGAATGCATTCATGAGAGTCGAGACTCACCATCACTGCACTTGAGTAGTTTCTTAATATACTGTCTTTCTATCTCTGGAGTACGACTCCCAAGAAGGTTAGTTGACGGTGATGAAGCATCGGCAAATGTAGTGCCTGCGGTATGAACAGAGTGAGATCTATATAGATGAAGGTGAACCTAGAATAGCCTGTCAAGCTCCAGCTTCAGAACTGCATTAAGTTTCACTCTACCTCTAGAAGCCATGGAAGTAAAAATACCAGAAAAGAAAGTAAATTAGCCATATTGAACATGAAGCAACGTACGGGTTTGCATAAATGATACGTGTATGATGGATTTAACTTCAGCATGTGAGAGTTGAATGTGATTTTAATGAATATGGCTATGGAAGAAATGGTCATGAATATATATCCCAAAGTGGAGTGAATAATGAGGTTGGACTTGCATTGTGCAGGATGCTGGTGGGGATTCGTATGGTTGTTCTTGGGCTGTTCCTCGCGTGGCGTATAAGGCACCAGAATCAGGATGCGGTGTGGCTGTGGGGAATGTCGGTTGTTTGTGAGATCTGGTTCGCCTTCTCCTGGATCCTGGATCAGCTTCCCAAGCTGTGTCCTATCAATCGTATGACAGATTTGGCTGTGCTGAAAGAGAAGTTCGAGACTCCCACCCCCGGGAATCCAAGCGGCAAATCAGACTTGCCCGGTGTGGATGTTTTTGTTTCGACTGCTGACCCCGAGAAGGAACCTCCTCTCACAACTTCTAACACCATTCTCTCCATTCTTGCATCCGAGTATCCTCTTGAGAAGCTTGCCTGCTACCTTTCTGACGATGGTGGTGCGCTCCTCACATTCGAGGCGTTGGCGGAGGCGGCCAGCTTCGCACGCGTTTGGGTTCCGTTTTGCCGGAAGCACAAGATCGAACCTCGTAATCCAGAGACGTACTTCCTGTTGCGAGGAGACCCCACCAAGAATAAAGTGCGGTCAGATTTCGTGAAGGACCGCAGACGTGTGAAGCGAGAGTACGATGAGTTCAAAGTGCGTATTAATGGCTTGCCTGATGCTATCCGACGCCGTTCGGATGCGTACAATGCTCACGAGGAAATTCGTGCTAAACGCACTCAGATTGAGACTGGGGGAGATCCTTCAGAGCCTCTCAATGTGCCCAAGGCAACATGGATGGCCGATGGAACCCACTGGCCCGGGACATGGAGTCAGTCCGGAAAGGAGCATGGTCGTGGTGACCATGCCGGTATCATTCAGGTAAAGCATTGCATATTTATTCCAAGCCGGATTTGATGGAAGTGTTGCGCGAGGCTAGCAACGCCCAAAAAGTCAGGAATGCTGATCGGAGACCAGAGGCCTTGTTCTTGTAATGTAACTTCGTAAGATACTTCAGTCTGGACTAGGTTTGGCAGGTTGTGACATGGTTGCAAATTTCATGTGTGTAGGTGATGCTTGCTCCTCCGACCAGCGAGCCGTTGATGGGCAGCAGTGATGAGGAAAACATTATCGACACCTCGGACGTCGATATCCGTTTGCCCATGCTGGTCTATGTGTCTCGTGAAAAGCGACCAGGCTATGACCACAACAAAAAGGCAGGAGCTATGAATGCTCTTGTGCGCACCAGCGCTGTCATGTCCAACGGCCCATTCATCCTCAATCTCGATTGTGATCATTACATCTTCAACTCCCTGGCACTCCGGGAGGCCATGTGCTTCTTCATGGACAAGGGTGGCGACCGCCTCGCATACGTCCAATTCCCACAACGTTTTGAGGGAGTTGATCCCAACGATCGGTACGCCAATCACAACACCGTGTTCTTCGACGTCAACATGAGGGCGCTCGATGGGCTGCAAGGACCGGTGTATGTCGGAACCGGGTGTGTGTTCAGAAGAATTGCGTTGTATGGATTTGACCCCCCACGCGTCCGGGAACATGGTGGTTGTTACAGCTTCATCTGCTGTTGCTGCGCGGGCAAGAAGAATAAGAACAAGAACTCCCAGGCCCAGAGACGGGAAACGGAAATCACAGGCTTGACCGAGCACACCAGCGATGAAGACGATGACATGGAAGCTGCCATGCTCCCCAAGCGTTACGGGAACTCCGTGAGCTTCTCGGCGTCAATTGCCGTCGCAGAGTTTCAAGGACGCCCGCTCGCAGACAAGGGTGTCCTGAACGGCCGTCCTGGGGGAGCGCTGACATTACCCCGGGAACCGTTGGACGCTAGCACTGTGGCCGAGGCTATCAATGTGATTTCTTGCTTTTATGAGGACAAGACGGAGTGGGGTGGACGAGTTGGATGGATTTATGGATCGGTGACAGAGGATGTGGTCACAGGCTTCCGCATGCACAATCGTGGATGGAGGTCGATTTACTGTGTGACGAAGAGAGATGCATTCAGAGGAACTGCTCCCATCAATCTTACAGATCGTTTGCATCAGGTAACTTCTCGGCGAGGCAGATGATTTTTTTAATTTCTGTTTGGGGCTTATTGTGCTTCTTATAACTGGTCAGAATTTTTTGCTCTTAACACTAAACTTATCGTATTTGCAGGTACTGCGGTGGGCTACTGGATCCGTCGAGATTTTCTTCTCTCGGAACAATGCTATCCTGGCCACTTCTCGTATGAAGTTCTTGCAGCGAGTGGCATATCTCAATGTTGGCATTTATCCATTCACATCAATTTTCCTGTTAGTGTACTGCTTCCTCCCTGCTCTCTCTCTCTTTACCGGCCAGTTCATCGTCCAAACCCTGAACCTCTCCTTCTTGATTTACCTCCTCATCATCACGGTCACCCTCTGCATGCTGGCAGTTCTTGAAGTGAGGTGGTCTGGTATTACTCTTGAAGAATGGTGGCGTAATGAGCAATTCTGGGTCATCGGAGGAACGAGTGCCCATCTTGCTGCGGTGTTCCAGGGCTTACTGAAGGTTATGGCGGGAGTGGACATTTCCTTCACTTTGACATCGAAATCCTCAGGAGAGGATGAAGATGACATCTACGCAGATTTGTACGTTGTGAAATGGTCGTCACTCATGATTCCACCCATCACCATTGGGCTTACCAACATGATCGCCATCGCTGTGGGGATCTCCCGCACAATTTACAGCACGATACCGGAATGGAGCAAACTCTTAGGAGGGGTGTTCTTCAGTCTGTGGGTGTTGTTCCATCTCTACCCATTTGCCAAGGGTCTCATGGGCAGGGGTGGCAAGACGCCAACTATTGTATACGTCTGGGCTGGGTTGCTGTCGGTTATCATCTCCCTTCTTTGGGTGTACGTCAGTCCTTCCTCAAATTCTTCGCAAACATCTGGTGGCGGTTTCCAATTTCCGTAGACGTGTTGATGTGTGCGAAGTTCGAGCCCTGCCCATTTCTTGTGGGTCCAACTTTTTGTCCCGGAGCAGTGAGCTATTGTTGCTGCAGAGCCGACATTCTTGGGGATGCCACCCGACCTGTGCTTTTCCCTCAAGGAGCAGTGTATGGTAGAGAACTCGCCCTTTTGCAGCTCTTTCTCAAAGATGGGATTGATGGATTGACGGTGTATATTTTAAGTAGTATCGAGGGAGAGAGAACGCTCTATATTAGTGACGGAACATGTACTATAGGTAGTCAACATTCTTAGACTCATCAAGAGTGCCTGCCTCAAGCCGATTTGAGGGAGCTAGTCAAGCAGGTTCACCCCATTGCAACCTGTACACTGATTCACAGACCTGAGAGACATGTAGACAATAGGCTTTTTCAGAATTTGTGATGGAATTATTTCCATCGGTGTTTAACTATGCTCAATAAAATAGTCTGCTGAAGAACAATTTCTTCAATATTTTGTGGTCAACACATGCCTTAAGCAATTTCTGAACAGTTCCATTGCAATTTCTAGATGGGTGGAAATAGATGTGGAAGGTGCGCAATTGTGGCACCTCTGCCTTACATTACAGGTTCGGAAAACAAAGAATAAAGAATAAAGAATAAAGAAATTATTTTGAGGGCAACATTTTGATGGACATAAATTGTACTTCTATCAGAAGTGACAGAATTTGCAAGACATTCCAGGCATGAAAGTATTTCCAGACCAAGGCCATACATGTTTCGCAATATGTTGGAAAATGCTGGACAAACATAATGGACACAGATGAGGTTGCAACAAATTGTCAGTGAGGAAATAGATTGGGGAAATTTAATTGAATGTGCCTTTCAAATTATTTGAACAGAGGAAATAGGGATGATAAATATGTGCAACGTCTCCGACTCATCAACATTTCCATCTCGCATCATCAGGACTTTTGCGCTGCTTTTGCTGTGAATATTCGAGTCAGGTGGCAGTGGTCAAGTCCCCTGCCTAGCGGTCCTATTCAGCTTAGCTAGTAATCAAGAGTATGAATGGTTATTGTACATGTCCAGAGGAAATAGACTTTCCTTTCTGCTACCTCCATTTACATATACATTGTTAACACCATCCTGGCAGAGGGCAACCGTAGCGATGATCTCTATCAAAACCTGGATTGAAACCTCTACACGTACTCATGTTGCAACACAGTTCGGTAGCCCATGACGAGAAAAAAATATAGCCAGCAAGATGGATATGTAGGTTGGACAGATAGAAGAAATTATTAGGTCTAAGGGAATTGAAAGCTGCCGCTTGATGACGCTGTTGTGTTTGATTGACTCACGAAAACCCAGAGCAAAGAAATGATGACCGAGATCAAACCGGCCCAGACGTATACGATTGTTGGTGTTTTTCTCTGCCTTCCCATCAAACCCTTGGCGAAAGGGTAGAGATGGAGGAGCACCCACATGCTGAAGAAGACTCCTCCCAAGAGTTTGCTCCACTCTGGCGTTGTGCTGTAAATCGTCCGGGAGATTCCAACAGCGATGGCAATCATGTTGGTAAGTCCAATGGTGATGGGAGGAATCATGAGAGACGTCCACTTGACAATGTACAGATCGGCAAACTCGTCATCTTCATCCTCTCCGGCGGACTTGGATGTCAAAGTGAAGGAGATGTCAACCCCAGCCATTACCTTGAGCAAACCCTGGAACACAGCAGCAAGATGGGCACTCGTTCCTCCGATCACCCAGAACTGCTCATTTCGCCACCACTCTTCCAGCGTGATTCCTGACCACTTCACCTCCAGGATTGCTAGCATGCACAGTGTGATGGTAATGGTGAGCAAGTAGATCAAGAAGGGGAGGTTGAGGTTTTGCACTATAAACTGGCCACTGAAGAGAGAGAGAGCGGGAAGGAAGCAATACACCAACAGGAAGATGGATGTGAATGGGTATATTCCAACGTTCAGGTATGCAACACGTTGCAGGAATTTCATTCGGGAACTAGCAAGGATAGCATTGTTGCGGGAGAAGAAAATCTCGACGGATCCCGTTGCCCACCTCAGCACCTGCAATACATCCATGTCAAAGCTCCATTAGGCTCCCACGTTGATGGAAGGTACATAGGTCTTAGATTTCCTTCTTCCAACTATCCCACTCCTCCTAGGAAGTGAAACACGCGATTAGTACAAGATGGTCGGCAACTTCACATCAAGGCCGTAATCGCTTTCCTCATAATTTTTGGAGCTCATATGAATCTTCGTCATTATCAAAGTAAAGATTCTCATGCGCATTAAATTGTCATTTAGGTTTCGCTAATTATGTTGACTAGAATAAGTAAAACATAAGGCCATGTTAGGGTCCGTTCTTAACCACTCAAGAATATGTGTCCACATCATTGCTATGTTAGAATTATCAAGAGTCTTACTTGATGCAGTCGATCTGTAAGATTAATGGGGGCGGTTCCTCTGAATGCGTCTCGCTTCGTCACGCAATATATCGACCGCCATCCACGATTGTGCATGCGGAAACCTGTGACCACATCCTCTGTCACGGACCCATAAATCCATCCAACTCGTCCACCCCACTCAGTCTTGTCCTCATAAAAGCAAGAAATCACATTGATAGCCTCGGCGACTACGCCCGCATCGAGAGGCTCCCTAGGAATCGTCAGAGCTCCTCCGGGCCGGCCGTTGTGAACGCCCTTGTCTGCGAGAGGCCGACCTTGGAATTCTGCCACTGGAATTGAAGCTGAGAAGATCACAGAGCTTCCGTAACGCTTGGGAAGCATGATTGCCTCAACGTCATCGTCATCATCACTGGTGGTGTGCTCGGTCAAACCGGTTGCTTCTGTGGGCCGTTTCTTGGAGTTTTTGTTTTTGTTCTTCTTGCCCGCGCAGCAACAGCAGAATAATTTGTAGCAAATGCCATGTTCCCGGATGCGTGGGGGATCGAACCCATACAATGCAATTCTTCTAAACACACATCCTGTTCCGACATACACCGGTCCCTGCAATCCGTCGAGCGCCCTCATGTTGACGTCGAAAAAGACAGTGTTGTGATTAGCGTACCGATCGTTCGGGTCAACTCCCTCAAAACGTTGTGGAAATTGGACGTATGCGAGGCGGTCGCCACCCTTGTCCATGAAGAAGCACATGGCCTCCCGGAGTGCCAGGGAGTTGAAGATGTAATGATCACAATCGAGATTGAGGATGAATGGCCCATTGGACATGACAGCGCTGGTGCGCACAAGAGCATTCATAGCTCCTGCCTTCTTGTTGTGATCGTAGCCGGGCCGCTTCTCACGGGACATGTAGACGAGCATAGGTAGACGAATGTCGACGTCGGTGGTGTCTATCAAATTCTCCTCATCGCTGCTGCCCATCAGCGGCTCGCCGGTCGGAGGAGCAAGCATCACCTACACAATTGAAATTTCCAAGCATGTCAGAACATGCCAACCTACAAATACCAGCCTGTGAAGTCAACAAGTTGCATCACAAGAACAATCTAAGTTCAGAATTCAAAAATTCACCTGTCTGTTTGTCGATACCAATAGCTTTGATCGACATAGCTTTGATAAGAAAAATTCAGGTTTACCTGAATGATGCCGGCATGGTCACCACGACCGTGTTCTTTTCCGGACTGAGTCCATGTTCCAGGCCAATGGGTTCCATCAGCCATCCAGGTGGCCTTGGGGATGTTCAGGGGCTCAGATGGATCTCCTCCAGACTCGATTTGATTACGCTTTGCACGAATCTCCTCATGGGCATTGTAGGCATCGGAGCGTCTGCGAATGGCATCAGGCAAGCCATTGATACGGACTTTGAACTCATCGTACTCTCGCTTCACACGTCTCCGGTCCTTCACGAAGTCTGACCGCACTTTGTTCTTGGTGGGGTCTCCTCGCAACAGGAAATACGTCTCTGGATTGCGTGGTTCAATCCTGTGCTTCCTGCAAAAGGGAACCCACACGCGTGCGAAACTGGCTGCTTCGGCCAGGGCCTCGAATGATAGCAACGCACCTCCGTCGTCGGAGAGGTAGCAGGACAACTTCTCAAGAGGGTACTCGGAGGCGAGGATAGAGAGAATGGTATTGGAGGTTGTGAGGGGAGGCTCCTTCTCAGGGTCAGCAGTCGAAACAAACACATCCACACCGGGAAGGTCAGATCTGCCGCTCGGATTCTCTGGTGAGGGCATCTCGAATTTCTCTTTGAGCACATTCAAATCAGTCAGGCGGTTGATGGGGCATAGCTTGGGAAGCTGATCTAGAATCCAAGAGAATGCGAACCAAATCTCGCAAACCACAGACATTCCCCACAGCCACAGTGCATCCGGATTCTCATGCTTCACTCGCCATGTCAGAAACAGGCCCAACACCACCATCCGAATCGCCACCAGTAATCTGCAGCAAAAGCATCAATTAACCCCACTCTTGCAAGCTTCAGCAAAATCAAACACCACATTTAATGTTTTCAACGTGTTCTGATTATTCTCCCTCATCAACCAACTACGAAACAGAAAAACGAAGTACACAACTTATTCATCGTGTAGAATTCTGATGATTTTAATGATCTGGACCTCGGACATAAACCTGGTATCAAATAACTTTGTGACAACAGCACGAGTTTCGGAACCCGCTCTACTCGACAACCAAGACAATAGGAACATCATTGAATGCCTATGTTGGCAAAAGCTCTGAATCCGTGTTTCCTCGAATTCACAACGAAACTGAAAATATTGAGAGTTTCTAAGGCCGATAAAAAATCAAAATCAGCATCAACAGATTTCTCGAAGTCGTTGTGACATTATATATATCGGAGCATAAACCATAAACCCTGGTATCAAACAACTCGTGATAACACAATACCAATTTCTTTAGTTGTGCGAAGTAGGTTACGATGGCGTTTATAAGTGTTGGCTTTTGTACATAGGTGAATGCATGACATCAATAATCAGCGTCAACAATAGTATCAAAGAACCTACTAATGGATTTCAAAATTGTAATACCAGTTAAATTATAATATTTGATGGGTATGTGAAGGTAAGAGAACTGTGCATTCCCAAGTTATTATTTGGGTCGGGTAATGTCGACCAGGCATGAAGGTTCGTGCATGATATATAGATCCGAATGGTATCGAAAATAAAAATACCATCAAATAATAATACCCTTTTGGCAAAAATATGTAAAATCCTCATTAGAGATACCCGAATGATATAAAGAAATGACGATATCAGACCAGCATTGGTGTTTACCTGTAGGGACTCAAGATGCCAGACGAGATTGTGATCTTCCTCGAGAGAGGGCGTCTGGCTTTATCTTTGAATTCAGGCATCGCAGTACCCAACGACGGCATTTCGGTTCCACCCGCTTCACTGTAAGTGTCATCTTTCGGCCAAACAGCATTTCCATACCCGTAAGTGCCTTTGGTTTGGTAAAGCCAGCGATCATGGTCGAAATCCGACCCCGTGCTACTCAATCCCATGCTTGGCTTCGTTTTGAGAAGAGAAAGACGGCGCTCCATTCTGGAGCTATCATCACCCGGTGGCGGCAATGCACGCATGTCTGTCTCGGTCCCACTCTCCGACAACGGTTCGTCAGGAATCTTGTACTCATCCTTGCACCCTGGACAACGCCCTGACCCATTCAGCGCGTCGATGTAACAGTCCCTGCAAATTTTGAACTGACAATCACACGCAGACATATCCTCCCCTCGCTCGTTCCGCATCGCCTTCCCGTCACACCCATCCACCGCACAAGTTGGCCCTCTAGCGCCCCCAAGCTGGGGGTGGTTGCCCTCGCCATCCATCATCTTCTCCAATGGATGCCCCCGTGTGTTGTTCTTGTAGCCGCCGGTGAAGATCGTGTTGGAGACAAATTGCTGGTCACCTAAACCCTTCCCGCCTGCGGTATCCATTGGCCGCACTGACGGTGTTACAGACATGTGCTGGTGATCTGGAGTTGCGGGGATCTGTACTGTGTACAAGAAATCTGACCCCATTTCGCTGTCTGTGACTCCACCCATCTCACTGTCATCTCTGGAAAGGTTCGCGAACCTCCCGCTTGAAGTGCGTCTAGTATGGTGAAGACCCACTGGATTGCTGGATCCGCCACTGCCTCCATTGTTGTTGTTGTTGTTGTTGTTGTTGTTGTTGTTGTTGTTATTGTTGGTGTTCTTCCCCGCTCCCCGGAACCCAAGGCCGCCCGTTGCGGCAGACCTAGGTGAAACCATCTTGATGAATTAAATTTTCTTCCGGTGTCCCCGAAAAGCTTAAACAACTTTTCAAATCCCTGAAAAGCTGGAGATCCGTAAATATCGGTTGCATCAATCACCGGGTGGTGATGATCCCTTTTGAAAGCGGTGGTTTGAGCGACCCACAGAATTTCTCGATGGAGCGAGCTGCTCCTTTAGGCTTGGTTTCTTCTTGACTGCTGACATCACCCCGCATCAAGCAATGTTAACCTCCGAATGGAAAATACGTTTCGATTAGGAACAGAAATGGTGAACTTTCAATGCAAGATGTTTGTTCGACGTGAGCAGCGAAGTGAAAGAACTAAGAAATGACGACTGAAAGCTAAAACCTTGAACCTAAAACCCTCAATGGCAATGAAACTCAAATACTCAAATGGGAAGTAAAGAGAAGATTCAAGAGGTTTTGCAACATCGTTCAATGAATTCTCTCATACCAATGAGCCCACAAATACAGCAAGATCTGTTCTCGAACTTATTATCATACGAGAAGTAGACATAGGAGTGATTTCTCCCTAACATGCTTCGCTGATTTCAACAATGCCGCCATAAATATCAGATCGTGAAGTCTACCCTACGTACCTGTGATCTGTTAAGATCTATTCTAAGCCTATTCAAATATGAGGAAGACGGAGAGATTCAAGAGGGCTTTCAACATCTCTCCTTTTTACCAATGCAACCAGAGTATCAGATCCTCAAGTCCACAACTACCGCAATGTACCTGCAACCTACAAAGATCTGTTCTCCGAACATTTTGCAAATATTTATGTGACAGGGATTCAAGAGACCTTCTCCAACGTCTTTCAACAATTCGACCAGATCAACATCCGATCCTGCCAAGCCTATAACTACCTTAACGTAACTGTGACCTGAGATTGTCAAACGTCTTGCAAATATTCAAATGGGAGGTGGTACAGACGGAGGTCCACATTCAAGAGGAGATTCAAATGGAGCGAGCGCCCTGCTTGGATGGGTACAAACCAACTAAAAAGAAAATCCTCTCGAGAAAACATACCAGAGTGCAACCACAACAGATCGATCGATCTGCTAACAACACGGTGTCGATCTCCCTGAGATCGATCCAAACCCGCTCGGCTCAAAGAATGTAGCCAGCACAATGGTCACATGCCGATCACATATTGCTGCTCGCTCCACCTGCGATCATGAAGCTCGCAGATTCATTCTTCGACCCGCGAGCTGCTGCTTCGATCGATGACGATCCGCCGGCGAACTCTATACAATACATGCGGATGCCCGCACCTCCACTTCATCATAACCTTATGCTACAACAAAGGTGACCGGGCCGATCGGGGGATGTAAATTCCAAATGTTTTTGCGCGGCAAAGGCCCAAAAATGGCGACAAGTCGGATGGTTAAAATTGAGAGTTACCCCGATTGAATTCATTATTAATGTATACCGTTATCCAAGTTTAGGCCGCAACTGCTGCTCCCGCATCACACCCATCAGGCTCCTCGATCAATCTAGCTGTAAAGACGGTCAACGTGGGACGGGTATGGCCTGGATTGCGGGAACGAACCAACGAACAATTTGTAATGTCGTAACAAATTCACTGGGTTGCGCGTGGCGATCATGATGGAATCATCAATCAGCGATTCTAATTTCCTCGTCCGACCCCGCAAACCGATCGAAGCCGGGCCGTTCTAGCGGTCGAATCTCCGCCAGTTGCGTCTCATTGCAGTATCCAGCGTCAAGTCGGCGGCTGCGGCTGCCCGATCTTTCGCTTCCGGCACTGTAGAATCTGCTGGATCCCAGTTTCCTCGGACCTCGCAAAGGAATTGAAGCTCCGTTCTAGGGGTCGCCGCCAGTCACGGCTCACTGCGGTAGCGCCAATTCGGCGTCTGCGGCTGCGGCTGCCTGGGTATATAGAATCTGGTAGATCCCTCTTTAGTTACCCGGCAACGCGGAGACGTAGGTAAATTGCCGCTTACAGTGTTTATTATGGTAATTGGGATCACGTGCACTAATTTCAAAGTCTACACTAAATTGTTTAGAGATATCACGTCCTTTAATTGTAAGTCAACATGACACTATTTGTCAATTCATATAAAAGCTCTGCGATGCTCCATCCATCCATTCATGACGATATATGATTTAGATAATGGAAAATACAATCCAAATAATGTTGGTAAATATTTCTTTTTTAAATTTTGTATTGTCGAATACGTATTATTTTAGATTTGGATATTGAGACGTTTATAACTTGTTTATAAGAATACTAACATGTACCATTGGGGGGCAATGACAGTTGTTCTTTACATGTTCATTTTGAAGAATCATTTTTAGAATAAGAATATGAATAATACATGTTTCATGATAGTAGCCTATATGAATTCAAATGTAAGACTTTATGAACAAAATAACCATTTAAAAGCATTGGGGTTCCAAGTCAAATCAAAGATATATTATAAAATGTAATTTGATCATTCTAAATTTTGAAATGTACATGTATAGAACATGCCCAACAATGGTGGTTGAAACTTTAGTGGTCGAGCACTTCGGAGTCCATCACAAAGGGCATAAGGCATGTTCACTTCATAAAGCAATTGATCTCATCCTCTTCACTTTATCTCTCCTCTTTCTATCCCTACACCTTCACCTATTTTGCCACAACCACTACAAATGTAAAGAATGTGTTCAATTCAACCCTTTGTGTCGAAATCTAAAATTTGAAATGTATGTGTATAGAATATGCCCAAAAGCAGTGGTTGAAATTTTGATGATTTAGCACTCCATAATTTATCACAAAGGGCATGAGCCATCTTCGACATCTAGGTCATCATGGAAATAAGTAGCTTTGGGAAATGATTAATACTTCTATGGTGCGACATTTAGCAACACTTGAAATGATGGTTTTATGATTTCATATGCAACAAGATCATTATTTAAACTAATGATCTTAACGGACACTTACATTTGAGTGGCATGTGGTCAGGTGTGGTTCCAAAAACATACACCAAAAACACATGTCATGTTCAAAAGAGATTGGACTATGTGCTCAAAAAGCAATAACTTGATAGTCAACATATTTGGGAGAACTTGGCATGAAACCATCTAATGAGAATAATAATCTTCACCTTGATAACGAATAAGATATTTTTTCAAGCTCCAAAAATTATGAGGAAAGCAACTACGGCCTTAATTTGGACTTGCCAACCATCTCGTACTAATTGCATGTTTCATATCCTAGGAGAAGTGGGCTAGCCAAGCCAAAAATAGCCAATTAAGACCTTAATGTCAAGTGTTGTGTGCTTATACTTGACCATATTGTTGAGCATACAATTGGCAAGTGACATGTAGTTACACAAATGATCAACTCGTTGATCGTTAGTGTAACCTACTAGGCACTAGTGCCCATTCATGTGTGCATGCAACAAATACACTTGATAGCCATCAAATACCTCACCTAACTCATGTTCAATAAACAAAAACTACCTCCCAAAGTTAGCCCCATGAATCTAATTCACATGTTGCAACAAGTAAAAATACCATGCCTTCATAACACCCACCCTCAAAATACACACCATTACTGACCATCGCTAAACAAATAGTCATATACCCCAAACGGGCCTATGTTGCCCTTATCTTTGGTTGCTAACATGGACATCCTTCAACATGAGGTAGTAGCATTTGTCTCATACTTCTGCCCAGCGAACCGTTTGTTCACAATTGAGCTTGTGGCTATGATCAAGGTGAAAGCGCCCTTATTCGCTCCAATACTAGAGGTTAGTTGTCATGGTATGCGGCGTCAGCGACCATACCGCATCCGGGGGGATTTCATCCATTTAGATTTGGATGGATGAAACCCTCGGAGTTGGGGAGATGCTCCTAGGTGAGGAGCCTCCTCCTTGGCTTGGCATTCTTGCCAAGTGAAGCCTTGTAAGTGAGTGTGTGGAGAGAGCTTGTGTGAGGTGAAGATTGCATATTTTTACAATAAAATCTTGAGTTCTTCTCCCTTTACTTACACTCTTAGATTCTCCTGTGGTGGAGTGAGAGATAACTTGACTTGTTGTGTGCATTTGAAGAGAGAACTAGAGCTCTTACTAGTCTTTGATTCTCTTCTTTCTCTGTGAAGGTGTGTTGTGTATGTGTGCATTTGCTATGTTTTAATGTTATTTGTTAGTGATGGTTGGTACTCGAGCTGCAGTGACACATGATCATTATTTACACAACATAGCGTCATCTCTCTCTCTCTCTCTCTCTCTCTCTCTCTCTCATATGAAGGTGATGTAAGGTATGTGGCTTTATGTGGTCACATTTCTTAACCCCTAAATGACCAAGGAACCAAAACTTATGATCAAAATTTGACCTTGAGGCCCTAGATGCGATGGTAGTTTAAATAGATCAACACAACTTTTGGATCACGTTTGGGGATAACAACCTTTAATTCACAACGATTCAATTTTGTGATTATATATATATATATAATGGTGTTTGTCTATGATTTTTTGAGTGAGTCACATCTTTTTATTTCTTCTTTTTTTGCTAAATGTGGACATTTTTATATAACACTCACATGTGAGTTGTTTGTTTGTAAAGCTTCCATAGATTGAAAAGCACATAGTTTTGTGACAACTTTGACAAAACATAACATTGCATTGCATTGTAAGTTTGTCTTGTGGGTCCAACATTTTGAACAAGGTACACACAAGGTATTTGGGAAATAACATGGCCATGATGGATGACAAGCTCGTAATTCATTCTATATTTGAATCATGATCGTGTGCTCTTGGAACACGTGGTGGGTTAGTCCCATCAATGCACGGAGCTATCAATGATGCATGTAACATAAAAGAGTAGATCGTGGAGGTTGTATCAAGGGCTAGAAAAGAGAACAAGGACACAATTCTTATTATTGTTATGAAGTCTGGCTTCTTGAAATTAGTATTTAAGTAATAATGGACATTCTGACCAATTCCAAACAAACATGGTGCTTGACATAATCCTCCAAATCCCTTCAATATCATGACTTCTTCCCACAACTTTATTGTTGTGCGTCATATGTGGCTTTCTATTGGTTTCGTGTTATGCATTTATGACCATATAGTTGTGTGCTTGCACTATGTTTTTGTTTGTTATCACACAATGAGTGCATATTTCTAGACTCTCCAAAAGTTCATAATTACCTAAATACCAGTTTTGACTATATTGTGTCAATACCTTATGAATTTTTGAAGTCAACATGGAGATTTTGAACATTCAAACCACGTGGATGTGATCTAAAAATCACAATAAGTATTTTTTGTGGAAAGATATATTGTTTTGGAAAATGCAGAAGTCAAAGCTTCTAATGACATATATATATATATTGGAAAATAAAATAAATCCTTGAGCATTTGGGGGTTAATCCAGCATATGTATTCTTGAGTAGTCAATGGAAAGGTTTATACTTAAGAATGGACACCCAAAAGACACGTGTTATTGTAAAACATGACTACCTAGTAGTTGCTCATATTGTATACACCATTCTAAGTTCAACAATCATTAGAATTGGGAGATCTAAGCAATTGCTAAAAGAGGGAAAAGAATGTGCACCATGAACTCTTGTAGCTTGCATTTATCCTCCGATTTTGGAACTTCAATTTATGATAATCTTCGTGATACACACAACCGATAACCCGGTGAGCCTACTCATGATCCTATCCAACGGCCAACATTGTATGGGGCTTTCAAACATTTCAATGCAAGGGTCTCTTGAATGACTATGCTAATCCGAATGTTCGGTCAGGTGTCTTGACGGAAAGTAAAGGCAAGCCAACTTGATAAATTGGAGAAATTCAAAACACAAAATATATGTGATGTAAATTGTTGACATAGTATTCTACTTGCCTATCTGGTTTGACATAAATATAATATAGAATCTTTATAAAAACAAAGTTGCCACGTGTCGTTATCACAATGGTCAGGGACCCATGCGTTCTGATGTGGGGAATACAATTTAACACTTGAACATTGAACTAGATAACTCCCCTCTAAGGTTGAGGCATCTATAACCAATAAAATTAGAGAGATTGCATCTGTTTAGAAGGAGTAGTAGTGGGAAATTATTTTTTCTTGCAAAGAGAAACAAATTCTAATGAGAATGCAATTTTATTTATTTTATAATCATGAATATGGATATTTCGAAGCATAAATATAAGGGTTACACAAAGTCAATTTATAGGTTAACCCATAACTGCTCATCTCAATGCTACTCCTTGATTACAACAATTGTCCAGATGCTTATGAGCGTAATCAATCACAATTTGCCACCACATAAAATATAACTTTGTTTGCCCAAGAAATATAGATCTCATCTATGTCAGCATACATGACCTTAATGAGCGGTTAAGTGGAATTGGTCAACTGTGGATTCTTCGACCTTACATGTAGCTTATGAGTGACACTAGGAATATTAAGTGTTAAGCTTCTAAAGCTTGCCAATAGGGGTGTACCTATGTCAAAGATCCGTTATTAAAGTACGATTTGCAAAGCTAATTTGGAGTTGGCTTCCAAAAGAAATCTACAGAGGATGAATTATAAACTATAGATGGAACCAACAACATTGGCATTGATAGCTAAATAATTGTTTTATAAGCAATTTCAAGTCCCAATGTTCTTGAGGGGGGAAGATTAGTGAAGAGAATTACTTTTCATGGATCCATGATAGAGATGTTCATTATCCAATGGTAGAGCCCAATCAGACCCGTGTTGAGAGTTCGAACCCTTGAAAACCTTGCCCCCATTTTTTCAAGCTGGCCCTACAGATTTGCTGCCAAAATTCTACCACCTAGGACGTCAAATAGGATGAGTAGAAGTTCGGACCCAACTCAATATAAAACCCTTGGGTTAGGGCCGCTTTACACCTAGAGGCCAGGCCAAACCCCCTTGAGGCCGATTGCATGAAATTTTAGCCCTTTTTGGGTTGGAGGCCGGCCTCAACTACACATTATAATAAGATTATAACGGGGGCCAATTTTCCCATATGTAAAGGCCTTAGGGCCAAGAAGCTAGGCCGATTCAATAAATCTAGCATAATCCAACGGATCTAGCATAATCTAGCATAGAGCCGTTTAGATTTCCACATAATCCAACGGATCTAGTTCGCTACAAAAATCGTACTTTATTTAAGAAGGTTTTTTTAGTGGAATATGACATTGGCCCCGAGGCCAAGAATTGGCCCTCCATTTTGGGTGCACCCAATTCAACGAGCTTGGGCCGTGTCATAACATACATTTTTTAATTTAAAAAATCATACCACCAAATCGGCCCGGCCTTTAGGTGTAAAGGGGTTGGGATCGATTTGAGCCTTTTGACCAATCACAAGTGAGGATTTCAAGCCTCTTACACAACGAATTGGCCCGGCCTCTAGGTGTAAAGTGGCCCTTAGATGTGATTGATGGAATGGAGCAACCCTATTGGTTGAAATTCTTATAGTTCAGGCCGGCCCTCAATATGGCCCTCAATCCGGGCCCGAGTAAAAAGTGGGCCTTACATTGTCTACTACACAATGACAACCCTAACTTGGTTATGAAAGTAAAATAGAATGTGAGACCACGTTATGTTGGGTGAAGCCACGTGGACCCCACACATAAAGATTGATGACTCATCAGTACCATATTGGGCCCCACCACCATCACCACTCCCCCTCGTACTCCTCCGACGGTACTCCTGCCTTCGTCGACTGGGATCGATCGATCTCAAGGTAGGTTGTGTCAATTCTGTTTTACAAGATGCAAGGATACACAAGGTGATCGTAAGGATAGGACGAATTTTTGTGAATCTTGAGCTCTCACTCACCTGGTGAGCTTCAGAGAGGGTTGTTTGTGGTGACAGAAATTACCTTCAAGTGTGTAAACTACTCCAGCAAGTGCAGAACATCATCATCATCTCTTCTTGTAACCTGGGTTTGGGAAGCAATTGCATCAGAAGGATCTTCATTTGAGGGACTCACCGATCAACTGCAGTGCTGTGGAAGTGGAGAATTCACCGTTGGGTTCTTGGGTTTCTTGTGGGGTGAGTGAGTGGTGGAGGAGGGGGATTAGTCTGCATTGCAATGAGTTTTGGACTGCTTTTCAATTTGAAACATTCTTGTAAAGAGGGCGACGGTGGTGCATTCTTGAGTTTGTGGCTGTTTCTAGTTCTTGAGCTTGGTTTGCTCATGCAAGTTACCTGCTCAGGGTTTTGTGGGCTGCTAGGGAAGATATTACTGGATTTTTTATTTGGGGTTATGGTGCCACAAAACCTCATCATCATCATCTGTTCTTGTAACCTAGGTTCAGGAAGCAATTGCACCAAAAAGGTTTTGTTTTGAGGGAATTGTAGTGCTTTGGAAGTGGAGGACTCACTGTTTGGCTCTTGAGTTTCTTGTGGGTGAGAGGTGGAGGAGGTAGATTAATCTGCATTGCAATGAATTTTGGTCTACTTTTCAATTTGAAACGATCTTGTAGTGAAAGAGAGTGAGGATGCATTCTGAAATTTTTGAGTGTTTCTAGCTTTTGAGCTTGATTTGCATATGCAAGTTGCCTGCACGGGGTTTTGTGGGATTACTTACTAGGAAGGAATTGCATTAAAAATTTCCAAAATGTGGTGTACTATATAAGCATTACGTTAAAAATAGACCCATTGGTGTATAATGTAATTATCTTATAGTATATGCATCATTCTTTAGCAATTAGTTGCTTCGTAGTAGTATAATGTGGCACTTTTTAGAGGAAAATAGGAGAATCATGTAATTATTACGACATTATTTATGAGTTAAGATGGTATTTCAACATTTTATTATATGTACATCATAGTTTTGCCTCCGGAATTTTGTGATGTAGTACTGGATTTTTAATTTGAGGGTTATGAGCTCTGACCTCTGATATCATGGTGTTCCAGTGGCAATGCGTGGGCTGTGCTGGGCCTAAAGCCGGACGATACTAAAACCAAATTTTGTTTTCGTCAGCATGGGCCAGCGTCATCAGGTATGTATTATTTGGACTATGGGGTTCACTCAAATTTCAATTCCTTGAATATTACAATGTGGGGAATCAAGGGAAGGGTAGTAGTAGTAGCTATCTTTTCATCTTCATGAATGGCTATTTGAGAAGAGCATTGAGGGTAACAGTTGCAGTATTGCAGGCATTTTTGTCAACAATTTACAAGTTGCATACATCCAGTGTTGGTCTGGTATTGTCTTTTTTTGATAATACTGTTCGGGTGTCTATAATGAGGATTTCACATTTCTTGATACCAGTAGGGTATGGGTATATGACGGCATTTTTGTTTTCAATACCATTTGGGTCTATATACCATGCAAGAACCTTCATACCTAGGCAAAATGGCCCTAGTATGAATATGGATTAGAATGGTGTTGACCCAAATAATAACTCAGGTATACAAAAGATTCTCTCATCTTGACATACCCACCAAACATCAATATGGGACTGGTGTGACAATTTTGATACGCACGGGGAGGTTCCTTGATATCATTGTTGATGTTGATTTTTAATACCATGCATTCATCTATACACCACACCAACACTGGTTATATCCCTCCTAGTACATTTGCAAAGGGTTAAATGTGTTTGCTGTAGAAAATATGTTCAAACTCCCTCTGGTTACATAGTGTACAAACAATTGGAGACATGCTTCAGGAATCATTGGTTGCATCATGTATCAAGGACATTCCCTAATTACCTTGTTTTTCTGTCTTGCCTCTAAAACCCTAGTACTTTTCTTCACTTTTGACGCTTTTAGTATGCTTGTAGACACAAAAAGATGGTCAACAGTTTGGCTCCACACTCATTTCCAGGTTGCAATCTTGACATTATTTCGTGATCCAATCATTGATAGCAGTGTTTACACGAATTTGTAGTACACGGAGGATTTGACGTTATTAGGTTTTCTGGTGTCTTTTGGTTGTCATGCTTGATTGTTGAGCATCAGAAGTACCACCTGGAGGATTGGGTTTGAATGTAAATTAATTGGGGCTCTCTTACCTTGTCCCAGAGATTCCTTTGTAACCTTCTCAAATTGTCACACAGTTATGAGTCAATTTAGCTAGGCTTTAATTTTGTCTCAGAGTTTCTTAGGCATCCTCATCATTTAACCTTTGGCACTGTTTTTTCGTATTGACCGCCAGTAGTGTTCCAACTATGATTGAAGAGTGGGTTGTTGGTCCCAAAAATACAGAGATGTTTTATAGAGCATTTTGACCTTGAAATCATGCAACTTTTGTTGTGCAGCCCATAAACTTGAACAAAGGATGGGTTGCGGCCCGTGCCTCAGAGGTTCAAGAAAGTGGACGAGATCTCACAACCTCACATTTTCCTTCACAAAAAACAAAGGGGTGGATTGAAGCCGTAGTGCCTGGCACGTAAGCCCTTGTGCATAGTCTTTAATGTCTAACTTCAATGTTTAAGTTTGATGTTTAACTTCAATGTCCAACTTCAATGTCTAACCTCAATGTTTAAATATAATGTTTAACTTCAGTTCCTAATTTCAATGTTTTACATAAGCAATTCTTTTGGTTAGGCTGAAATGTGCTGTGAGGGGTGCAGGTGTCACAAAGTTTTTGATGTGTAGTTGTTGGTTGCATTGATGTTGGTTACATATTCACAATGGTGATACGAAAAGCTCATGGGAAAAGGCAATAATTTCTTGCAGAGTTTTGACAACTCTACTCAAGAACAAACTGATACCAGATCCATTTTACGGTCTGAATAATGAGGATGTACCTGACATAGCCGATGTTGGCTGTGAGTACTACACATTCTGGTTCTGCAACAGCTTCAAGTTGCCACTTGTGGTGAGTTGAATGCGCGAACAATTTGAGCATTTGCATCTACATTATGTTGTAAGATAGATGGGTCTTGAATGGTTACTTTGTCCAACTAGCCCACTTAAACATGTGATTAGTGTGAGATGGTTAGCAAATCCAAATCGAGGCTGTAGCCACTTTCCTCATAATTTTTGGAGCTCATATGAATATCATGTGCATTATCAAAGTGAAGATTCTCATGCTTATTAAATGGTCATCTAGGTCCTTCCCCAAGTTATGTTGACTATCGAGTCTAGAATGATTATCATGTTTTGAGCATGTCGACCAATCTTTTTTAAAACATGTGTCTTTTTGGTTTCCCTTCTTGAAGCCAGACCTAATCACATACCACTCAAAAATAGGTGTCTGATTAAGGAAAGTAACCAATAAGGGATGTCTACCTTATGTTGCTGCTAGCCATTAAATCAGAAGATTTATCACTGACATTACACCTTATTCACATAGTGTGCACCACAGTTCTTCTATGACGCCACACATTTCCACAAACTATTGATAGATCCTCATAAGGATTTAATAAATAACGACAATTCTGCTATAACAAAGAGGATATACGAGGTACTACTATGTTCATTGGCTTTCAACAATATCCATTGTTGAGTTAGATGGTTCCAATTTTGAAAACGAGATCGTTGTCCATGTCTTTAGAGTAAGTTCTTGGCACAAGCACATTTGGTATTGACATTTTGACTAGTTTTTCTTGTCATTATTGGTGTTTCTCTGGCAGCCTAAAGGTGGCAAAGTATGGTTGCTATTTCGTGGCATCAATTATCAAGCTGAAGTGTTTGTCAATGGCCACAACACATTGCTATCGAAAGGCATGTTTTTGCGGCACACATTGGACATAACAGATTGGGTGAATCCAAATGGACATAATTTCTTGGCTGTTGTGGTGTACCCCCCAGATCATCCTGGAAAAATTCCTCTTGAAGGTGGTCAAGGTGGAGATCATGATGTAAGATTTTTAACCCTTGATTTGTCCAAGTGTGCTAGTAATGGACGTTTTTAAGGATTAGAGGTGCTTAGAAGCCATCTTTAAAGTATTAATGAAAGAGAGGAACGATCCTATGGATTGTACCTTCCATCATCCTTTGTCTGTTTAAACTGCTCCAGATGGGTTTTCAAGTACAGTTTATCAAATTGAAATCATATCAATGAAATGCACCTTCACTGCTGAAACTGATCATTGATAATGTTGATGGCAAATTTTCATGTTCATGATATTTCGTAAGTACATGAACTAATGCAGATTGTGGTTCATATTATGGAACCGTGACTTAATGTTCTTTGATGGCAAGGAATTAATTTTCTTATCTTGACCATAATTGGTGTGCATTGAGATGGACAGATTGCCAAGGATGTTGCTGCCCAATATGTGGAAGGCTGGGACTGGATCTGTGCTATTCGGTAACTCACATTACCAGATCAATTCGAGATAGAACTTATTACAATCTGTAGGCATTGTCATATGCAAGGGATGAAGTTTGTACTCTTAAACAATTGTTATTTGTAATGCCCATTCCCTTGAAACTAAAGATTCTAAATGATGGTCATCTCTGTTGGTTCCGTAGCAACAGATATCATGACCTTAACTGAAGCTCTTACATCTATTTCAGGGACAGAAACACTGGAATCTGGGATGCTGTCTCCATCAATATCACAGGGGTAAGCTGACTCAAAAAAGTAAAATTATGTTGCTGACCGTTCCTTTTAGGAATATCCTCCACCTCCTCTGCCTTGGTTGAAAATCTGTCGAATTCACATTATCTTCAATCCAATAGAAATACTGTACCCTACAATGTGGACTCTCCATGTTAAATATTGTGGGTTGGTAATTACCAGGGTTGGTCTGATATCATTTGGGTATCTATAATGAGGATTTCACATTTTTGATACCAGTAGGATATGGGTATATAATGGTATTTCATTTTCAATACCATTTGGGTCTATTTACCATGCAAGGACCTTCATACTTAGGCAAAATCGCCCTAGTATCAATATGGTTCAGAATGTATTAATCCAAATAATAACTCGGGTATACAAAGATTCTCTCACCTTGACATACCCATCAAATATCAATATTTGACTGTTATTATAATTTTGGTACCCATGTGTAGGTTCTTTAATACAATATTGATAATAATTATTGACACCATGCATTCACCTAGTACTTACCAGTGCGACAATGGTTTGTACATTTCCAAGGGCCATGCAAGAATATAGATATTATGGTGTTCCCCCCTTGTTAAAGTGAATTTGGTTTGAGTTAGCATACTTTGGGATCAATGATAGGGGAGAATCAGCAGTTAGTTACAAATGAACCGGTTGAGTTTGAGAAATAACTGGTTGAAGTTCAAGACTGCAGGAAAATTACTGATCATTTTAGAGGAATTTATAGAATATACCCCAATTTAATAAAGGAAAACCGGAGGATGTCAACATGTAACCGGTTGGACTTGCAAACACTAGGATCTCAACCAATTATGCCCAATTACTGTTTGGGATGTATAAGGCAAACTAAATTCTTGTATCTGGTATTACAGCCAGTGCGACTTGTTGATCCCCATTTGGCTGCAACATTCTCCAACACCTTTAAACAAGCTGAATTATGGGTCACGACAGAGCTTGTCAATACAAGTTCTGCTCCGGCCACTGTAACTGTCAGGCTCAATGTATCGCTTGATGTGGATGGGGACACATGTACAGTGGACCATGTATATGCAAGTGAGAAGATTGTTATTGAGGGCAGCTCAACCACTTTGTTTTCCTTACAACCTGTAAGCTTTTCCACCCTTAAATTTAAGTATCAGAATCATTATGTGTGTGAGAGTCATGTGAATTGATTATTGTGCTTGTATCCAAACTTAATTTTCTTTCAAGGAGCAGCATTGCAGATGTGTTTGTGGTATAGTTTAGAACTAAAAATGTAAAACACTTCTTTCTTTGTTGCTCTACAGTAACAAGGAGTCCACCACTTTACGCTGTTCCACTACACTAAATAGTATATTTAGTGTTAGTTACTATTCGGAGTTACTCACTCCTATATCTTTTTACTATTAATGTAATTTTTTACCACGTAAAGATGTTAATGTTCTATAATGTCCAACAACCCAATTCGACCTTCATTGGTAAAAAATTACATTAATAGTAAAAAGATATAGGAGTGAGTAACTCCGAATAGTATCTAACACTAAATATACTATTTAGTGTAGTGATTGTTTCACCAAATTGGTGGGCAAGTATTTATTGCAAAGATATCACTAGAATGTCACGATTAAGTTTTCCTTTGTACTTCAATTAAGATTTTTGTCAGACCATGTAAAGAAATTTAAGGATCCAATGATTATTATATAATGAGCAAAATCTACCTGTGAGTGGTGATACATAGTTGCCTCAAAATTGTATTCAACCATAGAAGCAACTTCGTTTTAGAATATTGCTAACATGACAGGAATTTCAGTTTCTCACTGCTACTTACATTTGAAAATTAATTGACGTATTTAGAGAATTTCAATACTATATTTTCCATAGTTTTCACAGTTTTTGATATTTTTGACAATGGCAGCTTTCATTTGAAAATCCAGCACTATGGTGGCCTAATGGCTTGGGGGAGCAACCGCTGTACCAAGTGGATATTAGCCTTGAGGTCCAAGGCTATGGAGAGGCTGACACTTGGAGTCATTTGTTTGGTTTCCGCCACATAGACTCCTACATTGATCCAGCAACGAATGGCAGGTGTGTTTTGTCTTCAGCCCTAAACTCTAAATTCTGAACCCTACACTGACAGCCTAATATAGTCTACATAAATTTTAATTATCATGTATTTGCAGACAAACATTTCATAATTTCCTTACACCTATGTTTGATACTGTACTTATGATCCAGTAATGACAACATCAGTGTGGTACAAAGCAGTGTTGGTCTGGTATATAGGTGAATGCATGGTATCAATAATGAACACTAATAATGGTATCAAAGAACCTACCAGTGGGTAATAAAATTGTAATACCAGTCAAATATTGATATTTAATGGGTATGTCAAGGTAAGAGAATATTTGTATACCTGAGTTGTTATTTGGGTCAACACCATTCTTAACCATATTGATACTAGGACGATTTTGCCTAGGGATGAAGGTTCTTACATGGTATATTGACCTGAATGGTATCAAAAACATAAATACCATCAAATACCCATATTCTACTAGTATCAAAAAAAGACTATACCAGTCGAACATTGGTACAATCATAGGAAGTCCAAAAACTTTTTAAAAGAAAGTTGAATGTTTAGAACTTTATGCTATGTACAGGATGTTTGAGGTGAATGGGGAACCTGTGTTCATACGAGGGGGCAATTGGATTGTGTCTGATGGCCTACTACGCCTTTCAGAGGATCGATATTACACAGATGTGAACTTTCATGCAGACATGAACTTAAACATGATTCGTGTATGGGGAGGAGCCTTGGCTGAGCGTCCCGAATTTTACAGTGCCTGCGATAAGCGGGGTATATTGGTAAATAATTCTTGACCACACCCTGATCTTTAGGGCATGTTTTTAACCAGACTTTAATATATACTGCAGCACCATCTAAAGTAGATGTGCATAATTCAGTTACTTATCTTAATTGGACACCTATATTTGAGTGGTATGAGATTTGGTGTGGCTCTAAGAACACGTACCAAATAGGCACGTGTTTATAGATTGGACTGTGCGCTCAAAATTTACTAACTATTTTAAATTGAAGAGTAACATAATTGGGGGGACCTATATGACCATTTAATGAGCACAAGAATTCTCACTTTGATAATGCATTAGATATTCAGATGAGCTCTGAAAATCATGAGGAAAATGGCTATGGCCTTGATTTGGAGATGCTAACTATTTTGTACTAATCGCGTGTTTCATTTCCTAGGAGAGGTGGGCTAGTTGGAAAATGCAACCATTTTAGACTCATCTAAATTACTATACGTTATGGTCAGTTTCAGGGCACCACATAGGATCTATAACAGCAATTAACCAATGACAACATGACATGTGGCACTTAGAAATTTTGGAAATCCATGGATAGAATTAATTTTGCACGAAATGGAGAGGCAGGTACTATTTTGTTAAACTCGATGCCATTTTTGCAGGTTTGGCAGGAATTTTGGATCACTGGTGACTGCAATGGACGGGGGGTACCACCCTCCGACCCGAATTGGCCACTGGACCATGACCTCTTTCTCACTTGTGCCTACGACACCGTCAAGCTATTACGCAACCATGCAAGTTTAGCCTTATGGTGTGGAGGAAATGAACAAATTCCACCTGATGATATCAATGAAGCCCTAACAAGGCGACTTGCACTTGTCCCTGCAAATGAAAACCCGAGCCGCTCCCTTGATGGCACACGACTTTATCTTGAAGGTAAAAGAATTCTACATGTACTTAGTGTTTCGATCAGAGTCATCTTTTTACTCAAAAGTAACAATACTGACCAACTAAGGCAAGCGGGCCTAAGTTGGTTACTTTTCTATGATTGGATACCTGTATTTGAGTGGTGTGTGGTTAGGTATACCTCTAAGAACAGTCACCAAAAATACATATGTTTATAAGAGGTTGGACAGTGTGTAAAGTGTGGGCATAGAGCTAAAAGTATTTGTTTTAGGCCCACTTCCTTAGTTCAAACAACTTAATATTTATGATAGTTCATAACCCATCACTCCGTTTCAAAGGTTCCAGGATCCTCTTATGGACACAAAAGATATGAGCTCAAGACATCCCACAAGAGGACAAGATTTCCAAGAGCCAGATCTACAATAAGACAAATTTCTAGCTAAGGTCTTGTGAGTCATCTAGTAATTGCCCATAATTGCATCAATTTAGGCGACTTTCCATCATGTAATAATTGTCATAAGGCCTACTCCATTGCTAGTACGATGCAGTGTATTGTAGTTATCCTTTCAACTCAATGGGACTTTTCATCAAGAGTTGGTCCCTTATAATTTTCCATTGGTTGTTTTGCATATAATATTAATAATTTTCTCCCGACTTGTGGTGCATGCTTGGAGGCTGTGTTTGACTTTGAATGAAGAAGCAATGTATCTCAGTTCATTGAGGGCCAAACTCATTTTAGCACCTCTTGGCAAGCCAAAATGACTTTGACCCTCAATAAAGCAATATAGAATGTTCTTTGCTCAAATTTCCACACTACCACCTCCAAGGATGCACTGGAAAACTTACCAAACATGGAAGATATCCAACCAAAAGTCATGTGGAGGTAAAGGATACTTCTGAATTTGTTGTCCATTGATGAAATTGTTAATTGTTATGCAATTCTCAAGCCACTGTGTGATGATGCTTTGAAGGCTCTCTGTGGAGTGGAATCGCGGCAGGGAACGGCTTGTTTCGCGATGGGCCCTATGGTATTCAAGTGCCGGAGAATTACTTCAAGAAAGATTATTATGCATACGCTTTCAATCCGGAGATTGGGAATGTTGGGGTTCCCAAAGCGGAGACTATTCGCGCAACTATGCCACCTGAAGCCTGGGACCCTCCAAAATATCTGGACAGAGGGGAGCACCCAAATTCTACTTGGGATTATCACAAATACATTCCTTATGCAGATGAACCGAATCTGGTGCCAGGGCAAATTGAGTCGTTTGGTGATTACAATGGTCTTGATGATTTCTGTGAGAAGGTTAGTTGTTTACACTAACCTGAGAATATTTCATAACTTTTTGTTTTATGGCACCCTACGCAATAGCTGTGTTTGCCAATTTGAAAACATATCCACTTAGTGGTCTTCTATTCTCATGGTCACCCGCCCAGTCAGAATCACAATAACCATTTGTTTGAGAAGTTCCATCTCCTTCAAATTTCACACCATCATGACTGGTTGATTGAAGATCATAAAAAATCCTCTTGATTAATAATCAGATAAATCTTGATGAAAATCCGACCAATGTTTAGACCTTAGATCGGAGTTGTATTGTTTGGAAAACAAAAGCTTGGATATTAGAGTTATTTTCTAACTCAACATGACTTTTGGTCGGAAGTTGGTTGTTTTGCATACAACACCTTCCATGTTTGGTGAGTTTTCAGTGCATGCCTGGATGCAATGTGGAGATTTGAACAAAGAGATTCTAAAACGGTTCATTGAGGGTCGAACTCATTTTGGCATCCCAAGAAGGTGCTAAAAGTGAGTTTGGCTCTGAATGCGCCAAAATAAGTTGCTCTTCATTCAACTTTAAACACTACCTCCAAGCATGCACAGTTACAACTGGGAAGAAAGAAATTATTGGTATTGTATGCAAAACAAGCAAAACAAGCCTTGGGAAATGATCATGAGAGGCCAACTTTTGATATAAAATCCCATTGAGTTGAAGGGTAACTCTAGTGTACTGCGTCTTGCTAGAGATTTCAGGTGCTTGTTCCAAACATACTACCTGGAGTAGTCATTGTGACAATTACTACATGATGAAAGATCTCACCTTGCAAATAATGGAAAAAGAAAAACAGCAATGTGGGCCATTACACATAATTGCTGTGTTTCCTTCCCTTGGTGCAGGCACAACTCGTAAACTTCTTCCAGTATCGGGCTCTTATCGAAGGTTGGAACTCAATGATGTGGTCAAAATACACAGGGGTTATTCTATGGAAGACCCAAAATCCATGGCCAGGTCTCCGTGGCCAAATGTACGACCACCTCCTTGACCAGACGGGCGCCTTTTTTGGCTTGCAAAGTGCTGCAGAGCCTGTTCATGTGCAATTGAATCTTCTTACCTACGATGTCGAGGTACTCGAGCCTGCTCTTTGAAAAAAAAAGTTTCTTCAATTGTAATCAGCATATAAAATAACCGTAAAAGTTGAAATTCAATCACATTGTTATGAATGTCAAGTAAATTGATTCTCGTATATTTCATCCACTTATATAGTCCTAAGTATTTAATATTTTTAAGGCTGCCAGCTTCCCTCATTCATGATCATTGAGGGACCTCTGAGTAGTGGCATTGCTGTGTATTTCTTCCAGCAATATTTCTGATCTTTACAGTTTGCCTTACTTTTAAAATTTGCAAATACATCAAAATTTTAACATGTGATTTTCTTACACATGAAAAAGCTACACTAAATAGTTCTTAGTGTGGACCATAGTATTTCTCTAAACCCCACAATAATTCTCACGATGAGAATTAATCTACGCCATGTTAAATTTGAACCCATCCCAAACCTCTAGTTTTAGATTAGTGTGGGCCACTTCTAGGAAAATCCATGTGGGGGAATATTTTGTTTTCTAGTATATTTGATGTAAGATGACTATTATATTTTATGTAGTGTGTTGGTCGGAAGTCTCAGGGAAGACTGAGGAAGACCCCGGGTCTTGGACCACGCTATTCCCACCCTGACTAGACAGTTATAGTGGCCCACATTAATTATTTCCACACTAATAGGACTATTTAGTGTAGTGACCTGCCAATTTCTGATTTCATTTTTTCAAGATGCAATTGCATCAAAGTGTATACAAACTTCTGCAACCGTGCTTTTTCCTCCCATAACCTTACTTCAATGCAAGTACATGTACTAATCTCAAAGATTTCTCAGCCTGATAAATTCCCAATTTTTATGCAGGTTGTGAACACACGAAGAAAAGTGCTGTCAGATTGTTTGGTGGAAGCTACGGTGTTTGATCTGAATGGAGAGACAAAATCCCTTTCCAAAACTTTCGAAAGGCGGACGATCCCAGCCAAGATAACATTGGCCATCGGCAACATTCCAATGTTCGAATCCGAATCCACATCTGACCAATCCATATATTTTTTACTGCTCAAATTGTCTGACTCCTCGGGTGCCCTGATATCTCGAAACTTTTACTGGTTACATCAACCGGGTGGAAATTATGGTGAACTAGGGCAGCAATTCCGGACGTTGAAAGTACCTGTCACAACATCCGCCAAAGGCAAAATTACAACGGAAAATAATACTTACCACGTCACCGTCCATGTCAGCAACAAGACCATTGATTCGTCAAAGCCACAAGATCAGCATGTTGCATTTGGGCTTTACTTTTCAGTCGTGGATGCTAATTCGAAAGCTCTTGATCCTCGTATACTTCCTGTAAACTACTCACAGAATTGGTTCTCCTTGGTTCCAAATGAAGCTCTTGATATACTTATCTCCTTCAAGTTGCACGACGAAAATGCGCGCCCAAAACTCATCCTAAGAGGTTGGAACATTGTAGAGACTGAGGTTGCTTTAGAGATCCAGCAAGGGTAAGCAGTGATAATCTTTTTCAAGTCAATTGCAATGAATCTGAGTGTTTGAGACACCGGAAATTCTAAACCTAAAGTCCCAACTTACTTGAAGTGAACAGGGCACCACGGTCCAAGATACTCTCTTTTTGGGTCCATGAGTGAGGAGGACATGCTCATAAAGGCTCAAAGCCTCAAAATATTCTCAGGCACCTCCTCTTATACGAAGCTCACAACATGGGAGATCCTTCAATCATGCCGCCGGCATGCTCAAACTTATGCATAAAATGGAAGGTCTTGATTCTAGGATAGGCGAAATGAATAGGTGATGGAGCAATAGTTTAGTGTAGTTAATATGGAGGAAGGAACATATATATATGTTAATTTTGTGTACATAGTCTTGGGTAGGTTTTCTAAGGGTGTTTAGTAAACATCTCATATATTCAATACCAAACTTAGAAGGTTATGACTAATATAACTGCAGGTACTCCATGTAAATAAAGAAGGCCAGAGATATCAAGGTGCCTATCTCATCGCTGTAAAGCTCATATTCCATGATGATATATGAGAAAAGCGAAGTGTACAGATGAGAGACACTCACAAACTGCAAAGGAAGCTTGTCTATCTCTCGTCATTTCTGGCATTTTGATGTCCTGAATGGTTAGTTTTTGTTGTTTTTGTTGCCATGATTGTCAACTTGAATTTCAGAGTTAAGATTTTTATGGGATCCCCAAATGTGATATGAGAGTTTAGCAACAATCTATGAGGTATTTTGCTAAGCTCCTTTCTGATATGATTTTTCAAAGGCAAAAGCGTCGGAGCCATGAACCGACCAAGTAGGTAACAAATGAGCCTAGAATGGTTTACAAATCTTGAGCACACAGAGTAGAGGCACCCATAACCAATCACTTAAGAGATTCTCCGCTAGATTTGGAGAAGTATAAGGTGGTGCAAATTTTTCCCATATAGGAAGATAGAAACTAGGAGGATTGCAAATTTGTTGATGATTTTATTCCTTAAATTGAAATTATTGTGGATTTTTGAAGTCAAAAGTTGGCCCGAATATATTATCAATGTCTAGAGTCTACCATAACCGCTCATTCCTGACTCAAAACCAACGTCTAGAGTATGCCATGACCGCTCATTTTAATCGCTCATTCCTCCTCACTTTAGCACTCAAAACTAGGACATGTGTCATGACACTATTGGTTCCAACCTGACTGAAATTGAGTCCCAACCTAATTGAAATTCAACCCAACTTGATCAAAGTTCCGATACCCTATAGATTGCCAATTGGGTCTTAATCAGGAATAGGCACCTCTACTATAGTCCAATCTACTTTTAACACATCCTACATTTAACACATTATTTAACTTACATTTTGGCAACTATAGCCACAGAGCCAGAAATATTTAAACTTAATTTGACTACAAGTCGTTTAAGTTGTCCCTGGCCTAAAAGTTTAGCTGTTGGAAAGGGAGAAACTCCAAACTCAGTCTGGTCACTTGGGCTATGGTGGAGAACAATAGCAATTTGTGGCATGAATTTCAAATTTCCAACATTACAAATGCTATCTACTTCATCACTTTGATCACTTCATCACTTTGTTTTCTGATTTGAATCAGCTGACAATGGGAGCCGAAGTTGAGTTTGTGTACAACGTACTCAATTTTGTTCGTAATTGTAAGTGTTTCTGAGGAAGATGCTCCATGAACTTCCTTTCGTTGGGTCACTCATCTATAAATTATATATTGTCTTTGGTCAGATATTGAGAACCATCTATCTAATAAAAGGTGCTAAGGCCTTAAAGTAGCACCTTCCTTTTGGCGACACCTATTTTTTATTCTTAAACCGTCAACAACTGAGTGCAACGGGGGCATTCGACAAGTCATTGTTTAAAGCGATGAATCATGTGCAGCATTAAGTACAAAATAGCACCACTTTGGCCATTCATAGTACAATCATGCCTCTTTGATACGACACTCCATATTACGACAACCTCGGTATAGTGACACAAATTTTGTAGACCAAACTTTCTAGTTAAACTCTACCTCTATGATATGACTGTGACATTCTTAATACGACACTCTTGAACCCCCGAAATGTCATATTATAGAGGTAATAAATGCATATAGGGCAGGTCCCACACATGTATAAGTACATAGTTAATGTTAAATTTATGTAACTTTCGCATATGAAATGTGGATAAAAGAAAATTGAATGTAAAATGATGATAAAACATGGGAACTAGGGGAACCAGGCTCTCTATCTCAAAACCTAATCAAGAGACTCATTAGCTTCTATCACTTTCACAACAGTTTTTCACCTAAACTTTAAACCAAGGTGCACAATCTATTTTCGAGCATTTTGAACTCACATTCCTTTTATATGTTTATTGTTGGAAAGCTCTTGAAATTTCACTTCTTTTGGTGGCAGCCTATTGGGAAATTGGCAAATGCTCAACATCGTGCTCAATTGTTAGCTACATTTTTTATGGACAACCGATTAGAATTTACTCCTAAAGACGTAATTAAATTACATGCCATATTGGAGAAGCTCAATAAGATATATGTTGCTAATTTGAAGTGACAATATCATCAAATTATTGATTCCTTCTTCAAGTCCACATAAATTTCATGACATAAATTTGCATATTTGTAAAGACATTTGAAAAAATCTTTATTTTGTATATGTGGCAAAATGTCTAATGTGTGTTTTCATGAAATACCTCATTATTAAGACAAAGAGGTCCAATTTGTCATATTGTTGAAAAGTGACACCTCAATAATACGGCAATTTTCTTGTTTCCCAAACGTGTCATATTAAAGATGTAGGATTGTAGAGGGGTAAGAAGGATGGAGAAACGTTTTTAGAAGAGCACCAACTTTGGCCAATCACAATGGCTAATCAGGGATCTATCTGTTCAACGAGGAGGTGTAAGAAGTGATCCACAAAAAGGAGACAACACCTTCATTTGATATAGGATCCTCACCCACAATAAGGTTTGATTTTGTGACAATACTGGATATTTAAGTTAGGCCCATTAATAAGAGATGGGTCTATCCCAAGACTAGGGGCCGTGACAATAAATTAGATTATTGTCAGCTGCTCCTAGAAATATTATATTGTCATGGTGGGCCCCATACCCAAACAAATGTTGCGGTCCCTCAACATGGTCCACTTTCACATTGCACTAAGGTTGAGCGCCATCAATTGCAAAGTTGGATTTCTATTTCCCACGGTACGGCTTTTGGATAATTTTCAGGGCCCTTAGATTTTCATGGCCATGGCTATTGCTTTGAGTTTATCTAAGGAAGTTCAAATTTCAAACTTATGGCATGATCCTAGCCTTCTACTTTTCACTAATATACGGAGGTTGTATTTCTCATATGGAAGCCTATGATGGAACAAGAGATGACATGGAGAATGAAAATTGTAATTATATGCGGATTGTTTTTTGGAGGTGACTCTACTATCTAGAATTGATACAATGAACCAGAAGAACGGACCACTACACTATTTTGTCTAATTAGTGTGGGTTACCATTTGGAGGTACACATTGCTATAACATTTTACTGAGAATATCATTTTTTTACCCGAATAACATAAGTAGTTAGCATGCATACCATAGAATATGATATAACTTAGTTGGTACGACACAATAATGTTGGTAAAAGGTTATAGCAACACGTAACTCCGAATGGTAACCCACACTAATTGGACAAAGTAGTGTAGTTACAGTTCTAGACTTCAAGAAAATTACCCATTAATTTAGAGGAATTTATAGAATATACCTCAAATTAATAAAGAAAAACCAAAATATCGAATTTAAGGCTAGCTTTTTACATTTTGAAACCTATACTATAAGATTTTAAATGTTAGGGGTTCCCGGGTGCTTACTTCTTCTTAAAAAGGTTAATATTTCCATTTAAAAATACCAAGTTATATCAAACCAAGAGGCCACACATATTATAAGATTTATGGGCCTTATGTGGTCACTCTTCTTAATTGGGCTTGTATATTTGAGTGCCATATGGCAAGGATTGACCCTTAGCCTTAAATGAAATGAAAAATAATTTTCTATATTCTTTTCATTTTCCAATAAATATTTATATTTTTTAATAATGTTAACAAAACGAAGACATTTAACAAATTGCCATAGGTTAGTCAATCAAGCAAACTTACTTACTTGACACGTGGCCAAACAGGATTGAGACACCTGGCACAAAAATGAGAACCATGTGCAAGGTTTCAACCAGGTTAACCTGAATAGGAAACCAATGACGTCACAAAACCCCAAAAATCACATTGGATGCTATAAAGGAGACATTTCTTGCACTTTCCACCGCACAAGAAAAAAGTTAGTTTACATTCACCTCAAAATCTTTCTGAACCATAAATGTGAATTATAATTGAAGCAACCATTTACACCTCTCCAATGCAAAGTCATTGTTGCTTACTGCACATTGAATCATACACTTGCCATTGAAACCGGCTGGTGGTTGACAAATCCCAACCCCAAAATAGTTAGGCCACTTTTGCACTTGCAATGTAAGTAATTGATAATGAGACACATCTTGTGTTGGAATGCCCCCTCTACAACTCCATTGGACATAAATTCCTTCATTATATGAGGTAGTGTTAGGGAGTCTCAAGTCTTTCAGACCTTTTATAGGCACTAACAACTTGTAGTTTTTGACTAGGCAAAACGCCTGCCTAGTCGACTGTCGACAGTTGATCTTGTGAGAAATAAGTGGCTAGGCAGACTGTCTACAATTGCCATCTGAGAAATAAGTGCCTAGTTTGCCTAGTCAACGCCTAGGCAAAGTGCCTATCTAGGCTAGTAGACAACACATGTTCATAATATGAATATTGATTTGTACCTGTACCAATATACTAAATATGATATTTAGTGTTTGATTTTATTTAGTGTTGTTACCACCCTATCATGCTCAACACTAATTTTCAATTCTTTGACTAGTTAAAAGTTTTTGCCTAGGCAAAACGCTTGCCTAGTCGACTGTCGGGAGTTGACCTTGTGAGAAATAAGTGGCTAGGCAGACTGTCTACAATTGCCATCTGAGAAATAAGTGACTAGGCAGACTGTCTGTAGTTGCTATATGAGAAATAAATGCCTAGTTTGACTAGGCGGGCGTCTATAAAAGGTCTGGAGTCTTTCCTCCAGTCAGACCATCAAGTGGTATTATCTTCACAAATGCTGCTGCCCTTCGCTTCTCTAAGGAATTAACTTTTGGAACACCATCAGTCCCATAAGCCTTTCTGGCTTCCCAGGCTTGACAATTCATCTCAATTCATTTTACAAGATACTTGTCCAACTTTTGATAGAGAATTATGGTGCAACATGTGACAATATTTTCAATCAATCAATTGGGGCATTCAGATAAATCTGATTGATTCATCCAACCATATGAAAAATTAAGGGTTTAACTTTGGGGCATATAAGCACAGGCCAGCTTGTGCATGGCAATTCAAGCTGTTCACCTTTGAAAAGAAGTAATATTCTTGGAGGTACCTATACTTTTCTTCAGGCCCATTTTAGGACTACACAAAGCCTCCAAGACTGACAAGAATGCAGCCTAACAATGGCTGAAACCGTACACCCCAGACAAGTTTTGGTATGCAGGCAATTGTGAATTAAGCTTCATGTATCAATAAACCATCAACGCTGCTGCCAAATTAGAGGTCATTCATGGAGTCTAGTAAAGATGACGCTAATTAACTCTATGTCAAGCTTGTGCTAAAGAGACAATGATGAGTAAATGAAGAGGTTTGTTAAGAAGACCAACATAGGCCATCTTAAGGGCAAAAGGCTTGTAGGGAAAGGTTACTCAAACAGCAGATTATACACAAGGATTTTCACGTGACCCCTGGTACAAAATATTTGCTACATGATTATGATTCTCAGAATCGAAGAGAATCCCAGAGAAAAAAATAGAGATCTCAGACCATGATTAGCGCTGCAAAATACATGTCCTACACTCAGAATTTTCGGAGTGCAATCATAAACCAAGGAAGAAAATGCAAACATCAGATCTTGTATTCGGAAAAAAGTCCCAGATATGACCCAGAAGTGATAAAAAGTCAACTCTGTTTTGAACTTTTGAATTCCAAGAGAGAAGTACACCAGATAAATCATCTAGAAGAGCGAGGTACCCTTGCCCTTCTTGTCTCCACCGATCTCAAAATGCTTGCATCTCTGCACAAACAAACACATCTCAATCAAACACACATGGAAATACGAGAGACATTTCCAGATTGATCACTGTTTTAAATGCCACATATGCTGCTAACGGTTTGAAAGCCAGATTACTAAAACAACACCAGAAAAAGATGCATCTTCAGAGCATTAGGGTTAAAGGAGGAATAATCACCTTGATGGGATGCTGGGTGACATGCTTGCAAGCCTGGCACTGCAACCTCAACACAATCTTCTTTGTGGTCTTAGCCTGCGCACATGCAAATTTAAGCGCACATCAGTGACAGCACTAGACAACATAATCACGAATCAAAGGTTTCAGAATGGAACTAAATGTCCCATCTACACATTACAGCTGATCTTCAACATCCTGAAATGGCT
Organism: Polytrichum formosum; assembly: GCA_964035585.1. NCBI lineage: Eukaryota > Viridiplantae > Streptophyta > Polytrichopsida > Polytrichales > Polytrichaceae > Polytrichum > Polytrichum formosum. The sequence continues at coordinate 34,585,775 of OZ037938.1, forward strand.
AGTATGAATTGTCTGCACACCGACATTGCCTTCGACAGTATGGATAAACTCATGTAATCAGGACTTCAGCCAGGAGCACATAAAAATCCCAGTATTTGATTGCAGAGCCCTTGGGAAATGATAATTACCTTCTTGTGAAAGACGGGCTTGGTCTGTCCTCCATAACCAGACTGCTTCCTGTCATAACGCCTCTTACCTGTATTGAGAGAAACAAAAATACTCAGCTGCCAGAGTAGCTATGAGAACAGTACATCAAAATTCACTAAAGAGCCAAGAACCAAGTCTACCCTCACAAAAACATAATACTTTCAGACCTAAAATGCTTCCTGTAAACCTTTCCTGCATAAGAATATGCATCATTTCGCAACCTCAACAAGGATGAAAGAGGCAATATTCCAATCGGCGACTATTGTATATCCATCCCGCCAGCACATCCATCCCATAACTGAGCTTGTGCACATACCTTGCGCGTAGAGAGAATCCTTGCCCTTCTTGTACTGGGTGACCTTGTGAAGGGTGTGCTTCTTGCAGTCCTTTCCCTTGCAGAAGGACTTCTTGGTCTTCGGAACGTTCACCTGCCAGACCATAAAACCAGTGAACACCAAAAAATTCCAGCAACCTCTAGCTGAAGGGGGGTGAGTCCTCGTCCTCTTATAAGTTTTCATAGACATACAACCATAACTACAAAGAAATCATTTCCCTGTCAAACCCAAACCACAACATGAGACTAAACAGACTCGAACTTAGCAACAAAGTCCACAAAGTTCGCAAGGTTTCCTTGCAATAGACCATCACAGGAAGTTGAATTAACTAAAGGAGGCCCGAATTCAGTAATACTAATTACCCTAACAGAGTTCGAGTAGAGGCATTTAGGCGCAAATGTGTATCGAAAAAGGCATGTGTGCACATATGAAAAATCAGTGAACACCAAGGAATCCAAAACACCAAGTATAGCTGAAAACCTTAGTAGTCTGAGAGACATGCAACTGCATATACGAAGAAACCATACTCGTCCTCGAAACCCTATTCCTATCAAACCCTAACAGCAACATGCGAATATTTGTTATCTCAAACTACAGATTTCGCAAAAACTTGTTGCATTCCACCACCACAAGTACTACAGTCCCGAGTGCGGTGATACTAGTTCGCCTGACAGAATTCGTATACCGATGTGCAAGCTCATTTGCCAATGAAGAGACGCATGTGTGCACATGTGGGAAACTAGTGAAAACCAAGAAAACAAATCTAACACAAAAAGCTTGACCTCCTCGTGCCCTAGCAGTCAGACAACCGTAAGTGTGAAGAAACCCATTCTCGTCCTCGAAAATCTTTCCTGACCAAACCCTAACAGCGATATGCAACTGCACAGTATCTCGAACCTCGCAACTACGTCCACGAACTTCACAATACTTTTTTGCGATACACCACCACAGGAAGGTGAAACAAGCTCTAAAGAAGCCCCAAGCTCGGTGACAGTAATTCCGCTACCAGAGATAGATTGGTGATGTGTAAGCTTACACATGAGCATCGAAACGCGCATGTGTGCACATGTGGACACGATGAGTTGCAATTGACTTGAAGATTGCACAACGATAGGTAGGAAGGGGAATTGGAACGTAGCCTTACCATTGTGGCCGAACCTGTGCAGCGCTCTCTCGCACTTCGGGCGCCTCGCCTGCTTGGAAGCAAAAGAGAGAATGCAGAGAGCAGGGGTTAGTTTTTGTCGGCCCGAAGCAGGGCTAGGGTTTCGAGGGGAACCCAATTAGGGTTAGGGTTTGGGTTTTGGCCAAGACATTGTCTTGGAGTTTGGGGTTTCCTTCAGCTTGGGCATAGAGCTGGAATTTGTAAGTGTCTTATTAGAAAATAGGGTACCAATTCATAGTTTGGACTTGGACTCCGATTTTATGGTGTTCTTGATCAATACGTTTTGGGTTAGTTTTGCGTCACGTCACTTCTAAAGTACTTTGACATTGGTTGACCTCAAATTTAAAGATGTATCACTAAGGGTTTATCAAATTAGAAGTCTTTATTGGGATAACTTGTGTTTAAGTTTGATTGGTTGAATGTGTTAGTTGCGTGACATGCTAAAATGTAACAAAATCCATCATGTACAAAACAATGAATTTCCAAAGTACCTATCCATGTAGTCAATTTTGTAACAAAAGGGCTCTAGAAAATGTGAGCATCCTTCCCTAGGCGGCTTTAATAGGAATTATATTATTTTGAATATTTCACTTTAAAAATAAATTAGAATCCATTGAATGTTCCAAAAAAAATATATTCATTTCTCCATCTAACTTTGAACTAAATTCAAATTTTCAAGTCTAATATTCAAAAGCCGCCCCCAACGAAGGCACAATGGAAAAGTGTGATACTATTATGAACAATCACAAATGACACCAACTTTTGTGTTTTCCATGCAATTCAAATAGGGTTGACTTTTCAATGAACTTGGGAAATCTACAAAGTAATCTAGACCTCTTGACAACATGGAGTACATTACAAAATGCAATGAAAGCATATGCATGCCCTAGTGCTCATGTCTAGCAAACATTTGCCCTAAAATTGTACTCTAACAAGGGCTCCATTGTTGCATACATGCCACCTCACCAACCTTAGATTATTCTTCATTAAATTTTCCTACTCGCACGACAATCCCAAACACATGCTCATGACAATTAAATTGTCCTACAATTACGTAAAAGGGGGTTTAACTTCCTCACTCTCATATACACCGTATACTAGTAAAAAATTATGCCCAAAAAAACTGCAACCGAAATCGGCTGCAGTTCTTTTGACCAACTTGATCTACAGTTGCTAAACGATTATAGAGGTTGGTCAAAATAACCACAACTGATTTCGGCTGCGGTTCATTTTGGCATAGTTTCCTACTAGTGGTAGTCCCAAGGCGGTTTAGGTTGACCATTGTCAAATCATTTTATTTTTTCAAGAGCTATTTTTACAAATAGAATGTTCTACTAGACAACTCTCAAAATTAATACATTGAATGCCAAAACAAGTATGATACTACAATAGTCACTAGATAGTCACCATTGTAAGAAAAAAGATGAGGGATCCATCACCTTATCCCAAACAAACTACTTGCAAGTTATAAATTGCCCTCCTCAAGAATCAGTACATGCAAACTTGGTCACATATTATAGCAACGTCATGCTATCAACATACATCCTTAATATACCAAAACTAGAATACCTAAGGCCCACTTCACACACGAGCCAACCATGAAATTGTGAGAGCCCAAAAGAAAGTGTCCAAAGGCCGTCCCAACACACCTCCAAAATCATGTAGTGGGGTCACAGACCCTCAAGTGTAGTGTGAAGTCATATGTGACCGGGCCCTCAACCAAATGCTATTTCAATGAATTTCTATTCATGTAAGTCCTCACACATGATGAAATAGAATAAATCAACGGTTGTGAGCATTCGGAGTTCCATGGTCTCCCAATTTTGTGTTAGGCCTACCTCCAAGAGGTGGTTTTTGAAAATAGTCCAAGTGACCATGAAACATGATCCATTCGATGCCATGTAGGAATCCATGTAGACTTTACATCCATCGTGCATTTACTTACTCCATTGGTCCCTCAAGCGTAATGTGAAGCGAACTTGGACCAGCTCCGCCTTTTCCACCAACGAGAGTACTTGAAGTGTAATGGTCACGGGCTCTCAGTCTCGTGTGTGAAGTGGCCCTAATATGCATTTGAAACCATTGTAAATTTTGTTTAAGTTAGGTGTGCCCACCAAATTAGACTTAGTATGTCTAATCTAGCAAAGAATCCATGCTAAGCGATGCGATGCATGTGACAATACCCAAAACAATGTTTTGTTTGTCCTAGGCCCAAATGATTTGATATGAATTGTACGTAACATAACATTATTAAGATCCATAACAGTGTTTTGTGGGACTGACAATATTGTGTGGAATATTCCTCATATTCAGTATGAATGATGGAATATTCCACATAATACTGTCAATCCCACAAAACATTGTTATGTTAATAATGTTAAGAATAAAGGTTCCCATTGGCAAAGTAAAGTGAATCGACTCTCGTAACCAACCACAACAAGGGTGCCATCATGGACATTAACAAGGTTGTCACAACCACATGACATGTAGAGTTTGTTGTGCCAATGTGATGGCATCTCGGCTACTTGAATAAGTGTATCATTGGCAGAGGTATTATACTTTCGTATGGTATATTAACACAATTTGTTTTTGTCCCCGATTGTGCTCAACGTTTTGCTACCAACGATATGAACATGGTCATTATAGCTCGTAACAAATTGTGGTGATTTCACATGGTCAAGTAGGTCAATAGGGAGACCTCTCCAAATATTGCGAGAGATATCAAAATGCATAATTCCATATAGGGTTCCTCCAACCATAGACATCATCTACAAAGATGTTGTGAATCATGTCCTTATTGTTCATGTTTGTATGTACTTGCACATTTTGAAGAGGACTCGTGAGCTTGGTCAATTTGCCTAGTTGTGAGTCATTCGCAAGCAATTCCACACATGCAACAAACTTGTTCAAATTACCGTTGGAGATGAAGACGTTCCAAATTATATAGATTGTGAAAGTGTTTGCCACATTGTTCATAACCGTAGTCACCACAATGTGATCAAACCTTTCAAGATTCAAATGCAAAGTTAAAATTTTGAAGGTTTTGGTTGTGGGGTTGCACATCACAAGGAACTCACCCCTACCATATTAAACCCAAAGAAGAGGGAAGCCACATGCTATTGTAAGGGTTAGTACTCATAATCGAGGCCCTAAACCCTTAGTTGTGCCTTTAATTGCACCTTGATCGATAGTTTCAAAGCTTGGTTGAGATCGTCCATGAAGTCCAAGCTATATTCAATAATTCTCTTGTACTCATGTTGTGGGAACTCAATAATCTTCGAAAAATAGCATTGAATCCTCACTGTAAATTTGCCATTTGTTGAATGAGGCCTTCAAAATGACTATTTTTTCCCTGGTTGATTTGGTTAGTTTGCACCTATGCCATCCCGTAAGGAGATGAGGTGACTATGATGTGGCCATGAACATGAATTTATGGTGTTGATTCGTCTTTGAGTTGGTCGAAGCTTATATGTAGTTGCAAAACCAACATCGTGAGAATCATGGTGCCTATAAAAACTATTTGTGTTGAAGGTAAACATCTTTAGGGCACAAACAAACCAACTTGCACATGTTACTCACACCAACAAGCCTCTAGGATCCTACACGATTGGTTGACATTTATTCAGTTCACCAAAATACCTTGTTGTGGTTGGGTTGACCATAGGTGGTAGGGTGCACTAATCATCGAGTGCCATGAATGTCAGCCATCTAAGCTCCATATGAGCACAATTATGGCCTCAAGCGGCTTAACTTGCCATTGGCCGATCCTCCATGACAACCATGGAAATGATTATCAAAATCACACATGCGCTCAATAGATTGCAGTTTGTTCCATATATTGGCATCAAGAGTGTACCCCAACATAGATAAGATAAAACGTTGGGAACATCACTACTATTGAAAGTATTAGGAATAACAAACAATATTAGTTTCAACACTATATCACTTAACTAAACATTGATGCGATGTTTTAATATTTTCCTTATTTTAACTTCACTATGTTGCAAGGCAAAACTAGCATCAAGTAGAGATTTTGGGCCATTGAAAATAGATGTTACATCAAACCACTGTCATATCCAAAAAATGCATCAAAGTTTTCTCTGATGTGGCACTTCAAGCATACTTGTAACATCATTTACAAAGCACTACTACACATAAGAGTTGAAAGTGTTGATAAATTCACCTAATCATGAAAAAACTTCAACTGTGTACAATAAGGCAAGTGCTTTGGAGGAACATCCTTGCAAGGCACACCAAAAGTTGTTCAAGGATTTTTGTGCATTGTGGGTTTCATGAGTTTGTCCATAAGGAGAATATTGATATCAACACAAATATTATTGTATGATATTTTGAAGATTGTGATGTCTACACAACGCCAATTTGTGGGAGGTCAGTTGGAATTGTTTTCCACAACAAGATTATTGATAAGGAAAATGATGAAAATGTGAAGACATGGACAATAATGGCTTTCAAGGAGGTGATTCAATTTAGGAATTCATGTATAAATTTTTCATGAAATCATTAAGTATAATGTTATTATCAGGTAGAAATATGCGTAGTGTAAATAATATATGGAGAATCTCCTATATATTGATGTTATTATAGCTGCTCGTATAGAGTTTTTCGCGAACCTACCAATGTTATTTGAATTTGAATTTAAATTCAATCCTCATAGTACTAATTCTATACCAATTCATTGTAATGGTTCATATTACCTACATTGTGTGGATATTGATTGTACATTGGATGACAAATTGATTCTTCTTCTTCTTCTTCTTCTCTTAAAGAACGGTTTTTATGACAACTTGTTTGTGCAACATCACAATGTTGGGAGTGGCTTGCATCTCAAGGAATTCTATCCCCTAGACAACATAGAGTTTGAGTAGATGGGTTTGTGAGGCAAAACCATCATGTGCAATGTGTTTTGATTCCAAACGCCATAGTTTGGTGAATAGGTGTACTATAACCTTGAGTTTTAGTTTGGAGCATGCCATAGGGATATTGGATGGGATAGTGTTGGTGTAGTTCTTAAAATTAAATTTATGCAAAACAAACTCATAACCATGCAAGATGTTGCAAAATGACTAAGTTGTGATCAATTCCTTACTAACAACCAAAGGACAATATGTAGTTCCTATGCATGGAAAAGGCGTACAAATCAACAACCATGTATCCATAGAGACTAATGAGGTAGTCAATAAGAACACTCTTAACTTTCACGATATTCAAGGTTAAATCCATGTTTCATTCTATCAATGGTGAGGATGTTGATAGGTTTTTGTGGACCATGTATGGACTAATATAGGAGTGTATGTGAGAGAAGATCTTAGGTGACATTTTGGGCATCATAAAGTCGAAGCCCGGTATTGGCAATTCTGTCATTGACTTGATGCAACCAATGGATAATGTCAAGTTACTACTCACTCAAGGAGATTAGTGTTCAACAAACTTTTGAGAATCAAAGAAACGAGGTTAGCTCTAAACCAATGGGAGTTTGCCACATCACTAATAGCAATTGAAAAATCAACTATGGAATCTAGGTAGCTATTGGAACGTAGAAGGGGAGCCTATGTTTGTAAGAAGGAAATTATAGAAATAGCCCCACCCCCCTCCCTTCCTCCCCTTGCCCTTCTCAACTGTAGGCACCTTCTTGTTCTTCATTGTAGATATCGTGGTTGTTCTTGTTCTTGTGTTGCCATTTGACTCCTTAGAAATCTCTGCTCCATACATATTCCTACAAAGTACAAAAAATGTAGGGAAACGAAGGTTGACATTCAAGCATGGTTTAAACCAGTGTTGGACCGGTATATATGTTAGGGCCTAGTATAAGCACTGGTATCAAGTAGGGTATCGCAGACCATACCCAACTGGTATCAAAGGGGACAGTACACTAGGTCATACCTATGCAGCATGGGCAAGAGATATTTATGAACATACCAATACCAAGGAGGGGTTTAGAATGCAATACTAAGACCATTATTGTACACATGGTCACGTCATTTCTCCACAATATTGTTCCTCACTTTCTTAGGGTTGCATTCGAAGGTTGTAGTTAAGCAGATAGGGATGGAAGATATTGGCGGCCCACCTTGGTTTTGATGCAGAATGGGAAGAGATTTGTTGCATTAGTTGTTGAAAATTCAAGCCGTCACTGCTTTCATGGTGGTTATTGAGGTTTGGCCCTAAACTTGTATCACCTAGTTTAGTTCAAGATTTCATGTTATTGTTCCTTGGTTGATGGTGTCATTTTCGTTGTTTAGTTGTGACAAACACATGTTAACAAGATCCTTGTGTTCATGGCTTGGAAGGTCGCATGAATAAGATGTGATATGTTTGCAAAGATTAGCTCTCAAAGACTAGGGTTCCTCTTTTAGGGTTTCGTAGTTAGATTTCAACAAATATGACAACAACTTTGGTTCAATCTGAATGGGGAGGACATGATTTACCAGGAGGAGAGCCTTCCAACACAGAGCCAAGAACAACAAAAGACACACACAACACCATTGCAGATGTTGAAGTTACAATAGAAGAGTTGCATGTTACAGAGGAGTTGGCAGTTTAGCGTGTGCGACTCATTCATCTACAAGACAACCACAAGTTTTGGATACCTTATCATAGAACCTCTTTAGTGTGGGCATTTTTTTTGTTGCATCCGCAAGGAATAAAGGTTGATGTAAAGGTGCCACAAACAATGAGGTGTGTTTTGTGCCATCCAACATCATCCACCCCAACTATGTCTGAAGGGCAGAGCTCTACTGTCTTGCAACCTACTACTCGTTCCAGGAAAGGTATCCTTAACTACAACCCTGCACATGGATCTACCTCTATGATGAAACATGTGATGAATGGGCACGCTGCTGATATGGAAAGATATAAGGAAGTTGTGGCAGCCATTGATTCAGAGGGAAAAAAAACAGAAATGCAAGAAAAGGAAACAGGTGAACCCTAGTGCCATAACTGAATACTATGGTAGTACTAGCCCTTATGGAAAGAATGATGTAGCACAACAAAGGTTTTTGGAGGATTTTGTTTTTTATATTGCAAAAGGATACATTGCATTGTCTACAGTAGAGAATCCATGGTTACAGCGTTTGGTGTTGCGATGCGATCCGAAGGTCAAGTTTCCCACATGAAAACGCCGGCATTGGCAAGTTGTGCAACAGTTGCAGTGACTTTCGATTTGTGGATGTTACGTACAGGAGTGGACACATTCTATTTGGTTGTGAACTTCATAGATAACGATTGGGAACCCTGACATATCACTGTAGGTATTTTTGAAGCATCAAATACTGCAGGAGCAACTTTAGCAGTTATTGTGAAGATGTTGCTTTCAGATTTTCACCTCACAGACAAAGTAATTTCGTATGTGAAAGATGAAGGTAGTAATTTGAGAACATTGGCATCAGCTTTAACATCGGTTGTGTCGTGCAAGCCTTTGGCTTTGTTGCAGCCTTACCTGGGAGTGTGTTTTGGACACATTATATCAAAGGCATGCCAATATTCTACAGATGACACAAAATTACATGGACTAAAAACTCCGAAAAAAGAAGAGCAGAGTGGGAAAAAGCTTGCGTTGAAGCGGGACTTGCCTCTCGAAAGTTGAAGACACCTGTGAAAACAAGATTCGCAAGCAAAGTCCTACTCTTTCAAATGCGAAACCGAACCGAACCGAATCTGAACCTGCGCCTGCGCCTTCGCCTTCTCCTTCTCTGTCTTTTTTCTTATAAAAGGGTACCTAAAAGGGAATGTACAATGCTTATGGGAAGTGCTTGGTCTTGTATGTGAGCTTGAGCTTGAACTTGAACTTCTTGAACTTGAGCTTGAACTTGAACTTGAACTTGAGCTTGGGCTTGAGCTTGAACTTGAACTTGAGCTTGAGTTTGAGCTTGAGCTTGAACTTGAACTTGAACTTGAGCTTGAACTTGAACTTGAACTTGAACTTGAGCTTGAGCTTGAACTTGAACTTGAACTTGAGCTTGAACTTGAACTTGAACTTGAACTTGAACTTGAGCTTGAACTTGAACTTGAGCTTGAACTTGAACTTGAACTTGAACTTGAGCTTGAACTTGAACTTGAACTTGAACTTGAGCTTCTCCTTTTCCTTCTCCTGAACTTGAATTTACTGAATGTTGTTGTTATGTTGCAGGAAATACAAGAGTATGCAACGGCGATTAATATATGTTATGGTAGGCAGACTGCAGCCTTGCAAGCCCGAGTTCCAAGTGGGTTGACTTGGGTTGTGGCAAAGGCAGTCACAAAGACTTTGCGCCCTGTCATGCAACAATGCATTTAAAACCAATCTCACGGGTATTGGCTTTTGAACGATGCATTGTATGCAGCCTTCCATATTAACATCCAGTTACAAAATGAGTATGATCGAAGGATGCTTGTGGTGCCAACATTTCGATGTGGGCAGATGGACTCGGAGCTGCAACTATTTTATGGCCACATGGCTTTTGAATCAATTGAAGTTATCAAACCATGTTTTGCATTTGCAGTTGATTTCACTCATGAGAAGGCACATAATATGTTGTCATTGATGTTAGACCCTAGGTATAAGGGGTTGCAGGTGATTGTTGACTACGTGAGACACGAGAAGGCCATGCACATTGTGGCAGAATATGATCAATTTTTTTTGGTGCTTTTGCTTGTGAAGGTGTCACGGTTGCTGAATCCGAGCTTGGAGAATAACTTGGCACCTACATTGGAGGCTACAACTGATTATCTTTTTGGGCACACTAGTTCTACAAAGGAGGCTAGTGAGGGCATGCTGAAATCGGAGCTCATCTTGTTTCGGAAGATTTTTGTACATGCAGATAAAGACATTGCTCCACTTGCTTAGTGGAGGGATAATGCCCCTCGATTTCCACACGTATCATTTTTTGCGAGGTAGATTTTAGCAATACCAGGTTCTCAGATCGAGACAGAAAGAATTTTTAGTGTTGCTGGACTTTTGTGTGTCTTGCGTCGTTGTAGGTTGGGCATCCAAAATTTAGATGCACTCGTCATGATACTCAAAAATTGTCCCATAGATGCTAGAGATGAGTGCAACTCTTTTGCAAAATCCGATCTCGGTGAATTTTTTATTGACGAGGCTGAATTAATGGATGCTCATGAAGATGAATTACAAGTAGTAGGTTGCTTTGAGGAAGACCCTACTTGCTCAGATGACGAATTAGATGAGTATAATTAGTATAACGTCTAGTTCAAGATGTTGGATGGCCAAGATGCATTTTTGCTTTTTTTTTGAAACAAATAAAATATTTTATTTCATCGCCAACAAACCAAGATGCATTTTTTCACTACTTGTATTTGTATGTTCACATCTATAAACAAAATTTGATGAAGTTTCATTTATTTTGGTGACATGGGCCAATATGTTTGTCTTGAACTTTTAATTCAACAACAATTGGAGCTTGAAAATGTTATTAAACTTCACCATGCATTGAAAAGTAAGACTTAAAATCATAACATACCATTGTTTAGCCTTGGATGTTATCAACAAGGCGCTTGAACTGGTATTTGATACCATTGCAAAGCCATGATTTTTGCATGTTTAATATTATACTAGGCTCTACATTTCATGAACCCCTAGTACCTTGACAAGGCCTAATAGTGAGCTACAAAGTCATTGCATACTAGGACCCCACTGGTATCATAAAATAGTAATACCAGTCCAACACTGGTTTAAACCAATGGGAGTATGCCATGTTAACAAGAACAATTTATAAATCATCAATGGAGCCTACATGCCTATCGGAATATAGATAAGGAGCCTATGCCTGTAAGAATGGGATCATGAAAATAGGCCCCTCCTCTCTTGCCCCCCCCTCGGCCACATGGCCCTATTTTTCTTTGTTGTCAGCTAGTGTAAGGGTACAAAAAGATTGGAATTTAGGGAAACAAAAGTTACAAGCATGTGAGTATTAAGCCTGATATAAAGCAATGTGATTCCACCACATCAACAATAGCAATTCAAAAATTGTCTTTGATATCTAGGTACCTATTGACGCCTAGAAAGGGGACATGTCCATAAGATGGAGGTCACGGAAATAGGCCCCTCCTTCCTTGACCTTTGTGTTCTTTTAAGGTTCTTAAAAGGGTTCTTAAAAGAGAAAAAAAATTAAGAAAAAAAGTTGACAATCGGGTGGGACCATGCCACGTCAGCAAATAGCAATTTCAAAAATCGGATATGGAGTCTATTGGAACCTAGAAGCCTAGAAGGGTAGTCCATGTCCGTGAGAAGGAGGTCACGGAAATAGGCCCTCCTCGCTCTCTCTCCTCGGCCTTCATTTTCTTCGTCTTCGGCCCGCTTCTTCGTGAGAGTCTTCGACTTCTTCTTCGTTTTCTTCTTCTCGTTCTTCTGTTTGTAAATCTCCGTATCGTTTCCGTCCTATTTCCTGGCTGCTTCTTGCGCAAGCTACGATCGCACACACCAAGCATTGCAACGCGCTTTCTTTCTTTCTATCCATCTTTCTATCTTTCGGGAAGAGCTACCGATGCTCATATGGCTCCATCGGACCTCGGAATGCCAATTTTGTTCTGCGGTTCATCCCCAGGCTTGAAGATTGCCTTCAACTTTCTGCAAGACATCTCCAGATTTTCTATGTAACTTAGGACCACCTGAGAAAAATTGGACACTGCGAATAAGAAGGTTTGGAAAAATAGAAATATCGGAGGAGGCTGATGAATATATCAAGGTTAAGGGGTTTGGCAGTTTGTGTGTAGTGACAATTTGGGGTTTAGCAAAATGCCCATCTGGCCGATCACATCCAGATCGTGACATAATAAGCCCCAGATACATAAAATAAATGACCTTATAGCAAATTCTCAGTGGTGAGGTACGTAGCTAACCCAAATTCTCAGTGGAGGAGATCGCAAGTAGTTGGTTCCCACTAATTGTTTAGAGTTAGTGTTAGAGTTAGTGTGGGCATGAAAGTGGTAGTGGTGGAGGCTTAGAGAACACGAAGAGATGGAGAATGGAGCACGAGGTGAGGAGACATCCGAAAATGGAGAATCATCACCAACTCATGAAGAGATGACATCTGTGAATCTGTCTTCACCCCCGCATTCTCCACCCTCGAGGTTTCCTAGTACCCCATTTGTCCAGAGGTGAGTGAATTAGTGGGAAGGGGTTATGTATGTTCTCCATTTTTTTCTTTCGCCTGAGATTTGATGTGTTTCTGTGGGAAATGAGCAGAAAGCTATCATCAATTAAAACCCGGGAGAGTGAAATTCGGAGACAAGGCGAGAATGGAGACTCGCAGGACACTGCAATTTTCGAGCGGATCGAAGCTGGAAAATCGAAGCTGGAGCTTTACCGAAATGATCCTCTTGTTGATATTAGAGGGCTCAAGAGGTACTCGTAAAGATACGATGATTTCTGATTGATGGCTAAATTTGGGAGTATATTATAAACCTCTAAATTTGTATGTCATCAACCCTGATGGTTTCATATTGATGATATATGACACCAAACTACAATAATAGTGAATTATTGGTTATGAAAGATAGGGTTACAATTATAAAATAATTATGTCTCTATATTCTACAGTTGCAAGACCTAAAAGGTTGGCTTATTAGTTGATGAAGCAATTAGTTTTATGTTGTGATTTAGTACTGAAAAGGTGTTAAACCCTGAAGGGTTTGTGTCAACATTGACTCAACATGAAACGCTGGTCGCTTACAATTTGAGATGTTAGTATTCTTGTGTAGCACTATGGAATTGGAACATTAAGAGTTTATGGTAGCGAAGTTTTGTGTGTCCTGAATCTGGGGCGCAAGGGATTATATTGACCTCTTCTGAATTTCAATTTTTATTTGTGCTGTGGTGCAGCATGGGAGGGCAGCAACCAGCATTGCCTCAAAGCCCCAGGGATACAGAGGACTACTCAATTGATGTTGGGAATCCAGGTGAAAACCCTGGGTACATTTCGTTGTTTTTTGAGGTACGAGTCTTTAGTCCCCATTCTGGCGTTTCCTGCTTGACCTGATAAACTCAACTTCAATTCATATTCTAACTTAACGTTGGAAGCAACATGTGAGGATCGAAAACATTGGCATTCTATCATGCCCATTTAACTGGACATTGCATTGTCAAACATAAACGTTCTAATGACTGACTATCTCTTTGATCTTTCTTTCGTGTCTATATTATTTACATAAATGAGTGAGCATTGGAAACCTCACATCAGACTTGCCTGGTACCGACAAAATGCATAGCAATTCTCTGTTGAATATGTCACTGAAGAGATTTATATAACTTAGGTCATCTTGGTTGTGCGCCACTGCAATATATAGAATAATCAGCAGAGTTCTTCATCCTTATTGATCTCATCCTCGTTCTACCTTGTCCTTTTTTTCATGTACTGATCACTGCAACCTTGTATTCTCTATTTTTTTTGACGTAAAGGTCACATATAGATGTGAAGATTTAATTGTAAATTTTTTTTCACGTCTGTATGTGACTTTTACTGATTTATGTGAAGAGAAGACCTTTACTGGTTACAATCTTTACTGATTGCTGCAATCTCTACTTTCTGTTTATTTGATTACCTCGGAATGTTTTTAGTATTTATGCTTATTGTAAGATTCAGAGTTTTCTTGGTCACATATACACATGAAGAGAAGAATTTTTTGTGGAATTAGGGGTTTCGGACTTACTCCCAAGTGTCATTCGCAGACTGAGTAGATTGCGAATTTGTTATGAAATATATGGAGCTCACAAAAGCTTTGGTGAACTGAAGGTCATTTATGGGTGATCCTTGGCTTCTGTTGCAGACTCAAATTGGGAAAATGGGAACCTTGATGGGCGTTTTCGTACCATGTCTTCAAAATATCATGGGTATTATCTTTTACATTCGATTCACATGGTGAGTTCATTCTCCTGGTGTACACAGACCCTTTCAATGACCTGGAATTGTTAAGTGTAGTGATGAAGAGTCCTATAGACTATCTTGACTCAAATTTCAAGCAACAGGGTGTTGTTTATTCTGTTGTTTTGATTGAATATTATTCTGATTTTCTCTTCTGTGCAGACACTTTTAAAGTGCATTATCCACTACCTTTCATTCCTCCTAGTTGTTTCTAAAATATTCTTGGTGTTGGTTGTATGTGGATGGTGGCAGGATTGTAGGTATAGCTGGCATTTGGCACAGCCTTCTGTTAGTGTGTCTGTGCTGCCTTTGCACATTCTTGACTGGTATCTCCCTCAGCGCTATTGCTACAAATGGAGCTATGAAGGTTAGTTTAATTGAAAGTGATCTGTAGTTCCAAGTACAAGGTCCAACCTAGGTAGTTTCATGAAGATGCCATTTGTTTGAGCATATGAGCATCATTCATGACTTCTTGAAGGTTGGCTCAAGTTTTGACTTGAACCTTCTTGGTCATTTATTTGGAGAACATTGTTCTATTCAAAAAGGGTCATGCTTAGAGTGTGTTTGGTGCTTTCCAGGAATCTGTACGTTGTTGGAGTTCTGTAGATGTCTATTAATTTGTGGATGACCTATGATCTAAATGCTATTAACTTTCAGATCACGGTGTTTTTCCTGCTGCAGGGTGGGGGCCCTTACTACTTAATTGGTCGGGCATTAGGGCCAGAGGTTGGGGTCAGTATTGGACTCTGTTTCTTTCTTGGAAATGCAGCTTCTGCATCCATGTGAGTGGTTAACCCTACCTAATCTTAGAAATCTGTATTGTACAGTCCTGATACATTGTTGCATGTGATCTTGAGGTCATGAAGTACCTCCTATTCCTGCACATGTACAACGAGCCAAAAACAGGTGTACAGCTGGAGGAATAACTAAATTTACTATTATTTTATGTAGGTATATTTTAGGAGCTGTGGAGACGTTCCTGGATGCCATACCTGGAGCAGCAATTTTTAAACGTGAGTACTGTAAGATTTGTTAACATGAAACAAGTCCACTAGGAACATAGGATGCTACTGGATGCAACTTTTTTTGATCTGTCTCATTCTCCTTTCTGTTAATTTTTGGTGCTTGAATAGACTGCCTCAGTCTGTGTGTTGCAGCTCAGACCTAAAAGTGAGAATTCCCCAACTCTGAAAGTTTAAATCACTTGCATTTCAGCTAGGTAGCTAATTATCTTGCTTTCAGGTTCATGTATATTTTTCTGAGGATCAGCTGATATCTAGTTCAGAAGTGTGGACCTAAACAACAATTATCTTGTCTCAATTAAAAGTTTTCAGTTGTTGTCAAGTTTCATCTCACTAGAATTTTGTTTCTTTATTACAGGAACTGTAACTGATCTCCATTTTGCACCCTCACCATCAGCCGTGCCTGAAGTACTGAAGAGCCCGAGTGTACATGACCTTCAGGTTTATGGTGTTATTTTTACAATTATACTCTGCCTAATTGTATTTGGAGGGGTCAAAATTATCAACAGGGTCAGCCCGGCTTTTCTGATCCCTGTCATTTTGTCCCTATTCTTCATTTATATTGGGATCTTTGCAGCGCGTCGGCCCAGTGATCCATGTATGTTCTCTCACTTATTTTCCCTTTCCCTTTCAACACATATGAGTCTCTAGTATTACTGATGTCTAGCCTACTGACAGAATAAATGAAGTTTGATCATTGGAAAAACTCATTGCCCTCCCATATTTACTTTTGTTGTTCCTTCTCACGTTTGTTTGTCACAAAGGTGATGTCGATGTGCTCTGAGTATTGTTCTTTAATTTGGTGTTTTCTAAGCATGACAATAAGATACTGAAGTGCAATTGAAGACACAATACTTGTTTGCCCCCGAGTGGCATCTGTTACTGATTTCTGTATCTATTGTTAGTGCATTGGTGTGCATTAATAGTTGTTGTCTTGATCAAACTATGGCAGCTGGAGTTACGGGTCTGAAATTCAGCACACTGAAAGAAAATTGGGGATCTGCCTACCAATTCACAAATAATGCAGGCATACCAGCAACTACAGGAGTGTATTGGGATTTTGAGTATGTTGACCTTCAGACTTGAAAAGTCCTATGTAATCTTCATGTTGATGTTCTCAGATGGTATTAGAGGTGATAATCTTTTGGTTTATTAGAATCATAGTTCTGGTGGCCTTTACTAGCAGTCTGAAGCAAGGTTATATGGAATGCATTGGCAATGGTGCATCTGTAGAATTTTAGATGGATCATCAGACAAATTTGTGTTTGTTTATGGATGATTGCAGAAATCTCCTTGGCCTATTCTTCCCTGCAGTCACCGGAATTATGGCAGGGTCAAATCGATCAGCTTCTTTAAAGGATACTCAACGGTCAATCCCCAAGGGAACTTTATCTGCTATTGGTGCCACCACTGTGCTATATCTAATTTCTGTTGTTATGTTTGGAGCAGTTGCCACTCGGGATCAGCTCTTGACTGACAGGTAGAATTTATATTTCCTATCAGGTGTCTGTTCTTGACTTCTGAAATGTTTTCATAGATCCAGCTCCTGGCTCTGGTCAGAGGAGTTCCATTAGTGGAAATGATTCATTGATGTTCTAGTATCTGAAAATCCTCACACACATCCTTTCTGTTTCTCTCTACATCTTGCTTTTCCAGAGTCATCCTCCAACTCAACAGGACTTTTGGTCAGGAGTTGGTTGTTTTGCACACAACACTCTCTATGTTGGGGATGTTTTTGGTGCATGCTCATGGTTAGGGTGGAGGTTTGAATGAAGAACATACTTTATCGGTTCATTGAAGGTCAAACTAATTTTGGCATGCCAAGAGGTGCTTGATTGAGTTTGGCCCTTAATGAACCAAAATAGGTTGCACTTCATTCAAATTCAAACACTAGCTCCAAGGATACACCACTAGTGAGAAGAAATGATTGATTTTATATGCAAAACAACTAGTCGGAAATCAGAGGGAACCAACCCTTGCTGTAAACTCCCATTGAGTTAAGGATCATCTCCTTTTTCCTGTCTCACCAGATTCTCCCATCCTTGTTTTGAGGATGAGTGCTCTGGGGGGCATACCTTAACAGCACTTTAGCATATACCCTCTTCTTTGAGCATTTCTGAGGATTTTTTTGATTTTAAAATTTGCAAATAGATGTACTTTCTGCATGTCTTGTTTACATTCTCTGTAAGATTATTGGATTTTCAGGCTTATTTTATTCATGCAGAATGTGTATGTTTTTCTCACTCTCATTTGGTTTTTTTATGATTAGGTTATTGACAGCATCAATTGCATGGCCAGTGCCATGGGTGGTACAAGTTGGAATTATTCTTTCTACTCTTGGCGCAGCACTTCAGAGTCTCACAGGGGCTCCACGACTTCTTGCTGCAATTGCCAATGATGACATTATCCCTGTACTAAAGTACTTCAAGAAACCTGATGATGAGGAGCCCCACCTTGCAACCCTGTTCACTATGCTTATCTGTGCTGGCTGTGTTATCCTGGGGAATTTGGATCTAATCAGCCCTGTCATTACAATGTTCTTCCTGCTCTGTTATGGAGGTGTAAACTTATCTTGTCTTCTGCTCGACCTGCTCGATGCACCTAGTTGGCGACCTCGTTTCAAGTTCCACCATTGGAGTTTCTCCCTGCTTGGTGCTCTCCTTTGCATCAGTGAGTTTTGTGGAACTATTACTACTTCAAATAATCCACGGTTACATGTCCATCAGATCCATCTATTCATGAGTGATACTGTCTTCTTATTTTTTTTCTTTTGGAGTATATGCAAAACCTGTCAACTTCTATTAGAGTTATCCTTTAACTCAATGGGACTTTTTGTTGGGAGTTGGTCCCCCATGTTTTTCCATTAGTTGTCTTGCATACGATACCAATAATTTCTTACCACTTGTGGTGCATGCTCAGAGGTAGTATTTGATGTTCAAAAAGAGCAACGTATTTTGGTTCATTGAGGGCCAAACTTATTTTAGCACCTCTTGGCATGCGAAAATGAGTTTGAAATCAATGATTAGGTATAGAATGTACTTTGTTCAAACCTACACACTATCTTTAAACATGCACCTAAAATTTACCGAACATGGAAGGTGTTGTATACAAACACCCAACTCTTGACCAATTCTCATGTTGAGCTAGAGGATGACTATATCGTCAGCTACTTTGAATACCTCAGGTGGGCCATAGTGGAGCAGAAATAGGATGCTTTTGTCTTACATTCTTTGTTAGTGGTTTTAAAAACTGGAAGACCCTCTCTTGGTTGTCTTTATGTCACTGATAGAAGTCTGTGTGCACTTGTGGCAGGCATAATGTTCTTGATTTCATGGGCGTTCACCATTGTATCACTAGCCCTTGCTTCTTTACTTTATTGGTACGTGAGTATCAAGGGCAAAGGTGGTGACTGGGGAGATGGTTTCAAAAGTGCTTACTTTCAGCTTGCGTTACGGAGTCTACGGTCCCTTGGAGGTTGGTTGTCCTTCAATGCCTTGAACATCCAATAATTTCTCCACTTGTGCTGGTGTCATTTGTCAGAAATTTACTGCTTTGAAACTTTGTGTCTGATTGTTTCTTACCAACATATGTGTTTAATTTGAATATGTTGCAGCCACAGCAGTCCATCCAAAAAACTGGTACCCTATCCCGCTTATTTTCTGTAAGCCTTGGGGAATATTGCCAAATGATGTACCATGTCACCCCAAACTGGCCGATTTTGCAAATTGTATGAAGAAAAAAGGACGAGGGATGTCCATTTTTGCTTCAATTGTGGAAGGTGACTACAAAGACAAAGCAGATGAAAGCCGGCAGGTGAGATATCCATGTCATTTACATCTCACAGTTAATCATCATATGCTAATTTTGACAATGTGTACTCATCATCTCCTCACAATCCTCATACTGGAGTATCCAATGGATTTTCTGTCTAGATTTAAGTTAGGGATGTTCAACTGGTAGTTATGTTGTATGTAAACAATGTCTCAAACAAACCACTTGAACCCTTCTAAACAGGTGTTTCATTGAATTAGCTGAGAGAGGCTCACTTTGATGCAGTCGAAATGTTTTGCGTTGTGACTTTACAAAATGGAGTTTTGTGTGTTTTGATTGATGATCCATGCCAAGCATATGGGTGGTAAGTTATGGAAATTCTTTCGTCAAGGCCTGACTACTTTGACCTACATTGGCAGGCATGCCACCTTTTAAGCACTTATATCAACTACAAGAGATGTGAGGCAGTTGCGGAGGTGATTGTGGCCAATAATGTGGTTGAGGGTTTTCGGTTGATTGTTCAAACTATGGGGCTTGCAAATCTCAAGCCCAACATTGTCTGCATGCGCTACCCCGAAATATGGAGGGAGGAGAGACGTAGTAACGTTGCAGATAATTTTGTCAGCATAATCAATGATTGCTCAACTGCAAATAAAGCAGTTGTCATTGTGAAGGGCCTTGATGAGTGGCCTGGAGAGTATCAGAAGCAGTATGGGACAATTGACCTATATTGGATTGTGCGTGATGGTGGTCTCATGTTACTACTTTCCCAGCTGCTCCGAGCAAAGGACTGCTTTGAGAGCTGCAAGATTCAGGTCAGCTACATTTTGTGGGTGTCTTTATAGAAGTGGTGTTAAGGTGGATGTGCCTAATTCTAGCACAGGAATCATCTGGATAGCTGTATTTGAGTAGTATGTGATTATATGTGGATCTAAGAAC
This sequence comes from Polytrichum formosum, assembly GCA_964035585.1. Classification (NCBI taxonomy): domain Eukaryota; kingdom Viridiplantae; phylum Streptophyta; class Polytrichopsida; order Polytrichales; family Polytrichaceae; genus Polytrichum; species Polytrichum formosum. Next base: position 34,606,026 of record OZ037938.1, read on the forward strand.
AGACACCAAAAAGACTTGCACGCAAAAGATATTAGATTACGTGCTCAAAATATGCTAACCATCCTTGGCTCAATGGTCAACATGATTGGGAGGACATATATGACCAGTTAATGGCTACGAGAATGTTCACTTTGAAAATGGATAAGATATTCATCTCAGCTCTGAAAATTGTGAGGGAGGTGACTACAATCTTGATTTGGATTTGCTTACCATCTTGTACTAATCGCATGGTTCATATCCTAGGAAAAGTGGGTTAGTCGGAAACCATTTAAGACCTACCTGAATACTGGGTGGCAACTTCAGATGTTGTTGTCAAGCACGCATAACTGATGGGGGTGCAATTCCATTGGTTAATTTATCAGGTGTTTTGCATCGCTGAGGAAGAGACAGAGGCTGATGAGTTGAAAGCGGATGTGAAGAAGTTTTTGTATGACTTACGAATGCAAGCTGAGGTGATTGTGGTGACCATGAAGTCTTGGGAAGCTCATCAGGAAGATAACCAAGTGGTAGGTAACACAGGGAGGAATGATGCTATGGAAAGTTTCTCAAAAGCTCGCAAAAGGATAGCTGACCGGATTACTGAGGGTGCGAAAGGGAATACTAATAACAGCAATGCCCATTCTGAAACTGTGCACGTTACAGCTCAGGAACAGCAGGTATATGTTTGTTTTTTATTTTACCTCTTTTTATGTTTCTCTAGTAGTTTGTTGCTCTTCTCTTTCCATTTGCCTTGCATCAAGTCACATAGTACATTGTACATTCCATTTTTGTGGGATCAATTTGTTTGAAGCTGGACTTCAAAACCTTTATAAATGAGCCCAGGAAACCAGCAGAGTATTGCAGAGTACCCTGGAGGGCGCTCTGGTTGACTATTGCTGGAATGTAGATTGCACTGTAGATTATGGAAGAGCATACTTGCTTGATGAAACATGTTGCTTTATGTGGTACAGTAGATGTGTCTTAGATGGATACTTTTCTCTCTGCACCCACTTCTCACTGGATATGAAACACGCAATTAGTGCAAAATGATTAGCAAATCCAAATTGTGCTCGTAGCCATTTGTGTCATAATTTTTGGACCTCATACGAGTATCTCATTGATCATCAAAGTGAAGATTCTCAAGCTCATTTGGTGGTCATATAGGTCCCCCGAATGATGTTGACTATTGAGCCTGGAATGGTTAGTATATTTTGAGGATGTAGTCCAATCTCTTACGTGTCTTTTGTGGTGCCAGTTCTTAGATCCACACCCAACCACATACCACTCAAATATAGGTGTTCAGATTATTGTTGTGTTCGATTTAGGCACGTCTACCTTAAGTCAGTTTTGAAGGTGGCGGCTACTATGGTTCTAAAGTGTGGGGGGGTCTTATGGGATGATGTGTCAACAGGTGAACAAATTTCTCTACACATGTTTAAAGCTGAATTCCATTATTTTGCGGTACTCTCGGGCAGCAGCAGTTGTTTTGGTTAGTTTACCACCTCCTCCGCCACATCATCCCAGTTTCTGCTACATGGAGTACATTGACCTTCTTGTTGACAGCATCCCAAGACTACTTATGGTTCGTGGATATCGACGAGATGTTGTCACAATCTTTACTTAGAATCAATCAATCTTGTACATTGCCTTACTGTTGTTACCATTGCTTTTGGTCAACCACAAGGTTCCTATTAGTACTCACGATTTTGCACCACTAGAAGATTCGTCAATTTAGTTGAACATTGTTTGCTGACAGTGCCTACCTAGTCAGGCTAGAATTCTGAGGACTCTATCCTCTTTTAACGACTGCAGACTCATATACTGCCTTTTAGCAACAGGCAATCATGGTTGATCACTAGTGTATGAGCCATATCATCTTTCTGTTGAAGTGGCAAAAGGAGCAACAGAGAGCAGGGGATTCTACTGTAAATTTAGATATTCATTTCAGTTCATCCACATGCTAAGTCAGGAAATGGACAATATTCAAAGAAACGTTGGTGATTCTCAGGATCAGAGTTTTGTGCAAATCATGTACTGGTTTTCTGTATCATGCAAGTTTCCTTGATTCAGCTTCACTTTTGTGCAGTGAATGTTCTTGTGGATGGACAAACTTTTGGGGAAGAAATTTTGACGTTACTGCTTTATCTGTAATGTAAAGAGCATTGTCAAGCTCTTTCAAACAAACTGATGTTTACTGAAATTGCAAAGAAGCTTGTTATATAATATAACTTATATTGTATAAGGATGACCAGAAGTGGGAGTACAATCAACTACAATTAACTTGTGAGTGTGTTGGATTGAGTTACTCTAGGTCCTTTTGGACAACCGGGGCTTAGTCAAAACATATTTACACATATGCCACCCTATATTGTAGCATCAATATATTAATCTACAAATATTCTAGTTGTCACTCATATTTTAAAATGTACAATTCGATCTTTAGATCAGCTTGAAGAAAAATGAGCAAAGAAAATCTGATACATTAACAGTAAACATCAACAGGAACCCATTTTGAGGAACCAGGTCATCTCATCCTTGTATTCCAACCCAAGGTGAGGGTCCATGCCACTTAACAGGTCACACAGAACCCTGTTGCAGCAATGGTGAAGTGTGAAGATTGCAAAGAACTCTTTCACCCCAAAATCGCCTTGATTACACCGGACTCCATAAACCAACCAAATTCGTGGAGAAACATGGATGGACTTGTTGAATAAATGGTGATGCATGTTTGCATCATGAATGTTCATTTGCAATTAGGTCAAAGGAACTTACTGACTTGATCCCTTCAATCTATGTCTTGGGGAGAGTAGATGACATGGAGTCATACTTGCATGAATGCCGCTCAAGGAACTGGAAATTATATTATGTGCCTAATAAGGTAGAGGGTGCTTAAATCAACCCTTTTGGCATATTTCGGCCTATTTTTGAAATCCATTTTGATTAGTGGTATCCATGGTTGGCTTAGCAAATTGGCTTGGACATGGTAGAAACATATCATATGAATATACTACAAATTATTGAGGTCATTTGCCCCTAGCTACTTAAATTTCCCCCTAGACCCCACACTTTTTCCACTGCAAACGGCTCTTCAACTCATCCCAACACTCGTCCAAACCATCCCATTTTTCGTCCAAACCATCTCTGCACTAAAACCAATACTCCATCCAATAATAAAAAATTGAATTATTATATCTTTTGCATACATGATCTTAATAAAACATATAAGTAACCCATCCTTAGCTACATCCTGACATTTGCCCCAAACCAACCCGCATTCTCTTGGAATTGCCTTGCTTTTTACCCAAATATGCCCCCACTTTGCAACGGAAACACTTGGACAATTTGAGGTGTGCTCCGACTATGGGATTAGGAGGCGAATTAGCACCCTCTACATTAGCATTACAAATGTATCAAAGCTACATTAGGAAATCACAAACTTGAAGCTTTCAAATAGTTATATCTTGCATGAACATAGGTTTTTTTTAGCAATTTGCCTTTCACATGTAGATATTGAAAATTTCTATCTTAGTCCTCCAAGGTTTGAATTTCTATCTATTGAATTCATCTATGGTTATCCTCTAATATGACTCATGAAGTATTTCACATCTCACAAAACATTTTGACAAATTTGCATGCATAATTTGTTTACGATTTCCCATCACTATGGTATGATAAGATTCCTATCAAGACAATGAAGGTTGTGTCTATGATAAGGTTATAAAGTAGGTATTCTCTACTCTGAATAAGAGAGGGTGAAGTTCATGTTTGGGGTAGTTCTAGCCATATGGAATCCTCAAAATGTCCTTGAAAATAGTTTCTATGACATGTAAGAAAGTGCAATACCCCCTTGTCCTTGAATGTAAGGAAGGTTGAGGTTGAGGTTGACGTTAAGAAATAATATTTCCAACATTCCATTCAGTGCAATGATCAAGGAAATACAGGGGCACAACCAGGATAATGTTAGCTTCTTATGACATAGATGTGCATTATCACAAATCTCAACTCAAGGTTAAGTCTAGATTACAAAACATCATGGAAATGATCAATTAAACACATGTATAAATCACAAAGTATCAAAGAGTGACCCCTCCGAGCATACTAATACCTTACAAATTCAAACTAATAGGGTGAAACAATTTTTGCTTGATCTTTGGACTCGTCCATCTCAAACATTCAAGAGCTTTGGTCCAAGTCATGTGATATCTAAAAAAAAATAGAGCTCAAGGTCACTTAACTCATTGAGTAACCTTGATAGAATCTCTTTGTACTAACACTAGCTTGGACCCAATGATGCCATCCCAGCCCATTGCACTCATGCACATGAATCATGAATCACTTTAATGTGGTCCCTCGGTGGTCCAAAACGATCCCCAATATGCTTGCCATCTCAACTGTTCTCAGAATTGTTGGGGTACGACAGCTGAGTGACAATCTCACCACCTTGTCCACCCAGGTTGTCCATTGCATATGAGCTTGCAACATCCTTACACGATCCTCTCTTTTCCTCTCACACGTTTTGATACGAAACATATGAGCGCAACAAACAATGCAAATAGGACACCGCCAACAACAACTAGACTGATGCCTGCGACCGTTTTTGAGTTGAGACCTCGAGAACTACCGGGTGGTTCAGAATTGCCACTCGTGGGCGAGGGAGCGGGGCTTGGAGTTGGAGCTGGAGCTGGAGGCCTTTCAGGAGGAGGACCTTGTACAGGGTTGGGTGCAGGGGTTGGTGAAGGTGTGGCATTTACAGGAGGTGGTGCAGGAGTTGCTGGAGGAGTCGCATTTCCAGGAGGTGGTGCAGGAGTTGCTGGAGGAGTCGCATTTACAGGAGCTGGTGCAGGTGGTGGTGGAGAAATTGCATTTACAGGAGATGGTGCAGGTGGTGGTGGAGAAGTTGCATTTGCAGGAACTGGTGCAGGAGTTGGTCGAGAAGTCGCATTTATAGGAACTCGTGTAGGAGTTGGTGGAGAAGTCGCACTCACAGGAGCTGCTGCAGGGCCAGAGTATGTTGGATGTGGTGCAGGTGCTGGCGTTGTTGGTGGATGTGCTGGTGGTGAAGGAGGAGGAGGAAGTGGCGGTGGTGGTGTTTTTTCTAGGAGGACCCTTCTTGAGGGACTTTTGGCGAAAGGAAGCTTACTACTCTCTAAGTTCCGCAGCTCCACCGGGTATCTGTAAAGCGTCGACACGCCTGATCCAGCAGCTACGTCCGCCTCACCTGGTTCAGTATGATCTAGGGCACCAATTATATCCAACGTCCTGTCCTCGCGACCACCGCTGCCCTCAGCAATAATACCACCCGTCACGGAAACCTGGTCCTCGACATGATCGTTGACGACTTCTGCGAACGAAGCTGAAGCCTGCGAGATGTATAAGACGACTAGAAATATTACTGCGCCACAGGTACTTCTCCATGGCAATGTGGAGCTATGGCGCAACCTACGACAGCACCTTGAAATCTTAGGCATCATGAGGAACTTATAGGTATATGTATATGTCCAGCCCGAACAACAACCCCTAGTCACGACGGCCGCAGCCTCTCACGACATTTAATAACTACTCCCAACCACAACTTAGCTCACACGACACTTGAAATTGATCCTAGCTGGTTATGTCGGATTAAGTTGACCCGGCCCACTCTTCCTCCTGTTTGGGGTTGCATCACAATCTTCATTTCCCTTCCTACGTTGACACATTTATTACCCCTGATCCTCCACACAACAAAAATTATTAATTAATGCAACATCCTGTGCGCTCTAGCTGAACTCTGGCCACTCTCACAATAGTAATCCCTCACACCTTCGAACGAGGAGTTCCGACCGCTGAGTTGCAGATAGGCCGGTTGAGTTTGAGAAGTAAAGGGTTCAAGTTCAAGACTTTAGGCAAACCACCGATCAATTCAGTAGTAGAGGAATCTATAAGATATATCTGAAAAATCAATAAGAGAAAACTGAATGATAAATAATCATCAACATGTAACCGGTTCGCCCAAAATCTCCCCGGACACTGCCTCACATGCTCGACTTCCTAATTATGTTAGATTGGGAACTAACCCTACCCCTCGTGTACTTCAAAGATCATCAGAGCCTCCATTTGGCTTCAGAATCTATCATATTTATTACCCTCCTCCCTCCACGCAACAAGAGTGTGTTCACATTTGCATCCTCTAGCCAAACTCCTGGCACTCGCACAATTAATCCCTCAAAAACATCTCACACGCTTGCTCACATCCTAGTTATGCCTGATTACAACGGACCTGACTTTCCCTTCCTAACTTGACAAAATGTATTATTACCCTCCTCCACGCAACGAAAGTGTATCAACGGATCCTCTAGTTTAATAGCTCCACATACTTGCGCACCTGCATCAGGCTTACACGTTCGATGTGGAAGACAACATAGCAGTTCATTGACCTCTGGTCTAAAGTTCGACAGAGAAACTTCGGACCAGAGAGGACGAGAAACTCGAAGAAATGCATTTGCAGATAACTTAGATTGTGGGATGGTGGCATAACAAGAAGGCTCCCAGCTCACACGTCGTCGTTGATGTTGTTGTTCCGGTACAAGTTGCAGAGATTCCTCGGCTGGCCAGAACATTAATGGAACTGTTATAGGTGTTAATGAACTAAAATTATGATTTGGAATAATTGGAATTGGTTTATTAAATTGAAGTGTGACTCCTGAGTTATATGGTAGCACACAGTATGTTTTACTATGTTGAGAGGGTGGTGAGCTGGATGCTCAACTCTTAAAAGCTTTTGATGCGATTGTTTACGGCAGTTTAAGGTAAGCACAGTAGTGTCTGTACAGTTATAGTAATTTGTCGGTAGAATCTGGAGCCGCATCTCTTGTAGAGCCATATTTTGGGGAAACAATGACAACTTTATGCTTGGCCCCCCCCCCCCTCTGGGGAGACTTTTGGGCATAAATCGGTAAGGATCCTAGTGTGTCCAAGTCCAATCATGTCCCGATCACACCAAAATCTCCGTCCGGTTCCAGCCATGAAATTGCTGGGGATTATGCTGAGAAATAGATGTTCACCCACCACTTTTCACACTATTACAGCCAGAGATGCTGACGGATGGTGCCAGAAGTGGCCGGTGTGATCAGCCCTCAGTTACATGTTGTGATGTTTCGGTTTCTCTTTATTAATTTGAGGTAAATTCCATAGATTCCTCTGAAATGATAGGTAGTTCTCCTGAAGTCTTGAACTTCAACCCGTTATTTCTCAAACTCCAGTGGTTCATCTGTATCTGACGGTCGGTTCTCCCAGTTCATTGTTTATTTCCCCTTTTTTGGGGGGGGAGGGACGGGGGGTGTGTAGACCAAATAGATTTCCGTTGTGTAGAGATACGCAGGGCCGCTTTACATGAGGGCCGAGGGCCGTGGGTAGAAGAAGCCGACTCTGCTCAGAAGTTTGCCTTGGTGGCACCCGAGTTGGGTCTTTGATGATATTAAAGTAACAATTCTTGAGAAGCCAATTATCCCATGTGTAAAGGCACTGGGGCCAATTTGTAAGTGCCATAACTAGGAAGCGTTGGTAATCCCAGCCCAGCTCCTATTCTTGGTGTCTGTCTTGTAAGACAATGGCTGAAGGCAAGCACGAAGCGTTGGTGGCCTTGGTTTTTTTCATGGCCCTTTGCCGTGTGATAGATGTTGTTACAATGCAACAATTAGCAGTGCAACAACATTATGGTGCCACCACCATGATCTTTGCGGAAATTGTTGGAGATAGTGGATTCTTGCGGGGACCGCGGAGTATTTGGATGCACGATCGACGGAAGACATTTGTGGAGAAGCAATTATGTGGGAGTTATTTTGTTCATTTTTGTTTTTGGCAACATACGAGGTTGCTTCCACAAACTTTTGAGTATTTGAGTAGTGTATTAGCTCCATCATTGAGTCCATTGGATAGATGTGTGCGATCATCCATTCCTCTTCGTACTCAAGTTGCTATGTCTTTGAATAGACTATCAAGTGGTAATTCGTTGTGTGGTTACGGAGAAAAATATATGGTATTGCAGAGAGCATCGTTTCCGTCACTGTTAGGGAATTTTGTGTGGCAGTAGAAAAACGCTCAAAACCTTTGGTGATTGAGAAACAAAACGTGAGTACCCTAAAGAGAATTTGAGGCATTAAAGGGAATACCTTATATGATTGGGGCAGTGGACGGAAGTCATATACCCATAATTGCTCCCGTTTCAGATCCAGTCTCCTATTACTGTAGAAACGACTTTTATTCTGCTATCTTACGAGTCACAACTGATAGTAAACGTTTTGGGACTACGACTTTGGGTGAGATTTTATTTCAGGATTCTGATATTGGCGGACTTATAAGAGAATTTGTTTACCAATAAACTCATAGGAGACGTTGCCTATCTGATGGAACCATAGTTCTATTCACCCTTTAAAGGTGAGAGAAAGGGACTTCCAAGGGCCAAGGCTCATTGGAACTACATACAATCATCAACTTGAATGGCAATTGAGAGAGCTTTTGGTGTCTTGAAAGGACGGTGGAGAATTATCTTCAAAAGAGTAGATATGCCACTATGACATTCTCCAAACTTGGTCACAAGTTGTATCTGTCTACATAATCTTTGTATCATCCGTAAAGATTACTTTGACAATGCTTGGGCGAGAGAGTGAAAGACTCGTGCAATTGAAAAGTTTGGTACAATTAGGTCAGATAGAGAAACCAAATATCTTCCTGGCAACAGTAAGGAACAAAGGAAATGCATTGATGCCTTAAATTGGACGATGTGGAGAATGGTGTTATCTCGATCGAAGATGTAGAACAAACAATTGACAACGATGATATGATGAGTTTGGAACAAGACCAAGAGCAATTTGACAAAGACGAAGTTGAAGTGATAGTTAAACTTGTAAAGACTGTGGAGACAAAAAGAGCGCGAGAAACAAGAATCAAGAACATGCTGGTGCTCGCTACACGAGCTCGTGAGGTGATGACAGCTTCCTTTGGGGAACTACACTTGAGGGCCGAGAGCAAAGTGCTCTTCCCATATTCAGATTCTTCAGAGGAAGAATTTGTAACTTGTCAATAAGCCTATTTATCCGAGAGGTCATGTTCTCTAATAAAGAAGTTGATCTCTCAATGTTTTTGGCCATCACAGTACTGTTCTCTACCATTTGAGAGAATATTCCGAAAGTTTGCTCTTGGAAGCCTTTCTTACTAGTCTTCACAGATGAACTTGCCCATAGCATTGTTTGTTTGTTCCTTAATGTCAACATCTAATTGTTCCAGTGCAACAACATTATCTTGAGGAGAGCTTGAACCATTCGCAGAAGCACTAACATGTTTTGTGACGGTTCTAGTCTAATGTAACCATTGATCAAAGTCTTCAAAAAAATTGCATTCCTTCCGATCGGATCCGGAGACATCATTTGCCATCTTTGCAAGCTTGTATTCTTTGAAGAGCAAGTTGAACTTCTTCTTACAAGTTTCTGCACTTCTTACAAGTTTAGGCTGGGAATTACTGCAATCAAGCATGCGTGCAACTTCAACCAAATGTCGACACTTGGAAGATATGCTTCAACGATTAAATTGTGCAAGTCTGCAACACCAAGATATGATTCTTATCATAACCTAGATCTACTTCTTGTCCACATATTCTAGCTCCTGGAGGAGATTGTCAACGACGAAAATGAGGAAGACTCTGGAGAGAGGGAATTATCACATACGAGCGTATCTCTCATCCATCCAATATAAAAATTTGACCCCTATAGGTTTGTGGCCGATTCGTCTCAAATGACCTGGACTAAACTAATTCGGGGTATTTAAAGCTTATTCCGGTACTAAAGTAACACTCAGAGATGAAACTAAATTGTTTGTCTACTGAGGATAAGTGTCATACGAATTCAAAGCTGTACAATGCGATTCAACAGCTCAACGTACCTTGTTTCTTGGCGCCTTTCACAAATCAACATCCATATCGCCACGCATTGCAATCATTTGTCGCACCACCTCATCAGACCAATTCTTGGCGCCACCTTCTTCTTCTTTCCTTTTCTTCATGGTTACCTTCAGTCTTTGCAGTGGCCGCCACTTTCTTCTTGTTGCAGCCGTTGCTCTCTGTTTGGATGCACTTGGGGCAACAATTGCACAATCATCGTTGCCGCCCACCTCAACTACCAGCTTCTTTGACGAAATCCCTAGCAAATCAGCAAGCAATGGTGGCGGATGTAAAATGGGTGATTCGGCCCACAAGGAGCCCCGGAGGCCTTCCCCACATGGGAAAGTGGGGTGGTTCCCCATGTGAAAAGGGGGGCAACAACAATAGAGTTGTTGCCCATGTGGGGAAGTGCAAAAATGGGGAACTTTAGGCATTCCCCACATGGCCAAGAGGGGAAGTTCCCCACATGGAAATAGTTGCGGGATCCGCAATTTTGTGGATGACTTTCATCCGGCATGGCGAGGATGACGTTAACAACTTTTCATCACAATTGAGGATGATTTTCATCCACAACACGCTACAGTGCACACCACTTTTCATCTCTAGGGGTGTGCGTAAACATAGACCATCGCAAATTTAAAAAACATTTTTTCATTTATTTTTGTTTTCAAAATAAAATATGTACATACAGAATGCACTTGCGGTGCATTCGACTCGGCCACTTCCAATAGGCTCCAACAATTTCAGAGGCTGCTTCTAACAGGCTCCGACAATTTCAAAGGCCACTACTAACAGCCTCCGACAATTCCAGAGACCACTTCTAACGGGCTCCCACAATTTGAGAGGCCACCTCCAACACGCTCCGACAATTTCAGAGGCCACTCTATCCATGCTCCTCAATGTCACTAAACACCAACCGCACTCTTCACAACAAATTCCACAACAACCACCTCTCGGGCATTTTCCCTCCACTTGTATTGTTGCCAGAAACCTGTCCATCCATGTCATCTTCTCAGCTGCCAATCCCACTTTGAGAAGCACGTTTTGGAGTCTGCCGTGGGTTTTTGCCACACCCACTACTTTCAACTCCAACAATGGCCGACGCACGTCTTGCCCATGACGTACAGTGGACTCCTCCAGACACAACTTGTGTCCGGTCCACTATGATATCCATGTATAGATTTTGCTCGGCGTATATGGGCATTCCGGTCCACTGTGACATCCATGGATTCACATTATTGTAGTGGAGGTGGGAGGAAATTATGTTGCTGTGAGAATAGCACCACAGTACAACAGTCGTTTCTTGCCGCCTTGCTTCCTTCGTGCACACTCGCGTCACAGTGCCCAACGCAAAACCATTATTCAGCTTCCACGTACTTAAAAAGTTGCAGGGAGCTGTGGAAACCAAATTAACGAACGCGGACCTTGGAGTCCATCACGTACAGCTTCCCTGTGCGTATGTGTAAACAAAAGTAGTCGGAGCCTCTTGAAGTACAATTCATGTCTCCACAACTCCTGTAAAGTTCAGCAATTGTGCATGCCACAGCAAATGACATGTCCAAGAACTTCACTCGCATACTGTTAATTGCTCATCTGAGAAGTGAAGATGAACATTGACTTTGCTAACATATGATTCTAGTGCCCTTTGCCAACATTTGTTGATACCACCGTTTGGATAACAACAGACATCAGGCACCTCCAGTGCAGGACCACCTTCTCTATACGACAAAAAGAAATTGCTCTATATGTTATTCACCACAGTCTTCAAGTTCTTCGGCTGCAATTGATACAACAACATCGCATGCGCCAACAAATGCAGCAACAAACCTGGTTACTGGCATAGAGTTCTATGGCTCTCTCCAAATAACTCCTGACTCTGCAACCCCACAGATTGCGTTCCATCTTTTGCCACTCCTCTTCCTAGAACCTGCACCAAATCTCCCACAACAGTGCCTTGTCAAACACATGTATGGCCAACATTTTTCTGGAGTAAAGCCGGAAGACTATCACATGCTTGGCAGGATACAAGGCACACCCTGCCACAATTAACCTTCAGTATTTTAAAGCACGAGGTTCGCATAGTACATGCTGGTGAAAGCAAACTGAAACTATATATAATCTGTGTGACCCCATAGGGGGAGCACAAATCTGGTGGACAAAACAAACCGAATTCGAGCAGGTCTTCCTAGGATCCACCTTCTTTCTATGAGCTCCTTTTGTTGTTTCTGAGACCCAAGAATTTCAAACCACATCTTCTCCATGGTTTCCTGCTCAAAACAAAGCATGAAGCATGTCCGGGCAACAAACAAGCACGGAAACACCTGCCGGCCCCACAACCTCCATACGATCCATTGGTAACATTCTCTTCAACTAGTGCCAAAAATGCAGGCATTGGATTGCTGCTGACTTAATCTCCTGCTATCTTCTGCTGTTGGAGACATTCATTACATCCAGCATTGCCCATACAAGCTCTGGGGTCGGACTCTATATTGCAATACAATACTCTCATGAAGCTTGTAGCACTGAGGCACATATACAAAGAGCGGCACAATGGTTGTGGATTGTTCGGCAGGTGAAAGTTCCACTTTTGCTCAGAAAGGCTACAAATCCACGATATACATAAATGAATGCCTAGCATTGGAGACATGGGAACAAAATTGGATTGAAAAAGTGTTGTCCCACTTTGTGAGTGTGTTGTGCCCCCTTGTGGGTGTGTTGTCCCCGCTTGTGGCCTCCAACAATGGGGGCTTCAGGTTTCATGAACTTCACTTTTGAAAACGATGAAAAATGTGTCAGACGTATGGCTGCTCATGTTTCGAACAAAACCTTCCAACTGTAGGTGATCAACATAGAATCCAACTCCCATGTTATTTTACATGTTTTTTCTGTCCGTTGCAATTGGCAACGTAATGGTCAAAGGTACAAACAAAGTAGACATTTCAAGCTGTTCTTTTTATGGTACATAAATGCATTGTGCAATTCTTTGTTCATCACAATGTGTCAGACATTTAGGAGCAAAATACCAGCCGGGGTCGTGATTTCCACCAACCATTTGCAAAGTGCAATAGTGATTGTCGAAGGATCTGAGTCCGGGTTTCAATTCCCCAGACGTTCCACGTTTGCCCATCCTGGTTGTTCAGAATGCCAACAATGTCCCCTTTGCTATGATTCTGCGTAGCTCCCATGTTCAATTGCTTCCATGCAGATAGTGTAGATTATTGTCCGTCTCGTTTAGAGGCATGCGCACCACACATCCCCATACCAACATCGGTGGGAAAACCTCCAACCTCCAGAACATCTGAAGCCAATCGTAGTAGTGCAAAATTGGGTGCTACATTGGCCACTCCCGATAGCTTCCTTCTTGCCCACCTTGCAACCCAAAAGAACTCTCTATCCTGCAACATAGGTATCATGTACGTCAACATGATTATTGGTCGGGAGTCGGTCAAATAAGCTTAAAACCATTCCTTCTTAATACAATTGTTTGAAAGCCAAAGCCTGCGGTGAAACACACCTTGCATCTGCAATACATTTGGAGGCAATCACCCTCCTCTGCAAGCAGTACGCCAAAAAATACGACAGTTGTGTGCTACATGCCCTTGTAGTCGTGGAGGAGCCCCTTTCCATTCCAAACCTACAGCACTTCATCCATGCTTGTTCATTTATCAATCACCATAGCTGAATGTACATTGATCATTCCCGTGCCTTCAGAGAGATCAACATCTTTAATAAAAACCCTTTCCTGCAGTGCCCATTTTGAAACTCCAATTGCCTACGCTCTTTGAAAGTTTTCTTCGCAAAATCCGATTTTCTGTACCCACGAATCTATCTGGCAAATGCAGATATACCTTTCATAACTTCTACTAGATTGTCACATCCCATGGCATGCTTCACAATGATTTTTTTTCGATACTTCGGAAAATCTGCCAATGTCTATAGTTGGGACTTTAGATTGAGGATTAGTATCCTCCACTGTTTCGCTCTGCATGCAAAATGTATTTCCTCGTTCCTTCGTTTTCCGTCTAGTTCGTGGTGCTTCTTGTGCATTGCAATTCCCCCTCCTCCTCCTCTTCAGCCTCTCTTTCTGCATGCAATCATCTGTCTGTCCGCATTGTTCGCGTGCCACAAAATCCTCTTCCACAGCATGCCCCACTTCATTCGTACTGTCTGTGCAATTCAACAACTCCGCAGCTTCTCCTCGTCGGGTCCCACTCCTTGCTCCTTCCTCATTCCTATCTGGTATGTCCTCCATGTAGTCATATATGCCAGAAAAACTTCGTATGAAGGCCCACAGTGATCTTCTTCCGTCCGCTGCAGTACCTGCATCTCCCCGCTGCCTTCTCCTTCCGACAAATGTTGCACTCTTGATTCATGGCAAGCCCCTTCCACAGTCAAGCAGTTATTAGGTCCCTCATTTAATTTCCTCGCCACATCTATTTTCTTCCTCACAGAATTTGTTGTCATGTTGGTGCAATATCACATCCTCATCGGAGACAGAAGGTTGCTCATTCATTCCCGGACCCTCTAAGTTAACAATCGCGCCTTGCTTTCGTACTTTCTTCAAATAATCGGCTTTCATCTGTTTAAAATACTCATAGATGTCTTCGACTTCCCATGACATCATTGTAACGCTTCGATTGCAATGTAGGTGATAACGATACAATGCTGTCGGTTATGCGTCCAACTTTCTCTTTATGTATTCCTTCACCTCTCCTTGCAGTTTTTTGTTGTTCTTCAGACTGCTCTGTAAAAATCTACATGCTTCCGGTTCAGCAAGATTGAACCATGACTCCCTCACAATTCTCATGTTCTCCAAGTGTGCACACCAAGCGATGCCATGCTTGTAGTCCCGTAGATATGATTTGCCATATTTTCCACTGCGATCTTTCATTCTAAGTGACTTTGCTTTAAATATCCGCTCGTATGAGGGTGGTGGCATGCCTCCATCCTGAAACCACAACTATGAATATTCACGCTGTGCAAGAACATTCAACATTGTTTGTTCTATGCACAATGCAATACTGAACTCCATTGTGTCTCATACATAGAAATCTCGACTCGGATTCCTGTCATCACTTCACACTCGGATTCCAACACATGAATTCCTGCTTTAGGATACAAAGGAAACAAGAACTTCACCTCATTTTGTTTGGACGGCATGTATTGCCGCTCATGTGCAACCCCTACGGAGTCGTCCGTGCTGGCCCTGGGTCGCGTTTCACTTGCTCGTACTCTGTTACATGGAGACAACACTTTTGGATGCTCCCATGTGACATCACCTGATATTTCGTTGTAGTAACATACCTCACATGCAAACATTCATCAACTGTGTTTTTAGAGAACAAGCACGTCTATGATAATTTCCTCCTCACTCTACTGTCATGAAACCGTTCTCTACGTTTTGTGACACACAATATCAGTGAAATACTATTCTCAGACCTCCTCACCTAAGTGTGCATTTCCATTCAGCTCCTGCTTCTGCACTTACGGTCATCGTGGGGGGATCCCACTGCACTTCTTCACTTTCCGTATTGTAAAAATATGTGCTTCCACTGGAGGGGTCAATGGGAGACACAACGCACACATTTCCGCCCCTGACATGTTGCTCTTCGGGCATGATGCACTTCTGCCTTTGGAACTGTGCACTCTTTCCCTTGACTCGCTGCAATTCAGAATGCGCAACACTTTGTTACATTCACAGCACTTCACCACATGCTCAACACTCACAACCAACCAACAAGGGTGCGTTGTGAAGCCCATCACCAAGCTCATCCGAGTCCACCTATTGCAAATGTTTCATGGGTGTGCCCCAACTCTTTCCGCAATCAGTCTACCGTTGCACGCCCAACAACCACATAGCACAACACTTGTGGGACCTGGCACTCTATTCCCCCATTTTGTATAAAAAAATTTGTTCTGCACATTTGCGGACTTCACATAACCGCATCCTATGTGCTGTAAGGACTGCATTTCAGGCAGGGGTTCTTCGCTCATTGTGCTCATCTTTGGCAGAAGGTGCACGAACTTCAATGGGAGCATTGGAAGGGTTTACAGTTTTCTTGTGGAGGCCCACCTGCGGGAGGTGTTGCGTTGTCCACGACGCTGGACGGTCACTTCCTCACATGCAACGTTGTGCCCTATCACCACAGTGGGTTACGACCCAAGACCACAAGCCACCCATGCCAACAGCTCGAGAATTGCAAACATGCTCGCTACTTGCCAAACCTTACCTAGTTCTCTGCAGGATGCATTTTGTCTCTCTGTTACCGAACATGCGTAATTGATGAAACAACGACGTATTCAAACATCAAATACATCAGAGGAGGCGCACATTTTCGAGAAAATCCTACCAGTGACAACCAAATTCAAAGCCCTTTCCAAATTTCGAAACTGTCTGTCATGTCCAATAGTTGAGAATTTTGGGAATCCCACTGCCGGTGTGCACCTCACTAAACTCCACCAACAATAGACACTGCACCTTGCTGTCCCTGTAACTGACATTTTCTTCAACTGCCCATTTAACATACCGCAACCATTGCTTTCGGAACATTGACCCAGAAATGCTCCTTCGAGAAGCACATATGTGCATAGACCAACCTGGGAGTGCCACAGAAAAGCGACGTAACAACCAAAAATCGACCCACACAAAAAAAAGAAAACAAAAAAAATCAATATTAAAACCCCAAGAAACTTTGCCGCACCCAACCATGACCAAGTTTCATGGCTTCACAAGCTCATTTGTGGAATAATGCAAACACTTCCAAGGGACTCGCATACATCCTCTGGAGACTGTGCATGCATTTTATTGCACCAAAATTGAAAGTTGTAACTTTGTGACTCTGCGATTGCATGTTTCTTCAATGTAGGATAACCACACTCCGGCTCACGACATGTTCGCCTAAGCTGCAATGTTTCCTTACCAACAAAGTATGTGGATAGAACAACCTCCGATAGGCTATAATAAACAAGCAAAGAACCTGCTTACAAATTTCAAAACGAATTGTTCAGGAAGAAAACCCAACACTAAAAGCAGAGCCTACCTCACCTTCTGGGTACTTCCGCAGCTCAAGTTCATTGTTCCAATCCACCATCGTCCAGGCTGTTGTTTCAATGTCCACCTCCTGCCCATGAGAGTGCCCTCCAAAATGTGCTCACATGGTCCTGCACACTACAACCACGACACCGACAACAACCACAGCTCCCAGGTATGTCTACCTCCATTTCCCATTTTCTGGCATATTCAACTCCCTGTGGTCACTTCTGAGGACTCTACTCCTTAACTTGGCCGACATTCACGTGCATACCACCATCCTCCATTTCTTGGGTTGCAGAACAAGAACAGCAAAATGCGAGGAGCATAAGCAGAGGTCAATTACCAGGGCGCACACCGACGACCTCTCTGTTCTTCTGTCCAACACCGCCCACTGCAGGATCCGTTGCTTTGTTCCAAGGCCTTGCAAGCCCAAAGAAACGCCCATGTCTAGCACACTAAACCCAGTACTGGAAACCAACCAACCACCACTTCAACCCCGTCACATGGAAAAGCTTGTGGGCTCACGGCCTGCCCAGAAACCCAAACCCCCCTAACACCCACCACCAACTCGTTGTCGATTGCTCAATTAGCCCAAACGACATTTGCAGTTCCATGCATGGATCATAATACTTGCACATAACCAACGATCAATGCATTCACACAGTCACTAGAAAATAGGTACCGTCGTACAAGCCCACCCATGTCATTGTTAGTCACATTCCATGGCAGTGGCCTGCAAAATGTGCCTCGATGGTCCTTTCAGCTGGAACTTTCCACGACACTCACAACACCCAATGCCCCAAGCTCTCTGTACGTACATGTCCCATTTTCTAACTGATTCAGCTCCGTCGGGCCACATTTCAATATTCTAATCCCTAACCTCCCCAACATCCACATGTATACCACCAGCCTCAGCGTCGTCGGATGCACAACAACAACAACAACAAAACACAGGGTACATAAGGTGAGCTCCAATACCATGACGACCAACAGGGTTGTCTCTGTTCTTCTCTCCGACATCGCCCATTGCAGGATCGTTTGTTTTCTTCAACAACCTTGTAAGCGCAAACGAACACCGAAATCCATCACATCCAACCCGGTGCTCACTACCCAACACCTACCACTTAGGTTTCATAATGTGCCTCCTCATATGCAATCACGAATGGACTTTGAGCCAAATCATTTGGCATGATCCCTTGCAAACTCCGGAAATCCTTCATAATTGAAAATGGTTCGCCTAAAATAGTTTTGATGAACAGAAAGACAACTGCACGACACCGTGTTTCATGAAATGTTTTGGATATACTTGCTTGCCTAATATCATATAGCACTCTCTCAACGGCTATGTGTTTGGGATGCATGGGGTCGAATGGCACCCAAGCTGAACCTGCCAATATTGAGAACACGTTTCGGAAGTCAAAGCTGCCAGCCATTTTCATGTCCTCCATTGTCAGCCATGCGTAATGCAACCGTGGATGACTCCTGCCACTAGTACATTGAAGCGTTTTTCGAGCAATATAATTTGCGCCGCATCTTTCGGCACAGATGTTGTTGTGTCCACCGACATGCCTGCGTGTCCACCTTTCAAGGCCACCGCATCGTTCATGCCATCCCAAGAAACCCAACACTGTGATTCTCAGTCCTGAGTGTTTGTACACAGCAAAAATCCTAAACATGAGAGAATACAGAAGAATTACAATCTCTCAAATACGAGTTCTCTGCCTCCAATTATATGGACGGTCATCTGAGCATGTAATTTGATTTGTCCGCTTTCATTGACAACCCTGTTGATGGCAGTAATTTGTCAAGTAGCCTCCTCAACTGATCAAACCTTACCTAATTCTTCTTCCTCACCAACCTATGATTGCAATTCCTATTGGATACATGGGGACAGGACAACACAGCGGACAACCACACGAAATATCTCTTTCAGTTATGAAATAAACACCCAGAAATAGAAAAGGGTGTGAGGTTCCCACCTTCCCTCAAACTAAAACCCCCCAACATCCACCACCAACGCACTCCTATTTGCTGGTTTAGTCCAAAAGATATTCACATTTGCATGCATGGGACATACAACCTGCACATGTCCAACCATGAATGCATTCTCTAAGTAGCTGCCAAAAGGACATCCCAATTTCCATCCACAAAACCATAACCTTCAGCCCCACCAACCCAACTTCCAACTTCAAGATTGCCAAGAAACAGATTTGCATCCATGCCTAAACACATAACCATCAGTGCACTACTTCCCCGCTGCATCTCATCGCCAATTCCCCCAACACAACCTGAAACCTGCCTGACCCCACTTCCACTTGCTTGCTAGCCCGAAAAGGTATATACATGCATGGGACATATAATCGGCATATGACCAACCGTCGATACATTCTCAAAGTCACGGCAAACATTGCATCCCAATTGTTGCCGACATTGTCACCTTCAACCTCCCTATACCCACTTCCCATTGCTCCATTGCCTACCAACGACATCTGCAGCTATAACTAAACACACAACCATCGATGCTCCACTCACGCACGCCATTTCATTGCCAACTCCCCCAATCTCACAACCTTCATCTCTTTGACCCCGCTCTCTATTGCATAACCACACAGAAACAGATCTCCATCCATGGCCAGACACATAAGCATGTGTGCTTATTTAAACCCAAGCCATCACCATCTCTCCCCTCAGCAGACCCCAAAACCTGCATACCACTCACACTCACCAGCCCGATCCCAATTGCCGAACTTTAACTCAACGCCCCCACCCAGATGTCCGCACACGGACCAAAACCTCCCCATGGGGGCAGTACCGCACAACCTACCTTCCCTGCATTCCTTTGCAAAGGCACCCCAACATGCGAGCACAAATTCTCCACAACCTAAACCCTACCTATTGGCCTCACACTGTCAATTGCGAAACTTCGTTGCCCCACACACATTTGCATCCATGGATGGAAACGCCCATTCATGCCCCTCACCCAATATTTGCACATTGTCGATCCACGTGATCCTCCGAAAGGAAGTGTCCATCTGCTACCTTGCAGTGCGAGCACTTGCAATTCCATGAAGGTTGGTTAAAGCCACGGTGCCAGGTTTCAATGCTTGCCTGCCAGGGCTTCTGTGAGGCGATGATGTATGTGTGGAGTGACGTCCAACCTGTGTGTCAATTGAACCCAACGGCGGTGAAAGAAAACATAGACACAAAGACACGAGACGAGCCTCGCGTTCCTATCCTTTGCGACAAACTTCGTGGGCCCAGAAATTCCCCCGGCTTTCTCTCCTAGGCTGCCCGGGTATTTTATTAGGTCACCAAGTGCCTGAGGGGAATATTAGAAAGTTTTCTGTGCACGGTGTCATGTGCCACTATGTTGCCTCTTTGCCTTGGCCGATTTCCGTTGGCCACAATCAGATGAAGGGCTCCCGCGGTGCTCCGCCGAGTCCGCCCGCCACCATTGACAACAACTAGCATAATAACTTGGAAATTATATTTTTCAATCCTCGGTTATAATAAGTTGAATTTGGTCTTCGAGACCGTCCTTAAGTTGTCATTCGAATATGGACATGTGCCATTGGGGAGGGGAGGCATGAGTGAAAATTGTCCCCTACATGTTCATTTTCAAGAATCATTTACATAATATTTATATTATATCATGTTCTCTATTACCGCCCTATATGAAGTCAAGTGAAAGAATTTAGGGGGGAAACGGCATTTAATTTGTTGGGGTTTCAAATGAGAACAATTATACATTATAAATGTTGCCTCCAAGGCATCTTCCTTTAGCTCAAGCAAATGAGTATCTTCAATTGTGTCTACTACTATAACATGAAGGCATACAACCAATATCTTTGTTTTTCTTGCACAACACCATACAAATTGGTTCAAAAATTCATCGTACATATAGGGAGAATTTGAGATTGTGCTCTAACATGCGCACGCACATTATTTTCCCTCCACACACAAACACAGGATGCGTCACCGCACAAAATTTGAGATTGCACAAAATTTTCAACTTTCATGGGTAGTTGTTCAAACCAACGGCTGGCCCTCACATTGCGGAAAATGTGTTAAACTATGCGGCCAAGAAGACACCAAAACATGGATATAGTTTCTTGTTTCCTTCATACTCATTGCCCACGACTTGTTCAATCACATGAAGCAATGCATGATGCCCAAAAAGTGGTGGGACATTCAAGGAAATTCAATATGAAGATGTTCTCTGCATGGTTTCCAATATTATTTTGTGGTTGTTGGCAGTGGGAAAAGATTCTAGTTTTCTAGGTCCCTTGCTGGTTAATGATATTGCCATATCGCTCTTCCATGATAAATATATTTAACATAAAGAGCCACATGCCAGGGTTCCTTGTTATGACAGAAGTGCAGTATTTTCCGACCACATGCCTAGAATGCACGTTCCCGATCGCTCCAGTGCAAAGTAGACGTCATCTTCAAGAAGATTGCTCTTTTATATGTGTGCATGCAACCACCTTCCAGTCTCCAACATCCATGTGTCGCGACGACTAACCTGCTTGGGAGCCATAACGGGCAACTGACCACAAGTGCCACTTCATGTTCTCCTTCTTGCATGCACACCAAGCTCGAAGCCAGGCCAAGGCAAGGCAAGGCAAGCCCAACCCATCCTCCTCTTCAATTCAACTCCACTGCATATAAATGAACATATACAAAACATGCCCAAAAATGGTGGTTGAAACTTCAATGACTAAGGAACTTCAGAGATGGGCACAATGGCCACAAACCCCTTTTAATTTAGGTCGTTCGTGGCATGCCCCAAGCTTATGTCTTTGTTCATTCATCTGTACAACAATGAAAGTTGGATAATGAATTCCATGTGTTGTTATTGTGGCAATAAATATGCAAAGTATAATCTGACCTCGTTCGTACGACACCCTCGATATTGCGACACATTTTCGCGAGACCAAACTTTTTTGTTCAAAACTCCCTGTTTTGTACGACTACAACACTCAATAATGCAACAAATAGAATATCCGTATTGTCATATTGCAAATGTGGTTCATGCTAAAATCTCGGGGACGTCACAAGTGAAAATTGTAGAAACAACGTGCGATAAAAAATAGGGTCTAATATATTCATTGTATATAAATTTTGCAAAAAACATACATATAATATGGGGATTTTAAAATATTGACACATGTTTACATGCAAAATACCATAACATATAATGGCCTCTTTTATCTAGTCAGTACATGTAAAATAGCTTGGAAACAATTACTAGGGGTGGGGGGTCTAGTGTAGGGTTTGTGGTACTGGATGAAAAGAGGTAATTTGTTGTTGAGAAAGCTTGGATGGATGACTTCTCAGGTTGGTTGGCTTGAACGTTACTGAACCAATGCATCCAATGTGGAGTTCATGTTCTCTACCTACGTGTAGGGAGGGAAAATTTCAACGCATTGTTCGAATTGCAATCTTCTTTCCAATTTTCTTTCCCAATATAAGTAAACTAGGGTGTTTTTAAATGATTCCCCCAAAAAATTATAATTATGGATGTGTTGTATTAAAATACAAGCATTTACCTTTATTTTGAAAAATACCATACCTTATAATCTTTTTTGCAAGATAAATAGCCCCCCGATAAATAGGTCCTGAGCGCACGTGTATGCATTCATTTAAGAGGGAGTGTCCTCCCCGAGGCTAAAATTCATGCCATCTATGTTGTGCACATCTAAAATACATCCATTTTCATATGGCAACTACTGGGGAACTTCACTTATTGTTGGGAACTTCTTCATAATTGGGGTTACCAGTGCATAATGGACATGGTTTGAGTTGGACTGCCCTCGCGCCTTGCATGTTGCTATGTGCACATGTGATATAGTATCCCCAATATCTTCATGCTAAATGTCATGCATCATTGTTGTCTAGTTTCTTATTAGGACACTCTTTATATTTTGTTCTTAATGAAATTCTTGGATTTAAAAAGTTAGCAAGGAATTTGTACAATAGTGACATTTGCTAACGTGGGTAGGCAACACCTTACATCTTTGGACGTCTCCTATTTCAAGAGTCCTTGAGAATATTTGTATTTCTTTGAAGTCGTAAGTTATTATTACATACTATCTATATTGATTAAACTCGTTGTATATATATGTTAGGCTCATATTACTTATGTCTTTGTGTTCCCTCAAAAATATGACAACTTCACACCATTCGTCATAGCATTGTGAAGACGACACCTTGAAAATACGACTTTTCTTGTGTTTCCCTACCATCAACCCAATTGCACATACTGTCACTGTGGGCATGTACTAACAATATCCAGGATAAGTTGACTGGATATTCTATGTAACTTACTGTCATACGGTATGTTAAGTCCACATCGCCAGCGAATAAAATTGAAGGGTTGTACCCCTTGTTATGGGGTGCAGCCCTTCACTTTCCCTTCAACAGCTGGGCCAGCCCTTCAAAAGGAACCGGCAAAAATTCCAGGAAACCTTCAAAGGGAAGGGCATTTTTAAAACAACCGGTCCTTTGGGGCCTTCATACCTTCGGGAGATCCGGCTAGCTCATTTCCCTGGAGGCTCCGGCTTGTGGCTGATGCAGTCTTGCAGATACGCTCATACCCTCGGGAGAACCGTAGATACCCTCCCACACCCGGTGAGAACTACATGCCGCTCTTATCCTTGGGGCCTGGGCGACGGGAGAATGTTTTTCGACACAAAATTGCTTTTGTTATGTGAGCTCTATACATGAAATAAATATATGTTCTAATCATATTTCTTTTCGGATTTTGTTCCATGTAAATTACATTTCACTTCAGTTTACAATATAACCTAAGATTCAAACATTTGTAAATATGTGAAGGGCAATTTTTGAAGTAACCCTTCATTTTGAAAGGCAAAATTTTAAGTAACCCTTCCCCATGAAATACGAGTAACCCTTCAAATTTTCTCGCTGCATATCGCACCACCATGGTGACTTTTCCGGAAACTACACTATTGTGTCTAATTAGTGTGGGCCACACTAATTCCCAATAAAACACACTAATTTCAAATTATAATTTAGAGTGGCCCACACTAATTTCAAAGGTGAAAATTTTGTGTGGGCGTTGTCGTTTCCACAATTGGATGAAACTTCATAATTCCATCCCGGGAAGCACCT
Organism: Polytrichum formosum; assembly: GCA_964035585.1. Classification (NCBI taxonomy): domain Eukaryota; kingdom Viridiplantae; phylum Streptophyta; class Polytrichopsida; order Polytrichales; family Polytrichaceae; genus Polytrichum; species Polytrichum formosum. Next base: position 34,630,085 of record OZ037938.1, read on the forward strand.
CGGGAAGCACCTAACACATCCCACGGAGGTTGTTTGCGGAGAACCCTAACACACACGGATGGATGACAGTACGAATTACATCCAAAATGATGCAAACACTTGAAATTTAGCGTGGGCCACACTAATTTCCAACCCACATGAATTTCCCACCCACACTAATTAGACACAATAGTGTAGTTTTTATATATATATCAAACGGTTCACAAGTATGGTCATCTCAACTTACTTTTACTTTGTCCACTTTGCAGGTGGTGTTGTCCGCATCCTGTCATTGATGTGATGGAATATTGTCATGGTTGATTGAAATCTGGGTGAAAATTTGTTCAGTCAGTGTTAGTCATGACAACATTCTGCATCTATAATGTCCAACAACATTTACAAAGAACGACAGTTGATGTTGGATTTAAATTTACATCGTCCCAGTTTCTTGCACATCAAATCCTTGACTTGCCATTGACACTACACTACATATGATATTTAGTGTTTGATACACTAAATATGACCATTTGCACTACATATCAATAACCCTATGAAAGCAAGTAACGTTAAATGTAAACTCAAACACTAAATATTAACTATGGAAATATGTGGAAGTCACATGTTTGAATTCAATGTTAGTAGGGATATGAAAAAAAATTAACAATGATAAAAGGAGAATTCCAACATATTTTCTAGCAAATCTTCTAACACTAATTATCAAAGAATTGAGAATTGGTGTTGAGCAAGGTAGGGTGGTAACAACATTAAATATAATCAAACACTAAATATCATATTTAGTGTAGTGCATGGTGAACTACCCCCATCTCTAGAGATAGTACTGTACATTGTGCCGGTTTGGCTCTTTCAATGGAATTGATAATAAGACACACATTTTGTTGGATTGTTCCATGTACAATCCCATAGCGGATAATTTTCCATCATTGTTTCAAAATGTAGTAATAAAAACTCTCCAATATTTTTTCCAATTGGACCATGCAGCTGACATTTATGACCTTTGTGTCACACAAGCCCCTGAACTCCGTTCCTATGGGGAATTAGTACGCATCAGTCCCCCATGATGCACTTCTTAGTCACATTTTTCTTTTCGCTTCCTTGATTTTAGAATTAAATTCATGTCATTCATTGTTACCCACAATACATGGTAGACAACAATTACTATTCAATAATATAAATAGTATTGGTGACACTAAATATAATGTTGGTTGTGGCATTGCAAAATTAAATAATGAAAAAAAACACAATGACATGTAAAAGGGGGTAGTGGTGAAGACCACTATTTATTTTTTTTTGTTGTTAGCTCCATGTGAACACTTGTCTTAGGGGGATAGGATGGGCCCGGCTGGTTGCTACAACTTTCCTGCCATGATAGGTCACTAGCAGCACCAAGTCATGTGTGCCACAATACTGCTCAAACGGGCCCAACAGGAATCAAACCCGGACCACATATATGTGATACATCGCCCTTCAACAACCAACCGCACAGCGCATGACTTGGCGACCTTTCGGCACACCCGTTTTGAATTTATAGTCAAACACATGTCCAACCCACCGCCCATGCATATTTGTCAGCATTTCTATTTGTTTATTTTATATCATTGTAATGTAGTCCTTCTCCTTTCCCAAGCACTCTACATTCTGCATTCTACATTCATGCGGAATTTGAGATCTCACAAAATTGTTGAAAAAGCTATGTGAATCAAACTCTTTGAAAGCTATTTAAAGATCGTATATTCATGTGCTCTATGTGCCTAAATACCTTCACACAATCATTTTTATTTTGCAACTTTGACAAAATACCTCATAAAACCCCATCAATACCCGGGATGACCATATTATATAACATACCATTTGTGCGTATGCCTTTGCATCATTTTTTTAATGTTTTCAGTCATGCATCAGTCATGGCAACATTTATTGACTTATTCATGAGAATTAGCGTCCGCGATGTACCATACCGTCACAAAATAGCATATGTCATTAAATTATCCCACGTGGTGTAATAAATGGTTGCCGTCCTACAAGGCCCATGGTAGGCTGCCCAGCCATCTGTCCTATCAGCCACGGGCCCCACCCAGCCGTGGGGGTTCCTCTCCTCCCACGCCCACACCCCTTGCTCACAGCCAAGCTCGAACAGCTACCCGGCCTTCTCCGCTCTCCACGTGGCCGTGTAGCACTGCATGCACCCTCCCTGTGCTTAGGTCGCAAAAACCGACAGTTTCTGCAAGGGGGGTTGTCGGAGAGAAGACAAATCCTTTGTGCTCGTCTTGATACTCGTTATTGGCTACTGCTCCTTGCGTTTTCTTGTTCTCGTGCATACGACCAAATTGAAACTGCTAGTGTGCACCTCGAAGAGGTGAGGTTAGGGATTGGAATCTCGAAATGTGGCCACAAGGAGTTGAATGTGAACAAAAATGGGAGATAGAAAGAGGTAAAGAGAGCGTGGATTGGTGTTGGGTGCTGGTGTCATAGTTGCAGTTGCGACGACCATCGTAGCACATTTTGTGGGCCACTTCCATGGAATATGTTGAATAGCAACATGTGTGGGTTTCGGGGACAACAAGGGATATGCGGTGTTTTTAACTTAGATTGCGTCAGGAGGTTGCGACATCCTTCACATCCTTCTCTTGATTGCTCTTGTTGTGTTGACCTCATTTGAGGTGGAGGGCGACTGAGGTGGTGGCCGGTGCCCTTGCCGTGGAAATCGTGGCTCAAGCTTGCAGCAATGGCTCTGGCTTCGTTTTGCCACTATAAGAAACCGGCGTTTTTGCTCCTGTTCTTACAAAAACACGTGACGTTCTGGAAGACGTCACGTGTTAATCGGAAACATGCGATGTTTCCGAAAAAACATAGATTTCTGGACGAGATTTCAGTTCGTGTCACCGAAAACAAGGCAATTTTTTTCAAAAAACATCTTAATGTCACTTGCAACGTGACATGTCCTCAGCGACGTTCAACAAAACATAAGACGTTTTTTTGGTGACGTCACCAGGAACGCAGGTTGTCCACGTCAACAGCTTTGTTTGGGACCACTTCGGGCAGCGACTGCGCAGTGCTGGGGGGGCTGCCCAGCAGTGAGAAATGTTGAAGAAGGGGCAGGTGCTTCTTTTAGGCTTAAAAAAAATGTGGACACTTTCTGATGACAAGTGTTGAATTAAAAATAGCTCGTACGGACTGCTGCATCGTAGAATTGTTGAAGTAAATTTCTATGTCTGAAATTAATATATATTTTTTACTTTGAAGCTCATGAAGTGATGAACATGGTAAATAAAAAGGACAAGGAAAAGGTGATATATAGCTTCAAAATTTCATCTAAGTGGGCCTTTCATATTATGAATCCATTTTTGTGGGCCCAAAAAATTAGGCCATTGAATTGGGAGCACCTATTGCCCACCCTATAATTTTAAAATAGATAAAGGGACTAGTACCTTGGGCTTCAAATCTAAAAGGATTGAATTGCACGCATAAGGAAGGGCAAAGTACTACCTAAGAGGAGTTCGCCATAACATTTTCATGGTAAATGAAGTAGGGGCCATTGTTGGGGGCCTTATTCCATAGAAGTGGGCATTTTTTTATTTGGAAGCCTTCCTGCAAGCCCAAATGAATTGGTCTTACAATTGATAGCAACTATAGCACTTTTCTAGGAAGTTGGCAATTGCAGAAAATATCAATTTCAATTTTAGTGGTTTTCATTACATCATATCCATTTTATTTTCCAAAAATTTAGAAACTGCAAATTTAATTTAATTATTCAATCATATATTGCTAACAACATAGACATTCATGAATTCTAAATTATTTTAATTGTCACATGATATCCATGTAAAAAAAATATGTGTATGAATTGCAAATTTTTTAAATTGTTTAATCATATCCATAGAACACAGAAAACATGCATGAATCCAAATTTTTTGCAATGGTTTGATCATATGCATCTAACAGAATAAACATTCATGAAGTTCGTAAATCATTTCACCACCACCGTTATGCTCTAAATCTTGTTGTACCGCCCATCACCACGTATGGCATAAGACCTCAAATGAGCTTCTAATACTATAAAAAATTAAACAAAAAGACTTAGTGACCAACAAAATATTGTTTAAAAAGCTCATTGGTTTGGAACCACAAACCGAGCATTTATTTGGGACTTCATTACAATTCTACTATTCTTCATAAGTGGCTTAGGGTTCCAACGGATAGCTTGTCATGGACGTGCCATGTGAAATCCATCAAGGTGTCATATAAGATGTACAGTCCTTAATGAAACACCAGTCTTATGCATACACCTATATTTGAGTGGTATATTTTAAGCCTTGTAGTTAAGAATGAACACCAAAAAGACACGGTTACCATACAATTGGACCATGTGCTCATATAGGTTTATAATCAACACAATTGGAGAGGCCTATGTCATTGCAAGAGAGAAAAACAAAAAAACTACGTTGACCTCTATCAAAAACTAACGTTGACCTCTATCTAGGGGTTCTTTCAAACTTTTCATCTTTATAAGTGCTCGGTTTTTTTAAAGAGTTTTGGATAAAGTGGACCCTTTCCTTGCACTCACATGGTTTTCAAGATTTACATTCAATGACCCCCCTACGGGAGATCATTGTGCTTGGCATTGAGAAACCGCATGAGTTTAAATATACACCTTAAAATTTATTGAAAGGTAACAATTCAAATATATAAAGTGCTAACATAAATTCTAGTTACCCCCTGAATGCATGGGCCTTATTTCCAAAAAATAAAAACATTGATTATGAGTAATTTTTGTTTACTTGAAGGAGCACAAATTCTGAAGTCACATCCTACATATGTAGGCAAATGTACATTGACGTTGTGACCATAGTTCAACATGATTGGACAATATTTGGATTAGTTATGATTGTTTGCATGTAAAATAAATGAATGAATAAATACATATATAATGTAAGCACAAAAATTCATCCAAATTTTCATTTGTGGTAGGACTCACATGTCTAAATACATCATAAATCTACATGTGCTCAAAACACCTAAGAAGTTCAACCAAAAGTTGTGGAATCTTGATTTATGAGGAATTCATTTAATTTGAAACTAAAAATTGCTTACATGGAGTTCACCGATTTATTTTTAAGACACCAATGTCATGGTAAGAGGATCTTTGTATGCATGAGTTATTATATTTTAATACCATTCTAAACCATATCAAAACTAGGGCAATTTTGTCATGGTTTGAAGGTCCTTCCTTGATATGTAAACTTGAATGGTATTGAAAACAAACTAATACCATCAAATATTCACCTAATGATATAACAAAAAGTGAACTATAGATGCCCAAATGGTATAAAAATAGGTAATTTTCTGTTGAAAAAGCTTGGATGGCTGACTTCGTAGGCTAGTTGGCTTGAACGTTACTGAATCAACGTATCCAATATGGAGTTAATGTTCTCTACCTACGTGCCGGGAGGGAAAATTTCAGCGCGTTGTTTGAATTGCAATCTTCTTTCCAATTTTCTTTGGCAGTATAAGTAAAATAGGGTATTTTTAAATGATTCCCCCAAAAAATTATAATTATTGATAGGGTGTATTAAAATACAAGCATTTACCTTTATTTTGAAAAATACCATACCTTATAATCTTTTCTGCAAGGTAAATAGCCCCCCGATAAATAGGTCCTGAGCGCACGTATATGCAAAATATAAGAGGGAGTGAACCCCCTGAGATTTAGGGTCATCTTTCTTTTCTTTCTTTCGTGGCACTCAACTCAAAGATTCAAAATTGTAATGCACAACCACCAAGTGAGCTTCACATGTACCCAAGGGGTACATTCTAGGGGCTCTATTGCAACAAACAAGAGACCACAGGACTTCTTCTGTCTACTCAGGCTTCTTCTACTTCTTCTCCATGTTCCTCATCCTCTTCATTTTTAGTTGAAATTTTGGTCGTGGGCATGGCGCATTCCCGTTGTCGCTTCTTGTGAGTTAATTGCTTTCGTGCTAGTGTAGCTTCTCATTTTTGGGTCGCTTACAATTCTGGTGCACTGAAACTCTGCAACAGCGATCAAAGGGATGTGCTAGATATCTGAGAGAGAGAGAGAGAGAGAGAGAGAGAGAGATTAGGTCACAATCCGAAATACATGCACCACTTTGAAAGATCCAATCCAGCCGAGGTTATGCATGGAAATGAGGTGTGCACTGTTTCTCTCAGAGTTGCTGGCAAGGGGTTGGATTATACTTACTTTCCTGGTTGGAATGCATTTGTAAATTCTCACCATGCCTGTTTTAGTTGGGGTAACAGAGAAGGGGCACCATGATATGTCATGCTATGCCTCCACTTGGTTTTCGTTTTTTTGACAGTAATGTAATATATAGCTTTGTGTCCATTACACCCTAAATTGCAGAATAGGTGCCCCTACTTTAGAAGCTGTAATCTGCCAAGGTTGTGCAGAGAAACGAGGTGTGCATTGCTTCTCACAGAATTGCTAGCAAGGGGTGGGATACCTACTTTTGGGTTTGAATGTGTTTGCGTAAATCCTCACCATGACTGTTTTGTTGTTTTGAGGGACAGGGAAGTGGCACCATGGGGTTCTCCAAGGTGGGCATTGCCTGCGTCGCCACAGACTTGGGCTTCTCGAGACGTTTTGTTCTTGAACCTTTACCTACACTCACTAGAGCTCCATTCAAAGCTGCAGAAAGACACCTCGCAGTAAGGCCGACTGTCAGTGCTTCAGTGTTGGCAGGTCCGGCTCTTGAGGTTGTGAGAGTCTGCATGTACTACACGCTCATGCAAACGGGCGTCGCAGTCCAAAGCGCAAAACTGAAAGGTGATTATTTGTCAACAGATAGTATACTTACTGCCTCAATTTCTTGATCGAACTCTTTGCGTTGTGTGTTTTAATTCACTTCAATGGAGTTGCCGAGAGATGTTTCCCTTGCTACAGTTGATGCATCTGTACTAAGGTGTGTGGACCTTATGTGGGCACTCTTTAATTGGACACCTATACTTGAGTGGTATATGTCAAGGATTGTAGGTAAGAATGTGCACCCAAAAGACACATGTTACAATGCGAGTGGACTATATTGCTTGAAATATAAATGTCATTCAGCAGTTAATGCAGTTGGGAAGCCCTGTGTGTCCACTTAAAGAGAAAGTGAATTTTCACTTTGACCTCTTATGACTTTTGCATCTCACCTCTGATCTTTGATTTGAAACTTGAAGTGACAATCTTTGGATTCAAGATTGCGAACCAGACAAGACAGTTTCTGATCCGATCCAACAGCCAAATTTGTACGTGGAGTTGGCAGTGGGCACAATAGGGCCATATACTTGTAGTTTGTTGCTGTGCGTCCTCATCTCCTCACAACTAGCTCCAAAAATTGCCCCCAACCTCACTGGTACCTAAAAATTTGCAAAAAATCTGCTCAATTCACTTCTAGGTTTCCTACATTTCATAAGAGTGAGAGAGAGTATTTCCTCTTGGTTAGGATGATTGACATCAAAAATTGAGTTGACTGAATCCTGTCTCTAAAGTTTATATTCCAAAATTTTCAAAGGGTTTTAGGGTTTATGGGGTTTATGGTATGTTTTGGATGTGTGGAGTTTATGGTGGTTGTGGGTTTTATGTGAGCAGATGATGTGAGTCAAGTGGTGGTGTTGTTGGAGGCCAATCCTTATTTTTGGGGATCCAAAGTTGTCGCCTCCTCCGATCAGGCATTGGCCTCACAGGGAGGTCTCACATTTGAGACTTTTTTCCAGCATGTAAGATTTTAAGACTTCCAATTCAACCTTCAATTTGCAGCAATTCAGTCCTTTCTGACTGCGAGGATTTTTTTTGCTATTGTGTGAAATGATGTTGATTCTGAGCGAAGCCCACGAATGTGGTGAAAAATTGTTGTATTTTGCCTCTTGGCAGCTTGAAACCAATGTGGATTTCGAGTTTTTGTCTGTCTTGTTTATGTAGGATTTGTTGTCTTCTCTCAGGAACCACTCGAAAAATTGATTTTCTCCTTTCGTTGCTTGATATGAGATTGAACCACTGGCAGTATAGAATAACCATTGCATATGGGATTAGGGTTTTTGTTTTTCGCTTTAAGGGAATTAGAAAACCTTGTGATCAATTTTTTTCTCAATAAGCAATCCAACCCAACCTTCTAACTCAGTAATATGTCGGATGAGGCTTTTAGCAATAAAATATAAAAACAATTAGGCATTTAGGGCATAGCAAAGTCTGCAATTAAATGGGCTTAGGGCGCATATGCAATTAGGTCACACACAGTTCCTCAAGATTTGGGTTACTCTTTGTGAGTATTGGTTTCAACCACATAGATTGCCAAAAACTCACAGAATACAAGTTTTAAGCTCCATTTAGGGGTTGGGTGTGTAGTGTGTGTTGTTTTGAAGTAAGCTGGAATCCCAACTGCAATTAGGGCCATACTTTGCTTTTTTGAAACCCTTGTGGTCAAAGTTGTTCTCAATATGCAACCTCACCCAACCTTCTAACTTAAGTAATATGGCAAACGAGGCTTTTACAAAGAGAAGAAAATTAGGCATTCAGGGGCGACCCCACATGCTTGCAATGTAAGCAATCTAGGGGTTTGAGTCGCATGCAGTTCCTCGTGGATTTTGATTAGTCATTATGTTAGTATTAGTTTCAACTTGTACATAGAGTTTCAACAAACTCACAGAATATGATTCTAATATCAATTTGGGGGTTTGAGGGTGTAGTGTTGTTTTGACATAAGCTGGAATCCCAACTTTTATCAGGGCAGAACACTTTTTTTCTTCTTCTGTTGACTTCTTACTCTGCCTCATTGCATTACCACTGTAATTAGGGAAAAACATTATTGTTTGCTTACATCTAACTCTGGGTTGTTGAATTACAACTGTAATCATGGAAATAAAAGTAACCTAAGAGAAAGTGTGCTAATCAGCAATTCCATCAGTTTGCATATGTGCTTGAAGGCAGGTTGTGTAACCACTCGCTAACACATCTTACTGTAAACTTTGACTATTTGCAGGTACTATTATTTGTAAATTGTGTTTTGTTGTTGAATCACTCGAACAGAATTGTCATAATAGCCATAGGGGCAAGCACCTGGTCAGTTCTTCATCCTCAAAAACATGGGAATTCTTGCACTTTGATGTGATTGATATATATATATATATATATATATATATATATATCTATGTATGTATGTATGTATGTATATCTATATGGTTTTGGATATCTCAAGGCTCAGGATTAATCATTGAATAATGTATGCAGGCCTTTCATGGTCATTTTTAAAATTTGGACAACTATATGTGAATGGTGTGTAATAAGGTGTGGATCTAAGAATGAACACCAAAAAGACATTTGTTCAAAAGGGATTGGAGTATTGTCGAGGTCGCCACCTTCAAACCCTCGGCCTTAGACGGTGTAACCCGCTACTGCACCGGTTGACATGGAAGTTACTCCCACCAAAATTAGGCTACTCCTAATCCTTATTTTTACTAAGGTGGTCCTATGTATGTTAGTATCAACACTTAGTTCCTTTTTAAAACTCTTCAAAAATCTTTGTAGAATTCGGTGACCTAGGATTGCCAGTTTATGTTCCCCTGAATCCTAATGTCACGGTTAAGTGTTCTTAGAAGAATATTTTCTTATGTTTCATATCCCATAAACATTCTTCTGGCTTTCATGGTTTGAATGACTTTAGAATTCTATTCATTCTATTACATTTTCAATCCTCGAGATCCTTGCATAAATTCTTTTAAGAGGTAAGTATATTCTCAAATCGATAATACTTTAGATTGATTGGAAATCCACTTGACGATATGGAATCCTTGTTGATTTCCTTATACACAATAGTCCGATTAACACTCAAAAGGGCCTTGCTTAATAATTGCCCACATTCCTAAGGCATTTACAATTCCCGGTCATTGCTTGTCTAAATTCCCAAGTGTCCCTCCTTAGTTGTCTCTCAAAATTCTTCCAAGTCTAAGCTTATATGTGGATAGGGTAGGAGATTTGATGGCGAAGTGGCTTAGCCCAATTTTAGATTCATCTCTTTTTGCTTGCCTAGCACTTGAGAGCTTTGGTATTCATCGAGTAGGTTACACTTATCAATTACCTCCAATCCGAAGTTACTCGGAGGAAGGTAATCACAGTCCTTACAACCTTAGGTGCCTACTCCGAATTTGACGGCCTCTTGTGTCAAATCCTCCACGTATGCCTTGCCCACGTGAGTTGATGCTAGCCCCTTGGCCAACCCCCCTTACCACAACCTCTTTACTTTATTTTTGTATAGTTTTTGTATATGACGTAATTGTCAAAAGTTTTAATATAAAGGTCTCAATGTTGATCTCTTATAAGGTCCCGATAAACGTGCATGCGTGCATTTTTCTTTGATTTCATAAATCGGCCTTAAAACAATAATTCCCAATATTTCCTAAGTAGTATTTAAGGTCACGCGTAATTGCTTGCTTTCCGAATGCTCCTTTGTCTTGCGACTCGAGCTAATTCTCTAACATTAGTTTGTCCTAGAGATTGCTTCACGTCTCAAGTAAATCCGAGGTTCGGACGCTCATGCCTCACGTCTCAAATAAGTCCGAGGTTCGGACGCTCATGCCTCACGTCTCAAATAAGTCCGAGGTTCGAACGCTCATGCCTCACGTCTCAAATAAGTCCGAGGTCTGGACACTCATGTAAAATTGTTCGTGTAAGAATGAAGTGTATTAGGGGACTCAACTTGGCCCCTTTATATAGTGTTTTGCATCTAGGAATTCGTAAGTTTTCTTAAATGTCAGCTGCAGCTAAATTTAGTAATGAATCTAATTAAAAGTCTGAATTTAAAGTTCTAATTCCAAATTACTAATTTTAATGTCCTTCCTACGTACATATCTTTTCATATCACTTAGCTAATTAATTGACATGTGCTCCTAAAGCGGGGATAGGACCGTGCCTCTACGCTTCTCAAAATGGTCCTATTTACATTCACTTTCTGATTAATTATCTGTGTCATGTGTGTTGGCCCTAAGCCCGGCCTGCAACTGGTTCGTTCGTCTGTCTTTACTAGTAACTCGCCAGTCTGCCAGCTCGCCCTTATTAGTAACCTGGTTAGCTCGCCCTCGCTAATTAACCTGGCCGGTTAGCCTGCTCATCTTCGCCAGTTGGCCAGTCTGCCAGCTCGTCTTCCCGAGAACTCTGCCAGCTCGTCTTCCTTAGTGACCTGGACCCGTTGCCACCCACTACTCAAGGCTCCACCAAGCAGCCCTGTTCTCACCTGCTACTCTGCTTGCCTCGACTCCGCTGCTCCCGGCACTCTCACCTTGGCTCTGATCTTTGCTGGCACACTAAGATCGCTGGTGCTTCTACAAGTATATGCTTAAAATTTGTTAATTATTCTTGCCTCAATAGTCAACATAATCGGAAGTGCCTACTTGGTTGTTTTATGGCTTTGGCACTTTTGACTTTCAAAAATCATAGCAGCATGGTCTTGTTGGTCGCGACATGGTCTGACGACATGGTCTTGTTGGTCGCGACATCCGCAAAAGCAGAGGACGTTCATTGGAGTGTTGTCAACAACGTCTTCGTCAGGCCAGGTTTGGAGCGATGGTCACTGGTAGTCACAAGTTTTGTTTTCTTGGAGGGGGGTTGTTTTGGTGAGGAGGTCGTAACACCGTATGTTCTTCCGTGCCTTCCCAAAGCCATCGATGTTCAGGTTTTGTATAGCAGAACTTGTATAGAGGGAAGTCATTTGAAAGACTCCGTGTTTATTTCACAAAACTTGCAGCACATCATTTTTTGTATTCCTTTTTTTCTAATGCATGATAAATCTCAGTTTCCATGTCATGAAGTTAATTCCATTGCAAGGTTTTTGCTTTCTTAGCCATAATCGTTTTGATTATGAGTTCACTGTGCACATTCTTCTACACCGTTATTGTATGAAATTCAAGTGTATGTTTGTATTCAGTCAATGATTACATGATTACTGATTCGTCTCTTCCTATAGATGCATCATATGTAGTTACATGTATGTGCATTCAATTTATTGTCGCATACATAGGTGGAAGGTACGAATTGAACCATGAATACGTGAATATATGACGTCTCTGCCAATGGCACGCTTATGTTCCTACAAGCTGAAAACCCATGTCAGCCATCACGGGAGCTTCAACAATCTATTTCTAAGTCTGCGTTATCTTTTTTGTCAAATTCAATGTCATGGACAATGTTTTACGAAATGGCTAAACCAAATAACGCGTTCAATTACATGTCACTAAGGATGTATATCAAAACGTTTGGAAGTTGCCAAAAAAAGGACACCTTGTCATCAGAAACAACCCAAAACCAATTTCGCATGATATAATGTTGTTCGCATTGATGTCACGGACGACAAGTCTCCATTATAAATGACGTCACTAATAACATACACCATGTCATCATCTGCTATAAAAAAACCAATTTCGCATGAGAAGAGGACGTTCTCTTTGATGTCACTGAAAACAAGGCTCCGTTATCAGTGACGTCACTGAAAACATACGTACACGCACACAATTTTCTTAAACTGATTGACGTGGCAACTGACGTGGAAGCGCCACGTCACTCCCTTGGGCAGTCCGAAGGAAAAAAAAATGCCTCTTCTGCCCTGAAAAAAACTGAGTTGGCGCCGTCGACCCCTCCACGTGTCCCACTTTGGGGACTTGAAAACACCCTGATTACATGTGACGTCATGCGAAATTGGTCGTGTTCTCCGTGACGTTCAAGACAATTCTGACATGTTCTACACGTCACGAAAAAAAACGGATTTTGGATCATATCCTCGGCGACATACTACCTGTTCAAAAGCACGTTACAACGTGTTTTGGTGGACGTCACCAAAATCACTGTTTTCTTATAGTGTGCGTTTGATTGGCGTTCGATTGTAGGAAAAGCAAGTTCCCCGTGTTCTGCAACTGGATGTTGACATACCACCGTTCACAGTACCAGACACCAGGAGTGCATATGAGCACCGGAGGTATGCAGAAGGGGGGCCAGTAGGCTTTTTGAAGGTCGTGTGGAATTTGTGATGGCATATTCTGATGCCTCTGCGAAGGCATGCAGGGAAAGTGGGTTGTGCACTGATGCCCCCTTGGGGAGGTCTTTGTCGGTATGTACAGATGTGTGTTGGGGCGTTCAATTAAAGTTGGGCAATTGGGATCGCGCTGCCGAGAGTGAGTGGCATGCAGGTTTTGGGTTTTGTTGAAGGGACAGATGGCGATGCCCTGGGTTAAAATAAACACCCATGGTTATGTGTTTCACCATGGATGGAGATATGTTTCTGTGTGGTTATGCAAAAGAGAACGAGCTTCAGGAGGTGGAGGTTGTAAAATTGGGGAAGTTGACGATGGAAAGGGGCGGGGAAATACTGCACCGATGGTTATGTGTTTAGCCGTGAATGCGGATATGTTTCCTGGCAATGAAGCAGTTGGAAGTTGGGTTAGTAGGGCCGAAGGGTCTGGTTTTGTCGATGGAAATTGGAATGCCATTTTCACAATGACTTACAAAATGCATTCATGGTTGGTCATGTGGAGGTCATATGTCGCACGGATGCAAATGGATCACATCTGCTTACATCAATACAATGCTCATTTTCCTCTAGTAGTGAGCTAGGTGTGAGGCCAAACCACCCACCCTTAAGCGTCCTAGTCCGGGTGAGGGAATGGACATCACATTCATGTTTCTACAACTCCATTTGACCAAACTCGTGAGAACCCATGACATTTCCCATCAATTAGTGCACACCAATCCATTCCACGATAATATTACAAGCGTTGACAAACGCTCTTCTACATTATCCTTATCATAACACCCCCCATTGCTACCTAATATCACTCACACCCTACGTTCAACCGCTAATCCTACCATCCAATACTTCTTGTTCTCCTAGCTACTAACGACTAATTACGTAAACTAATATTAAGTGATAGCCTAGTTAACTATCTACTATTTAGTTTAATGTGGCACCACGGCTCCTTCCTTCATATCACCTTGGCCTCCTAAAACCGTCCTCGGCAGCTGCTCACTATCCAGCTTAATATTTCCAGTTGCCTCCTGGCTGCCTGCCTCGGCAGCTGCTCACTATCCAGCTTAATATTTCCAGTTCCTCCTAGCTGCCTACCTCGGAAGCTGCTCACTACCCAGCTTAATATTTCCAGTTGCCTCCTGGCTGCCTCTGCAGCTGCTCACCATCCAGCTTAATAGTTCCAGTTGCCTCCTACCTGGCTGCCTCGGCAGCTGTTTCACTATCCAGCTTAATATTTCCAGTTCCTCCTAGTTGCCTGCCTCGGCAGCTGCTCACTACCCAGCTTAATATTTCCAGTTGCCTCCTGGCTGCCTGCCTCGGCAGCTGCTCACTACCCAGCTTAATATTTCCAGTTGCCTCCTGGCTGCCTGCCTCGGCAGCTGCTCACTACCCAGCTTAATATTTCCAGTTGCCTCCTGGCTGCCTCAGCAGCTGCTCACCATCCAGCTTAATAGTTCCAGTTGCCTCCTACCTGGTTGCCTCGGCAGCTGTCTCACTATCCAGCTTAATATTTCCAGTTCCTCCTAGCTGCATGCCTTGGCAGCTGCTCACTACCCAACTTAATATTTCCAGTTGCCTCCTGGCTGCCTCGGCAGCTGCTCACCATCCAGCTTAATAGTTTCAGTTGCCTCTTACCTGACTACCTCGGCAGCTGTCTCACTATCCAGCTTAATATTTCCAGTTCCTCCTAGCTGCCTGCCTCGGCAGCTGCTCACCATCCAGCTTAATAGTTCCAGTTCCTCCTAGCTGCCTGCCTCGGCAGCTGCTCACCATCCAGCTTAATAGTTCCAGTTCCTCTTAGTTGCCTACCTCGGCAACTGCTCACCACCCAGCTTAATATTCAAATCCTAATTAACCACACTAATTCTCTACTTGCCCTTACTAATCTACACAAGACCCTCCTACTAATATTCTTACCTAATCACACTAAATTCCCTAATACCCTCTTACTAATTCACACATTTCTTCTAGCTCTAAGAGCTTCAAGATCCTCTAGAAGAGAGAGAGAGAGAGGAAGAAGAGGAAGAAGAGAAGAGAAGAAAGAGATGAGAGGAGGAGGAGGAGAGGGCATCCAAGACCACAAGCCCCTTAGCCTTCTCCTACTTAGTAGGACCTTATCCTATCCACTAAATCCTCACCCTCTAAACCAACAAGAGCATGTTCTAATTCAAACATTTAAATCCAAGGACCTTCCTCTTGCTTCATCAACCACTACTCACTTAACCACAACGCTCCCTAATATCACTAAGCTTCTACTTAACCACACAAAATAGGCTTAAAGCCTAAAACATAAACCACACCAAGCCTCACTCTTTTTATACTTTCGATTGTTTCAATAACACTCCAAATGCAATTCTAAATAAATTCTAAGCATAAAACAAATATGAGCCACCATTTTGGGCTCATACTAGGCGACGTAAACTGTACACTACCGGTACATTCTCTTGTGTGGTCGGTGTCCAGGTGATTGCAGCAAAGGCTTTCACTGCTATGTTGCGGGATGAATCCATCTGGAAAGAGGTGAGCACCCATTCTGATATGGAGGTGTGATTAACCCCGCACAAAGCTTGCTGCACCCATGTTGGTTGGAATAGTATAGTTACAATTGGTTGAATGAGGTCCAAGCTCATTATAGGTCAACGCAAAGCCAGACATGCCAAGCAACTCAACCTAACAAGGTAGAAGCAACCCATCTGTTGTAAGGTAGTTGACGTGAGCAAATTATAGGTAAGTATGCCTCTTTGACATATGCTCAAGGCCAATTCAGTTCAATCCAGTTCAAATGATAGTATATAGTGAAATCAAGGTGATTGATGGTTGTTTTTGCCATCTACATTGCAAGAACGTGGTAAGCAATCAGAGACTCTAGAAGGCAGTAGCCAACAATATGATTAGGGTTAGTTGAATGAGGTCCACGCTGATTGTAGGTCAGTGCGAAGTCAGACAGGCCAAGCAACCCAACCTAAGAAGGTAGAGAGAATCCATCTGTTGTAAGGTAGTCATCATGAGCAAATTACAGGTAAGTATGCCTCTTTGACATACATGTTCAGAGCTAAATGCAGTTCAATCCAAAACGTGATTAGCAATCTTGAAGGACTCTGGAAGGCAGTAAATTAAAGCAACCAGTACAAAAGAGTCTGACTTAATGTAAGTGATGGATGGAGGATCTGGGAGGATAGGCTCCAGACTGATTTCTTCCCATGGCCATCACCATGGTCAAAACTCCTTGTAGCAGTGAAGTTATGAACGTTGTGCACCCGCCGAAATTAACGTTCATGGTGCACACTTGGATGTCGGGCAGGTTAGGGATGAGAATCTTGAAATGTGGTATGAGGGAATTGAGTCTGTTGCAAAATGGGAGATGGATGTGGAGAGAGCTTGGGGCATTGGTTGTTGTCACTGCCGTACTTGGAATTGTGCGGACCATTAGAGCACATGTTGTAGGCAAATTTCACGGAATATGACGTGCCCTGGTATGTGTGGCTTTGGATGACAGTATGGATTATGGGGTGTTGTGAATGGAGGGTTGGTTGTGAGGCTGCGATATCCGAGGGTTGTCTGCAAGTGGACATTGAGAGACTGGCATGCACAAGAATGGTTATGAGGTCCGGAGGCATCCTGAAGGCGAGGTGTGTGCATGTTTTGATTTTCGGTTTCCGTCTTTTGTAAGTTATGTATTAATATGTCCGTGGTTTTTGTGGGGTGGCTATGTGAGGATGTTGTGCGCACATATATTCTATGTGAGGAAACATTGCAGCTAAGGCAAACATTTTGCGAGTTGGAGTGTGGGTTTTGGAAATTTAAGAAACATGCAAGCACAGAGACACGGAGTGACAACTGTGAATAATGGTGGAATTTGGTAGATGCACAATGTCTGTGGGTGATGCGCAAGTCCTTTGAGAGTGTTTTCGGTACCAATTAGCGAGAGAGAGTGTAAACCCTCTATGCTCCCATGCACATTCTGGAATTGAGGGACCGTGGACTTGGGAGGGTTCCCTCCCACAATGCCAATGTCATTAATCGGTGTTATATTTATGATGTGTATGGGTGGCATCAGCGAGGGCCGTACGTTGGTCCCAAGAAGGTTTGACAGCCAATTGTTGAGGCAATCATTTCGTGGTGGGCAGAGGAGGTGCACGGAGAGAAAATATTACATGTATGATGGACGTGTGTATAAATTGATATTGATGAAAAGAGAACAAGAAAGCAAGATTGGATATGCACCCTAATCCCAATCGACTAAAGTGATAAATCCCACGAATGGAAATTATATGTCCATGGGTTTCCGATTTTATTCCGATAGTGACCGTACTTGCTTGGAGCAAATGGTGAGCACGATAGTCCACAAAGTTATTTGTTGGTTGTGTCACTCACAATTCTGCAGGGACTTTATTGACCATGCTCTGCCAGTGTTTGTTTGGTTCCCAAAACGTTTGGCACTTGTATCCCTGGAATGTGCCTGGACAGAGTTTGCCATGCGTTGTTCTATGTTGGTGGATGTGTGGAGTACAATATTGGTAAATTGCATAGTGGGACACTGTTCAAAAATTGATGGTGTGGGTGTGTTGATTTAGAATGGAAGAAACATTTGGGTATGGAGAGAGGAAGTTGGGATTTTGGGTGTTGATGCAATGCAGTATGAAAAACATTGTTTCCAGAATTATCAAAATTATGATTTCATGGGGAAGATTGGGACTTTGAAATCCTTATATTGTTAGTTTTTGGATATTCTCATAGGGCTTCGATTTTGATTGTCGTTTGCGGGAGACTATTGTGAACATGTGTTGCATGTTTCAATGCGTCATTGTTTTGTCAATAGAACCTGTGTCTTTGCAAATAAGAAAGTCCGTACTTTGCACAAGGAGGCAATGTTTGACAACTAGTGATTGTGTTTGTGATTCGTGTGCTTCTGTTGGTGGTGCTTGGATAACCCAAGTCATAATCCAGTATGGTCGTAAAGCATAGTGCTACACATAAACATGTGAGCATTCGGTGTTCCGGACAATGAAGAACTTTTAGCAGGTCAACATCTACAACAACACTGGAAGCCCTTTCTATGCTCATATTTATTGTATGACAAAAGGGGCAGGCCGAGGGAGCAAGAGTTTTGTGAGGTTTTGGATGTCTATGCAAGTGTGCTATTGATTGGATGCGCGTGTCTCTGAAGCGCAAATGAGGCCTCCAAATGCACGTATGCGGTGCTTGTGCTCATACAAATATGGACATGGGAGTGATGGCTACAATTGGGTTTCTCGTCAAACATGGCATAACCATCAACGTTTGTCTGCAATAGGTGAAGTGCACTCATGTATTAAACGCAATTTGGAAGGGCATAATGCATCTTCGCGAAATGTTAGGGCAGAGGGAGACGGAGGTGAACGGTTTGTTCTTTGTACGTGCCATATCTGTAAAGGCAAGGAATGGCGAAGTAGAGATACAGTCGCAAAACACTTACATTTGCAGTTAATGAGAAGTCGCCTTAGCGGTCCTGCAATATGTGTGGAAGGAAATACATGTGTGGAAAACGAAGACACATGGTTTCGTGCACATGAAGGAATTTCAGGAGGCATGGACAATGTGAGGGATAGTGGAGAAAATGTAGAGAATGTATCACATTCCAATGCAAATGCTCACACTAATGAGGACGTTGTTCTATGCGAAAGAAATGATTTTATAGATGCACAAACAAGAAATGAGGAAGAGGAAAAAATCCTCACAATAGATGAAGCGTTATTGACATGCACAATTGAACTGCAGACATTTTTCGATAAAAGTCACATGTCTATGGGTTTGCAAGGTGAAATTTTGCAACTGTTGTTTGGTTTATTTGGGACGCGTGTGAAAACTGATAACGGATGTTTTGATATAGAGAAACTTTCGTTGGGGGAACTCTTGACATTAAAAAGAAAAGATTGGAACGGCGATATGAGTGGTGTGTCAATACCAGCGTCATGGAAAGAATTAATGAGCATGTATCAGGAATTAGGTATGCCAATGGCACGGCGGTGGAGAATTTGTCTGGGACCTAGTAACTGTCAACATGAGCCATATGTGATGCCGTCGCATGAAGAAGATTCATTGGATTTATGGTTGGAATATTGTTGTTCGCCAAAATCTCGTGTCACACACAGAAGAGATTGCATTGGATGCGGACAGAAGTGTAGGATATACAATCAACTAAGAAAATTCGCAATATCTTTTGAATATATAGAAATAAAAAGTTGGATTGGTTGTATAAGTCAGAGTCAAACGTGGTGCCATGAAATATTGGAATTGTGGAGGAATCATGAAGAATGGATTGGATTAGGCTTCAATTTTGAACCACGAAATATAAACCAGTTTTGGCATGGAATGAAATTCCGGGAATACCAATTTTTTTGTAATCCAGATGATATATGGGAGGGGCCACAACGGTGCAAAGCAGCAAGTTGCGGGAAGTGGTATAGAGCATTTCCTGAATCCTTGAAGTGTGCAGAGTTGTGTGAGAATTTTAATGCTGAGAGATGTTTGTATATATTTTCATGTACAGAGTGTGGGTTGTTTGTCGAGGGTGTACAAATTTGGCATGAGATATTAAGCTCTGCATTGCACATGTACCAATTAGTTTGAAATATATCATATTGTTTTATAGTTGTTTTTGTCACAAGATTTATATTTTTACAATGCTATGAAATGAAGGTTGCGTACATGTGAATAATAAGAGGTTGTGAAGTTGTGAACCAACGCATTTAACTACAGTTAGGTGTAGAAATATTAAAATTCCAAATGGAAGGCAATCTAATTGTATCGTCTTCTTTTGAATAAGGCGATCCAAAGAATATTGCATTCATTGCGTATTGGGATGGATTCCAGAGTGCTAGGACTCATCAACGAGATTGTTGGACGCTGAAAATATCAATATTAAATTCCGGAATTTTTTTTCGTCCATGTGCATTTCTTATCATGTTCATTCCAATCAGTTGTGCCAAATTCATCCATGAACATAGTGCAAATATGTTGAGAGCATGTCTGGAACCATTTGTGGTAGAGTTAGAGGAAATTTTTGAACAGGGTTTCACAACTCTCTTTCCATACGAATCTGAAATAATTTCGAAAAGTATCGATGTGCACGCTATGGAGGATTTTATACTACTGAAAGCAATTTTATTGAATTTTAAAGGTGATCACCCCGCGCAGTCAAAAGTTTGATTATTTAAAGGTGCGGGACATTTGGCATGCAGGAAACACGATTTTTTTTCATGTATGGAGGAAATATCAACAGAAGTTGGAACAATCTTATATGAACATAATAGAAAACAAGTCCGTTTTAGTCCCCCATGACGGACAACAGAATTTTTATTAGAGGCCGTGATGAATTAGAGAACCATATCTAGAGGCGCTAAACGAGCAAGGTTAAGAAGACTTGGTGACATTTCGGGACATTCTATTCTATGAAGGTTGTATGATTTGTATGGTTTCAATTTGTCTTCCAATTTGGTATATGACACAATGCATGTATTGGCCTTATGTATATTCAAGAAATATGTCCACCTTCTGGTGAATAATATGACAGAGTTGGGAAGGGAGAAGGAGTTAGAAGAAACTTTACAAATTGTATCGCAACCAACATATAAGCCGAAAGGATTAGGGCAACGGTGGCCGACATCATTAAGTATATTGGATTTTTTTAAAGCCGAAGAGTATACGAACTTTGTGTTGTGATGTTTGCCATTCATATTGGAGAAATTGACGATTGACAAAGCTTTTATTCCAGGGGCCTTAGGCATTTTGCTGACAGAGGTCGGACGATTATTTTTTGTTCATACACAAAGGCACGAATGGACACAAGACAGCATGTCGATTGCAAAAATGTTGTTATGTGCATGGAGGGTGCGGTTGGAGAAAAGTTTGGGCCCTAATAAGTCATCACTGGAGCATGTGGCAGGTGCAATAACTAGAATATGATTTTTTATTCATAATATTTTTCATTCCAAAATTGCATATTAGTTGAAAATGTATATTAACGAGTATTTGTGGATACCTTGTTTACAATACAGGAAGCGGTGAGTTGTTTGACGATATCATTCGACACGGGCCGCATGATATTTTTTGGTGTTATAGTTTTGAACGTGACGTTGCAAAATATAAAAGGATAACAACAAATCACAAATCAAATCAAATTTCATATACGTCATATTTTCTGCGACAATGTTTCACAAGTATGTACAACATGATACAAAAAAATTCAGACGGACTTTTAAGTGGTAGTAGAGGATTACGAAAAATACACATACATCTTTGACTGCCGAGTGATTTGTATAGGGCATCCGTAGAGAATTTTTTGGTTCGTGAGGATTGGCACGAGGATTGTGTAGTAGTTGTCCGCTCACAACAGCTAGCAAAAGATTTGTCAAAAGTAATTACATGTATAAGAAGCTGCCAATGTCTGGAGATGATAAAAAAGAAGGGAATTGTTGTGGGAATAAATGAGGAACCACGACAAATACAAGCATCAATAAGAACATACTTGTTGAATTATTGGAGGCAAAAAGGGGTGCTCACAAATAGCAATGCGCAGTGTTTTGATGAGAATATCTGGAAATTTTGTTCTTTGCTTATTGATGGACGCGAGTATTGGATTGGAGTTGTGTTGTGGTTAGACCAAATGAAGAGAATAATAACGGCGAGCATCAATGGATGTGGAAAGCAAAAATTGAAGAGTTTTTCATTCATGAATTTCAAGGGATTCAAGATGTTTTCTTTGACGAGAGGTACTACGAGCAAAGAGCAGCGAGTGAGAACTCCACAATGCCACTTGTGCATGAATTGAGCGGCATGCAAATTTTAAATTTTAAAGCAGTGGAAATGTATGTGAGGCCGGTCAATCAATTATTATATGGATTTATGCCCTTACCCTTGGATCCGGTCAGTGATGGGAAGCAATTCCTTGTCGCATATGAATTGGAAGATCTGACACCCAAGAGACGCCTCATATATGCGGGTGAACATGGCTTGTACCC
This sequence comes from Polytrichum formosum, assembly GCA_964035585.1. Lineage (NCBI taxonomy): Eukaryota > Viridiplantae > Streptophyta > Polytrichopsida > Polytrichales > Polytrichaceae > Polytrichum > Polytrichum formosum. The sequence continues at coordinate 34,652,109 of OZ037938.1, forward strand.
TCCTTTTCTTGTCGTCGGTGATGTAATGATGGTGCGCGTTGAGCGTGGAAATGTATTCAATATGGTAGTCATTAGAAGGGTGCATGACAAAAATTCTGGACACTCGCCCATTCAAAAAAGACCCGGTCGTTTGCAAGAAGAGGAACACCTTATCAGCACTGTGGATGTGAGCTACCTCCGACGACAGGGACCCCGAAGCTCCATATTCCAGGCCCCATTGCAGTCCACTACGACATTGTGCTGGCACAGTTTATTGCAAATAATGCCCGATATGGAGGCTATAAGATTTTGTGAGGGTTTACCTGTGGAATGGCAAAAACGACAAGAACGACTTTAAATGAGCGAAGGGTGGGTGGTTGCTATGAACTGCAAGGGAACACGACGCAACGAATCTGGAGTCCATGAATATAGAGCAGTGGGACGTGGCGGTGATTCGCGTCCGAGGGGTCCCGCCTCCCCTCGGTGTGGGCATGTTTTCTTCTTGGTTTTAATTCATCTGGCGCTGGTTTTTTGGCCTTCTGTCTCCCAAAAAAAACAGTGGGCGGTGATTGAAAAACTCTACCTCTGCAACAGTCCTTCACATTCATAGCCATGTTCTCTTTAGGTTTGCGACACCCAAAAACCATTGCAAACAACAAGTGTGGTAGAAGCATAACTCGAAAATGCTACAGAAGTTGGCAGACATTTTTTTCCCGCTGTCATTTGAGTTGGCGAATTGCCACAACGTTCTTTGTTTGCAGGTAATCTGTTGCTCATACCAAGCAGTATGTCACGAACCACCACTACTTGTCATGCTTGGAATGGACCGATAGATGCGCTCTTTGACCAACACAATGGATGGGGTCTTTAAGTGCAATTCCAAAATTTGTTTTTTTCTGGAGGAACAAAAATATTATGTCAGCCCTGCAAAGTGCTCACAAGTGCGGTGCTGGCAGGAAGTGTCGCAAAAAAGCCACAGAATTGGGGTAGGGTTGGTGAGGGTGAGTGGTATGGAGGTTTTGGGTTGTGGTGAGGGGAGAAATGACCATGGCCTGGGTCAAAATAAGAGCCAACCGTTGTGTGTTTCGCCATGGATGGAGATATGTGTGTGTGTTGTCCACCAATTGCGAGTCGCGTTAAGGAGGTCAAGGTTGGGTCCAAGTAGGGGGGTTGGCGGTGACATGGGTTGGGCAAGCAGAGCATCGACGGTTTTGTGTTTGGTCATACATGCAGATGCCGTTTGTGGGCAATGGAGCAATTGGAAGTGGGTGTGGGGAGGTTGCAAGGTTTATTGTTGGGTAGTGCATATCATCATCTTGTACTTGAATAGGAGTGACAAGATTGCAGTTATCTTACAATGTTTGGTCCGATCTGGCTGTGCTTTTCTTTTGCAGGTTAAGGCACCTGAGGTGCAACCAGAGGGAAATCGAAGCTCCAAGCAACACATGTGAAGCTCTGTGTAGCGAGTTTCCAAAGATTGTTTCCGAACATTGGTTGAGGAAGCATTCGCAGGAGTTTGCATAAACCTGGGCTCAATCCTTGCCCATGCATTTGAAAAAGGACTTGGCAGTACCGGGTTTGGTGTGATGGACTTCGATGTATGTTCGGGCTTGCAAGGGTGTTCGAGAAACGAATTGATCCTGCAGGGGGCGGTGCCGGACAGAAGAACAGAGAGATCCTTGGTGCTTGTGTTGGTATTTCAAGTCGGCTAATGGTCCTTGCGTTTTGTTGTAGGGCATGCATCGAAATTGTGGACGGTGATGCGCACCTCGATGTTGGTGGTGTGGCGGCAGAAGGAGTAGAAGATTCACACGTTTATCTTCTGGAAAGCCCAACAATGATCGTCCCAGGACATCTTTTAAGAGAGCGAGTTGTAGAGGGGGAAAAATGCGCCTAGCATAGAGTATGGAAAATGTAGTGTACAAGTGGGGGATGAGGTGGATTGCACCAACAAAGATACAAACTATTGCACTGGGGGTCCTTCAGAAGCCTCTTTCGGAAGCACTGCAGCAGGACGACAGTTGTGTGGGGACGTACGAGTCCTGAGAAGCAAGAGCAAACATGATGACTGACCCTAGGTTTATTGACCTTACACACCCAGATTGTGTCTCTCATATCCTCTTCAGGCGTATGGCAAGCTCCAAGTGCAACAGGCATACCTCTTTTGAAATTGAACCTCAAATATCGAGGAGCAGCAAAACCCCACATCGTAGTAGCTCCCAAGAAATACCGTCTCCCTAAAGAACTGGCCAAGTAATGAATCTTGTAAAGCTGTCATTGGAAGATCTAGATATTCATGATGTAGAAATGGATGATAGTGTTCACTCCCTAAGGAATTTAAGCATATGTGCATCAAAAGATAGTGTTTGCAACGGGGAGGATGAAATATCCGACATAGAGTGTGTTGAGGGAGAGAATGACAGCGAAGATGTCCTAGAGAAGAAATTGCCAAACAGCGGCACATCTTGATTTGGAATTTCAGAGGGACTTGCTTGCGGGCATGCAGAATACTATAGATGTTGTTGTGGAAGCTATTCGTGCAGTCTATCGTCAACAAATGAAAGGTGAGGAATGCACAAAAGATGCAATTTACAGTAATGCTCGTGGTTGTAAGAAGGCAGATGCCAAGGTGCATGGTTTCTTTATTTTTGTCTCATTTATAGTATTATTCTATTGAGTGCACTTGCACGCCACACTGTCCAACAAGACATACGATTGCAGGGGACTTCACTTTCGGAGGATACAGATGCTTCCTGTTTTCAAGAGCTCTGTTTCCATTTTGCGGGGGCCCCAAGTATGCTGCAGTCCTTGATGAAGATGAATTCGGCCACCTGAGGACGTGTGCCAGAGCTCTGGAGTGTCGGTTGTGGGGCGCAACAAAGGATTGTCGGAGTATTTCTGCCGACCACTGCAAACAAATTTTTGAAATCCACCGAAATGATGAGGAGCAATTCTAGAGGAAACATGGAGGAAGAACTCTGGGGCAGGGCTTCCTCTAAAAGGGCCCCTAATGTGCAATATTTTTTTTCAATTAATGAGATTTTGCATTGTTTATGTTCTTTGTAATGTCCTCCATCCTCTCCTTGGGACAGTCAGTAGGTTGTAAGCTAGGTCATTGAAAGTTTATTGTGAGGCAGTGCATATCATCTTCTTATATTTGAGCAGCAGTGACCAGATTGTTGCCATCTTAGAACGCTTGCTGTGAAATGGCTTTGGTTCTGTCCTCCAGGTTAAGGCAACCGAGGTGCTTGCAGCCTCGAGAAGAAGGTAGGAGCACCATAGGGGAATTTCTGTATGGTGAGGTAGACAAAATTGTCTATGAGCATTGCTTCACTGGGCAGTCCCAAAAGTTTGCATAAAACTGGGCTCAGCCCCTATCACTGCATCTGAAAATGATGCGAACATATTGGGGAGGTTGCTGGAAACATTATTGGTGTCAACAGGGTTGTGAATTGCAACAACAATATTGAATAGTATGGTTGCATGGTTGTCTGTATAATTGTAATGAGGAAACTGGAAGTGTAGGGAGTCCAATTATTGTGTGTGTTCTTATGTTTGGGATTTGTACTATCTACAAGTAGGGGGGGCTGAGAATCAAAATGTTGGGTTTTTTGGGGATGGCACCAACGATGCGCTGGTGTTGAAAGGTGGAGACGCTCATATGTCGGTGGACACGGAGACATCTGTGCCGAGAGATGCGGCCGAAATTATATTGCTAAAAAAGGACTTGAATGTAGTGATGGCAGGAGTCATCCGTGGACGCACCTACCATGGCAACACAGTCTTGTACATGAAAATGGCCACCAGCCCCAACTTTGGAAACGCGTTTGCAATCTTCGTAGCTTCAGCTTTGTTGTCATTAGACCCCATGCGTCTGAACCACAGTGTCACTTAGAGTCTGCTAAATGAAATCTACGAGGCAAGTATGTCAAAAACCCTGCATTCAACACGGTGCCACATAATTCTATTTTTGTTCGTCAATTACAACTATCCCAGGTTTACCATTCCAAATTATGAAGGATTTGTGGAGTCTGGAAGCGACTAAGGTCAATGAGAATGATGATGTGTCCATTTGTGAGTGCATATGAGCAGGCACATTGTGAATTGTGATGTGTGGTTGGTGTATGGGCAGTACTGGGTTTGTTGTGATGGACTTCGGTGTTTGTTCAGGCTTACAACGGATTTGAAGAAACATACCGATCATGTACTGGGCGATGTCAGGGAGGGGGGACAGATACATCCTTGGTGGTCGTGCAAGTATTGTGGCTGAGCTCGTGCTCCCTGTGTTTTGTTGTTGATGTACATCTGAAGAAATTGAGGCTGGTGTTGTGGAACTCAATGTTGTTAGGGTAAGGGATTGGTTTCCTAGAATGTGGCTCGACGGAGGTGAATCTATTGAACAGTATGTGATACATTAGTACGGTTTGTTTTGTTTGTACTAGATAACTTCACGTGGTGTTCACCCAGCTTAAGTGATAGGGATTGTGGTTGGAATAACGATACGAGGGGTGTTTCTCCAGGAAATGAAATAGTATCTAAGCCTTGGAAAGTGCCCACATGCAGGTTGTTGGCTAGAAGTGTGGTGAGAATGTTAGCTATGAACATGTAAGCAACCACAATGCCACTTCAGGATTTCATGAGGCGCTGACATTGAGGTCCATATGTTGCAAGCAAACCTAACAATCGTCATTTGATACAACTATTGGTAGCAAAAAAAATTGAATTGCCGAAATGAAGTCAGGGATATGAAGCATAAATTGGAGATGGAGGGAGGGCGTCTGGAGCGAAATGACGAGGATGTAGCAGCAACATTGTTGGAGCATGGAGCAGAAATTGAAGATGTAATGTCATTGAACCCAAGCATCAAGGTCTATGAATATTTGTGTGCACAGATGACATCTGCATCTATTGTAACAACAACTTTGAAGTGTTCCCTTTGTATGTTTTGTGCTTGGACGCCAATATCTCTGCACAAAATAGAGAAATGTGGATATTTTTGTGACCACAGGAAATGCTATATGCGGAGGGCAGTGATAGCGAAATTGTTGCCTCATATGACCAGAGAAGTGCACGTGCCGAAAAGTTGGAGGTTCTTGAAACAGTTAACGGATGCTGCTGAAAAACACAACAACGGACTTACACAGTTGATGGGAGAACAACAGAAGGGACTTGCAAATGTTGTTGCCACATATCTACAAGGGCGAACACATCATGGGAGATTGGAGGTTTGGCTGGGACGCCAAAAGCGAGAGGCACATCTTTGCGAAAGAGTAGGAAAATGGTTTTTTTTGTTGATTGTGAATGTCAGCAACGAAGAGAAGAGGTGGAACCTCTGTCAGTCTCACATACAGAGACTTTTTGTGCATGCTTGGTGGGTGGTTTATTAATATCATCCGGTGGATGTACATTAGAATGATGCTAGCGGAAAAATGTAGGTGTTGCAGAGTGCAATTCTCTGTGTGCGCGGTTTGCGACTGCCACCTTTGGCATAAACATACTATGTATACAAACTTGTGTGAGGAACCAAAATGTGTTCCTTTTGAAAATTGAATGGCCAAAATGGAAATTGTCCTTGTTGCCCACTGTTGTTCCCTGACAAAAAATTTCCCATTATTCCTATGTTGATGTCATTTATTTTCACGGAAGACATTTGTATGTGTGCGCCACGAGCTCCGTGGGCACGAAAAGCCTCGCGACTTATCACCACACTGCAAACAATTTTGCTTCCTGTAACTTAAAAAACAACCAAGGAATAGGCCTGACAAATTTAGAGATATGTGTGGAGCAATTCTTTGTGATGGCTGCAGGCAAAAATGGTTTTGAAAAGCAGGAGTTGAAAACCCAAAGCACTCAAAGAATAATGCACACTACTATACTCCCTTGGAACAAAACAGTCGCGAAATGTTTTCGTACATGAAGACGTAGTCAAATATTGGTGCCATGAAGATCTTGGTGAAAATCACTGTTGAAGTTGTATGGGCCCTCCAAGATAAATAATGTGGGTTGTGTGCATTAATGTATAAGAAAAGGTGAGGCACTGTTGATGTGCGACATTTTTCATACATGGTTTGCTGGCAAGGGACTTGTTCAAGTGGGGAAATGAAATCCCCGCTTGAGGCTCCAATCCACATGGGGAAGAAGCCACATTCCCCGCATGTCCCATGTGGGGAAGGCCTCTAGGGCTCCTCCCGCAGGACCGGCCATGGATTGTGTGATGGACGATCTTGGAGCTCCCTGGAGGAATTGCGGCACCACCAAACCGCTCTGAACTTAATGTCGTAGAGGATTGAAGGATTGGGAGGCATGATATTGTGCACTACAATCCCGTTGCATTGCCTTGTATTCTTTGCTTGTCCAACCACAACCTTCACTTAACACTATATTCGTTAAATTGAGACTTTTTGGGCATTTTGAGACATTAACATAAATAAGAACAAGGATAAATGGAACACATATTGGAGAAAGTTGTAAGATTGGAACACTTTGAAGCGGGTGTTCATACCAAGAAGCCCATTAATAACTCATATTTGTGATGGTTTAGGGTGGGCAATCTAAACCTGAGACCATATTGAACAGGTAATCTCAAAACATTCATATTATTGCACACAAAATATGAGAGCTTGTATGAATATGGTTTAGGTAGGGCAATCCAAACCGTAGACCATATTGAAGGGGTAATCCCATAACACTTATATTATTGCAAGTACCATATACAATGTATGGCATGAGAAACTGAATAGCATACTAATGGCACAAATCCATTGGATAGTGCGGCCTAAAATCATCCCGCCTACATGCAATGTCTACGCCCTACAATGGCCTATCTAGGCTGGGAGACCGCATCTTTTTCTTTTGCCGCCGCTTGTTTAGCTCGCATCGCCTCAACATTTCTGAGAATCTCTGGCCCTCGACTATAGCCGAGTTTTGGATGTGGGCCCACCATAACACATTTTGGATTGTGTCGACCGCCCGAATTATAAGACGAGGAATTCGAATACGACGACGTAGACTGTCCGGCATATCGGCGCATGGCGTAGTGACGCTCCAGCTCAATGGACGCATTGGCCCGCGGAGGTTTGGGGCTGGACGCAACCTGGAAGTGATCAAAGAAAACCAAAAAAAACACGGGTTAGTTTGAGGAGAAAGACCCAAACCCATATATATATTGCACGCCCCACTTAAGGGAGAGGGATTGTAATGTATTGTGGGCGATCACCTTGGCAGTAGGGGCGCTCGCGTCCGAGTTGGATAGGACGGGGAAAGCGTAGCGCAAAGGGACATGCAGGGGTCCACTCTTTGCAGGCCGAGCGCCCATCGCCAGTCGTCGTCGGGGTGCAACGGCGCCGCCGGGGCGAGAGGGGGACGTCCGGACGCAGCCGCGCTTTGTGCCCTTGAGTGGCGACGGAGACGGAGACTGCCGGAACATTTGCTTGGGCGGGGGGCTATCGACGACGCCGGCGTCAATAGGCTCCTTGGAGTAGTCAATGGTTGAAGCGGCGTCATAAACGGTCTCATAGAAGAAGCTCCCCAAGTTTGAGTCACTGACGATGTCAATGGAGGGCTCCAAACGCTGGCGCCAAAATGGAAACAAAACAAAACAGAACCCAAAGGGAAGAGGGAGAGATAGAGCATGTGAAAATCAAGATACATATGAAGAATATATTACACAAAGTGGGGGCGCCCCCACACACAAACACACAAACACACAAACACACAAACACACACACACACACACACACACGTACTCTCTCAAATGAGCTTGTTAAATTTCGCGTGGGAGAACAACTCTCTGTACAAATGGTCTCGTGGATCCAAGTATCTCTCGCCTATGGGATTACTCCTAACAAACTGGTTTACGGGCAGCCCGCTACCGCAGAGCGTCTGCAAGTACTTAACAAGGTCTAACAAAAATCGGTCCCGGACCTTCTCGATCGTCCACGTAGGGCAAACAATGAAGTTGGCCGTCGGGTTCAATAAGTTCTTGGAAGCGTTGTCGTCCACCATGAGCGTGTTCTCGCGGGTGGGACGGACGTCGTAGGGGACGCCTATCAAGGACGGTCGCTGGTCCCAAAAAATCGGCTTCAAGACCTTGAGATATTGGGGGGACGCGGGGTTGTTTGGTTTTTTGACGACTTTGCCGTCCGGTGTGTACAATATTCTACACGCTTCCTGTGCTAGGACCAAGCAGGGGGGCTCGAAGCCCTTGAAGATGAACTCCACGACCGCATTGGTGTTCTCGGCCGTCATGGAGCTCCACACGACCACCCACCATTTGTTTTGGGCGATCTGCAGGAAGCGCCGAAGCCACGGGCGGAGGTGCACCAGCTTGGTCTTAATGTGCGTGGGCGGCCCGTCGTAGTTCGCGTCCTCGGGCTTGCAAAAGGGCACCGTGGGGACCCTGGGACAATGGACGCACTGGACGAGGACCCCGTTAAGGTCTAACACCAGGAATCGTTCCTTCCGCAGCGCGCGCAGGGCGGGCAGAACCGGGGGCGCCGCCGCGCTGCCCTCTCCGCTCCTGGGAGAAGAGCGTTGGGGAGCCGCTACGCTATGCTCCGAGCCCTGCGGGGACAATCGAGAGAAAACGGGGGCGACTTATGTCATGCTATGTCCAAACGAAGAATTAAGGAAATTTATTTGCACTCGGTGCATACACAAAACCATTTGATTCATTGGCCCGGGGGGGGGGAACAAGGGATACGAGAGAGGCAAGAGCATACAGTATACATTCAAACCGAAGATACAAATATATGGGAGTAAACAATGGTGATTTTATATTATACAATGCTCCATGTACATTTTGATATTGGGGGAGAGCCGCGTTGAACGATGCGTTCAAACTAGCCTAAGTCTACATCTAACAAAATTTGAATGACGAGCCGCCGTGATGAGGACTTCGTCGCAAGCCGGGGTGGGGGGGGCCCGAAACGGATGGTCGGGGGGGTGACGAAAGGGGGGGCGAGTGCGGGGATGGGGTGGGGCGAAGAAGGGGGGGGACGGGTGGGTCGGTTCTTCCTAGCTAGGGGACACGACCAAGGCAAGAAGACAAACACCCAGGGAGTTTGGGTCGAGCGACCCAAACTGAGTGGGGTCAGTGCATTACCTCGCCTTGGTCGTGCCTTGACGCCGTTGACGCCGCCAACGCGTGCGCCTCCCCAATTGCGTCACCAACGCCTGGTCCGGCGACGTCAGCAGCAACCTGCTCCTGCAAAGGCTGACTGTCAGGCCTTTGTCCCAACCCAACCTCCGCATGCGCATCATGCATTGGTTCATCGACTGGGTTAGGAGTAGAGGTATCACCAGGCCCTTGCGGGCCTTCAACATCTAGCATGGGCTCGTCCACCGGGGCCGTCGCTGAGACGGGGTTTGGGTCGGCCGACCCAAACCCTCCTGCTTCGAGCGGGTCTCTGGCTGGCGGTGCAAGGGCGGCAGTGTTTGGGTCGGACGACCCAAACATGTGGGGGTCGTCCTGTTGGTGGTGTGGGGGCACGAGGATGGGAGGCCGAAGCGGGGGGGGGCCCCAAGGGACTTGAAGCTCCGGGGACGCGCCAAAGGCTGGGGTCGTCCACCTGCTGGACGGGCGCGTACGGGCGGGCTTGCGGCTGCAGCATAGGGCCGAAGGTGAAGGACTGCTGCGGTGCGGGCGGCGGGTTGATATTCTGGGGAGGGAAGCCGGCGGGCAAGTGCGGAAATGCACTCGGGGGAGCCATCACCAACCCCTGCGCCAACATGCCCTGAATCACTTGCGTGATCAGGTCCGCGCTGGACGGAGGTTGGGCCATCGCCCTTTGCCGCTCCTGCTCCAAGAGGAGAGCCCTCAACTCCGCGACTTCGTTGCGGACCGAGGGTTCCTCGGCGGCAGCCTTCTCCAGCCGGACGCGCTGCTCCTCGTCCCTCCGCATCTTTTCATTAGACTCGTCCACAGTGAGGACTTCGGGTTTCACCCTCACCATGCCGGCAAACGCCGTGGGGGAGGGGGGATCCGACCTGAGCCGTTTAGCGAGCTCCATGTCGTCCTCGTCCTCGCTGCTAATGGCGATGGTCTCTTCCACCGCGTAGTCGCCGTAGAGCTTCTTCCCCTTCAGCCTCCTCCTCTCCCTGAACGCGGCGGTCGCGTCCCTAGAGTACATGTCCCTCGCGTCGTCCACAGTGAGGACGGGCACCAGCTTACTTTGCGGAGTTGCCACCCGCATAGCCTTCTTTCGTTGGGGGGCTTCAGATTCCTGCGTGAACCCCGTTGCCCCTTCCTCCACCTCGCCCTCCGCCTTGGGGTCCTCTTCTTCCTCTTCTTCGTCCTCTCCCGCTTCATCACCTGGGCCCCGTGACGAGGTGCCAGGATGCAATTCCACCAGGGGTTCGGGAATTGCGACGGGGGCCTGAGTAACGAACTCCTCCGGGTTGGTCCGCCTCGCCCTATCCAAAGGGTTCTCGCCCCCTTCAACAATCTCCTCGGCGTAGCTTCCGGGGATCCAATCGAGGATGTCCATTTTTCTCGCCAACGCTTTCTGCGTTCTGTAGAAAAGAACATCGGCGTCATCTATGTACGAATAGATGGTCAACCCCAACATCTGCACATTCCCAGATCACTTGCATTAGATTTACACCAAATCTAAAGAAAATGAAAACAAAAACATCGGCATCCATCTCACAAAAACACTGCATAGTTTGGGTCGAGCGACCCAAACTACACACTGACTAGTCTGGATGGAGCAACCCAACCTACACAATGCCTAGTTTGGGTCGCTCGACCCAAAGTTGGCTTTGTGTAGATAGCATTGCTCCACTCAGGGCAGGCAGTGTGTAGTCCGGGTTGCTCGACCCAGAGTACACAAATCAACCCAGACTAGACACTGCCTGGTCTGGATGGAGCAACCCAACCTACACAATGCCTAGTTTGGATCGCTCGACCCAAAGTAGGTTTTGTGTAGGTTGGGTTGCTCCACTCACACCAGGCAGTGTCTAGTCTGGGGGTCGGTCGACCCAGACTACACACTCACTAGTCTGGATGGAGCAACCGAACCTACACGAAGCCAAGTTTGGGTCGAGCGACCCAAAGTAGGCTTTGTGTAGGTTGGGTTGCTCCACTCACACCAGGCAGTGTCTAGTCTGGGGGTCGGTCGACCCAGACTACACACTCACTAGTCTGGATGGAGCAACCGAACCTACACGAAGCCAAGTTTGGGTCGCTCGACCCAAAGTAGGTTTTGTGTAGATTGCGTTGCTCCACTCAGACCAGTCAGTGTGTAGTCTGGGTTGCTCGACCCAGAGTACACAAAGCAACCCAGACTACACACTGCCTGGTCTGGATGGAGCAACCCAACTTACACAATGCCTAGTTTGGATCGCTCGACCCAAAGTAGGCTTTGTGTAGGTTGGGTTGCTCCACTCACACCAGGCAGTGTCTAGTCTGGGGGTCGGTCGACCCAGACTACACACTCACTAGTCTGGATGGAGCAACCGAACCTACACGAAGCCAAGTTTGGGTCGAGCGACCCAAAGTAGGCTTTGTGTAGGTTGCGTTGCTCCACTCAGACCAGCCAGTGTGGAGTCTGGGTCGACCGACCCAGACTACACAAAGCAACCCAGACTACACACTGCCTGCTCAGAGTGGAGCAACCCAACCTATACAATGCCTGGTTTGGGTCGCTCGACCCAAACTTGGCTTTGTGTAGATTAGGTTGCTCCACTCTGAGCAGGCAGTGTGTAGTTTGGGTCGCTCGACCCCAACTGTCGACAATTTATTTAGAGCTACTTACCATAGCAGAAAAAATTGGTTTGGAGCCCCCGAAGACGTTGAAGATGCAGTCCCCTCTCTTCGTGAGGGTCCTCATCATCCGCAGGTAGAACTCCATCCGCAGCTCATCCGCGGGGTAGTTGGCGTACTTCGCCTCGTCGTACAAGCTCCTGCTGGTACCCAACCCTTCTGGGACTTGGAAAAGTTTTTCCATCCGGCCTATGGGATGGTTTGGCACCTTCAGCAGCTCAGATTTGTACACGAAGTACAAGCACAGCACGTTGACGACCTTCGTCTTCTTGTCTTTCAAAGTGTTGTACGCCCCCTCCGCCGGTGCAGCAACGTAGTGCGATTTCGAGACGGCGTACTCTGGCTGCAATTTCCGCACGATCCCGTACACCTGCTCCGCCCTCCTGTCCTCGATAATCCACAACCAGATGTCGACCTCCCGAAATTTGGGGCTGTTGTAGTCCACGAACTTTGACAGGAATGGCTCGTAAAACGGGGTGCTCATTGTCCCCTCGAATGAGCTTCCAGGGATGTTCCTGAAGTCTATCATTCCGAAGGGGAAGCGGTCCCCGGCTTTCGTCCTGATGGCCTTCCTGGCATCAGACCCCGGCCAGCCTTGGATCTTTAGAGGGTCGAGGGTGACCAAGTTGAAATGCGCATCGCCCTCGAAACTGACGATCTGCTTCTCCTTTACGAAGTTGGAGAAGGCACGCGCGGAGTGCTCGGGAAGCGCCCGGTTCTTCCCCCCCATCACGAGCTTCGACCTGAGGAAGTCGTCTCCCGCCTCCCTCATGAGTGCCGCCATGGACGCACTGGTGAACTTATACTCGGCTTTGAATGCCCTCCAGTGCGCCTCGTGAACCTCTCCATCCACGATGAGCTTCTTCTCAGGAACTAGCTTGTGCAGCTCCTGGACGATGGTCGTTTTCTTCTTCCTGTTCTCCGTCCATTCCTTCATGGTGTAGCATGAAGGGACGAAGCATTTGGGCTTGCTGAAGACGATCTTCGGGTGGACCCAACATCTCTTCACCGTCGGCTGCATGTGCAGGATGTGGGATGCCGCCTTCCCCATCTCTGCCTCCGACAGCCCTTGAAGAGTTCTGAAGAACTCCCTCACGAGAGGCTTCATCTGCTTGAAGCGCGATGCCTGGTTGAAGAGCATGCCAGTGTCGGGGTCGATTAGCTCACCCGCCTCATGCTTTTCAAATACACTCCTCCATTTCATCCAAACGAAATCGGAAGCTGTGATTAAATAAATCTCCCCTCTTAGATCGTTGTATTTCTTCTGCTTTTGACTAGCATTGTCAATTGAGGAGAATTTATTTATCATCTGGTATTTGAAATCCTGCATTTCCCCAAAACAAACCATTTGAATGCGTGTTAGATATGTACATGTGATTTCCAAGACATATCATGAACAATAACTGCAACAAGAGTTTGGGTCGATCGACCCAAACTAAAAAACGAGGCTGCAAACAAGAGTTTGGGTCGATCGACCCAAACAATACTCACCTCCCACTTTGGATTCTTGTCCTTGGCGTTCTCCCTCTCTTTGGGAGGCCTGCCATAGAACTCCCACACCTCCCGTGAGGCCATGATATTCCTTATCCAGGAAGCTTGGTAGGCCCTCTTCTTGTTCCCCATGTTGAAGTATCGGGAGATGTCGCTGAGCCTGGTCTCGTCGTCGGACCACACCACCAATGCCTTCCAGACCTTCAGCTTTTCCTTCTGATGGTTGGGATCATCCCACTCGGTCATCAGTTGGATTTTCTTTGATGCCTCCACACTGTGCTGGCCGTCTATCAGCCAAAAATCGCCTTTCTGAATTGTAGGCCACATTTCAGGGGTAGGCATTTTCTTCTGTCCCTGGGGCATGACTACAATTGTTTGCCTGTCGTCTTTGAATTGTTCGCTGACGATCTGCGCGATTATCCAGTCGACGTAGGCGTCTTCTTTTGCCCGGACGCACTTTTCTGGTGGCGCTAGATGGCACTGGCTGATGTTGACATCGAACTTGAAATCTCTACCCATGAAGAAACAGTGGGAGCACTTGGACGTGAAATTGTTCACAATTTTCTGTATCTCCCCCGCATCCACCTCTTGTCCGGGCTTTGGCATGCGCAGCTCAGGTGAAACTGGCTCCTCGGTCATCACAGATGACTCTCTCGCCCTTTTCGATGGTGTTGTTTGGCGGCTGGCAGAAGGCGTAGGCGTCTCGCTATCCGCCGGTGTCTCTGAGGGAGTCGTCCGTCTTGAGTCAGACGGTACTGGTCGCGGCTTCCTCACCGTTTGAGGCCTTGACGACCCTGCACCCTCCTCAGTTGTTGCTTTCGGCCTCGCAGGTTGCTGACTTTTTGTTTTGCTCTGCATGGCCTTGTTCAGCACGGTGATTGCATGTTTTAATTTTGTAAACCGGCTAGAGACCTTGGTGTTCGATATACTGCTATCGATAAATATCGACTCCGGTTCGATGACGTCTGGCTCAACACAAGACTCCTTTACGTAGATTGCGTCGAACGGCTCGGAGAACTGGTGCATGAACATATGGACATTCTGCACCGCGGAGTTCTCTAGGATGACGTCCACATAGTCACCAAGCGACTGAACCGATGCCACCTCCCACCCCGTGACTGTGGCCCATGTATGGTTCTCCATGGTGCCAACTTTCAATACAAATATCATTTTGTATTGCGAGGCTTTGACCACTTGAATTGACCAAGCGAGGATAAGATTGTCCTTTGGAACATAGGAGTCATCCTGCGGTGTTTCGTGCTCCTGCCATAACATGTCTGGCGCAAGCATGAACCACCTTTCACCGGGTCTTTTCTTTGGGGCCATCTGTAAGGAAAGAATAAACCATGTTAGTTTCGGTCGTTCGACCCAAACTTCTTCAAGCTTAATGGATAGTTTAAACTTCTTCAAGCTTAATGTTAGTTTCGGTCGTTCGACCCAAACTTCTTTCAATTGTTTTAAGGGAAATTTAATGGATTGGCGCATATATTTTGGTGGATTGTGCACTGTTATATATGTGAACATCATTTGTATGGTGATATGTTATTTTGTTAATTTTTGGGTGGATATTCATTTTATATTGTGTTTAACATCATGGATTTATTGATAAAATAATAATTTAGAGGTTGGGTTTGGGTCGACCGACCCAAACATGATGATGTGTTTGGGCCGAGCGTACCAAATATGAATATTGGTTTAGGTCGAGCGACCCAAACATGATGATGTGTTTGGCCGAGCGTACCAAATAGGAGGCTGGGTTAAGGTCGACCGACCCAAACATCAGGCTGGGTTTGGGTCGAGCGACCCAATCATCATGACGGGTTTGGGTCGAGCGACCCAAACATTAGGCTGGGTTTGGGTCGAGCGACCCAAACATCATGCCGTGTTTGGGTCGAGCGACCCAAACATGAGGATGTTTTTGGGCCGAGCGTTCCAAATAGGAGGCTGGGTTTAGGTCGACCGACCCAAACAGCATGACGTGTTTGGGTCGTCTCCCCAAACTGTTCTATTTAATATATATTTTAAAGGTTGGCACAGAGCATATACAATGCTTATGCGTTGTGTATGCTACAGCACCATGAATTAATTAATACATGTTGGGTATAACAAAAGATATTACCTTTTAAAGCTGTTGTTGCAAAAACTGTGGAGTAGAGCTGGTGTTCTTCGTCCAGTAACACACAAACAGCTGAATGTGATTCGGACACACGCTAAACTCCCAAACAACTACTAAAACTTTCAAATAATTCTTACTTCTCTCAAATAAAGCTTGAATCTCTCATACAACTCCTCAGGCTTTCAACGCACTTTTGAATCTCTCAAAACAACAACTGAATCTCTCAAAACAACAGCTGAATTTCTCAAAATAACAGCTTAATCTCTCTAAACAACAGCTAAATCTTTCAAACAACAACTGAATCACTCCAACAAGAACTGAAGCTCTCAAATCACTTCTATATGTCTCAAACACCTCCTGATTATCTTATAGAACTCCTGAATCTCACAAACACTCCAAATACAATACAAACTCCAAAAGAAAAATAATCTACAAACACATGACTTCGCAAGCACTCGCTAAAACTCCCACACAATGCTCGAAAACCCTTCAACAATCTTCGACTAACTTCCTCTGTAGGTTTCTGATCTATTGGAAACACCTCCTAGCTTCTAAGATTAAGAGCAAGAGAAGGGAGGGAAGGAGAAGAAACACTAGGCGGGAGAGAGAGAAGGAATCAAATGCCGCCCTGAATAGCCACGGCGCTTCGCGAAAGCGGCGCTTCGTGAAAGCGGCGCTTCAGGAGAGGCGGCGCTTCCAAGAGACACGCGGAGCGAATGCTTGGCGCGGAGAGAGAGAGAAAGGAGGAGAAACTGTGGCGGCTGGGGTTTTGTTTGCCTCGGGAATTGGGTGCCCACAGGATTAGGGCACCAACGGAAATAGGGTTACGGGGAACCCTAAATCCTAAACCCTAACTCTAACCCCTTAGCGGGCATTAGCTATTTGAAGACACTTTGGAGTACCCTTAGGTGCTACATCAAATGCGGTATTCTACAAGACTAACCATTTATACAACTAATGCATTTTTACAACGTAACTTTATGCTAAAACTAATACTTAACCCCTACTTACATGACACCATGCCCTAAATTTTCCAAACAAGTTGAAGTCATTTGTTTCTCTTTTGTTTGAGCACGTTAGAAAAATAATACAATTGCGTGACATTTAACGATGTAATCATTGACTTTTAGACTTTACCAATGATGCCAACAACTCACACATTATTCAATGAATAAGAAATATAACCCCCACCCCCCAACATGAAATTCGGAAATTTAGAATACTTCAGTGTGGAGCCTAAATGAATGCCTTCCCCAAGTGCATTTTGTAAGGATTTTGAATTGCATGATCCTTAGTTCAAAATGCTAACATGCTCAAGTTTTTTGTAAATCCCTTATATATTCACTTTGATGAATCACATAGTCGCCAATAAACCATTGATGATCATATATTTACTTGGAATGTGATATAAAAGTAAATCGGTCTTGTATTTATTGGTCTTGTATTTATTCAATTGCCATTTCATGTTGTGGATGTTATTAGGGTCCAACTTTGGATGTTTTGCTCACTTTGACGAATCACATAGTCGCCAATAAACCATGGTTCATGATATATTTAATATATGGAATGTGAAATAAAAGTAAATCGGAGAAGCACAACATCAAATGAAGCCATTCACGCAATCATGTTCTTATTCAATGTCCCCTCCACGTATATTACATAATGGCGCAAGATATAATGGATGTTGTTTGTATATGGAGGCATCAGTGATCAACTACGATATTTGGTGTTAAGGGTTTAGGGTTTAGGGGATACGGGGTTAGGGTTATAACATATTAATCTATCCAATATTAACGGGTAACATTGTGCATTTTGGTGAGAAGAGTCCAGACCTTGGATAGTTGGCCAACTTGTATCACCATCATGCTAAATAGGTCGGGCCCCTATTTGTCACTTAGCTTTAGCTAGCTAGGTTCACCGAACCTAGGATTCCTACTTAGCTTTAGCTAGCTAAATTTTTCGGAACTCTCATTTTCACTTAGCTTCAACTAGCTAGAAAGTTGTGTGACATGCATATTCATTCTAAACCAAAGAGAAATCCATTCACACAAAACCAAACAATATATAGTTGGTTGTATTGCTCGTGGTTGCCTCTCTATTTTCATGTTGGTGCACAAGGAAACTTGAATTTTTAAAATCCACACGTATACATTGGCTTCCTCACTTTCAACTGGCATTGGTGCTACATTGCTCATTATATATATACAAGTGAGCCCAACCATGAGCTTGACTAACCTACCTAGAAGATTGTTCCTAATTATAAGCTTGACTAACTAATCTAGAAGATTGTTCCTAATGAAATGCCCACTTAGGGTGAGCGGCTAACACTAATGATCTTACTAGATTTCTATGTGACTATTGACTATTAGGAACAGTGAAGACCGTGCCATGTGTATTGAGATTTCTACACAAACATCTCAATGTAAAAATTGAGAGTTTCCAAAAGAATTAGCTTGGAAATGGCCTACAGAAAATTGATTGCAGATACCATAATCGAAACCTAAACTGTAGCCATGGGACAACTAACTAAGTGGGTGTCAATTTGGACAACAAGGTTTTTGCTATATGGGATCCCCCCTAATATTAAAAAAATAATGTATGTTTTACATTCCAACTAGCTATTAGCTAGCTTTAGCTAGCTACCTTTCCTCGTCCAGATTATGGCACTTAGTTTTAGCTAGCTATTCTTTTGAGGCACCAAATTCCTACGTAGCTTTAGCTAGTTGGAGCTTTTAGCTAACTAAATAGCTGGCCACTTAGTTAGTTGTCCAAGGTTTGGAAGAGTCTTATAGGAAGGTTATGGTAAAGACAATCTTGATTATGTTAATATGTTATTTGGGACGTTTAAACGTGATACACTGATAGTTCTTGTATTTATTCAAATGCCATTTCATGTTGTGGATGTTATTAGGGTCCAACTTTGGATGTTTTGCTCACTTTGATGAATCACATAGTTGCCAATAAACCATGGTTTATGATATATGTAATATATGGAATGTGATATAAAAGTAAATCGGAGAAGCACAACATCAAATGAAGCCATTCACGCAATCATGTTCTTATTCAATGTCCCCTCCACGTATATTACATAATGGCGCAAGATATAATAGATGTTGTTTGTATATGAAGAAGAGTCTAATAGGAAGGTTAGAGTAAATACAATCTTGATCGTGTTAATATGTTATTTGGGACGTTTAAACATGATATACTAATTGGTCTTGTGTTTATTCAATACACATTTCATGTTGTGGATGTTATAAGGGTTTAGGGTCCAACTTTGGATGTTTTGCTCACACACATTAGTAAACTTGAAGTGAACTTGAGGATATTAGATTCAAATATCATTGAAAGATTGAACTAAAAAGCGACATTGGTGGTTAGTATCCCCTTAACGACGTCCACATACGTTCGTCATTGCCACACTTGCATGCGAGAGAATAGAGCAATGTTGTATGCAATCATTATATAATTCCTCATGCGAGGATCTTAATAACTACTTTAACTATTGTATTTAGTGACTCTTACCAT
This sequence comes from Polytrichum formosum, assembly GCA_964035585.1. NCBI lineage: Eukaryota > Viridiplantae > Streptophyta > Polytrichopsida > Polytrichales > Polytrichaceae > Polytrichum > Polytrichum formosum. The sequence continues at coordinate 34,670,987 of OZ037938.1, forward strand.
AAGGCGTTACACAATGTTTAGACTTCTTTTGTCTACATATTGGTTAAAATATACCGTAATGTTTGAGATCAAGTAGATTAGTATCATGATTTAATATGTATATGATGCATTAGAGTGACATTCTAGAAGTCTTTAATATAAATCACTTATCCCAAACCTTTTCTCCTCATGACACTTGGAAAAATACATGTGGCCGCCACCCTTCCTTCCAATGGTGCATGTCATATCCACACAAAACAATATGAAACGGATTAAATATCCACATTACTTTCAATAGACATTCTCAACACACACAAAGTCAGATGACAGTTGGGGTATCCAAGAGCTAGGTTAGATTCGCATTTTTTTATAATTAACAAAAGGCGGGGAATTCTGTTAGGAGGTTTGAAAATAACCTCTGCAGGAGAACTAGGCGGGAAAGGCATCCAATGAGGAAGTTGGGGAAGCGGAGGTGGATAGTATAAAGGGGCGCACCCCCCAAAAGTCGGTTCTTTTTGCTCTTCTCCCACTCCTGAAATCGTAGGGAGAACTCTCAGTCGGAGCTGTACTTCAAGGTTCGTGCACGCTGCCGTTCACGAGCAGCTATCCACAGCATGCAACCCCACTGTGAACTTCGGAATGAGCTCAAATTCATCCCACCTCGCAATTTCCGCCGCATTATACGCCGGATTCTGCGGTGGGTTTGGGTCGGTCGACCCAAACCCCTACACTAGTGTTGGCGGTTTTTAGTATGACCCTTCTAAAGTTTGGGTCGGTCGACCCAAACACCTGCCCTAGTGTGGGCGGTTTTTAGTTTGACCCTGATAGACCCAAACCCATTTAACCAGTGTGGGCAGGGTTCTGGATGACCATGATCCCATCCCGCCAAAAGGTTTGAGTCGGTCGACTCAAACCCATCCCCACATTGCGGATGGGCTCTGGATGCCCATGAACACATCCCCCCAAAAGGTTTGGGTCGCTCGACTCAAACCCATCCCCACATTGTGGATGGGCTCTGGATGACCATGAACCCGTCCCGCCAAAAGGTTTGGGTCGCTCGACCCAAACCCATCCCCACAGTGTGGGTGCTCTCTGTGATGAGCCTACACCCATCCTGCGCCAACAAGGTTTGGGTCGCTCGACCCAAACCCATCCCCACATTGTGGATGGGCTCTGGATGACCATGAACCCATCCCCCCAAAAGGTTTGGGTCGCTCGACCCAAGCCCATCCCCACAGTGTGGGTGCTCTCTGTGATGAGCCTACACCCATCCTGCGCCAACAAGGTTTGGGTCGCTCGACCCAAACCCATCCCCACATTGTGAATGGGCTCTGGATGACCATGAACCCATCCCCCCAAAAGGTTTGGGTCGCTCGACCCAAGCCCATCCCCACATTGTGGATGGGCTCTGGAAGACCATGAACCCATCCTGCGCCAACAAGGTTTGGGTCGCTCGACCCAAACCCATCCCCACATTGTGAATGGGCTCTGGATGACCATGAACCCATCCCCCCAAAAGGTTTGGGTCGCTCGACCCAAGCCCATCCCCACATTGTGGATGGGCTCTGGAAGACCATGAACCCATCCTGCCACAAGGTTTGGGCCGCTCGACCCAAAGCCATCCCCACAGTGTGGATGGGCTCTGGATGACAGTGTGTCCGCTGGACAACCCAAACCTTTGCAAACCCAATGGCATAGCTGTCATATGAACATGTATGAGCACTGAGTATTTGCAATTTTGATTATATAAGCTGGTTTTTGTATTCTTCGTTTGGAATCTACAATTTTTGTGATTTTTTTGACAAGGTGGTATGTTCATGTGTGTAGGCACAATGGATGGGTTTAGTGAAAGAGGGGATTGGTCATCTGAAGACATGGCCACTTGGCCATCTGCATCTGAGGATGAGCTAGACATTGTCGGGGAGGCTACTATGGATGACAGTCCAGATGAAGATCATTTGGATTTACCTTCGCCTTCCCTACCGCACTGTCCCATTGTTGAATGTTCGGGACTTTCAAGGGCCTCGTGGCTGAATTTGGAGGTGGTACTCGTTAATGATAGTGGAGTTGCTGTGGCGGATGGTATTTGTCGTAACACCCATCCACAAGATTGCATTGATGAGAACCCACTTGGCACAGAGGACGTTGGAGTTGTCATATTGGAGTCACTCATTCATTCCGAGGTGGATCCCACTCATAGGTTCTCCCTCCGCAGGTGGCCATTGAGGAATGTCACGATTGATGGAGTTAGCTTGCGTGACCATGAACGACAATACATGCAAAACCAAATGGAGCTCCAAGCAAACATTCGGCCCCGCAAAGGCTTACGAAAGTACGAGACATTGGCACGTCCTACTCCCTCTGCAACTGATTGTAAACGCCAAAGGTTGCTCGGCGAGGAGTCCATTAGAGAAGTTGCCACAAAGGATTGTTGTGTGCATCGTTGTTGCCAATTGTTTCCAAGGGATAAATTGAAGGCCATCCGCGAAGAAATGTGGCTTGGAGATTTCCGTCTAAGATCCACCAAAAAACTTGATGTCCATAGGGCGATACATGTGAATGGGACGGGTCGCAAGGTCATCACCATTGAAAGCATAGACGTGTGTTGTAAGGCATGGTACACCATTCACGGTGTGTCAAAAGCGGACTTTTATAGACAAGCTGCTTATGCCAAGGAAGGCCGCCGTTCCCGTCACCATGGGAACGTGGGTTTAAAGAAACCCAGGGAAGCAACAAGGCAAGCAACGGCCACTCTGGCGACCATCATCGTCCCCCTTGCCGATGCAATGTCACACAAAACACGCACACTCACAACCGGGGAAAAGGTTGTGGAGAAAGTTCTTCCCACAGGCACAAAATGGAAAGACATATTGTTGGACGTGAATGCAGTTGGCGAGAAGGTCGGTTTGGAGCCTATTTCATTGTCAAAATTGAGTGCAATCAAGAAAACAAACTTTAGCGAATACATTACAAAAAGACGAGGGGACAAATTTGCCCGTTGCTCTAATTGCGAGAAGTTGAAGCGCCTTCGCGATGCACACACGATGGGCACCGAGTCATATGCGGCACATCAATTGAACTATTTCAAGCATGTAAACATGCAAGAGGCACACCGTAATGATTACTACACAAATAGAGCTTTGTCCATCTCCAGACCCTTGGAGGTTCTTACGGTCATCCATGACAAAATGGATCATGCCAAAACAGCCTCCCCATGTTTTGCAAATCGAATCAAGGCCACGGATGGACTTTTTAAGCTGCCTGTATCGGTTACAGGTGAATTTGGAAACAATGTCATCGCATACCCTAAATGTTGTGGTGTTTTATTACGTGATGTGCTTGAGAACATGGATTCCCTCAAATTGGTTTATTTATTCATAGATACTAATCACATTGGGTTGGCATTGCAGGAATGATTGCACATGGACATGGGGATGTCAAGTTTGCTCATTATGCTCTTGATTTGTATCCAGCGGATTCAAACCACACGATAGGGTCATTCGCAAGGCTTTTACGTGATTTGGAGAAACCGCCGGCCTATTCTTCAGGATTGTTATTTGAAAATACGGGTTCAACACCTTTATATGAAGCGGTGTTGGATGGAAAAGATGTATGCTTGCATTCGTTGCCAGAGCCACCCAGTGAACCCGTGATTGCCAAGAAGTTGCCCCCCACTTTGCGTGTCCAATTGGACAATTGTGCCAAGGACAATAAAAGTAGATATGTATTTGCATATTGGTCGTTGTTGGTTGCGAAAGGCATTTTCAAGGAGGTTTTTGTGTCCTTCCTACTGGTAGGCCACACGCACGATGATATTGATGCATCTTTTGGGCGGTGGAGCATGAAGTTGAGGGAGGAGGATTTTCCAACAATCCCCTTATTGATGAAGTCGTACATGGATTTGGAGAACGTTCCCGTCATCCCCCATATGATTGAGGAGGTGCCTGACTTTAAGGCATTTATAGAACCATTTATTCGAAGCGGAGCTCACCGATTGATCGGGCATACGAAGGCACAACAATTCCGCTTCTACATGCGTGACGATGGTGTACCCGCCATGCAATACAAGTTGTTGTGCACGACACAAGACTGGAGCCCGCCGGAAGGTCTCCTTGTCTGGCGCGTGGATGCGGATGGAAAGACGATGTTACCGGATGGAGAGCCCAGGCCTTGCAAGCCAATACCCATGAAGAATTTGGAGGATATTTTGAAAGGTATATCAGGCTTCATACAATATTGGGAGAGTTTGAAGATAGCGGATGTTGGTGGATCATGTTGGCATCGTTACGGGAGTTGGATACATTATTGGACACGTGTTCGTGCCGCCTTGTCAGACCTACACCAAGATAGCCCTCATACATTGAGGCACGGGTTTTGGCCACAAACTCGTGTCGAAGTACAAGCTTCGGAGGCTTGCCTTTTGGAAAATGGAGAGGTTCGTGAGGAGTTTGATGTGGACGACCATTACGTTGGGCCTGCTAGTCAACGTCCCCCACCTTCATTCCGCATTGCGGTGGATTGTCATGAAGGTTATATGCTCATTTTGCGTCCTGGAGATGAGACATATGCGAAGCCAGTGTGGGTGGCAAGAGCTTTGTCTAAACCAAATTTTGCAACTTCCAGCCCTCATTTTCGACAAATACAAGTGGAGTACTACAGACCGACAGCACGGAACGAAGATGTGATTCGGCATTATACAGGCTGGGATACAAACCATAATTTTCGGTGGAAGGTGGATTCTGAGCACGGTCCATCTTGGGTGGATACAGATTCCATATTCATAGCATGGAAACCACGGAAAAATCATAGTGGATCAGTGTCCATCCCTCAAAAGTACATAACTTTTGCAAAAGACAACCTTGCTCGGATCACACAAGAAGCAACCCACGTTGAATGAGAGAGTTGGTAGGATTGTGTAAGCATGATTATAGTTTCATATGTAATTCTAGCAATATATATTACTCATATGTGTGCTCTTCAAAATTGGGGTAGAGTTTGGGTTGAACTTACGAATGCTATATTGTTTGGGGATGGATGAATATCCATTTACTATATTTCAAAACAAATGTGAAGTTCATCTTATTATTAAGTTTGGGACTAAATTGTCCATTGAAGAAATATGCATTTATTACATGCACTTCGTATGTTGCAATGTCTATATTTTATTGACCATGCTAATAATAGAAATCATTTTATATGTTTTTTGGGTGAATTTTGTTTGGAGTGCTCTACCCAATGTGTTTTTGTTGATGAAGTTGGTGTCGAGTGCTCTACCATATGTGCTTATGTCCGCACATCATAGATTTGGGGTATTAGAACATATAATATATTTGAGATTGTTGACAATATAGTTTCGGGCATCTTCATGTTGTTTGATCCATATATTAATTTGAGACTAGAGAAAGTCTCAATTTAACGAATATAGTGTTACTTGCACCTTCCATAATTGCACAATCTTCCCCAAACCCACAAATCAAGAAAGTAGAGTGTGCATAGAAAAAACTTCAAAGTAGAAGAAAAAACTACATTGTGCTCCCACATAACCACATGAAACAAGCATCAAAGTAGAGAAGGTGCGAAGAAGTTATGAGGGAAGCTAAGATATGAGCAATGAGTAGTGAGCGGTGAGCAGTAATGTGTGAGCAGTGGTAACATATGAATGGTGAGCAATTTCTTGTGAACGATGAGCAGTATCTTGTGAGTAGTGAGCTCAAAATAATGAAATCCTCATGGTTATAGGGTTTATGATGCAAATTGTAAACCTATTTTGACAATTGTGTTATAAGATGTGGATATTAAAATTTCAATTTTACACATATAATAGTGAATATTACTATGCACTATAGTATGTGTGGTCAAATCATGAAGAATTTTATTAGAATTCCAAATTGATTATTGGTTGTTAACCACCGTCAAATACAAACATTCAATGTCATCTACCATATATCAAAAATATATCATGGAATTTTTATTTGAAAACTTGGGGAGTTCATTCGGCACAAACCATATGATTAAAATTATAAGGTGCAATTTATTCCTCCAAAAGAATTGTTATATTTGGAGCAAAAGTAATATAGTGTCAATCAAAAACCCAAGAAATAGACATTTCCTAACACTCACAAATACGATAACAACATGCTAGCAACTAAGAAAAAAAATATTGAATAGCTTAAAATCACAAAATCAAATATTTTTTCATGGCATAAAATTCTACAAGATTACGCACAATGACAATCATCAAACCTTTCCGACAACAAATTGAGTAGCACAAACTCCATCCAAAAACAAATTGCAAATCCTGGTCTTCGATGAGGTGTGTCATGATTATGTGCAAACCCTAGGTATACTTGACATGACCAACTTCTAGCAAGATAGAATAAACCTAGAGGAAACTGGACCAAACACAATAATATTATGTCTCAATTCTTCACACAAAATAGAGGATATTATATTTAGAACATTCTATGTTTCCATTCCTAGTCAATATTCAATGCTAACTTAGACTTACCAATATCCTTGCTATTTTATCTTTTTACCCATCCCATCTTAATTATACCTAAACATGCCATAATTATTCTAAATTTTCTTAAATCTAAGAATATTGTAAGTTTTAGCTTCAAGGAATAAAATTAATACTACCTATTTGTCCAAGTGATTTCTCAAATGACCAGAATCACCCAACCTGAGATTGTTTGTTGTTGAATTCCGCCTTGCATGGAATATAAAACATTGTGAGGCCAAACCCCCCACCCTTAAGCGTCCGTAGTCCGAGTAGTGGGTTTGGGCTCACATTCCTCCGCGGTAGTGGATTTGGACTTGGATGAGTCCATAGTGCAAGGTTCACCCTTCAAGTGGTCTTGGATTTAACTTTGGTCTTTGCTTCCTTTGTCTTGCCATCGCGAGAGTGCTCCACATTCTCCATTAATTTGTGCACGTGGTTTATTTTTAAAGAGAGGATGCAAGTGTTAAAAAACACTATTCTCTATAGTCAATCTCAAATACATTTACTTGTGAAAGCCACACATAACACTAACTAGCATAATGTAACTAACTACTTGTCTATGAGCTAATTAAGTAGGCTATCTACTAAGCTCCTTCATGAACCCATCTCTTTAGCTTCTAACTAAATAAACCCAGCTCCTTTATAAACCCAGCTCCTTCATAAACCCAGCTCCTTCATAAACCCAGCTTCTTAGCTTCTAACTAAACAAACCCAGCTCCTTCATAAACCCAGCTCCTTCATGAACCCAGCTCCTTAGCTTCTAACTAAACAAACCCAGGTCCTTCATAAATCCACAACTTTGTAGTTGTAATCTCCAACTACCTCACTAATTATTCAAGCCCTTAACTAATCTTCCTACCTAATTTTCCTAATTCTACTAACAACCCCTTTCTAATCACACAATTCTTCTCTAATCCTAAAATCCTAAAATCCTAGAGAGGAGAGGGGGAGAGAGAATTTCCTAACTTCACTAAGACTAACTAATCCACACAAGTATATTTTTGCACTCATCACAACCTCAAGTGCTCAACTCTTAAACATGGAACTTGCAACCACGTGTATTCAAAACATGAACTTTAAGTACCACAAATTGGAATCATGAATTAACTTTAAAATCCTTCACGTCAACACTAATTCTACCAAGAGGTCAAGCCCTCTTCAAGGCTAACAAGCCTTGGCTCTCAAACTAAAAACTAAGCACACACATGTGCTCCAATATGGCTTCCCACACCCACACTTATAACTCGTGGGGTGCCTTGGAGCACAAAGGAAAGAGAGGATGAGTGAGGGAAGAATGAGGGATTATATAGTAAGCTTGAGGGGGTGAGCACCCTCAAGGCTCACGATAAGCCCTTGAGATTTCCTCCTACTTAGTAGGCGCCAATCCTATCTTCTAAGCCTTCCTCCCTCAAATGATCAACAAGGATCCTAATTCGAACATTTAACTAGCCTTGGCTTTCTACCTACCACACTTTACCAAACTTGGGATGCTTCAACCCAAACTTAGCCTCCTTTGCTTTCCGCCGCCATAACTTTCTCCCCTTACTTTCCCAAATCGTTGCTCACCACTTAATTCAAACCACGATGCTTAACTCGTGATTTGATTGGTGCTTTGAGAATTTGCTTATCCTCCACCTTGCATTCTTCCTTGGACCTTCCCCATTAAGTGGCCATGATGAGGTGGTCCACTTGTGCGCTCCATGTGATCCTCCATTCATCCCAATTCGAATGCACTTGCCTCTTGAGTCACTTTGGTTGTCTCCATCCATTTGTACTAGCCTACTCACTAACTACTCAATCCAAGTTCTCCTTACCTATCCTCATTCACTCAAATCCTTCCGAAGGTAAAAACACAATAACAACTCACATCCTAGCCTCTTACAACATGGTACTTCTAAGACTAACATTTCACTCTTTTTATATTTTTGTGAAGTAACATGCTACTTCAAAGTGCATCAACTAACGTTTCAAGGGTCTAAGACTAAATGTGGGCACCCTTTTGGGCTCACATAATTGGCGACCATCGGGGGATGAATCCAAACATCTCTTGCTCCAAGGGTAAGTTGCCTAGTCAAGCTCGGTACTCCTTACATCTACTTCCCGATGTACGGGTAGGAAAGAGCTCACCATTCAACGTTTCCAATTGAATTGAATTATTAGGAAAGTCCTCATAGACAAGGTAAGGTCCTAACCATATTGCATCGAATTTCGCCGGAAATTCAAGCTTTCGTGCGTCTTGAATCATGACCATCATTCCCGGTGTTAGGGCCCTTCTCTTATGTCGTTTGTCGAAAGTAATCTTTCTCCTTCTTTGGATTGCCTCAATATGTTGAGCCGCCATTCTCCTCCCTTCGTCAAGTGCTTCCAAATCGGTTAGTCGATTTCGTAAGGATTGACTTTCGGTAAGTCTCGTACTCACGGCCACCCTAAGTGACTCGACTTCATATTCGATTGGTAGTGTCGCTTCAAGACCATAGACTAAGGAAAATGGTGTAGCACGCGTAGTTACCTTATAGGTTGTACGGTATGCCCAAAGTGCCGCCGTTAGTTTCGTATCCCAATCCCGCTTCGAGTCTATAACCGTCTTGCGTAGTATACTCACCAAAATTCCGTTAACCCTTTCCGTTTGTCCATTGGTTTGTGGGTGGTAGGGAGTAGTCTTCCGGTGATCAATTTTAAATTTCTCTGTCATCTCTCGAATCAAGTCATTCAAAAAGTGAGTACCCCTATCGCTTACTAGGATCTTCGGCACCCCGAACCGCGAAATTATGTTTTCGTACATAAATGTTGCCGCGTGTTCCGCCGTGTCGGTCTTCACCGCTTTGGCTTCCGCCCACTTGGTGAGGTACTCGGTTGCCACCACAATATATTTCATTCATTTTGAAGATTGGGGATGGACCTCACCCACATAGTCGATGCCCCATTTTTCGAAAGGAATTAAGGGTAATGATACATGTAAAGGCATCTCCATTCTAAGGTCGTTTCGGGCATACCGTTGGCAAGCGTCGCATTTCCTTACATAGTCATGGGCGTCCTTAAATAGTGTAGGCCAAAAGTAGCCCGCTCTAAGTATTTTTTGCCCGGTGAGTTGACCCGAGAAGTGACCGCCGCAAACGCTATCGTGGCAAGCGATTAAAATCGCTTCAACCTCCGTTTTTGACACGCATCGTCGTAAAATACCATCGGACCCCCTTCTAAACAACCTATGGCCCACTACAACAAATTGCCTACTATTTACCCTCACCTTCCTTCTCTCTTCTTTTGTCCACTCTTTGGGCAACTTGTGGGTTGTTAGAAATTCCACTATGCCCGCATACCACTCCGGTGTAGAAGTGACCACAAAGAGGCTATCATCTACTAACATATCATTTACCGGATTTTTTCCTATCTCCTCCGACAACCTAGACAAGTGGTCCGCTTGTAAATGCATACGACCCGGTTTATATTCCACCGTGTAGTCGAATTCTTCTAATAACAAAACCCACCTAGCTAACCTACCACTTAACTCCGCCTTGTTAACTAGATACTTGATAGCCATGTGGTCAACAAAAAATACAACCGGGTTGCACATGAGGTAATGCCTAAACTTTTTAACGGAAAACACCATGGCTAGGCACTCCCTCTCCGTTGTAGAGTAGTTTCTTTCGGCGGGGGTCAATTGCTTACTCGCATAAGCTATAGGTTGATCCTTCTCTTTTTCTCCCGTTGCTTGACAAAGCGCACTCCCTATTGCCACATTACTAGCATCACAATAGACGTGAAAAGGTTTACCCCAATTGGGTGGTATCAACACCGGATAGGTGCTCAACCTATCCCGCAATTCCTCAAAGGCTTTTTGACAAGCATCTGTCCACTCGAATTTGACATCCTTTTTGAGCAAATGGGTAATGGGCACCGCTATCTTTGAAAAATTAGGAATAAGTTCCCGGTACCATCCCACATGTCCTAACAACTTAGAGATCCCCTTGGAATTGGTTGGAGTTGCCAAGTCGCTTATGGCCGCAATCTTATCCGGATCGGGTTCTCTACCTTTCTCACTAACAACATAACCCAACAACACTCCCTTATTCACTCCCAAAAATGTCTTATCCGGGTTCAATGCTAACCTCATCTTCCTACACCTAACCAATGCCTCCCTAACACAATGTAGGTGATCGTCCACATTACTTTGTGTGCTAAAATCGTCCACAAAGACGGTCATGGATTTGAACAACAAGTCGGTGAAGATATACATTACTAATCGTTGGAAAGTAGCCGGGGCATTACATAACCCAAATGGCATCACTACCCACACAAAAGTACCCCAAGGTGTAGTAAAAGCCGTTTTATGGATATCTTGGAGGGCTATGGAAATTTGATTATAACCCGCATACCCATCCATAAAGGTATATCGCGAATGACCTCCAACCTCCTCAAGCAACAAGGTGATAAAAGGTAAGGGGAAGTGATCCTTTTGTGTGCACGAATTCAATTTCCTATAGTCGACACAAACCCTTAATTTCCCATTTTTTTTCTTTACTAAGACCATAGGAGAAACCCAATCCGTGATTTCCACCGGCTTGATAAACCCGGCCTTCAATAACCTTTCCAATTCCGCTTTCACCAACAATTGCAATTGAGGATTCATCCTCCTCTCCTTTTGTCTAATTGGCCTCGCCCCCGGAATTAAAGGAATCCGGTGCTCTACCATTTCCCTAGGAATTCCCTTAAGCTCATCGTAGGACCATGCAAAAGTATCACTAAACTCATCCACCAAATTGCTATACTCCCTAACCTCTTTCTCCCCCAATTTGGAACCCATCTTCATTTGTCGGGTTTTTCCATTCTTTAATTTCACATCCACGTACCGCCAATCCGCTTCCGACACATGTGCTTGTTCCTCTTTGTTCCGATACCAATCGGAAGGCACATTGGGGTAATCTTTCACATCTTGACCTACAACTATCCCCGTAGACTTGGTCTTGAAATGTAAAGGCTCCTCCAATTTCGATGACTCAATAATCACATCCTCCTCTTGAGTCCCATCTACATGAATTAAACTAACCTCACCCTCTTCCACGTCATCTACCCAAGGTGTTAACCCACCGCTAACCCACTCTTCCTCGGTGAGCACCTCACATGGCTCCAACAATGAGCCCTCTCCTAAACTAACACTAGGAAATTCACTCCCTAAGCCTACTTGGTGAAATGTAACCATTACATCAACCTCGGACTCGGGGTACTCCCTTAGCCATTGGGCATAATCCCCATTATCCCCACAATTGTAAAAATTAGGACCTAGACTTCCCGAGCCCGAATCTATAACAACCCTTTGACCTTCGGGATGGACGACTCCCACCAATGCCTTGCCAATCTCATTCTCGTTTAAGTCATCAATTTCCTTCTCCAATGGCAAATACATCTCCTTCTTCATCCATCCTTCTAATGAACCAATGGACACTATGACCCTATTACCCTCCGGACCATAAGTGATGGATGGTTTAGGTCCACCCCAATTGACCATAGCATTCGCCATCCGCAACCAAGGCCTACCTAGCAAAATGGGGAAGGTGTCCTTGTTGGAGTGCATTTTAATGACATGGAAGGTGACCAAGTACTCTTCGCCTCCCGTAGTCATTCTACAATCCTTGATCATCCCCAAAGGCGTAGTCGAACTTTGATTTGCCATATTTATGACCAAAGGTGAAGGCCCCGTGAGTCCAAGTCCCAATTTTTTCATAGTATCCTCCGGTAGTATATTTAGACTACTCCCTCCGTCGACTAGCACATTAGGAACCACCTTATCTACTATAACAACTTCTATTTCTATAGCTTTCACGTCTCTTCCACCTTGTGATTGGATCCTAGCGGCTATTTTAGCTTTCACCTTCCTCATCCTCTTGTGTACCGGCATTCCCTCCTTTAATGTTTTCCTTGCCGTGGGTGAAATTTCCAATAGTTGGCCGAAAGTAATATCCGCCTTGAGTGTACTAAGGTCCGCCCACAAGTCGTACCCGGTAGATCTTTCCACCTTAGAATTACCCACTACGTCGAATTCGTCTACGGGAACCCCCGGTCCTTCCCATTCACCCACATCGCTATTATCCAAGTCATGTACCGCATTAGTCCTCTCCCTATCTTGTAAAATTATATTTTCCCTCTCCACATCCTTAGTAGCTCTTCTAGCTACCCTATCCAACTCGGAGAGATTAATCTCTTCATCCGAAGAGTAATTTCCTTGCTCTCCTATTCCTACCTCCAACGGGGCATCCCCTCTCCTAGCCCTAGTAGTTACCGCTAGTGCAGGTGCTTCTTCAACCACACCCTTACCCTTCACTAACTCATATGTAATAGCATTGGTGTGAGGAGGCCATTGACTTTGCTCCTCTCCAATTCTCGTTGGGAGAGGAAGCATGTCATCACATGTGGCCTCCAACACTCCATCCATGAACCTAACATCTTGGGAGTTAGATGGTCCCGGATCCGTTGGAGGCGCTTGTCTCCCGTTACTACCATTAGGTGGAACTCCTTGTCTATTTTGTATTGGAATGTAACCGGTTGTAGTTTGCAAGCCCGCCGGTGGATGAAAAGTTTGCCTAGCATTACTATGGTCATAGTATAAGTTAGGTGGCCTAAGTTCATTGGCCGGTACTCCTTGTGGCCTAGCACCTCGCATATTATCCCTTGCTTGTTGTTGTGGATTAGCCACCGGGTAAGGGACATTAATTATTTTGTCCGGTTGGCGACACGTATCCGAGGGATGACTTCCTCCACAATTGCTACAATTAAACTCTTGACCTTCGGACCAACATTGTCCTTGAGCGTGCCACCTTCCACAAAAGGGATGAAATTCCTTCTTCTCTAAATTTTGGCCACCTTGCCCTCTAGGTTGTGGTCCTCTATTGCTTCCATTTCCATAGTGAGGTGGCGCTTGACCTCGTTGATTTTGTTGAGGTGGGTTACCGTTTCCTCTTTGGTCACGGTTTTGTCCACTTCTACAAAATTGACGCGTGTGGCCCGGTTGGCCACATTGGACACACCATAATCCGGAAGAATGCCTACCCGACTCAACCGGGGGTGGAGGCCCCGGTTGTTGACTCCGGATCATTAATGACATTTGATCCGTGAGGCTTTGCATTTGTTTTATCATAGCCTCTTGGAATCCTAGTTGGCTAGCACCTAGTCTTCTCTCAACCTCCTCCAAGTGTGGATCCGTTCTAGGGGCCGGTAGTGCCAAAAGAGGTGCCGGTTCCCTAACCGCTAAAGGTCGGGGACCGGTGTCCACAATGGCATATGGAATTTGGTTCTCATACTTAGCGGGTTCTACCGCTACCACCCTAGGGCGTATGGGGATGAATTGTGGGATCAATTCATCCTCCCTTCTCCATAGCCTTTCGTGATCTTTATCCAAGTTTTCAATATCTCTAGCCGCACGCTTGGCATCCGCCAAGGTCAAGGGATTCCTTTCTAGCACACCCCTAATAGTTCCGGACTTAAAAAACCCTTGAATGAAAAATTGCTTTAGCGTGTCGTCGTTGAGCATGGTACCCACAAATCTAGTGCACACTAAATCAAACCTCCTAATGTAAGCCGAAATTTCTTCCTCCCTTCCTTGCTTCAATGACGACAATGCCCTTAATGCGGTACTTTGACCCACTTCCGGCCTAAATTCGTTAAGAAACTCCCTTTGTAATTGTTCCCATCCCCTAAAATGTCCCTCGGCATGATCCCGATACCATTCATAGGCTTCCCCCTCTAGAGTGGTAGGAAACCACACTAACCAATAACCCGGGTCGGTTATGAGGAAGCTAGCCAACCGTTCGATATACCGTTCCATGTGCCGAGAGGGGTCCTCATCCTTGGTCCCATAAAATTTAGGGAGATGAGATGGCATATCCATCGCCGCTAAATTTTGTGGAACCACAATTGGTAGGCCTCTTGGCCTAACCAATGGGTCTATTGGAGGTATAGGAGGTATGGGCGGAATTGGGGGTATGGGTGGTGGATCCATCCCCCGTTCCTCGGCCATGGTGACCGGTGAACTATTCAACAATCCCCTATCAACTTCTACCGGGAATTCTTCTCTAAGTGTGTAATTTTCCGAAGAAGTTTCACCACTCAATTTGGAGGGAGTGATCTCCTCTTCAAGTTGAGCTCCAAGTTCTAAGGTGTCTAGAATTGACCTAGTCCTAGGTTCGACGTTCAAACAACTCTCTATTCTAACATTATCTTGTTCTAATCTATCACTGATTTTAGAGGACCGCCTCTTTCGAGTAGATTTCTCTAGTCCTACTATCAAACTTGGTTTTTGTGAGCGAGTCCTACCTTGCATTCCATAAGAATCGATCGACCCTCACTTGACCACACATGATCCTAGCAATTCCCCTCTTAATATTTTCACTTGTCTTGGTGTGGTTATAATTTTTTTAGGAGGTGAGGAAAAGAACCTGCAAGCCCACTTAGGTGAAAGAATCCCAATAGGGGATAGGCATGTTCATGTTAATTTTTTGGTTAAGTCGGAGCATCACCTCCGCACCTTCCCGCAAATTAACACTCACCACAATACCGATTGTGAGGGGGTGACCTTCCGAGTAGATTATGTTAAAAGTCGAGGCTTCACCCTTCAACTTCTCACACCATCCACAATTCGGGAATTACCCTCTACAACGGATAACAACAATCACGAGTACAAAAGGCATTCCTTAATTAGTTAATGAGTTCACTTTGAAGAAATAAACATACCTTGAGCAATCGCATCCCCCTGTGAGTTAGCACTCCCCTCAATCGTGACTCAATGTAACAACACCATAAACTTTGTGAAATATTAATTTAATCTAGAGCATGAAATGACAACTCCCAAAACTTTGAGACTCACCCCGAGGTGAGTGTCAAAGTTCAATGTCCTAAGGTGAATTTACCCTCTAATGTTTTAATGAGCTACTCGGTTATAGGTTCCTTTTAAGTTCTTAGCAAATCCACAAAAAGGTTGAGGACGTACCTTCGCCGCGCTCCTTCCTCAAAAATGAATTTGCGTAATTGACAATGCAATTCATTCCAAGGAATAGTTGAAATACAATGAATTCAAATGTAACCCAAAGAGAGAATACTTACCGAGTTTCGGGTGCTCCTTCCCTTCTCTCAAGTTTGTGTCTCCAATTTTTCCTAGTTGCCTCCAAGTCTCCTAGTCGCCTCCAAGTCTTGTAACTACCTTCCGCTTCGCTCCCGGCGGACGCACCAATTATGTGAGGCCAAACCCCCCACCCTTAAGCGTCCGTAGTCCGAGTAGTGGGTTTGGGCTCACATTCCTCCGCGGTAGTGGATTTGGACTTGGATGAGTCCATAGTGCAAGGTTCACCCTTCAAGTGGTCTTGGATTTAACTTTGGTCTTTGCTTCCTTTGTCTTGCCATCGCGAGAGTGCTCCACATTCTCCATTAATTTGTGCACGTGGTTTATTTTTAAAGAGAGGATGCAAGTGTTAAAAAACACTATTCTCTATAGTCAATCTCAAATACATTTACTTGTGAAAGCCACACATAACACTAACTAGCATAATGTAACTAACTACTTGTCTATGAGCTAATTAAGTAGGCTATCTACTAAGCTCCTTCATGAACCCATCTCTTTAGCTTCTAACTAAATAAACCCAGCTCCTTTATAAACCCAGCTCCTTCATAAACCCAGCTCCTTCATAAACCCAGCTTCTTAGCTTCTAACTAAACAAACCCAGCTCCTTCATAAACCCAGCTCCTTCATGAACCCAGCTCCTTAGCTTCTAACTAAACAAACCCAGGTCCTTCATAAACCCACAACTTTGTAGTTGTAATCTCCAACTACCTCACTAATTATTCAAGCCCTTAACTAATCTTCCTACCTAATTTTCCTAATTCTACTAACAACCCCTTTCTAATCACACAATTCTTCTCTAATCCTAAAATCCTAAAATCCTAGAGAGGAGAGGGGGAGAGAGAATTTCCTAACTTCACTAAGACTAACTAATCCACACAAGTATATTTTTGCACTCATCACAACCTCAAGTGCTCAACTCTTAAACATGGAACTTGCAACCACGTGTATTCAAAACATGAACTTTAAGTACCACAAATTGGAATCATGAATTAACTTTAAAATCCTTCACGTCAACACTAATTCTACCAAGAGGTCAAGCCCTCTTCAAGGCTAACAAGCCTTGGCTCTCAAACTAAAAACTAAGCACACACATGTGCTCCAATATGGCTTCCCACACCCACACTTATAACTCGTGGGGTGCCTTGGAGCACAAAGGAAAGAGAGGATGAGTGAGGGAAGAATGAGGGATTATATAGTAAGCTTGAGGGGGTGAGCACCCTCAAGGCTCACGATAAGCCCTTGAGATTTCCTCCTACTTAGTAGGCGCCAATCCTATCTTCTAAGCCTTCCTCCCTCAAATGATCAACAAGGATCCTAATTCGAACATTTAACTAGCCTTGGCTTTCTACCTACCACACTTTACCAAACTTGGGATGCTTCAACCCAAACTTAGCCTCCTTTGCTTTCCGCCGCCATAACTTTCTCCCCTTACTTTCCCAAATCGTTGCTCACCACTTAATTCAAACCACGATGCTTAACTCGTGATTTGATTGGTGCTTTGAGAATTTGCTTATCCTCCACCTTGCATTCTTCCTTGGACCTTCCCCATTAAGTGGCCATGATGAGGTGGTCCACTTGTGCGCTCCATGTGATCCTCCATTCATCCCAATTCGAATGCACTTGCCTCTTGAGTCACTTTGGTTGTCTCCATCCATTTGTACTAGCCTACTCACTAACTACTCAATCCAAGTTCTCCTTACCTATCCTCATTCACTCAAATCCTTCCGAAGGTAAAAACACAATAACAACTCACATCCTAGCCTCTTACAACATGGTACTTCTAAGACTAACATTTCACTCTTTTTATATTTTTGTGAAGTAACATGCTACTTCAAAGTGCATCAACTAACGTTTCAAGGGTCTAAGACTAAATGTGGGCACCCTTTTGGGCTCACAAACATGTTTGAAGCACAACCCTTTCCTTTTCTTGGAGATCTACAAAGCACATGTTGGCCCCATCTTGGTGAAATTAGGGCATGTGTATTGCGGGATATTGGGAATGAAATCATGATAGGGCTTGTCATCTACTGAAACAATAGCAATGGTGACTTTTTATAATGGGTATGAAATGGCTATACATCAATGGCATAGTGCCCATCCATGACTCTCGTGTTGTCCAATGTTTTTTATATTATTTCCACAAGATTACATGAGAGCTTTAGTGCATTGAAACATATTTTCACCTCATTAGAATACGAATTTCAAGGAATTGACTCCATCATGTAGACCTTGGGGTTGATTTAGTGGATTGAACCAATCACGTACAAGGATTTATGCCTGTCAAAGCCCCGAATCGGCCAAGTTGACTCCTCATGTAAAGTGGATCTTACACATGTGGAGGCCATACACATTCGAAAATGTTTGTTTCAAAATGGAGTTCAGTAAGCCAAGGTAAAAGAATTTTGGCCTTGACATGTCCTTGGGGAGCTTGGTTTCAAAGTTGGTATTTTTTTCTTTTCTTGTGCTAAAAGCATTCATTTTCAACTCAAATCGGACATGGAGGTTTTAAGCATTACTTCTAAACCCCCATCTTGAAACATAGTTGAAAACAAACGATTCTACCCAATAAAAGAGGGGCCAACCTTGAAACTCCTCAAGGTTAAGCACATGTCAACCCACCAATCTCCGTTTCAAAACCAACGATTTCAATCTTGCGTGGCCTCCCCTACAATTGTTTGTAACAAAGTCCAATTGTTTTTGTATTTTAAGTTAAGGTAGAGGGTGTTTCATCCAACCCTTTGGCTGATTTAGCATATTTTTGTAGTCCATTTGGATTGGTGTTATGCATGTGTGGCTTAGCAAATTGCCTAAGACATGATAGATTCAGTAACCCACCCTTAGCTACATCCCAATACTTGTCCAAATTGAATCCCATTTTTAAAATCCAAAATCAACCCCACATTCTCCTAAACCACCTTGTTTTTCACCCAAATTTGTCCTCCTTCTTGTGCTCGGGGGGGACACTTCACTATACTTTGTGTGAACACGTGCGTTAAAGGGGTATTTAATGTAGGGGTATTATGTCTAGATGTTAGATTTGAACACACCGTTTAATTATATAATTCCCTAATATGGTGTATTATTATGATGCCTTACTATAGTTATAACTCACATAAGATTTTTTTTTTCAACCCTATGTTCATTATAAAAAATTAGCTCACCCTAATTTGTGTTTAAGGATTGCCTATGTTCATTACAAAATTCATTTGACATGCAATGAGAACTAGCATGAACAAGCATCACCACAAATCAATAACAAATCAAACAATCATCACCACCATGAGAATCAATGAACTATGAACTTGAATTACTAGCATGAACTACAACAATGTTTGTGTTTAGAAACACAAGTTTGTGCACTGCAGTCACAAGCAGACCAACAAATTTAGAACTTTAGGGTCCAAGGTTTAGGGTGAACGAAGTTGGCTGCAATCTATTGCTGAGAAAACAGAGTCTAAACAACATTGTTGTTTTCCAAAATCAACACTTTAGTCTGTTGCACACAAGTGGAAGGAAGAACTTCAGAAACAAACTATCATTCTATCAAAATCCCTATGCTATATTATATCTAAAATCTTGATAAATTTCAATACTTAGTATACCCCAATATTATTTATAATATGGATTTTCAATTTAAATAGTCCATAGTTGTATCCAATAATTTTCTAAATTTTATTGCTCATGAATAAAACACACCCTATATTTTAACGCACCATGTTTACTAATTTTCCTAAGTGTCCCCCCGAGTTCTTGTGTCGGAGATATTTCGACAAATTAAAGGTTGCTTAGATAAGAGTCATGTAGATTCTTAAATGCCTAACCTTAATCCTAACCCTTATTTCCACAACCCTTAACATATTGACCCAAACATGTGTATTATGTAGTCGGATGTCAATTACCTCTAGTTGGGACTTGTGATTGAAAAGAATTTAAAGAACAAGAAAAATAAAAAATGCAACTTGTTATATTTATTTAAAAACACAACATATAAATTCTATAAACTTGATGTCACATACACCATTAGGACATTTTGAGAGAGAGAGAGAGAGAGATTATTTAATTGGTGAATTAAATAATCTAATTCTAGCATTGGCTCTAATTCTAGATTGGTCTTGGCTTGGCCTTGGTCCAATTTCACTTAAACACCAGTTCATGCGAAGGTTTCAATCATTATTAGTGTGGTGAATTCCAAACTCTTGGTTGGGAAATCATGAAAAACAAGTGGCCTATCACCCAATCTTTTATCACCAAAGGGCATCCAACAAAGTATCATCCAACATCCAACTATAATGTTGTTTTTTTTATCACCTTTCATCACAAGTCTATTATCAAATCATTGAACAATTCCTTCCATGAGGTGTGGTTCACATGACATGTAGATTGTTTCGAGGTACAAACTACATCCCAATACATACACAAATGTATATGGTTTCTTACTCTATGGGCAAAGTCAACAAACAACTCTAGTCTAGCCCATTGTCGAATATGGACCTTATCATGACGGCTTCATAAATGTCATTTTGGATCATGACACATAATTATAATTCATATTCTAACCATGTTATAAATTGGTGCTCTCAGTTTCATTGGACTCTTAGGCTGATAATTTTGTTCATGAATGAATGTGCTCATATGAGTGGATGAACTTGTCTATCACAAGTGATTGTAGAATGTTCTACATTATATCCAAGTTTCATCTTATGATACAGTTTATGCACTAACTCATAATTACACAAGGTTAAGTTTTCTCTTTCTTCCTTTCTAATTTTTAGGTCAAATGATGTTACATTCAAAAGTGTATAACTACAAATTGAACCCACATTAGAACTTATCAACTATGTAATTTTATATTACAATCCACGTGTTCTTCAAAATCAGAACATTATTTAGGCAAAAGAGTATGTTCTCTTTTCCTTTTATGGGTGCACAAAACAAGGAGGGTAGTGAACTTGTAATAGTGGGAACAAAAACAATATTACACCTAGCTAGTGGAAGAATTAACAAAACACTTGTTAGATCCAATCTGAGTCATCAAGGACGCATGTGACCCAAAAATAAAACAAAAAAATGACTCTCATTCTTGCTGTGTGGGTAAAGATCGGATGGGATGGGGCAAGCCGGCTCTCTCAGATTTAGTCCAAAGAACCCTCAACATTTGCACAAGAGGGCATTATTCCCAAACCTTTGGCCTTGACAAGGGGGGCCCACAAAACATGCCTTGCTAGCTAAACAATGTTGTGAGAAATGTATTGAGGTATTAACTCCTAATTAATTAATTAATTATAAATTTAAAAATGATATAAACTTACTAGACATATTATGAACCAATATTCATTGCAAGAAATTACCAGGTTTTGTCACCCATTTCCGTTCCTCTTGATATTGATTGAAAAACTAAGATCTCAACCAATTATCAATCAAATGTGTCAATTAATGATTTGAAGCCAGTTGTTCATTCATGTTCCTTTTAAAAAAAAAAAAAAAAAAACTCTTCAAGAGGATATCCTTAAACCCTAAACCCCAGCCCAGGCTAGCTGAGGCTTATTGAAGGGAAAGGCGACAGAAGGGGAGAGATGCGCAAGTAAGAAAATTCGGAATTTTGTTTCTACAATCACCTCTGACATCCTGTGCGGTTTTTTTTGATAATAGAAGTTCCAGAATCGAAGGATGTAGTGCGATACTCCACCGGAGTATTGACAAGTTGAAGATGTAGTGCGAAAGCAGTCTGGACAGTGGGGATACTCTTTACATTTTGGAGCTCGAAATTTTGTTGCAATGAAGGTCTCAATGCAGCATGTAGTGCCCCATGTTTTAGTGTTCACGAAATGTTGGGCCACCCATTTCCGACCTCTTCAAAAATTGTGCTACCATTCCAGTCCTTCAACATTTGTGGGTGCTAAATCTTTGCATGCTACTTTTGGTCCAATTCCAGGTAAAAAACTTGCTTCTCTTTCTCTTGTCTGTTTTTTTCCTGGTTGTGAGAATTGAGGTAGATATTAGCTCAGCAGAGGATTTAATTGGACAACAAATGAAACTGGTATGGTTGTTGTAGAAAAGGATTGGAACATTACATGTGCAGATTGAATGGAGTTTTCTTATTTGACCTAATCTAATTTTGAGGATGCAAAATTGATCAGGATGGAAACAGAGAGTGGTCCCTTCAAGTAACACGAGGGTTCGTAGTTTTTCTCTGGACCAGCTTCGCCAAACCACAATTCAAAGTGCACCGGTCGATGACGAAGTTGGAGGAGTGGAAAGTGGGGATGATAAAATTGTAGAAGTGGCAGAGGAGCAAGCACAATCAAGTGACAAGGTGGACACTACTGCTAGCAAGGTAATCCCTCACTCCTGAATTTGAGAATTTAATTTTGCGGTGGATGCAATTTTTGTGGAATCCTTGCATCTTGATTGCAGACTTAGAGAAATAATCTCTTAATTTTATAGCTTCTCCCATTTTGTGTGGGACTATGGAAACTTCAGAATTTGGTTTAGTTGGGAGTTTGGGCGTGGGAGAAGTTTATAGCTTCTTCGCTGCCCAAATTCTTCACTAAACCCAAATATTCAAATTCCCAATCTGAACAAAACCAGTTTGGTCTGTGCCCAAATTCTTCACTAAACCCAAATATTCAAATTCCCAATCTGAACAGAATCAGTTTGGTCTGTGCCCAAATTCTTCACTAAACCCAATTTAGTCAAATTCCCAATCTGAACAGAATCAGTTTGGGAATGGGTGTAGGGTGTAGGATTTAGGGTTTAGGTATATGGTACCCGGATTTCAAATTCGACTCTGGACACATATGTGAAAGAGGAATCAGGTGAGAGGAAAAGAAAAACGCAGAAACACCAGTAGATGCAATTTTTGTGGAATGCTTGTATCTTGGTTGCAGACTCAGGGAATGATCTCTTGATTTTTGTCCTTCTTCTGGTTAGTTGGAAGCATGGGAATTAGGAATTCTGGGTTTAGTTGGGAATTTGGGCATGGAGATTTTTATTGCTTCTTCCATGCCCAAATTCTTAACTATTCCCAAACTCGCAAATTCCCAAACTAAACAGAATCAGTTTGCACATTTGGGTTTAGGGTTTATTCACTTGGTACCCAAATTTTAAATTTGACTGCAGATATAAGGACACAGATGTGAAAGAGAATCTTATAGCTTCCTCCAAGTGCAAATTCTCAACTAAACCCAAACTCCCAAATTCCCAAAGTGAATGGAATTAGTTTGGGAATTTGGATTTAGGGTTTAAGGTTTAGGCATATGGTACCCAAATCCCAAATTTGACTTTGCGTATATGGATACTGATGTGAAAGAGAAACAGGCGAGAGGACAAGTAATGTGTCTAGTTATGGATTGTCTCGAGGAAAAATTGTGACTCTTTTGTGTCCACATGTGGATTTCAGGTTCCTACAAGGCAACGTGATATTGGTGCTTTTCAGCAGCTTCCTGTGGTGTCTCCTGGCTGCGAAATTTTGGGGACAGCTGTAAGACGAGCAAAGATGGTCAGACCCACAAAAGGTATGGTACTTCTGTTTGGTGCTGTTTTTTTAAAAAACTCACCAAATCTCGGTGCACTTCTTTTTCTCTACAATGTTTCTTGGATTGAACTCCAAGCTTGGGTCTGTAGACTAAGGTAGATGGTGCTAAAACTGCCACTTTAAGCGCTGAGCATATATACTGTCATTAGGTTGAAAAGTCTTAATGATTCTTGTTAGCAATTGATAGGGGATCCCAACACACCAAAGTATGTCTTCTTGGAATTCTGTATGCAAAAGTTATTAGGGTTCAAAGTTTTATTGATAGATGACCCAAATTCATCAACATGGGAGCCTAAGGTTGAGGTGGTGGATATTCTCAGAATCAATTTGTACTTATTGTGCAAGATTTGGGGTTGTTGGTTTTAGCACCATTTCCTTAAGTGGAGTGATGACAAGACCATAAATGTAACTATTGGTATGGAAATATGCAAGTGAGATTTAGGGTGTCTTAACAAGTAGACCATCCATTTCTCTTCTCCGTTTAGGTATAGTATTTTAACTTGGCATCTATGGTGGAAAAGTATCTCCCTTTGTTATTAATCTATCTCTTAGTAATAATGGGGACATTGGATGTATTGATATTGGGAAGTTGTTTGACCAGGTATTTTGAATGCTGCGAAGAGGGAGCGTAATCGAGGAGCCAAGCAACTGGATGCTCTCACAAAAGTAAAGAATTATCTTTGTGAGCTTGTATTTGATGTCTGTATATCACAAATTTCCAAAGAATGGTATATAGTGTAATAATGATAAGTAGATACCTAGTGATGTTATATGTAATATCTTATGAAGTATGTATTATCCTTATGGAATGATTTTCTTTGTAGTCGTATAGTGTGACACATAATAGGAGAATTTCAAAAACATTGTAAACGTAATGAATTAATTAGAGTTTTATGATGCTATTTCAATAATTCAATTGTTTTTACATGATAATTTTGCTTCGGGAAGTTTGTGATGTTAGCCTTCAACACAAGAACTTACTTGGCAGCCGTGTACCCTATTTGCAGGAGCTGACGATTCCACTAAAAACTTATGTTACAAAATTTCCAGAATGTCAACAACTACATCCTTATGAGCTGTCCCTTCTTGAGCTTACACTTGGCCCAGGTGTATATGAAGAGGTACTGTGGACCTTAAATCTTAATCCTAGGTAATAATTGGAATTTGGACCTGTCTTATTGACTTATTTTGAGGCATATAATTGCATAATCACATCTTTTCTCATCAGTTAGAGTTGTCCTTGAACTCAACAAGACTTTTGATTGGGAGTTGGTTGATTTGCATTTAACACCTTCCATGTTCAGTAAGTTGTGGGTGCATGCTTGAGGGTAGTGTGGAGGTTTGAATGAAAGACATTCTATATCAGTTCATTGAGGGTCAAACTCATTTTGGCATGCCAAAAGGTTTTCAAATGAGTTTGGTCCTCAATGAACCGAAATAGGTTACTTTTTCAAATGTATGCACTCCCTCCGAGCATGCACCGCAAGTGGAAAGGAATTATTGTTTTTCTACACACCACAACCAATGGAAAATCATAGGGGACCAACTCCCGATGAAAATCTCATCAAGTTAAAGGTCAACTCTAATAGCTGGGATTTGGAGCTATTTGACCTATGAGTGTCCTTGTTTCAGACTTTGGAACGAGTCAACATGCTGCGGAAGAAAGTACTTGATTATGGGAAGAACTGTGCTTCTCTATGTGCCAAGGTATTTTCTTTTTGACCATTGAAATCTAAAATCTCTTACTTGTGGACAATGCTGAGACCATCCTACTTCGCTTTACACTATAGCTTGAGGGCCCAAGGGACCCAAGGAAGTTTGAATAGATGAAAAATCTACATGGATTCTTACATGGTATCAAATGGATACTGTTTCATGGTCAATTGGATTTTGCGTGAAGCCCACCTCAAAGAGGTGGGTCTAACACAAAACCGGGAGACTGGCATGACACTTCAAAATCTCACAACCCTTAATTTATTATAACTTGTGTAGAAGGATCCACATGAATATTATGGTAATGAGATAGCATTCGGTTGAGAGTCTGGTCATGTATGTCTTTACACCTCAGTTGAATTTATTATACTACACAAAATTCAATTTCAAAGTTCCATGGCCTTTAATATGACCATTGGCCACACAGGGTTAAAGATATAACTTTTTTTTCTTGAGGTTGGGGTGGCCATTAATGACTGGAGATCCCATTTATGATGAATGACATGTATATTTTTTCATTTCGTTGGTGTTCTGTCCTTTCAGTCAACTACGAAGCGTGAAGCTGGGGAACGGCTTGATGAGGTAGGGAGCTCTCAATCTCAACCTCTTGTAATCAGTTACTTCTTTAGTGTGATTGTTTATTCTTGTGTAACCTCCTTTCAAGCAACTTCTTTAGATATTATAGTTGTCCTTTAACTTAATGGGACTTTCCGTTGGGAGTTGGTCTGCTATATTTCCCCTTGGTTGCTTTGCATACAAAAACTTATTTATTATTCATGTTTTTGTCTTTTTCTTCTGCTTGTGGTGCATGTTTGGAGGTAGTGTTTGAATTTGAACAAAGAGCACCTATTTTGGCTCACTAAGGGCCAAACTGATTTTAGCACCTCTTGGGCATGCCAAAATGAGTTTGGCCCTCTATGAACTGATATAGAATGTACTTCATTCAAACCTCCACACAACTACCTCCAAGCATGCACCCTAAACATACCAAACATGGAAGGTCTTGTATGCAAATCGACCGACTGCCAACCGAAAGGTCATGTTGAGTTAGAGGATAACTTCATTTGGTCATCATTTGAGAAACTCAGGGTTTACATTTAACCTATTTTAGCTGCATATTTGAGTTGCTCAAAGGTAGCCATGTTGTTGAAACAGGGGTTTCTGAGGCTTGAAGAGATGTTCAAAAAGCATGGAAAGGCAGTTGATGACTTGAAAGAGATTGCGAAGGTCTGCTTTCCACTATTACCTTATGGCACACTCCTTAAATTATTCGAAAAGAACATTAGTAGACCACCATCCTTAGATTCTTTTTACATGATTGCTATATGAGCTTAAGTCATCAAAACATTTCACTTTCAAAGCCCTAGTAGATAGGATTTTCAGGTCTTGGTTGTAATGTAATTATCTTCAATTATTGCCAGGTTCTGAGAGCCATGCCAGTTGTACATCCACGAACACCCACACTTTGCCTAGTTGGAGCCCCCAATGTTGGCAAGTCGTCACTTGTACGGATACTGTCATCTGGTAAACCAGAGGTACATTTTTCAACCTTTATTTTCTAAAAGTCTAGCTCTACTTAGCCCATCAAAGGAAAGCAGATATTTGATTTAAAAGAAATTCGCAAGTGCTTCAATTATCTTTCACTGGAAATGATTTGCAATTTTTTTGTCATTTTGAATTGCAGTAGAAGCTAGAAACTATTGCGCCTTTCTTGTATGCCTTATTCCGTTCCTCAGAAATGTAACATTGTGGCTTCAAAGCTCAAGTTTAAATTGACGTCAGTTTGTTGCAGGTTTGTAATTATCCATTCACAACAAGAGGCATATCTATGGGACATTTTTTTGTAGATTCACGTCGTTATCAGGTGCCTTCTTGATGTCCTCACAATCAACACTGACCTGGTTTTCTATGTTATGATTTTCCACTTTTTTTTTCTTTTTCTTTTTCTTTTTTAAAGTACAATCTAGGGGTTCGGTGATCAAAGAATCAGCATAGCAGCTTTTGAGAATCGTGTGATAAGGGTTCAAATAGGTGCTGATGGGAGTTTCAATTTTGCTGTTTGTTTTTTTGCATTACAGGTAACTGATACTCCAGGGCTACTGAGGCGTCCAGATGGTAATAGTCTGAATTGGACTTGATTTTGTGAGGGAGTAGGTTAGTGTTTCATTCAGTCCCTGCTTGTGTTGTCGCTTGTCGATTGTTCTGTTTTGTGGATCCATATCAGTGTTGTGCGGGTATTGTTTTTTTTCATATACCAGTAGGGTAAGGGTACTGAAAGAGAACTTATAGTCTGGCGGGGGTCATGGTGTTGAAAACACTCCTAAAATATAGAGGTGATACTGTGAATTTTGCAATGGCATATCTGCAAATTCAAGTAGGTATCAATATTGGTATTGAAGGATATGACACCAAATGGATTGGGTATTTTATATTCATACTTACCCGGGTTGAACGTAGATACCTGCACAACATTGGTCCATGTCTGGAAGATTTATAGAGGCCTCTAATTTTGTTCTTTTGGAACGTCATTACAGTTAAAATAGTCTTGCAAGTAAGGCTTCATTGTGAATTTATCGGTGTACGTAGATTTTGTATTAAGAGATTTTTTGAGGACTAACATTGGAACTTGTTGGCAGAGGATAGGAACAACATTGAGAAATTGACACTTGCTGCTCTAGCTCATCTACCCACGGCTGTCCTTTACGTCCACGATTTAACTGGCGAATGTGGGATGGCACCTCTTGACCAGGTCAACCAAATATATATCCCCAGGACATTCTTAGTTGGTGTGGTTTTATTTTCAAACGAGTTTTGTGTCTGTTCTTCATCAGGATCAAGAATCATTTCATTAGCAAAAGAGTTATTAATCAAATCAATGGGACTTTTTATCAAGGGTTGGTCCCATATGATTTTCCATTGGTTGTTTTGCATATATAATATCAATAATCCCATGCTTGGGGGTAGCGTTTGAATTTGAATGAGGGCCAAATTCGTTTTAGCACCTCTTGGCAGGCCAAAATGATTTTGGCCCTCAATGAGTTGATATAGAATGCTCTCTGTTCAAACCTCCACACTAACTCTGAGCACACACCAAAAACTTACTGAACATGGAAAAGTATGTATGCCAAACAACCAACTCCCAACGAAAAGTCCTGTTGAGTTTAATGATAACTCTATTATGCACACTTGTGCACCAGTAGGACTCAAATCTCTGATGTTTATTTTTTGTGAATTCCAGTTCGCTCTCTACAAGGACATAAAAGAGAGATTTGCAGAACGGCCATGGGTGGATGTCATTTCGAAAGCCGATTTATTGCCACCACCACCTCCCACTGCAGAGCTGCCAACAGATGACTCAGATATGTACAAGATTTCAGGCCCCAGGGGTGCTCTTAAAGTTTCTGTCCAAACAGGACAAAATCTTGACAAGGTATGAATTGTTTTGACACTGATCTATTTTCAAGCATGGTATAGATATTATAGTAGCAAACTACATGACGAGTAAGGTTATGTGCTTAATTTGGTTGCTTATTTTAAATGGACACCTATATTTGAGTGGTATGTCGTTTGGTGTGGCTCCAAAAACAAATACCAAAATGGCATGTATTCAAAAGAGATCGGACTGCTTCCTCATATATGATAATCATACAAGGTTCAATTGTCAACATAATTGGGGAACGTATATGACCACCTAATGAGCATGACAGTCTTCACTTTGATAATGAATAAGATATTCATATGAGCTCGAAAAATTATGAGAAAAGTGGCTACAACCTCGATTTGGATCTGCTAACCATCTCGGACAAATCATGGGTTTCATACCCTAGAAGTGGGCTAGTCAGAAAAAGCTACCATTTGAGACCCATCTACCTGATTTGAGACTTTTTGCACTGTGCACTACATGATACAGCCATTATGTAGTGTTCGTTATGAATGTGTCAGTCTTCTAGTTTTGGTGTAAAGTAAGTGGTTCTAATGCGGCTTCAAATCTTAATTGGACACCTATAGATGAGTGGTGTGTGGTTAGGTGTGGATCTAACAATGGACACCATAAAAACATCTGTTCTAAAGAGATTGGACTATGTGCTCAATATTCCAATAGTAACATAATTGGGGGGCCGTATATGTCATTTAAGAAAGAGAATCATCACTTGATAATGCATAAGATAATCATACGAGCTCCAAATTTTTTGAGGAAATTCGCTACAGCTTGTATTTGGATTTGTGAGTCATCTCGTACTAATCACATGTTTCATAGAAGTTTCGGTTTTAGGCCCACTTACGTTGCTCAATCATGACATCAAGTGGTATGGTATTGTGCATTTGCAGTTGGTGGAGAAAGTTCATGCACTTCTTGCAGAGCATTCAAAGACACTTCACGGACAATCTGGTGAGGATCTTCCCCAAAAAGAGAATTCTTCCCAAAAGGAAAAGGGAGAGAACTTCACCTTCTATTCTCCCGCATGGTCACATGTTCAGGGCTGATAAACCAGAAGTATTCGACCGTCAATATTATGGGTTGGGTGATTGTAGTTACCTTGCCAAGGACATCATCCTTGTGGACAACCCAAAGTCAGTGTTAATTCATCCCTTTTTCCATCCGGGAACCTCAACTTGCATAGAGCATGTAGATTCATTAGATGTCCATGATATGACAAAAGTTAGGATTGAAGCCCATCTTAGCAGGTTTGAAGGTTGTGGCCTGTTTGTAAAATGTAGCTAGAGGAGCTTAAAACAATATGCTAAAGACTAATTCCAAGGCAAATAATTCTATGGGGCCACATTTATTTCCACATGACTGTCCATTTCTCACAAATTTCTGATGGTGGTTCATTTGAGTCGTCTTAATGGTCACTAATTTGTGCCCTCACTTACACTTAAGGTATGTACACACAAAACCGATAGAATAAGCGCTGAGCATAGTTTCTATTATAAGATTCTTGAAATAATATATGTTTTATTGGTCACAATATGCAAGATTTTCTAGGTGTTGGTTTTAGGTTAGGTGTTGGTTTATACATACCTTATGACCGTGAAATGTGAAGTCCCTTGAAATCTATTCGAAAGGCCATACCACCGGCAACTGCCCTCTCAACCGAATGCTATTTATGTGGGTGTTTCTACACAATAAGTTATAAAACATCAAGGGTGAATTTTGAAGTGTCACGGTCTACCGGTTTTAAGAGCCACAAGAAATCCTGGAGCAAAATCTGGTAGACCTTGAAACATCCACTGCATTCCATGTAAGTTTTACATTCATTCAAAATTCCTTGGTCCTGTAGGCCTTCAAGCTGCAGTGCAAAGTGAAGTAGGACGGTCTCAGCATTTTCACCAATGAGAGATTTTAGATTACCACGGTCACGGGCCCTCAAGATCCAGTTCCAAGTGCCTTAGCTTTGAGGTCATGAAGGTGGGAGAGTCCCAGGATTGAACAACGGGGCAATGGATTTGTTTCATCCGACAATTCATGTAAGAGGTATTTGGAGAGCTTGTGGTTGGGTCTCTACACCCTAAACTCCGTAGTATCAACCTCCATAATGTCACTCACTCTCTAATATCCCGAAACCCTAGGGAACGGATGTGCGTAGTTCAAATCTCACTCCTTAGTGTCACCTTTCTCTCCCTTATATCACGAATTTTGTCATTAATGCAAACCACCAAAGAAGTCAACCCACACCCTTGCTTTGCGCCATGTGTCAATATGTGGAGTGTCACCTTCTCATTCTCATTCTTCTTCTTCTTCTTATGCCACTTGTTGAATGTTAGTGCATGCATCCGCCACATCGCCTGGGAAGGTGAAGCGGAGTGGACCACACCACACCATTTTATATGTTGCACTTTGTGTTATTCCATAGTGTCACATGCTAGACTAATTCACTAGTATCACGCATCCATGTTAACACTACAAAACTCTGTAGTATCCCGTGCACTTTGGTTGCCACATGTGTGATGCTACGGAGTTTAGAGTGTACTGGTAATTTGACACATTCTCAAAGCTTGGACAAAGTGACATCTATATACAATGGACAAGGTGGTGGTGGTGGTGATGGTGGTGAGGCTGTCATCCCACCGTTCTCCCCTATTCTTGCTTAAAATCTAAAAAGTTTCCAAAGTAAAGGGTCATATGCAGATTCCCTCCCAAAATATACACATGACCCAAAAAAGGGGGAAAAGATGGAAAGGTGGGGGGAATACGAGTGCAAAAGGTGGATATGGTGGAGGAATCCCGGGGGAGGTGGCCAACATGGAGCCAAGGTGGCATGGGTGGGGGCATGGGAAGCTTATGGGCATGGCTATGGCCTATTTCCATAGTCTAGTTTTGAGCATATGATGTCGTGGGTTAAAAAATGGTGTGGGTCAAGAAAAGTTAAATTGACCAAAATTATTGTGATATGACATGATTATAGTAGGCCATAGTAATAGGTGTAGAAGCCTTGCACACTGATATGTGCAATAAGGTTGCCCCACGCTAATTTATTGATACTCTACACTATTAGGTATATTTTTTACCACAATAACAAAATACAAGGATTTTATTTATTTATTTAATATTGTACCCTTTCTTCTTCTTCTTCTTCTTTTTTATTTTATTTATTTAAAAATTAATTTGTGGTTGCCATATTGATTGATAAGAAAAGGTTAATAAGTTTCTGTGATTTGATTTTGACCTATGGTAATTCGCATGGTAAAAGAGGCAACCTATTTGCGAAGGCAACCTATTTATGAAGGCAACCTAGTTTCATATATATGTGTAGCTATTTCTTGAAAGTGATTACGAGAACTTACATGACACTAGAATCAAGGGTTGTTTACACCATGGACCATGAAGTAATCCCAAGGCCCTATAAAATATTTGATTAGTTGTTGAACTCATCCCGGGACACTTCAGTTTACACCAAGAAAAAATGTCAAAGTGACCATGAAAATCGAGGTCCCCAAAAGACATATTTTAAGGCCTACATTATCCACTGACATGGTCCAATGGGTTTTGCGGTGGGAGAGGCAAAAAAGGTGCTCTAGTAGAAAAACGCAAGGGCCCATGAATCCATGATAGAGAATGTTGTTATAAAAAAAATTTAATGAATTTTTTTTTGGGGAGGAGAAGATGAAGACAAGACAAGAGAATGGTCAAACTTGATTTTTTTTCTTTTTTTTTTCTTTTCAAAACTGCCTTTTTGGGGCATATATTAAAAAAAATCAACACATTCACTTTTTGGTGCATGGTCATTCCTCTTGGTCCACATTCGGTTTACACCTAGTGAGGGGCCCAAAGGCTTTGTAAATTGATTTTTTTAAGAAATCGGACCATGGCAGTTGGACCATGAAGTCGGACCATGGAACAAGACCATCCTTCATGGTCCGACTTCTTGGTCCATGGTGTAAACCGGCCCTCACTTGTGCCTAAGCAGACAACCAAGATAACAATATGGACTTTCTAGAGTGTAGCAAGGAATTGGAAAAGTAATAGACAACTCTTAATGATGGTACGATTTCAAGGAGTTTCTGGTATGGAATTCTTTTGGGTATCTCCTTCACATGTGATTTGTTTTTACTTGAGCTGCCTGAGTTTGGCAACATTGGGGAGCCTATGGATGTGCACAATTTCCTTTTATTCCTCAAGAATTCCTCGGTTAGTTGCGGCAACTAACCGACTTGTGGAAACTGTCCAGACCTTGGATAGCTGGCCAACTAGCATCACCTAGCTAAATTTTCCGGGGCCCTATTTGTCACTTAGCTTTAACTAGCTAGGTTCACTGAACCTAGGATTTTTACTTAGCTTTAGCTAGCTAACTTTTCCGGAACTCTCATTTTCACTTAGCTTCGACTAGCTAAAAAGTTGTGTGACATGCATATTCATTCTAAACCATAGAGAAATCCGTTCAAACGAAACCAAACAATATATATTTGGTTATATTGCTCTCAGGTGGCTCTGTATTTTCATGTTGTTGCACAATGACTTAAAATCAACACATATAGTTGGCTTTCTCACTTTCAATTGGCATTAGTGATAGATCATCATCATCTTCTTCTACTTCATCATCATTTTCATTATCATCGGAATCGTCAATGTCATTTGGCAATTCAGGACGAGATGGAATCAAGGTGTTCCAAATCGGAGATTCCACGACATCTGCTGGATTATTAAGAATCTGTCTCAAGTTCGGTTTCAAAAACATAACTGCTTCAACGAATCCGGGTCTGAGAGACGACCGTTTGGATGCAATGACATCATTCATTCCACCGAGATCACATTTAAATTCTAGCTAGCTATTAGCTAGCTTTAGCTAGTTAACTTTCCTCGCCTGGATTATGGCACTTAGTTTTAGCTAGCTATTCTTTTGAGGCACCAAATTCCTGCCTAGCTTTAGCTAGTTGGAGCTTTTAGCTAACTAAATAGCTGCCCACTTAGTTAGATGTCCAAGGTCTGAAACTGTCTTCCATTCTCAAGCATCTAAATGTTTCAATAATTAGCCTACGTGGTGGCCACCTTCCATTCTTAGACATCTATGTGTTGTGCTGACCAATATACTTGAGAGTCATTTTCTCTACTTGCTTCATGCAACAACCCACATTTTGGTTCAAATCCACTTGCAAATGGTGTTTCCTCACGCGATCCACATGGCTGAATGAACCAATGATCAACAGAAGTTTCATTACATGAGTTTTCTTCTGTGTTTCTTTATAATTTTCCATTTCTTTTCCTCTGCGGCTTCTAATGATGCTTTATTAATATCCTTCTCACATTGGCCAATCTATCAAAGCAGAAACATACTACTTATCGTGACGCTAACCTTAGATTCTCATAGACATGTATCCACCCACATGATCAAATACCAGTAGAAAAAATTGGGCATTTTTCAATACGTCGCATTTGACATTGTCATCCAGGCCCTATCGAAAACATCACAACTCATGTCAAAAATGGCCTCAAATTTGACACACATTTCACACGAAAGGTGACCTTGGTGGCTCCTCACAAATGACACCTAGCAAATGGACACTGGCCAATCAAAGCAACAAACATACTACTTATCGTGACGCTAACCTTGGATCCTCACAGACATGTATCCACCCACATGATCAATTACCAGGAGAAGAAAAGGGGCATTTCTCACTACGTCGCATTCGACATGGTCATCCAAGCCCTATCAAAAACATCACAACTCATGTCAAAAATGGCCTCAAATTTGACACACATTTCACATGAAAGGCGATCTTGGTGGCTCCTCACAAATGACATGTGGCAAATGGACACCGGCCAATCAAAGCAGAAAACATACTACTTATCGTGACGCTAACCTTAGATCCTCACAGACATGTATCCACCCACATGATGAATTACCAGTAGAAAAAAAAGGCATCT
This sequence comes from Polytrichum formosum, assembly GCA_964035585.1. Classification (NCBI taxonomy): domain Eukaryota; kingdom Viridiplantae; phylum Streptophyta; class Polytrichopsida; order Polytrichales; family Polytrichaceae; genus Polytrichum; species Polytrichum formosum. The sequence goes on from OZ037938.1 coordinate 34,705,185, forward strand.
CTCACTACGTCGCATTCGACATCGTCATCCAGGCCCTATCAAAAACATCACACCTCATGTCAAAAACGGCCTCAAATTCAACACACATTTCACACAAAAGGTGATCTTGGTTGGCTCCTCACAAATGACACGTGGCAAATGGGACCATGTCGGCGACAAAAAAGACCACAATGCGGTGACGTGGCAAGACCCACCCACCCATGGAAAATAGCAATTTGTGCAAATAAGGAGACACTTGTTGCATGCAAATGCATAATGAAGGTCGCCAAAACACCCGCTTAAGCCAAATGGCATTCAACCGACGAGTCAGGCTGCCCATTTGTCACTTAAACCCGTATTTGTGGCCGGTTTCCATAAGCCACGTCACAGGCTGCTTGTTTTACAGCTCAGCAGAAACAGGGCTAACTTAAAAAGGCATATTGTAATTTAGTAGGGACCTGGTCCGAGTCTCATCAAAATACGACCTTATACATACATGGCATTCATGAACTTGGCACAGTGTCCGGGGAGATTTTTGGATACAATCGGTCAACATCTTAGTGCTCCCAAGTCCAACCAGTGACATGTTGACACCTGTCAGTCATTCTTTATTAATTTGGGGTATATTCTATAGATTCCTCTAAAATGATGGGTAGTTATCCCAAAGTCGTGAACTTCAACCGGTTCTTTTGTAACTAGCAGCCGGATCTCCCCATTCATTGACTTGGCAATGCCCTTTGAAGTGCAACTTTATTAACGTAACGGTTAAAGAAGATTGGCCGAGTGTATTATTAATTTAAGAGTGAGAATTGAGGGCAGGTTGTATCTGTTGTTGGTCGGTGGACAACTGTGCATTTTCAACCCCTCCAACAACATCAATGTAGATGGGTCTTAAATGGTTACTTTTTCCAACTAGCCTCTCTTCTCCTAGGATATGAAACACGTGGATTTAGCAACTCCAAACTGTGGATGTAGTCAGTTGTTTCACGATTTTTGGGGTTCATATGAATTTCTTCGTCATTATTAGAGTGAAGATTCTAGTGTTCATCAAGTGGTCATATAGGTCCCTCCAATTATGTTGACTATTGAGCCCAGAACGGTCAGCTCATTTTGAGCACGTGGTGTGATCTTTATCGAACACATGTCTTCATGATGTTTGTTCTTAGATCTGCACCTAACCACATACCACTTGAATGTAGTGTCCAAATTATTGCTATGTTGAAATGTGTCTACCTTCGGTGGAGTTATCCTTTAACACAATGGGCATCTTGTTAGGAGTTAGTTGGTCCCCAAGATTTTTCGTTGATTTGTTTTGCATACAAAGTGAATGGTTTCTTTCCAGGCATGGTGCATGCTTGGAACTTTGCATTTGATTGTAGACCAATCTATTTCAATTCTTTGGGAGTTAAATTGATTTTAGCACCTCATGGCATGCCAAAATGAGTTTGATCCTCAATGAACAGACATAGAATGTTCTTCGTTCAAACCTCCACATTACTTCCATAACATTATTCAGCCAGGTGGGTCAGTTCCATAACCCTGGAATATGTCATTTATATTTTGTGGCCCCCCTCGAACAAGGTAGGTATATTCATTTAATGTTCATACATTCAGGTTGACACTTGGAAATTTGGGTGGAGTTATACTCCCCGCACTATTTAGAGGATTCACTGTGCATCCCAACACTGTTCATAGGCAGGATTGTTCATCCCAACATTATTCATTGATAATACCATTCATAGTAGCACTATCACTGAAAATACTGACACTATTCGCAATATTCATATCATTCATATTGGCACTATTCAGTATTTGTACCAGGATCAATTTCTTCCTATTTTTTAAGTTTCTTACCATGAAGGTAAGATAGTGGAGGCCCATGTCAAATGCTAAATAATGTTATGTCCAAGCATGCACCCAAAATTTACTAAACATGAAAGGCTTTTTAATGCAAAACAACCAACTCCCAACCAAAAGACATGTCAAGTTAGAGGATAATTTTATTAACTTATTCCAACACTTGAATTATAGCAACTCCTATGGGCATTATAACATGGTGTTCTCAATAATCAGTTTCCATTTCTCTTCTTCTTCTTCTTCTTTTGGGGAATGGGGGGGGGGGGGACAAGGCCGCATGCTCATCCCACCCACAAAGTTCAATAAATGTTTCCAAATTCTTCTTGCCGCAAGAGAGAGAGAGTGAGAGAGATCCCTCTAAAGTCCTTTGACACTCAAATCTTGAGGGTAGCAAGGATTTTAAAGGGCTCTCTCTCTCTCTCTCACATCATTGAGCAATGAAGATAATATATTAGATATGTACATTTTAATGTGTAAGATGAGCATCCACCCATAACATTAAGTAGCAATGCTAGCAGGGTACCCTTTGAGTACTTGCAATATTACCTCAACAAGAAGGGAAAAACTTGCAAGCAAGGGTGAATGAATGGAGAATTAATAAAATAAATAATAGCTTCAAAAAGGTATCGAAGAGGTTTTCAATACGGGTGTCGGGAAATTTTTCCAAAAAGTGCAACAACCTTTTTGACCTCACCAACTTATTCTGTTGCTTTATAGCTATTTAGATTTTTTTAAATCGTAATTTAGCCTAGATTAGAACCTTTACCACCACTTGGCATTAGTTTTGTCCTAGAAGCCGGCATAATTAATTCTAAGCATTGAAAAGTAACTACCCAAATAGATTAAAAATAGCCTAAGAAAAACTCAAAGGTAGCGCCACCTTTGCTCTTGAAAGAGCATCAAATTGGCATGCGCCGGTTTGATGCTCTTTTCAGAAGTTCATTCCGGGCTTGTTACTTAATGTTATGCCATTGGCCCATACAAGATTGGAAGATGTTTATTCAGAGAATCATTATATTCAATGACCATGGAAGTTGTTCTTACAATCCTTGCCAGTGATTTTTTTTTGAAAGAAAATGGGTGTGTAAATTGGCGCTTAGTTTATTCATTCGCAAGCCCTATTGGCACTTTGAGTGGGAACAAAGGAGTCCAACCTAGCGATGAGGAATGATTCAACATATGACAAATGCGATGACATGTTCAAGAAGGTTTAAGTGTGTGGCGATATATATTTTGTTTGCGGCACATTATGTGGCTATGCTTTGGCATTTTAGAGGTAAAATTTGGCCCCAACCTCCTAAGTTGCTAATGCAAATTGGGCTACATAAACAATTCCATATAGAAATCATTATTCCACGGGGGAATTGAACCCTTATCTTTCAACCCTGCCCATTGCAGCGTGGAATGGCCTGCAAAACTACACATTATTGCATCCCATCTATCACCCAACAAAAGTTAGTATAGAAGAGAACACATGAAGATTCGGCCCATGTACACCATGAAAATCCTCCAACGGTTCCTTCAAAATATAGGTGGTAACTTTATGTAACACTTTAAAAAAACTTGCAAGTTGCACCCCAACCATGCCATAGTCCACACAATGCACATGGTTCAAAAATGGCATCATATTCTATATTACGCTTACTCTACCTCATCATGTTCCAAAAATTGAGTGTAGATTCAATACATTGGAAACCTCTCATGTATGAAGCCAATACCCAATAATATGTTGCTACTAGTATAATTCATCTATTCTTCCCCTCCATACCGATTTCTCTATGCTTTCCAATCTGATATGGCTGTTTGGTAAGGGAAAGTATCTAGGGCATAAAAGTCTTGTGCAAACATGCGGATGACCAAATGTAGGTGTGTTGTAAGCCGGTTCCTCAACTTGCTCTTCAAAAATGACAAAGAACTAAATGTGCATCGAGCACCTTCAATAAATGCAGCGAGCCTCATTATTGGTTTTTTTTACAATATCCGCTATTTTACTGGGGCCAACACCAATGCTAATATTGCATTTATGGTTGGCTGCCTTAGTGTTGGCATCGTATGCTGACGGCTACATTGTCCAATTATGATGTTGTCACCTACGAAGTGCAGGTGGTGTGATGAGCCCAAGATGGCTATTTTTATCAAAAAGGTTAGGGTTTTGGCCACCCATCCCTTGGCCGTTAGATTGCTCGCTACATGGATGCTTGGGATGAAGCATTGGGTTGGCTCTTCAAACCCAGCCAATGGGGTCGAGTTTGCTATCTTTCAATATTTTCATATGTTTTGGGGCTATTTTGAAAAAAAAAAACCCCAAAATTGTACGTGTACATATAGCTGGGCCCAAATGAATGTAGCAAAAAGCGTCTACGTAGCCCAATTAAAAATCGCTGATCCTTGCACATGTAGGGTTAATCTCTTGCCATGTGACGTGATGTGATGGCATTTATACAAGATTCTCCAATCATTTGCCGCATCACGTCCATTTGCACATCCTTGCTTGGCCCTTAGGCTCATACCAATGTCATCAACTTGTCATTCAACCCAAAGCACCCATAATTTCTATCAGGATTTATACACGCGTTTAATATGACATGATATACAAGTCCAAATTGAAGTTGTAACTACTTTCTTCACTATTTTCGGAGCTCATACATGACTATATTAGCCAGTATCAAAGTAAAGGTTTTTTTCCTTCTTAAATGATCAAACATGTTTGCCCAATTATATTGACTCGGACTATTGAACCTAGAATAGTTAATAATTTTTTAACCTCTTTGGAGCAGGTAGTCCAATCTCTTTTAAACACATATTTTATTGATGTGCTTTCTTAGACCTACACATAGTAGCCACACACCACTCAAATAAAGGTGTCCGATTAAGAAAGGTAGTCGATTTAGGCCAACTTGCCTTACACCGTACCTAGTTGTTGGTTGTTGATTTGTCATGCATCCCAAAAGCTACAATGTTCATGTTTAATGGTTGTTGATTCATCGTTCAACCCAAAGTTAATGTAAGGTAGATGGGTCTTAAATGGTTACCTATATTTTGACTAACTCACTTCTCCTAGGATATGACACACAAGATGGCCCAAGATGCACAAGATGGTTAGCAAATCCAAATCAAGGTCGTAGCCACTTTCCTCATAATTTTTGGAGCTCATATGAATAAACTATTCACTGCCAAAATGAACATTTTCATGCTCATTAAATGGTCATATAGGTCAACCTCCCCCCCTGTTTACTGGTTGTTGATTCATCGTTCAACCCAAAGTTAATGTAAGGTAGATGGGTCTTAAATGGCTACCTATATTTTGACTAGCCCACTTCTCCTAGGATATGACACACAAGATGATGCAACAAATTTCATTTTAAGCGCTCAACATGAACACTATCATTAGATTTGAAAGTCTTGATCTGCTTTCATGAGCAACTGACATGGGATTCCTATACACCAGAAAGTTTCTTATTTTAATTCCATATGTAAAATTTATAAGGGTTCAAAGTCTTATTGGTAGATGGTCCAAAACCAACACATGTAGAAACCTACTATGTGGGAGAAACCAAGGTTTGACTAGCATAAGGAGCCGCCACAAGGCCGTGTGGCTCCCACACATATTTTGGACATCAAAATTAGTGTGGCCACACTAAATACCAAAATTGGGTAGGAGGAACTCCGCGTGATCCTTTGTAGTGGTCATACTTGATCTTCTCCAAAGACTCAGCAATTTATGTAAAGGCACATGCCCGTGGTAGTGATTTTTATTTCAAATTTTCAAGGAGAGAAGGATTGGCTATAACCATTGGAGTGATGAAGCCACATATGGACCTTTCATCCACATTTACACACACTTGATCGGACATCTATATTTGAATGGCATATGCTAAGGCTTATAATTTTCGCACGTCAACTCCAATTCTAAACTTGGAATGAGATTTCCGTTATTTACAATTGCTAACCAGTTGAGACGATTCCCAATTGCTAACCAATCCAAGAACCAAATTGTTTGTGGAGTTGGAAGCACCCTCAATAGGGCCACGTGCACTAAAACCATAGCAGGGGATATACCATTATTCAACCGCATGGTTGTTAGCATTATCTTATCTTCATGGGAAGAAACGTAGAAATAGGAAGAAACTGATGCCTGAACGTATAATGAATAGTGCCAGCATGAACAGTAAGAATATTGTGAATAGTCTTGGTATTTTCAATGATAGGGTTGCTATGAATCGTATTTTTAGAGAATAATATTGGGATGAACAATGTTTCCTACGAATATTATCGGGATGAACAGTGATTCTTGCTCATAGTGCCAGGAGCATAACTCCACCCAAATTTCCAAATTTAGCTTGAACGTATGAATAGTAAACAATATTCGTACTTTGTTTGAGGGGCCCATGTAATATAATTGACATATTCCAGGGTCATGAACTGACCCACATGGTTGAATAATGTTATGGACGTTAAACCTCCCCCTACGAGCTTTTAGGGGGAGGTGGATCATGGGGGGTGCACTCCATTGTCACCACGTGCGAGACAAAAAAAATCTACTTTTTCTAAGTTGCATCACCAAAATGGATCAAAATTTTATCAATTTTTTTCATGAGTAGATATACATGGTATCTATTACATAGTAAAGAATGGTAACCAAATTTGATGATTTGTTTTTAAAAATAAAACATACCGTTTCTAACTAGAATGACGCAGAATTGAACTAAAAAAATTACTACAAAAATGAAGATGAAAAAATTTTTCAAAAAAATATACAAAAGATATTATCAATGGTTATGTATATGTAGAAAAAATATCATAATTTTTAAAATTATTTATAGCATATAATATAGGGGTAGCAAACTTGTCTCGCACGTGGTGTTCAACTTGACAATGGAGTGACCCGCCCCCGCCCCCCCCCCGGGAGGTGGATAGGGGTTGAGGTAGCCCCCAAGAGAAAATTCAAGATTTTTTGGACCCGACCGAAAACTGTTGCCTATCCCGCTTGACTTCAAAAAAAATATTGCCCTTGCATTCTTGAAGGCCGCTTGTCCACAAATCCCAAATTGACTCTCTCTCTCTCTCTCTCTACTTTGTTCTTACTTTGCCATAAATAAAACGCACAGATAATAAAATATGACCCCAAAGGACTAATTACTTTAGGGTTAGGTGAGTGTTACCTAACAATTGTCCACCGTAGATCTGAGGATATGTATCTACGGACAAGGATAGTTACCTACTCTTATAATAGATGGAGGGAGACATGAGAACTCCCTTTCAAAGGTTAAGCCACTTTGGCAGTTTACCCTAAGTAACTTCTGGGAGTAGTGTAAAATGTGCGGACTTGTGGGAGGTGTAAGCTAATTGCCTCAGTCTTCGATCACACAAAGTTCAAATGGCTAAGGAACAGGTATAATAATACTCAATGATAGGTTGAGTATGCAATGATACAAAACGTATGATTATGCTGTATTTGATTGTGTGACATAGATAACAATTGGGTTCTGCTGTTATTCACCTCGTGTACGTTACTAACCCTCTCTTTGGATTTGGTTGGTGGCATGGGCACAGGTGAGGCAGACCCTTCACAACTTGGACGGCACTCTTAGGTTTTGTATTTCATCTTTGTGCAAAAATGTCATGTGTATAATGCTTAGGTATAATGTGAGATACTAAGCATTGTTTATTTGTGATTGAACCTCGAAGTATAATGCGAATATGCAGTACATGTACATTTGAGTTTTGACTTGTAAATATTGGATATGGAATGCCATACTTTGGTTAAGGACACAAGGGTTACAACCTTGGTAGTTTGGACAATCAAAGGTTTAACTGATACATATCAAGAGGAGATAGTAGCAAAGGTTTAGAGATAGGTATGCAAAAGTCTGGCCAAGAGGGATGGTCCCACCCACCCTCCCGGGTTTTGATAGGTACATAGATATGTAAAAGAATGATTTGGCCTCTACACAAGAGGATGTTTTAAGAAGATACTATGCTTGAATGTAAGCATAGATCTAGTCAAGAAATGCCCAGCTCTCTCTCTCTCTCTCTCTCTCTCTCTATACACACACACACACACACACACACACACATACACACATATATATATATATATACACACACACATTTCCACTTAGTAAATAAAAAATTGCTTGACATTTCAATCCTAAAGTGAAACCGTCAATAAAGCATGTAATTAACTTGGAAGTCAAAAACATCACAAAATCCTCATTAATATTGAAGTTATTATTTTGATGACTTACTATTTGAAGGGGTCTTTGTCATTCTAAAATGAAACTTAAATAAGTGCATTGATTTTAGTATGTACATTTATAATAGTCTAGGTAATGCCTTCTTCTTTCACAAGTATTCATATCACGCGGAGGTCACTGGCGAAAATCGTAGAACAACGTGCAATAAAAAATAGGGTCTAATATATTCATTGTCGGTAAATTTTGCAAAAATGTACATATAATATAGGGGGTTTAAAAATAGTGAAACATGTTTACATGTAAAATACCATCACATATAATGGCCTCTTTTATCTAGTCAGTACATGTAAAATAGCGTAGAAACAATGACTAGGGGTAGCGGGTCTAGGGTAGGGTTTGTGCTAGTGGATGAAAAGAGGTAATTTTCTGTTAAAAATGCTTGGATAGATGACTTCATAGGCTGGCTTGCTTGAAAGTTATTGAACCAACGGTTTCAATGTGGAGTTAATGGTCTCTACCCACGTGCCGAGAAGGAAAAAAAATGTAGTATAAGTAAAATAGGATATTTTTTAAATGATTCCCCCAAAAATTTATAATTATTGATAGGGTGTATTAAAATACAAGCATTTACCTTTATTTTGAAAAATACCATACCTTATAATTTTTTTGCAAGGTAAATAGCCCCCCGATAAATAGGTCATGAGCGCACGTGTATGCATTAATTAAAGAGGAAGTGACCTCCCCATGATTCATATGCATTCAAACTAATTAAGCGTGATTAAATGTAATCAAGCATAAATAATTGTAATTGAATGTAATCCCGGGGGGGGGGGTGCACTCCATTGTCAACTTGAACACCACATGCCATAAAAAAATCTACTTTTTACATAAAGCATCACCAAAATGGGTCAAAATTTTATCAATTTTTTTCATGAGTAGATAAAAATAGTATCTATTACATAGTAAACAATAGTAACCAAATTTGATGATTTATTTCAATAAAACATACCGTTTCTAACTAGAATGACGCAGAATTGAACTAAAAATTTACTACAAAAAATGAAGAGCATTAAAAATTTCAAAAAATATAAAAAAGATATTATCAATGGTTATGTATATGCAGGGATGTGCAAATGGACGTGGTGCGGCCTTTTTGCGTCACGTCGCATCACATCGGGGCGTGACGCGCACTGACGTGGTAAAAAAAGTTACTGTACCAATTTTTTGTAACTTTTTTGTAACTTTTTTGGACGACTGCTCTAGTCGATTGCTACGAGCAGTCAACTTCAGAAAACAAAAATTAAAAAAATTAAAAAAATCCATTAAAAAATCTGAACCATTAGATCTTCTTGGATTGAAGATCTAACGGTCCATAATTTTTTTTAGAATTTTTTGATTTTTTTTAGGTTTTCCTTGAAGTCGACTGCTAATTGCAGTCGACTGGTCTTGGTCGACTGCAAAAGTAATTTTTTGCAGTCGACTTAGCAAACGACTGCAAAAAAAAATTAAATTCCAAAAAAAATTCTAGACCGTCAGATCTTCTTGGCAAGAAGATCTGACGGTCCAATTTTTTTTTTGAATTTTTGAATTTTATTTGTTTTTGCAGTCGACTGCTAGGTCGACTGCTATTTGCAGTCGACTTAGCAATCGACCAGGGGGTTGACCGCGTCAGTTTACCCCTGGGGTAACTGCCGGATTTACCCCCCTCGGACGTGACGTTTTTTGGTCAGCCGTCACGTCGCTGTCACAAAATGTGATGTGACGTGACGTGACGTGCAATCCCTGTGTATATGTAGAAAAAAATATCATAATTTTTAAATTTATCTATGGCATATAATATAGGGTAGCAAATAATTTTTGCACGTGGTTATGAAACGTAAGGGGGTGTGATCGCCCCGAGAATGTAATTGAGCGCAGGGCCTAAGTTTCTACAAGTATTCATACACATTTGAGCTAACTAAGCCTGATTAAGTGCAAGTAAGCACATTAACCTCATTAAGCGTAATGAAGCCTAAACAAGTGTAAATAAGCACATCAATTCTCATCCCTGAAGTAAATCATAATTAATTTAAGTAAGCGCATTTCAGAATGGATTAGGCTTAATTAGTTTGGTAAGCACATTTTTGGATTTGATTAGGCTTATTATGATTAATCAGGTTCATCAAGTTTATTTAGGCTCAATATGCTTGATACATTTGATCACACTTAACTAGTTTTAATGTGTATGAATGCTTTTGAAAGTAGAAGGCATTACCTAAAATATTATAAAATGTACATATGAAAATCAACACACTAATTTAAGATTCATTCTAGAAAATTAAAGGCCCTTTCAAACAGTAAATCACAAAATTATAACCTCAATGTTAATGAGGATTTTGTAATGTTTTTAACCTCCAAGTTAATTATATGCCTTATTGACAGTCTCACTTTGGGAAGGAACTCCAAGTCAATTGCTTATCTATTAAGCAGAAGTGCACATATATATATATATATTGGACTTCGGACTTGGAAAGTGAAGTGCACTCAATATGGGATTGTGGACAAGTGGCCATCAAGAATGCAAGGGCAATAGTTTTTCGGTCGGATTCAAAAAATCTTGAATTTTTTCCTATCAACCTCCCCCTAAAAGCTCGTAAGGGGGGGGGGGGTTAACGTCCCCCAACCAAATGTTTAAAATACAAACTTGTCATTCCAAGTCGTATTGCACATAACATTATTCAGATCCATAACAATGTTCTCTGGGATTGACAATATTATGTGGAATATTCCTCACATTCAACCTGAATGATGAAATATTCCATAGAATATTGTCAGTCCCATAGAACAATGTTATGGATTTGAATAATGTTATGCAAATTCAAATAAATCCTAATTCCCACTCTAAATTGCTTTTGCTTCATTTTTGTGACCTCAAACATCAATATATTGCCACGTTTTCTTGGAGAGTAAATGGTTAGGTAAGAGTTGCCTAAGGGCAGCTATACACAAAGACCACGAGCCATGACCATGAAATTCTAAGGGCCCTTGAAAATGATCCAAAGGTCATACCATGGGAAATAGAAATTCAATTTTGCAATGGATGGGCCCTCAAGTTTATTGTAAAGTGAGAGTGGACCATGTTGAGGGACCGCAACATATGTTCAAGTTCAGGTGTTGATCATGGCAATATAATATGTCTAGGAGCCAATGACAATTCAATCGATAATAACGGTCTCTAGTTTTGCTTCAGACCCACCTCTTTTTAGTGGGCCTAACACAATATTTGGTAGACCATGAAACATCATCCACTTGTTGTCATGTAGGACGCCATTTAGGTTTTCATCCATTCAAGTTTCTTTGGTTCCTTAAGTCTTCAAGGTCTAGTGTAAAATGGCCCTAAGACTACATTGGATGTAAGTACTGCACTAAATATTGTATGTAGTGTCATATGATATTTTATGTCACTGTGGTAACTTTTCCAGTGACGCTTCTTGTGAATAATTTTACAAGTATTGTCATCCCAACTTGTGTTTAGTTCATTCAAATGCCAAATCTCAGGACAAAGTTTGGTATATTTTGCATCCTAACATGTCTATAATAAAATATTTTCACTGGATGATCAAATTTTGAATGAAAAAACACTTAAGGTAAGTGTGCCAATGACCGCACGGTCAATCTTCAAATCCTTGTAAATAATAATTTACACGCTTAAATCGTTTCAAAATTTGAAGGATTGTTGACTGTGAAGTGGGGAGTCTCCTACAAAAAAAAAAGAAGATATTATGATTTGTGAAAGCTATCACAAATTGAATCCAGACATACACAGGTGGATCTCAAAAGCTTACTGAGCCCTTCACCGCACACCATGTGGTACGTGTAATAAAACACCTAATAGTGATGGTACCGAAGTTCCCTCGGGAGTTCTCATGAATGAAATTTGTGCGGTGGGTGTGCGGTGGGTGTGCGGTCCTTGGGTTGCGTTCGGTCATTGGCGCACTTACCTTAGTAAGTGACAGTTTTTGCAACATCGTAAATCTATAATGTCAAAATTGTTTTACAAAGGGATGACAAATGATGTCAGGTTTAGATTTAGTGTTGGTGACACTACACATGCGGTTCCCAATTAGTGTTGAGCAAGACAAATAGAATTGGTGACACTAAATACAATATTTAGTGTAGTAGTAGCCACCAAATGCTTGCTCAACCATTCTTTCATTGGCTTCCTTCAAGATGGATCAAACCAATATTGTGGCTGACTTGGTCCGGGATGACCCTAAACTACTGGATGATGATGGAGAGATACCCAAATCTCAAGGAAGAGGTTGGCGGTTCGATTCCCAGTTGTCAAATCTCCTCTCTACTTGACAGAAACTTGCTAGGTGGTCAACCGCCTCCTGTGCTTTAGTGCTAGCCTGTCGGCCTCTGTCTCAAAAATAAAAAATAAAAATATTGTGGCTGACTTGGATGTTATATTTGATCCCCCAACTTCACAAGAAAATGGGGCATTAAGGGAGGAATGGACTCAAAAGGTTGCTGCCCTTGTAATAACCAAAAAAATAGATTCTTAATATCCCAAGCCCCATAGTACAAGGGTGTACCCATGAGCTCACATGGCACATAAGGTGCCACATGGTTTTGGACCATGGGTCCAAGCCAATGGAGTCGGACCCATGGATACAAGGGCATACTCAACCTTGCCGATGTGACTCTGGAAGTACATTGTGGAGGTCACATCAACATCACAAATACCAGAGGACTACACCATGACAAGTCCACACCCTAATGTGTCAATAGTTTAGTGGTTCCAGTTTTTGGTACCTTTGAGCCGAACCTCATTTTCATTTGAGTTTTGGAGACAAAATATTAGATAAAATTCTTTTTTGGGACCAAACTCGTGGGCACCTTTTGAGTTCATTCCTCCCCTAATGCAAGTTTCTAGTCTACTTGACTTTGATGTCACTTTTACTCTAATTGGCAATCCTCCAAGTTCCATGTAACGTAAGTTGCGAGAAAACATACAGCCTAAGATTGTGGTATAAGATGAAAGGATCATGTCATATCAAAGTGAAGCTCCCTAACATAGTGCCATAAAGAAAGAATGAAGGAATGGCCAATGTTGGGCAGTCCGACATGAATTTGAGTCACTTGGCCCTACCTTGTTCAAGATATTGAAAAATGAAGAGAGAAGAAGAGGATACACGGACAATATATACAACGAGGCTTGGTAATGTTTACAAGTTGAGAGAGAGAACAATCTTCTCATGCTTCTTAATTATCCTTATAAGCCAAAGACACCAAGCAACTACTCCTACTTGCTTATCGTACATAAGTCCTAATCGCTTACCGTACATAAGTTCTACTTGCTTACCGTACGTAAGTCTTCCTCGCTTACCGTACATAAGTCCTAGTACTTCAACACTCCCACTTTGCGAGGTGTCATTGGATGTCCAACCGCATCGTCTTGGTCATCATTTGATGCCGGTCTCTTCCAAGTGCCTTTGTAAGTACATCGGCAACCATATGCTCCGTGGGACAATACTTTAAGTCAATCACCTCGTCTTCCATCTTCTCGCGAATGAAATGGTGTTGCACATCGATGTGCTTCGTGCGAGAATGGTGCTTTGGGTTCTTTGCTAGAGCAATACACCCTTGGTTGTCGCATATGATGGTGGTGACCTCATTTTGCACACATCCCACATCCGCCATGAGTTGTCTAAGCCAAACGGCCTCCTTAGCTGATTGGCTCGCCGCCATGTATTCTGCCTCCGTAGTTGATAGAGCCACGGTGGGTTGGCGCTTGCTATTCCACGAAACGGCCCCGTCTCCTACAAAAAACACGTATCCCGTGGTGGAGCGTCTTCCATCCGCATCGCAATATCCTTTCATGGTAATATCTTTGCCTCCAAGGCGCAACTTCATGTCTGAGGTGCCTTTCAAGTAACGCATGATCCTTTTGACCGCCACCCAGTGCATCGGACCCGGTCTAGACATGAATTGACTTACCATGCTTACCGCGAATGCAAGGTCAGCCCTTGTGGCCACCATTGCATACATCAAACTACCCACGCATGCCTTATAAGGAATGCTATTCATCTCTTGCGAGTGTTGGTCGTACTCCTCATCCGTGAGTTTCACCAAAGCGACCTTGGGATCCAATGGCGTCCCGACGGGTTTGCAATCTTCCATACCAAATCGTTTGAGCACACCTTTGATGTAGCTCCCTTGATGCAGGGTGATTGTGTGCGCCGCCCTATCCCTCTCGATGTGGACTCCTAAAAAAAAGTGTAGCTCGCCGAGGTCGCTTATGTCGTACTCCTCCTCAAGCTTGGACTTCAACTCGTTCATCATGGTCATATCGCTCGCCAACATGATGAGGTCGTCCACATAGATCACCACCGCCATGAAATAATCGCTCGTTTGCTTGATGTACAAAGAATGATCAGCATGGCTCCTTACGAAGCCCTCATTAATGAAGAAGAGGTGAATTCGCTCGTACCATGCCCGTGACGATTGTTTGAGTCCGTAAAGCGCCTTCTTTAACTTACATACGAGGTGGGATTGTCCCTCTTGCACAAAGCCCGGGGGTTGGTCCATATAAATCACCACCTCCAAGTCGCCGTCTTTACGTCCATTTGGTGCATCTCCAAGCCCATGGCTGCCCCAACGGCAAGCATGCATCGAATGGTGCAAAACTTGGCCACGGGAGCAAAGGTCTCGTTGAAGTCGACGCCCGCGACTTGAGAGAATCCCTTTGCGACTAGCCTTGCCTTATGCCGCACAACGTCCCCGTTCGCATCCCTCTTGGTGCGAAACACCCATTTGCATCTCACGCGGTTGCGGTTTACCGGCAACGGCGTCAACTCCCACGTGCCGTTGGCCATGAGGGAGTCGTATTTATCTTGCATGGCTTGCTCCCACTTGCTTGCATCACACGAGTGTATGGCCTCACTTATGGTGTAACGCTCCTCTACGACCGCCATGTTTGCTCGCTCCTCATCACGTGGAGGCAAGATATGATTCATCCACCATTCTTCAGCTGGCTTGCAGACCCTCCTCGAGTACCTAGACTCTTCCGCGGTCCCATTGTCACCTCTACTTGGTGGGATGGGTGGAGATACATTTTTTGTAACTTTCTTGCCTTTGTTGCATTTGCTAGTGCCCGGTTGCACCACTTGCTCACGCTGTACCTCCACGTCCTCTTCTACGGCCAATTCCTCTTTCGTATCCTCCACGGCGCTCTCCACGGGTTCACGAGGGGCTGGTCCACTCGCGGATGGTTTGGGTTCTTCCTCCAAATCCTCCTTGTCCTTCGATTCGAAGGAACCGTCCATTGCAAGCGTCGGTCCTTCCAACGTTGGTCTTTCATCACTCCCACTTGGACATTCCTTCGAATGTTCCGTGTCTTCAAAGAATGCCACATCGGGGCTCTTGATGATCTTCTTGGTATCCAAACACATAAGTCTATATGCCTTGGTGCCCTCGCAATACCCGAGGAACAAGCACTTGATGCCCTTTGCATCTAGCTTGGTCCACTTTTCATCGGGCACCTTGGTATAAGCGACGCTCCCGAATACCCGCATATGAGAGACGTGTGGCATCCTTCCACTCTACGCCTCCTCCGGCGTCATTCCTTCAACGGCGCGACTCGGGCACCGGTTGCGTGTGTACACTGCGGTTTGTACCGCCTCCGCCCAAAACTCGCGTTCGAGTCTTTGGGCGTATAACATGGACCTTCTCATTTCCACGATGGTGCGGTTAGCACATTCCGCCACGCCATTTTGTTGAGGGGTGTAAGGCGCTGATGTATTCCTTGCAATGCCGTGTTTGCGTAAAAACTCGTCGATTGCCTTGCCCGTGTACTCGCCGCCGTTGTCGGAGCGCAACACCTTCACCTTGTGGCCCGATTGGTTCTCCACCAAGGCCTTCCACTCCTTGAAGCGCTCCAACACCTCGCTCTTCAATTTCAGCATATAAACCCACACCTTCCTCGAAAAATCATCTATGAAGGTTAGAAAGTATTTTGCTCCGCCCAACGACATCGTCCGTATAGGCCCGCACACATCCGAATGCACAAGCTCCAGCACCTTCGTGGCCCGGTGCGCACCGTCGGTGGGGAAATGTTGCCTCGCTAACTTACCTTCCACACATCCCTCACATGCAAATGGCTCCACTTTGCACGGAACCTTGCCTAGGTCGATGCCGTTTACTATGCCTTGGAGCGCCTTGACGCCCTTTGCATTTAGGTGGCCCAATCTCCTATGCCAAAGCTCCATGAGGGGCCCGTTGGCCGATGTGTGTGCGAGACAACTCATGTCGGCGCCGCCGACTAGCTGGAGCTCCAATTGATATAAGTTAACCTCCATGCGGTTGGCGGCAAGCATCTCGCCTTCACGTGTGCGCACCGCACACCCCATGGTGTCGAAATGTACCTTCAAACCCCTTGAGACCAGCTTGCTCACCGAGAGCAAATTGGCATACAATTTCGGCACGTGGAGGACGTCTTGCACAACGATGCGCCTCGCTTGGCCTTCCACATTGCTTTCCACCACAATGGAACCCTTGCCCACGACCTCCACCATGCCGTTGTCGCCCATGAACACCTTGCGCCCCAAAACCCTCTCATATGTGTCGAATGCGTGTTTATGTGGTGTCATGTGTTGCGTGGCCCCCGAGTCCACGATCCATTTGGTCACGTGCGTCTTGGGTGCTCCGTCGGCGGCCACGAACACACAATCGCCTCGACTAACCACCGCCCTCGCGTCGTTTGCCCTTTCTTTAGTGCCCCAACAATTGCGAGCAATGTGGCCCGGTTTGCCACACTTGAAGCACGTGTGTGCCTCGGGCCTCGTGTTGGTGTCCGTTTCCTTTCCTTGGCGTGAAAATATGGCCGTATCCTCCCCTTGAGGTTCCCTCTCCTTCCTTTTGGATGCCTCGTGCATGAGTCGTGCGGTAATGAACTCCATGGTGAGCTCCTTCATGGGTCTCGTCTCTAGGGCCGTGATAAGGTGCTCGAAGGATGGCGGGAGGCTATCCAACAAGGCCATCACAATGTCTTCATCTTTTACGGGCACTTCTAAACAAGTTAGCTGGTCCGCAAGAGACTTTATCTTGTTGATGTGCTCAAGCACATCGCCACCCTCCTCCATCTTCACGGTGAAGAATTTGCGCCTCAAGAATAATATGTTGGAGAGGCTCTTGATTTCGTGGATGTTGCACAACGTGGCCCATGCTTACGCTGGTCCCTTACACGCCTTGATGTACGCCAACTCTTTGTCCGCCAACTCTTTGTCCGCCAAGTTGGTGACGATCATGGCGAAGGCGCGCTTGCAACGCCATTCGTACTCCTTCTTGTCCTTCTCATCAGCGGTGCTTGATGGGGGCAATTCCGACTTGTCCACGATGTCCCATAGATCCTTGGCCGCAAGGGCCATCTCCATCTTAAATTTCCAAAGACTAAAGTTGTCGCCATTGAATTTGTCTACATGCCTCGGCCACTCACCATCACTAGAACTCATGTCTTTCAAGAAGGTTGGCTCCCACTCACTCAAAATGCTTCAAATTCTCCGTATGAACTCAATGCAACACCTTAAAACCTCTAGGTACTTAATTCAACACCTCTAGTGCCATTCAAATTCTAAACACTCAATTCAACACTTTTAGTGTTACTAAAATACATAAACAGTCAATTCCGCACGTTTGGTGTCGTTCAAACACCAAACACCTCAAATCAACACCTCTTGTGCCACTTACACTTCACAACATTCAATTGAGCACTTCTAGTGTTTGTTAAACCCCAAGCTATAAAGTCAGCACCTTTAGTGCCTCTTGAGCTCCTAAACACTTAATTGAATATTTTTGGTGTCACTTGAACACCAAACACTCACAACCAGCTCTCTTTGAATGCACTTTCACTAAACTCACTTAGTTTAGCCACTAGTGCAACTATTTGCACTCTAATGCATTTAAATGGCACTCCACACTCACAACTAGCTCTCTTTTAATGCACTTTCACTAAACCCACGTAGTTTAGTCACTAATGCAACTATTTGCACTCTAATGCATTCAAATGGCAATCCATACTCACAACCGGCTCTCTTCAAAACAATAACACATAAAACTCACCAAACCTCAAAGTATAGCACTCAAACACATCAAGGCTAGTCCAATGAAGATCCAATCACATCCGAATCTCCCTCCTTAGCAACTCACGTTTGTGGGCCCATAACCTATTGAAAAATGAAGAGAGAAGAAGAGGATACACGGACAATGTACACAACGGGGCTTGGTAATGTTTACAAGATGAGAGAGAGAACAATCTTCTCATGCTTTTTAATTATCCTTATAGGCCAAAGACACCAAACAACTACTCCTACTTGCTTATCGTACATAAGTCCTAATCGCTTACCATACATAAGTTCTACTTGCTTACCGTACGTAAGTCTTCCTCGCTTACCGTACATAAGTCCTAGTACTTCAACACAAGAGTAGTATGATGCCACCTTTAGATGAGGAAAAATCATTACATTAAGAAGAACGGGGTGATTTCATATATACTAAGGGCCACTTCACACACGAGACTGAGAGCCCATGACCATTATACTTCAAGCACTCTCATTAGTGGAAAAGACGGAGCCGGTCCAAGTTCGCTTCACGCTACGCTTGAGGGACCAACGGAGTATGTGCATGCAAGATGGATGTAAAGTGTACATGGATTCTTACATGACATCAAATGGATCATGTTTCATGGTCACTTGGACTATTTTCAAAAACCACCTCTTGGAGGTAGGCCTAACACAAAACTAGGAGACCATGGCACTCCAAACGCTCATAACCATTAGTTTATTCTATTTTATCACGTGTGAGGACCTGCATGAATAGAAATTCATTGAAATAGCATTTGGTTGAGGGCCGGTCACATATGACTTCACACTACACTAGAGGGTCCGTGACCACACTACATGACTTTGGAGGTGTCTTGGGATGGCCTTTGGACACTTCCTTTTGGGCTCTCACAATTGCATGGTCATGGCTCTTGGCTCGTGTGTGAAGTGGCCCTAAGACTGAATCTATGTTGTTTGAGTTTGCTTACCCTAAATATGCTAACTTGCTTAGGTTATTCGTTTCATCATTTAGGGGTTAGCATGATAGAGTGCTAAGAGTACAATGTTGTGTATAGCATATAATTTACAAACTTTTTATGGGGATGCAGATTCAAGAGCCATTGTAGGAAGATCAAATAAACCAATCTCATATGCATTAAAGTTGGATCTAGCTTATATCCAATTCAACTAGCTTCCTTTATATGCTAGCTTGCATAACATTATTCAAATCCATAACAATGTTATGTGGGAGTGACAATATTCCATAGAATATTTTCCACATTCAATCTGAATGTGGAGAATATTTTGTGGAATACTATCAGTCCCACAAAACACTGTTATGGATTTGAATAATGTTATGTGTAAAGGTCACCCCTATTTAGGCAAAATTGTTATGGATCTGAATAATGTTATGTGTAAAGGTCACCCCAATTTAGGCAAAACCATTATGGATCTGAATAATGTTATGTGTAAAGGCCACCCCTATTTAGGCAAAAGGTTTAGCATATCCGGGTCCTTGAAATGATATGTTATTGAGAAAGCCACCAAATATGCGTCAAAGTTGAGTAGCCGACAAGTTGTTTTGTCTCTTGTTCGCTTTCTCATATTGAGGAGCGAGCCTTGGGAGTTGCCTTTCGGAACTTACTTTGAAGAACTTGTAACTTATATAGGAAGACCGTGTGGTCGGTGAACTTAACACACATGTTTATTTGTGTTTTTTTTTGTTTTTTTTATTCTTTTCCTTTTCCTTTTCCTTTTCCTTTAGGCTTTCCTTTTTAGGAAGGCGTGGGTATATAGGTATTATGTGCAGCCGCGACACGGACCCCTTGATCTCCTAAAAATGTCCATCACGGCAAGCCTCTCATGGGAAGTAAGTTAGACTTGTTCCTAACTAGGAGTTATTACGTGAAATCTTTCAATGGTTGTATATTGAGGCGAGCGATGAGTTGGAAAGTTCCAACTCATCCATTCATATATCTCTTCATTCCTTTCAAACATTATGAGCTTACTTGGGTTAAGGGCCGGTTTAGACTGCAGTGAAGAAGTGCACTGGGCAAGAATTTTAGGGGAAGGGAGCAATATGATTGGCTACATAATGAGTTCTTCACTTATTGGGGTTTACGCTAGAGCCTGAATTCTCCGGTGGTGAACTTCAAGCATGGATGAAAAAATGACATGGCTGCCAACATGGCAACATTTTTTGCTCAAGGAGTTCTATGGAGGTCAAGTTCTTTGGGCAACTTCAAACCCTCGGACAAGAAACTTGACCTCCAGAAACATACTGCAATACAATAACGAATCATTGTACTCCACCTTTAAAGCTTCAAGTCCTTGGATCACTCTAAAATGTAATGAAATGAATTTGATGTTAAAGTCCGGGAAGCTAAAAGGCTAATGGGACTGAATTTGACAAATTTGAAATGAATCAACCACAAACTATTAGGAGTTAGGTTTTCAGTATGGAAAGATCTTACAAGCATATAAGTTTTAGAAATGTCTTGCGTCACTAGAAACTTATCCTACACCTGTCCTACGTCATTCGAAAATCTTTAACTTTGTCACGATGATAGATTTGCCTTGTTCTTTCATTAACACAAGATGATTGCCTAAGACTCCTATGCTGGTAGTGAGATGAGAGGTAAGCTCATATGCGACAATTTCCTCTTGCCCACTTGCTATAAACACTTTGAAGTGATTTACAACTACAAACATAATTACGTCAAGAAGGAAAAGCATGGTGCACTGTTACTCGAATTGGAAAGCTTGTCCCAAGTTGATCTACTAGGCTATAAATCATTGAGGCCTTAAAGTAACACCTTCCTTTTGGCGACACCTATTTTTGCATCCTTTAACTATCAACAAGTGAGTGCAACAGTGCGCCATCAAGTAAGTCCATTGTTAAAAGCGATCAACCATATGCGGCATCAAGTACAAAATAGCACCACTTTGGCCATTCATAATAGTTGTGTAAGAAGGGTGCAAGAACGCTTGAAGAAGACCACCAACTTTGGCCAATCACAATGGCTAATCGGAGATCTACTAGCTCAACATGGTGGTGTAAGAAGTGATCCACGAAAAACGGGGACAACACCTTCATTTATTAGAAGATATTCACCCACAATCACTTTTGTGGTGATTCTCACCTAGCAATCCAACATCAATGGACCCCCCCCTAGTGGAGAGTAAAAGACTCATTTCTTAGAACAACTTTACGAATCTCTGTAGGTTGCATATGAATACATTATTTGTTGAAAAAAAAACAAAAAAATAGCCTCTATATAGATTCACCTATCCATGGAATTATTTTGAAAAATTTCTAGGATATTTTACTTGTTTGAAATAGAAAAAGTTTCATAAAGTGTCGCTTTAAGGCCTCAGTACCATAACTTGTTGTGTTGTAATATGGTGATCAACTTGCTTGACTCAAGTTTGTAGTATTAGAAAAATCAATGAGTGGGGAGAACCGACCGCTAGCTACAGATGAACCGGTTGAGGGGCTGATCACATTAGCCAATTCTGACACCATCTGTCGGCATCTCCGGCTGTAATAGTGTGAAAAGTGGTGGGCCAATATCTATTTCTGAGCATAATCCCCAGCAATTTCACGGTTGAAACCGGACGGAAAGTTTGGTGTGATCGGGGCATGAGTTTGAGAAATAACTGGTTGTAAATTCAAGACCTTAGGAAAATTACCTATCAATTGAGAGGAAACTAATGGAATATAAGGTAGAGATACCATAAACCGTGAACTACCCTCTACCCATGCAGTAGACTTCCGTCAGAATAATGAAGTGCCATTTTTGAAATCGATCATTGCCCGGTTGGCATCTTGAATGCATGTACAGTCAGTTTAGCTAGATTTAGTCATGTTTGACTACCATCAATCACAATTCAATGTACTCATGAGTTAATTGGTTTAGGTGATTTTCTGTGTGGAAATGAGGATTACCGTGTTCGGTGTAAGGAGAATCTAGTGAACAAGTAGGGGGTTTGACAGAGTTTCCACTTTGAAAAATTGTAGAATTTTTTTGTACAGGGAATAAAAATATGAAACAACTTGCATTCTTCATGAATCCTTCTCGTCTATCTTGGAAAATTATCTCATGATTGTAAGACCATATCTTCAATGCGAATCACCTTATTTTGATGGTTTATGGTACCTCTACCTTATACCTCAATGTAATGAAAGATGAAAAACTGAATGATGACAACGTGTAAGCAGTTGGACTTGGAATCGACTCAGATTTTGACTGGTTATGCTCATAAAAAATCTCCCCGGACAACTGACAAGAATCCAATATTTTTGCCGGACGTCCACCGAAACCGAGGATCCTAATAAGAGGACAAGCCACAAGACTAAGTAGCAAGGCGGGTGGTGCTAAGACAAGTCCACCCACCCTTCAACACCTATTTTGTTTGTTTTTTAATGAGGAAATCGTGGAAACCCTATGGGGCATGAGAGGCGAGGCGGCCTTCGTGATAAGCACATGAATGAGCTCGAAACCACTTTTAAAGACTTTTTCCTCATAACAACTTTGCCTTGTGTGCAAATCTTTCTCCGGCTTCGATTCGTCGCCCCACGAACTTCAAGCGGTTTCGGGTGGTAATTCGATGACTACGTTACAAGTGTGGGTTTGGTATTGTCTTCTTTTGTTTGATACCATTCGGGTATCTAGGTTGAGGATTTTCACATCTTTTATGACTTTTGACGGTTATTTTGTTCTCGGTATCATTCGGGTCTATATACCATGGAAAAAACCATTAGACCTAGGCATTCTCGCTCTAGTATCAATATGGTTTATGCCCCCTTCCCATCTGACTTTAGCTTAGCCTAACAGTTCAGTCTAAAACCGTGTTATCTAGTCTTGGGCCTAGTTGGCAAAGGTTGCGGCATGGTTTGAAAATGGAGGTTTCAACTCTCAAGCACCGACCCTCGCATTGGTAGCTAGAGATGAGACAAGAATGTAGACCTTGAAAACTGTCGCCTCTGGCCCTTGTGATTGGGTGCTTTTAGTCTTAGCTATGAGGGCGTGAGGAGCTCCTTTACCAAAAAGAGTGATGGTAAGATATTGATGAGTGGTAAGGCATTTGGAGATGGGACAAAACTATCCTCAATGCTTGATAGATAAAACAATGAACATGTGTGAAAGCTACTTAACTAAAACCTATGATCATATGGTAGTAGTCTATACCTAAGAAGGGTATGAGGCATTAGCGTACATAATATCCATCAGGGAGAGGTATTATTTTTCTCTAGTGTATACATTTAAAAAGGGTATTTAGAAATTTGAAGTAAAGGTAGATGTACAATAGGGAGCCCTAAGGTTTAGAGGAAAGGTTGACAATAGATGTGTTAGTTTCATCCAATTCACATTTTCATCCATTGTTGTCATATGGTAGTAGTCCTCAAAACTAGGATTTAAGTATATTTGGATTTAGGCACGAATTTTGGACAAATTCAATGGCCAATATGACGTACACTAGATCACAAAAACTACACAAATATGGTGGTTGGCGACCATAGAATATATACATTCGAAGTGTTAGTTGTTGTGTTGTTGATTTCATGTTGTTGTTTAATGTTTTTGTCCCCACACGTGCACATCCCTTATTATTTTTGGACAAGTGGTTTGTCCAAATATACTTAAATGTCAGTTTCAAGATCCTTGTCCATTCTTGTTGGGTTTGCATTTGGGTTCTTAAATGGCTCATGGGCTCCCTTGAGGGACTCACACTACACTTAAGGGACCAACCCAGTAAGGGAATGCAAGATGGATGTAAAGTCTACATGGATTCCTACTTGGCACCAAATGGATCATGTTTCATGGCCACTTGGAGTATTGTCAAAACCCACCTCTTGGAGGTAGGCCTAACACAACACTAAGAGACCATGACACTCCAAAATCTCGCAACCGTTGATTTATTATGTTTTATCATGTGTGAGGATCCTGCATTAATAGAAATCCATTGAAATAGCATGTGGTTGAGGGCCCAATCACATATGACTTCACACTACACTTGAGAACCTGTGACCGCACTACATGATTTTGGAAGTGTCTTGGGATGGCCTTTAGACACTTTCTTTTGGACTCTCACAATTTCATGGTCACGGCTCTTGGCTCATGTGTGAAGTGGCCCTAATGTCCCACAGATAATTCTCATGTTTCAAATATAATGTGAGTATTATTGTAAATTAACTCATAATCAGATCATGCTCTATTTATTTCGAAAAGTATGTAGAGTTTATAACTTTATATTGTCTGAACCATGTCTAGGTCCTAATCTATATTAGGAAATTAACATGTGTTCATAAAACATGTATATTGTGATTACTAATCCTTAATCAGTGAGAATTTGATTTAAACCCAACAATCAGGAACAATGTAAGCTTTCTGGAAAGATCATAACTCAACATTCACTTTCTAAGGACTATCAGTTTATGTCCACTCATTTTCATTCCTCTTCATATATTAACCTTTAAAAGTCAAAACAAAATCTTTTCAAAATTGCCTAAAACAACTCAGTCCAATTCAACAATTGATTAAAGGAAACATGTACCCCTTATGGTGTATTTGACCGTACAAATGACATCTTTGTAAAGTTTACAATCGTTTACACAAAATTTTAGTCATCCATGTGTTCAATATCAAAAGATTATAACATAAATGTGTATGCAAATGTGGTTGACCAGAGGTGATTGTCCAGACAAAATTTTGTCTTACTTGGTCTTTAGGGGTGACTCAAGTAGGACAACTAAAATTCCAACCAATCATCAATCAACCCATGAGGCAAAGCACAACATTCGTATAAGGTAGAGGGTGCTAAAAGCAACACCCCACCCAAAAGCAGCACCTATAAACGCCCTCCCAATTGCCAACACTGTACTACCTTGAACCGTTCCCCATGGAAAAGGAGTGGCCGGGCCCATGGAGTGATGGGTTTAGGTGCCATTAGTGGTGCCATCTCATACTAGCCTCCACTACCTTCATGGAGGGTGGGTAATGGGCTACGCTCTATCTCGGGTTGGTTCAAGGTGGGTTTAGGGTGGCTTGTCGATGCCTATTCTAGCCATTCTATTCACCGCCAGGGGGGGAGGGGACGGTTCTAGCCATTCTATTCACGAAGCCAAGGAGGTAGGGCACTATGATCAAGGAGAACCGGCAGTTAGTTACAGATGAACCGGTTGAGTTTGAGAAATAACCAGTTGAAGTTCAAGACTTCATGAGAATTACTGATCACTTTAGAGGAATTTATGGAATATTCCTCGAATTAATATAGAAAAACCGAAGGATGTCAACATGTAACCGGTTGGACTTGCAAACACTAGGATCTCAACCGATTATGCCCAAAAATCTCCTTGATCACTGGTAGGGCACAAAACACAAAGGGGGTCAGTTCTAGGCATAAAGGGAATCAATTCTAGGCATTAAGGGGGTCGGTACTTGGGATGCAAGGTGATGGTTTTGCAACAGAATCGGGTGGGATCATGGAGGTGGCCATGTGGCTTTGTGCACCGATACTAATGTGGGCTTTGGTCTAGCTTGGGTCTAGTACCAAACTATGTTGTGTTATAGGCAATCTTGTGCTGGTTCTAGGCAATGAAGGGGGGGTTCTCATCACATGCGAGGTCGTCATACACGGGGCCTAGGATTGATTTAAGGAAGCTGGTGGTTTTGACTTTAAATATTCATCAAATATTCAATTGAGGCTAGAAATATTTTTATTTTTTACACCCAAAGGCTAATATGATTTTATATTAAAAAAATTCAACCGCATAGCCATATGTATGTGCAATAGCTTAAAGTGTTGGTTTAAGGACCCTCTACCTTTTGTTCCCAAATCCCATGCACCAAAACGCACGATGTAGTCTAAGCATGACCCACTTGCGGGGCTTTGATAGTTTTAAATCCCAGATTCACGCAGATACTTAAAAGCATATAAGAATCTTTCACTTATCCGATCCTTTCACACTTACCTAGGTACTACACCATTTATGGTATTTAGTGTCACTTACTATTCGGAGTTACATTGTGCATTAACCTTTGTACTATGGATCTCATTTTCTTACCAACAAAGGTCAAATTGGTTGTTTGGACACTATAGAACACTACCATCTTTACTTGGTAAAGATTTACCTTAACAATAAATTTTTTATAGTAATGCGTAACTCCATATAGTAAGTGACTAAATATTATAAATGGTGTACTCCATTTACACCTAATACTGTGGTTTATCGCTTGGAGTTAAGCGTTGCTATAAATTTTTATCAAGACTATCGTAATTTACCAAGTAAGTTATATTATGTTCTTTGGTGTGCATACCATCTATTTATGTCATAGAAAATGATAGAAAATGATACTAATAATTAAAAAGGCATAACAATGAACAATTCCAAATGGTAAACCACAGTATTAGGTGTAAATGTTATCGTGTTATGTTTGGTGCTATTTGTAAATTTTAGTGGTTCTAAAATTGTGCATATGTGTTTAACTTGCCACTTTAATAGGATCAATGCCTTCTAGCATTTTTTAGATGCTTGCAAGTGTATGTGGAGAACACAAAAACAATCAATGACAAATTTTTGTTTTCGAGGGATTTCTATGATTTTACAAAGACAAGACTCCCGTGCTCATCAATTGGTCATGTAGGTCTCCATAAACGGTTAAATATTGGCACTCACATTGTGACTCCATGCCACTCACCCATTGAACCACATTCTTCGCAATATGGGCACTCAAAAATTAAAGGTGAGAACCCCTACAGTGAATACATTGTGTGGCATTTAGTATCCAATGCAAATGTTAGAATGATATAGAGTGCTTTGCTACAAATTGAACCGAGTCGAGCTTGTGAACCATTTGTCCTTAAATCCATCATCTAAGAACTACAAAAATTGGGACACTCAAGCTCTTTAAATATAACAACGTTGTAATCGGATCTCAAGGGGTCACAAGTTTCTTCAACTTGTTGGGTGCAAAAGGTTTTATGTTATGGGCACCTCCTTCATGAATATTGTCGTGTAGTCTCTCTAAATTCAAAGTATCTTATCGGCTGGGAGGTCCGTAATGAAACTTTTATGAGGTTGTTAGTTGCAAAATCTCCCTAAAATATGTCTTCATATATTTGCAATTTTGGATAAACACATGTGTACCTTATATGGTGGATGATGTATTACCCATAAATGAAGCAACAATAAAATGCTTTCTCTTGTGAAAACATAATTGTAGGTGCCATTGCTACATACCGCTCCAAGTAGGCATGCAATAACATGTGAGAGGGAGGTCCGAGACGACCCTAAACTACCGGATGATGGTGGAGGGATACCCAAATCTCAAGGAAGAGGTTGGCGGTTCGAATCCTGGCTGTGAAATCTCCTCTCTACCTGACGGAAAACTTGCCAGGTGGTCAACTGCCTCCTGTGCTTTGGCGTTGGCCTGTCGGCCTTCTGTCTCAAAAAAAAAAAAAACATGTGAGAGGGAATTGCCACTTACGAGAGCATCTTTGAGCATCCAAAATAAAAACTTGGCCCCTTATAGGTTTGTGGTTGATTCATCTCAAAGCACTTCAACGTGGCACCCCCCCCCAAAAAAAAATCTGCATCAAACCATTTGACAATACTCTATGTAATGGGGTTGATTTCATGTGCATTGAGCCCTAAAGGACACGGGGGTCTCAATATATGGCCACATACACAATTTATACGGGCCTCATTAAGTTCAAAAATAATATTGTACATATTGTATTTATGGGTTTGAAACCTTGATTTATACATTATCTCATGTCTAGGATAGAATAAAAATATACTCATACTTGACATCGATGTTTAAAATGTATGTATTTGCATCCAAGGACACCCAAGCAATGTATTTGAGCTTAAATCTTAAATACCATCAAGGCATCCAACCAATTCAGAAAATGCACTTGAAGGATTTTAAAAAGTTTAGATAGGGTATTTTTTGACATAATTAGCTTAAAATGGAAATATGTAGTTCAAAGACCTTGGGCACGCAACTCCCGTATTATATGGCCCTGATTTTAATCAATTATAATGCATTTTGGTCCAATCTCAAGTGATATATATATATATATATATATATTTCTTAGTGTAGGAAACCCTTGTAGCCCTTCTAACAAGGAATCCAAAAATGTAATTATATAAAGGAAATGAATATTCCTTGAAGCATATAATTGCATTAAAAACCTAATTATATGAGTTTTTTTAATACAGGTACCATAGGTCAAACTACCCAACTTTTTGGGCTCTTTAATAAATAAATAATTTGATTATTATTATAAATAAAACATTGCCAATGACTTTCAATTTTCATTGGAGGCAACTACTCGTGTGGATCTTTTTAAGTTATGCATAAGCATAGGTTAAAAGTAGGTGTTTTAGTTCTTTATATATGTTGTGGAGTTTTAAAAAAATAAATAAATATGCAACCCAACTTTTTCTACATCTCATTTTATTTAATTTGGTCTTCACCCAACTTTTTGATCCTTTTATTTTTACATAATTTGATAAAATATTTCACAAAAGCTATCCTGTAAGCCGTTTTTAATCCGATGCCCCCTGCATATAATATGGGAGTTGTGTACGGTGTACCCGGGTCAAAGACATGTTTTTGTGCATAGAGAGCCCGGTTTGGACGTCTTGACGCTTGAGGGTTAAGGTTGAATGTAACTTATTTACCCTAACGTTACTAGGTTGTCTAGATTGTCCAGGGGCTTCTTATTTAGGCAAAATAACTACCATATCTAGGTCTTAAGAATGTCATGCATAACATCATTAAGCTCATCCCCGGGTACGCAACTCCCATATTATATGCAAGGGGCATCGGATTAAACACGCCTTAGAGGACGGCTTTTGTAAAAATTATATCAAATTATACAAAAATAAAATGACCAAAATGTTTGGTGAAGACCAAATTAAACAAAATGAGATGTAGAAAAAGTTGGGTTACATATTTATTTATTTAAAAAAACTCCACAACGTATATAAAAGACCAAAACACTTATTTTTTAACCTATGCCTATGCATAATTTTTAAAGATCCACACAAGTAGTTGCCTCCAATGAAAATTAAAAGTCATTGGCAATGTTTTATTTATAATAAAAAAATATTAATTTTCTTATTAAAATGCCCAAAAATATGGGTAGTTTGACCTATGTACTTGTATTAAAAAAAACTCATATAGTTAGGTTTTTAATGCAATTATATGCTTCAAAAAATATTTATTTTCTATATATATTTATATTTTTGGATTCCTTGTTAGAAGGGCTTAGTGATCGGGGAGATTTTTGGGCATAATTGGTTGAAATCCTAGTGTTTGCAAGTCCAACCGGTTACGTGTTGACATCCTCCGGTTTTCCTTTATTAAATTGGGGTATATTCTATAAATTCGTCTAAAATGATCGGTAATTTTCCTGTAGTCTTGAACTTCAGCCGGTTATTTCTCAAACTCAACCGGTTCATTTGTAACTAACTGCCAGTTTTCCCCGATTATTGGAAGTATAATGCATTTTAGTCCAATCTCAAGTGATATGATTTTTTTTAATGTAGGAAACTCTTGTAGCCAGTGATTATAATCAGGGCCATATAATACGGGAGTTGCGTACCTGGGAATCAAATATGGCACTTTCTTACTGGTTATAATCTATTCAATATTACATGCCTTTTACATCTACTGTAAGAATATTCTCATTGCTTCAAGTTCGGTTAAATAAAAAATTAAAAGAAACTCTTAAGATAAATCTAGAACTTTTCTTTCCAATCTCATACAACTCTAGTTCTTCATTTCTTTTGTAATTTAATCAAGGGAAATTAAGTTTAGAATATTAGAAAAAAGACAAATTTATGGGTTTCCGCATATGGGATGGGGTAAAGTTTGATATTTTATTCTTGAAATTCAAGTGACATACTTCTTCTTGAAAGTGACTTAAATTTATTGTATTAAATCACTTTTTCACAATATAAAGTTTGCCTATTGATTTATCTAATATTTAATGAGTTCAAGATTATGTTGGGGCAATCATTTCTATATGACTTGGCTAAAATCCCGGGTACGCATCTCCCATATTATACGTAGGGGGCATCAAATTAAAAATGGCTTAGAGGACGGCTTTTGTAAAAATTATATCAAATTATACAAAATTAAAAGGACCAAAAAGTTGGGTGAAGACCAAATTAAATAAAATGAGATGTAGAAAAAGTTGGGTTGCATATTAATTTATTTACTAAAAATTCCACAATGAATATAAAGAATTGAAACACCTATTTCTTAACCTATGTCTATGCATAATTTTAAAAGATCCTCATGAGTGGTTGCCTCCAATTAAAATTAAAAGTCATTGGCAATGTTTTAATTATAATAAACAAATCTTAATTTTTTTATTAAAAAGCCCAAAAATTTGGGTAGTTTGACCTATGGTACCTGTATTAAAAAAACTCATATAATTAGGTTTTTAATGCAATTTTATGCTTCAAGGAATACTCATTTCCTACATATAATTACATTTTTGGATTCCTTGTTAGAAGGGCTACAAGAGTTTCCTATATGAAAACAAATTATATCACTTGAGATTGGACTAAAATGCATTATAAGTGATTATAATCAGGGCCGTATAATACGGGAGTTGCGTACCCGGGGCTCATGCATCTAGACAAGGAATAAAAAAAACCATTGCAACAAGAACAATAGCCAATTCCATATTATGCATAATGCATTAGACTTGAATATAACTAGAATCTAGTTTACCTAGAATTCTACTACCCTCAACATGACGCCCATTGAGAAAAAAATAGTACACTAAACTATATAGGGATACATCATACGACTTCAAGCAATAAAATAGTGTGCAATCCCAGTTTCACTTGAATCTTCAACCACTCACAATGTTCTCATTCTTTTACTTCTAATCATGAATAAGGTATCAATTGAGAGCTATTGAGAATGTGAATCAAAGGAGCCTAATCCAACTTTCTAAGTTGAAGAATTGAGAGAGAGTGACATAAAACAACTTAATTTTGAATGGTCTTTATGCTTGAATGCAATGTTTTTTTTTCTGGCTACAGACTCGTGGAGGGAACAAAGATTAGTGGTGTAAATCTGGAGGGAGCAAGTTTGGTTGGTACACATGACGAAGTTGTAGCCAGAAGAAAAAAAACACTGCTTGAATGGCTATTAATTGGGAGGCAGTATTTGTGTCGATGGAAGGAGCTCTTGAAGTTCTACAAGATGAACTCTTTGTTGTGGAAAGCAAGCAAGCTTTAAAAGAGATGTTATTATTTGAACCAACCGGAGGGGGACTGGAGTTGATTCTTGAAGGTAGGTTTTAATGGTGAGCACCACCTTCGCTACGCATGTGCTCACTTCAAGTTTTCGAAGAGAAAAAAACCACTTCATAAATTACAAATAGCAACACATTGCACACTATTCTCAATCCAATAGACATATTATAACTCACAACATGGAACTATGATACTCATTGATGTGGGTTGATAGATGATTTGCACTTGGATTATTATCCCCAATGTTTTTGGTGTGGAACTGAATTAAAAGTAGTGTGGCTTACAGTGTCCAACCACGATAAGATGTAGCAAAATTGTGTCAAGCGTCACCATTTTTCCATAGTCGTTAACAATCCTTTATATAGTTATCATGCTTTTATTTCAACTTTATATAAGGTTACAGTAAAAAAATTGCACAATTATAGATATTGTCATCACATTTGATTGATGGTTTGTGACTTTAATCCATAATATAGTTGCCAAAAATATGAGTCCTTATGAAATGAAAAGACTCCTTTCTATTTAGTCCTTAGTGGTACACCTTATCATGGTTGGAGTGCAATACTTACCATAATCAATGTAGCAAATTGGGTCTTGACAATGGTATGTCAAATGAACCACTTGTCAACTAGAAAGCAACACATTGCACACTATTTTAAATCCAATTAAAATATTGTAACCTAAAATGTGGACTCATCATATTCATTAATGTGGGTTGATAAGATATTTGCACCTGCATTATTATCCCAACATTTTAGTGTCAAAATAAACTCAACAATGTGGCCCACAATATTTACCATAATTAGTGTAGAATACTTGGGTTTTGACAATGTTATGTGGGACCACAGTTGTAACAATACTCATTAACCCATGATCATCATGGTGATGTTCATACATCTATAAAGAGAGAGGGGATTATCACATACAAGCGTACCTCAAAGTCATACAACATAAATGCCTTGAAATAGTATGTAGCCTATAAGGCACTATTTTTTGTTGATTTGACACCATAATTAGATTTAAAGACCTTAAATTAGTATAGTCCAAGTCATTTGAAATGTACCAATCACAATCCTATAGGGTCAAGTTTTTATGTAGTAGATATTAAATACGAATTTTTTTTGCTGCAGGTTGAAGCAAGGCATTCTTGGGCTACCTGCCGAGTCATGGACACAACAAGATAGGCACATGACGAGAAATCACGCTACAACCCATAGCAAGGTGACATAGTGCGATATTGAAAGTAGCACTTGGCATAGCACAAGGACCACTTGCTACAGTCTATATTCATTGTGCTCGTGTCCAATGAAGACACGACACGTCAATGGATTCCAAGAAGGTGAGCACTAAGTTGGATAATTGAGAGGTACGCTCGAATTCAATATCTCCCACATCTATGGTACATTGATTATCCCATTTACTGTGTGTTGCTATTTGAAATTACACAATGCAATAATGTCTTCTTGTAACTCAGAGTTCAATTCTCTACTAATGAAAGTTCAATAGGTTGTTCGGACATTATATAGTAGAACATTATTGACTTTGCTTGGTAAAATATTACATTCTTATTGAATAGTTATAGCACTGCGTATTTCCGAATAGTAACACACACTAATTCAGATAATTAGTGTGGTGATCCTACACACGGATGCAGTTTAGATACGATAGGATTCTCGTGATATGCGAGCCCTATAACAAAAGCCCCACCATGATGCCCAATGACCCATGTCCCTGCAGGCATTAATACTTCTCCTTTCCACCCTACTGGTTGCTGTGACCGAATCACAGATGCACATTCACTGATACCACCAAGTAGCTTAATTTCCCGATTTCAATATTGCTCACCAACATCTTTCTGCTTTTCAAGTTCACCGTGAAGTGCTGCTTAGTGCTCGGGCTCGTCGATGAAATCTTCAGATATTAAGCTAACAATTTCCCCAAAATGCTCATGTGACTGCCGGGTCAAAGGGTGTGAGCCCCACTACGGTAACTGGCACCCCGAATTTTGTTGAATTTATGCCCGGGCCTTGAATATTTCCATAAAGTGGTGACATCTAAAAATACTATGTGACTCACTCCACTTGGGCTCTAGGAACACCTGGCACCCTCTGGGTGCAGAAAAGCAAGGATTTTGGGGCTCATCAAATGGGTTTTTAAGTTGGAGTCTGGAGGAGGCAGTGTCGAGGCTTTAAAGAGTCCGTTATCTGGTTCTGCTGATCAATTTAATGCCGGGTTTGCTCTCTCGCTCTGTCTGTTGCATCTTTGATCACCAGCACCTTCAAGTCTTCCCAGTTGAGTACTACTATTCTTGCATGTAGAGGGGTAGTAACTTCACTCCAAGTTTCAAAGTTGTGCAATTTAGACCTTACAATTTGGTGTGCACATCAAGTTTGCATGTAAGGCTGGATGCATTACTACTACTTTGTTGTGCAATTTTTTCCAAACTTTTTTGCATGTGGGGATACAAATATTACTGCTTTGTTGTGCAACTCCTTCTTCATGTAGGGATGCAAATTTGTAACTAGTTTGCTGTGCGTAGGTATGGATATATGTCTATTCCTTGGATGGTAGAGGTACTGGAAGTTAGAGAGAGTCTGAAGAAACTTGCTATTCAATTGGATATGTTTTGTTTTGTGATTCTTCTAGTGATGATCACCCAGCCTCAACTTTTCCCTAGTGAGTATTCTTGGATGTAGGGATACATTTACTACTTTGTTGTGCATAGCTAGGCATTCATCATGTCTAGTCTTGCAGGGTAGAGTTACACTGGAAGTTATGAGACAGTCTTGACGCATTTTGCGAGCCTGTGACATATGTCAATTTCTACTGCTCTGAGAAATTGAAACTATTACTGCTGGTGCGTAGTTTTGTCTCAAGTTTTGGAGTTCTTGGTGGTAATTGAGGTTTTGTAATCAAGGAGCCAGTTTGATCACTCCTTGATCTCTTGGCTGCATGAAACCCTCATAATCATCTATGCATAGTACCTTCAGATGTAAGTTGGAAGGTATATTCATGGGTTGACATGAATCCAGTGAGGGTTTCGGATCGAATAGAGGTTGCAGAATTGTGACCCAGCATACAGATGGTTCATTGATCCAGTGCTCGCTTGTCGCAAGTTCCAAGTCCTTGATCCCGGACGTCCTGCTAGTATTTGCTCTCTCAATTAAAAATTGTCGTAGTTACAGTAATGTTTGGTACAGACAACAACAAGTCTTGAATTGGTCTCCTGATTCCTGCACTAACGGGGCACTAACTTGAACTTTCCAACCATGCCTGGATCTTTCGATCACCTCGAGAGAGACTTAGTTATTACGAATTCATACTCCGATGACGGTGGTTAATCTACCTATCTTCTCTACTTCAGACTTGTTGGTATTGCACCTCCTAATCAATCATGTACTCGGTCAACTGTTGATTGAGTCAGATAATATCTCTTCTCAATAAACAATGAATTATTGATTCAGGGCAGGGGCCGCCACCTGATGACCCTTTATATTATGTCAACTCTGTCATGGAGTCATCACTAATTCCGAGAGTAGGGAGAGAACTTAACTCAGAAGAAGTATCCGAACAAGTGACACGTCTGCATGTGAAACCCAATCACAGAAAGGAATCTTACAGATTCAGTAACGGGTCAATCACTGCCACTGCTGACCTCAATTTTTAAGTTTCTTGATCGAAGTCCCCACTGTAACTTAGATCATCGTCCCCCAAGACAGTGTCCCCCCCCCCCCCCAAACCGATTTCTTATTTTCTTATTTTCTGAACACAATTGAAACACATTTATGTCATTGGGAAACAAAAACAACTCCCTGAAGTAGAGACCGGGCCAACTCTCTTGGATGCAACCACACATGCTTACTAGGTGTCTTGTACATTAAAATCATCTCCTCTAATTTGTTCTGTTCTCTGTCATGTGTCGAAAATTCCATCAGCAAAACTCCTATTAACAGCTATATATCGTCATCCCTGTTGCATCGCTTTTTTTCCAGTTCTCAACAGATTCGGAGGCATAAATTGAGCACTCAATTGATTGTTGCCACTTCTCAATTGATCCAACAACAGCAGATTGGCTTGTTCAGTGCGAGTATTTAATCTGAGGAGATGGCTACAGCGGAGCGTGCTGCGGTTGGGGCCGAGAGAGCTCGGTTGGAAGGGAGGGGCCCCGTAGGCCAGACAGCCGAGGCTGCCAAGAATGCTGCAACCGGGAGAGACGGACTCGGTGTGGGATCAGGAGTGGGAGCTCCAGGCACAGCTAGAGGCGACTCGATTGTGGGTGGACCAGCAGTTGGATCGGGAGCCCCCGGAACTTTGGGCACGGGAGTGGAGAGCAGGGGGTTCCCAGGCCACCACCGCCGGAGTAGTTCAGCGGGATCGGGGCTGATGGAGCGAACGGAGGAGGAATTGGCGAGGTTGCGCAACCGGACACAGATCACTCACGAGGGCGAGGCCTACTGCCCCAACCCCAACCTGCGAGACCTGGTAAGTGTTGACTGTCGATCCCTACTGGTCAGGGACCTACTTCGATCAATCTTCGGAAATGATATTATAATTCCACATTTGTTGACGGTCCTCTCCAGTGATTGGGGAGATTTTTGGGCATAATCGGTTGAGATCCTAGTGTTTGCAAGTCCAACCGGTTACATGTTGACATCCTTCAGTTTTTCTATATTAATTTGAGGCATATTCCATAAATTCCTCTAAAGTGATCTGTAATCCTCCTGAAGTCTTGAACTTCAACCGGTTATTTCTCAAACTCAACCGGTTCATCTGTAACTAACTGCCGGTTCTCCCCCATCATAGGTCCTGTCTAGTGTTGCATTTTTCATTCTAGAGGTCGGAGGCGGCATTATAAAATATTTTTGAATATATTTAAAATATTTTTTTTTATGTTTTTTTTTTAAAATCATCGAAGACATCAATCTGTGAGGTCCTTTATGGCAAATCATTGTCGAAAACATTCCCCTCTTCTAGGATTAGGTCTTCGAGCTCTTCTCCGCCCAAATATTGATCCAAGAATGAAGACATTGTAAATGCAAACCACCATTCACGACTTGTCCGATGTGCCATGTGGTGCGTTATGTATTCCAATATTTGCCAATTTGTGTGGCAATGCTTAAGGCTCAAACATTGCCATTGAGTTTGAATGTACTAATGCTATATGGTAATATGGAACAATTGTTAAAGTTGAGCGTGTCTATATTTGCCCTATTGCCATGGATTGGCTATAGTCATGAACTTATAATAAAAAACATTACAAAATGCCTCAAAATTTGCCGAGAATTTTAAAATGCATTTTAAAATGTGTATTTTAAAATAAATTAAAAATAAATGCACCCCTAGTCCTGTCTAAATCTGCTAATGAACATCTTAAAACACTCTGCCGCATTTGTGTATGTGTGCGCGTGTGTTTATTGGGGGGCTTTAATTGTCGGAAACCCGTCATTTGAGAGGCATGGAGCACATTACAGGGACCAGTGCAAATCTGGCGTTGGGTGGTAATTATAAGCAAGGGAAAGCCTGCCTGACCCGCATGCCTATCTTCCCCTGTACATACTATCGAGTCAGCCCTAGAACCATGAGGGTAGAGTTTTAGTGAAAATTTAAAGCATGCCAATACACTCGCCGATTATGTAATGAGTCCTTAATGATAGTCCTTAATTTGATGAGTCCTTGATAATAGTATATAAATCACTTGAAAGTAGCAGCTTGTTGCAAATGCCTTGAAGTACATCACCTCTATCCATTATCTTGGATGGTGGTAGATAGTGTCACTAGTGAAAGTCGTACATCTACTGCTATCCAAGGTTTTGGGGACATAGACTGATGAACTTCATGATGATCGATGTGTACTGTCTCACATCAAGTTTCAGATGTGGATGGTGCATGTTGATTCCTTGTTGAAAGATCAAAGTGTTGTGGAAATT
Source organism: Polytrichum formosum (assembly GCA_964035585.1). Taxonomy (NCBI): domain Eukaryota; kingdom Viridiplantae; phylum Streptophyta; class Polytrichopsida; order Polytrichales; family Polytrichaceae; genus Polytrichum; species Polytrichum formosum. The sequence continues at coordinate 34,742,515 of OZ037938.1, forward strand.
TTATTGGCACTTTGAAAGTGAATATTAACCAATTCTGGGTAGGAGGAGCTTAGCACGGGGGCCTACCGTTCATCATGTCTATGATTCTCAAAATCTGGGATTATGGTAGATGTGCCACTTTCATCAGTGGACCCATCTACATTTTTCAAAGATACTGAATAGGACCCGTGTGGAGTTATGAGTGAAGAGACATGATGGAAGTAAGGGTGTTGTGGGTTTGATGGGGGTGTTGTTTTGCTAACCTGATCATGCAATCCAAATGTGGATACAAAATATGGCTGCAGCCGAAGGAATTCGAGACCAGGGTCCAAATCATCCAACGGTACCCTGAGATGCGAACCGTGGAGAAAACCGACTGGGTAAAGGAAATTCACCATGAGGAACGCACCATCATGGTGCCCAAGACCAGAGTCATCATGGACGAGATTGAACACATTGACCGTATACCTGTCGTCCGACAAGTGGCCAAGATAAGAATCGAAATCGTGCACAGGTACACACTTACTTTTGAAACATCAAAAAAATCAAACTTTAGGTTTGCGCATCATTTTTTCACTGCAGCACTTGAGACCTAATATAAGAATATGTTGGTCATTCGGAACTTACCACATTCATGACAGAGCTTTGAGGATACAATTGCCCGGTCATGTTTGTAGTAGGAGATGAGTTAGGTATTTCTGTCCTTGGAGTTTGTTATCAGGGTACCATCTCGGACCTATTATTACTACGTACTGGGACCTGGCTATGGTGATGATGTAGGTAGGATGTAATTATTGTGCACGATTTGTTTTGTAATATAGTATTAAACGCTTGAAAATTATTGATTTGCAGGGTGATCACGGAGGAGCGTGAGGTGACCGACATGGTGCCCGTGGTTGAGTACATGGACGTGCCAAGGATTGAGCAGGTTCCTCGTGTTATCACCGAGGAGGTGGAAGAGGTGATCAGAGTCCCAGTCGTGAGAGAGGTGCCAGTCACCCGAATGGTTGAAATCCCCACTGGAAAGTACGTCAAATTTCTATTTTATTTTCACTCACATTATATTCTCTCCACTATCATCCATTTCCTGTCACCATATAGTTCTCTCTTTTTTAGTTTCAGAAGAAATTTTTTTTTTGCCTTACCGCTGGCTATTGGACCTGTATTCTCCGGGCCAGTCACAGGGACCCTAAGTTCATCTCCTCCATCCCAATATCTGAAATAGGAATAGATGTACCACTTTCACCAGAACTGCCATCTACACACTACCTTCAGGGCCCTTGTGGCATCCTCTATACACGCGTGTGATGTTCTCTGAAAGTAGACATTTGTGCCAAATTTTGATGATTTCCGCAGTCCGAGCCGGTCAAAGATACATCAAGGATATGGACAGGATTGGGACGAATCTGACATTTCATGAAATTTAGACAGATTGTTAGCTCCTGCAGTCTGAATGATTGAATCAGTAGATTGGAGATATGTTGAGGATGAAGGATGATTCTGGTATTTGATGAGATTGTGACAATATGTGGACTTCTGCAGTCCAAATCAATCAAAACGTTAAATTGGTGATAGTCGAGGATGATAGGATCGTGACGATTCTGACATTTGATGTTTTTTTGCCAAATTGTTGCCTTCTGCAGTCCGAAGCAATTAGTAGGTTAAGTTGGAGAGATGTCGAGGTCGGTAGGATCGTGATGATTCTGGCATTTGATGAAATTGTGACAAATTGTTGAATTGCTACAGTCCAAATCAATCAGCAGCTTAAATTGGCGCTAAGTCAAGGACAATAGGATCATAGTGATTCTGGTAATTATTGATGAATAAATTCTGACGATGATTTTGTTGTTGTTGTTGTGTGGGGTTTTTTTTTGCGCAGCTACTGCGAGGCACCTGCGGGCGAATTCATAAACCCCGGCCACTTCAACCTGCTCGGGAGGGGCCACCACAAGACAGGACTCTTCAACCGGTCCAAGAGCTCATCATCCTCCTCATCAGACAACGAAGTTGCGACGCCGGCCGAGCTCGACACGTCCATCTCCCACGTGCACCATCACCCCGACGGAACATCGACCGTGAGCCCCACGGGGTCGGCCAAGAGGAAGAGCTTGTTGCAGAGGATCATCCACCATTAAGAGATTTCCAATACCTATGAATTTCTCCTTGAAGTAATTTGAACCCCATTCAGTAGTTAGTACTCATGTAACCACCATGACTGTAATCTTCTTCATATTCGATGTGCACATTGGATCACTGCCATTGTCCCGATTCTTGTATTCTGTCACGTTGAGATCAGTAATAAAGTCTGTCTGACATCATGATTTTTCCATCAACTTCTTCCTCTCCAACACAGAAACTGGAATATTATATGTTAGCAGATGCGACTTGTAATTGAGTCTAAGTAGTACCAATGCAAGTGGCTTTTTAAAGAGTAATTGTGGACTCTCTTGTTCACATAACATTATTCAGATCCATAACATTATTCAGATCCATAACAGTGTTATGTGGGATTGACAATATTCCATGGAATATTCCTGGATATTCCCACATTCCGATTGTATGGGAATATTCCGTAGAATACTATCAGTCCCACAGAACATTGTTATGGATTTGAATAATGTTATGCATTCTTGCCTTCGTAAAGATTTTGCCATAATTTTGTAGTGTAGTTGGAGGGCATGATTGTATCCTTAACATAAGCATAATTTACCAAGCCTCGTGCTCTTTTGCTCATTCTCAATAAAACAAAAAGATGTATTGAACATCATATTAAACATTATGGGACTTTTGGGAGTCCCAAAATTGCAAAACATGTACATTTTGACCAAAATTCTACGTGGGAACGTGAATGGGAACGTGCATGGGAACTTGCCAAAGATTATGTGCGTGTGTATGGGAACGTAGGAACACGGGGGGGGGGAACTCAATTGGGAACGTCAATACGAGGAGTATGGACGAGATTGGGGAACTTCTATGGGAACCATGGCACATGGCTGGGCCATAACGTTCGCCAATGTACACCACTTACACACAATATTCGTGATATTCATAAATAGTTGCCTGCGTACAAATTTTCACAGCACATACGTACAGTGTCCCACCGCACATGTTTGAAATTGCGGGGAAGTTAGGGTTGAAGCTCCCTACATTGAGGTCTGAAAATCCATACATTAATGGGACTACACCATGCATGATGATATGACATTGGTTGAAATTTGCACATATAACACAATATTCAAAATTTTGAGAGAGTGGGATCCTCTCAAAATAATATTGTCCATTTGTCAACCTAAAAGTCATGTTAGGTTGATAAATACTAGATTATATTTCAGATGTGTAGTTTCCATTAAAATGAGAGTATGTTGAGTTGGGGAATCGACTCATTTAGGTTGAGTCAACCTAAATGAGGACAGTATGTTAGTCAATTTAGGTTGAGTCGACCTAAATGAGGACAAAATGTTAGTCAATTTAGGTTGAGTCGACCTAAATGAGGAAATATGTTTGTCAATTTAGGTTGAGTCAACCTAAATGAGGACAATATGTTAGTCAATTTAGGTTGAGTCGACCTAAATGAGGAAATATATTTGTCAATTTAGGTTGAGTCAACCTAAATGAGGACAAAATGTTTGTCAATTTAGGTTGAGTCGACCTAAATGAGGACAGAATGTTAGTCAATTTAGGTTGAGTCGACCTAAATGAGGACAAAATGTTAGTCAATTTAGGTTGAGTCAACCTAAATGAGGACAATATGTTTGTCAATTTAGGTTGAGTCGACCTAAATGAGGACAATATGTTTGTCAATTTAGGTTGAGTCGACCTAAATGAGGACAATATGTTTGTCAATTTAGGTTGAGTCGACCTAAATGAGGACAATATGTTTGTCAATTTAGGTTGAGTCGACCTAAATGAGGAAATATATTTGTCAATTTAGGTTGAGTCAACCTAAATGAGGACAAAATGTTTGTCAATTTAGGTTGAGTCGACCTAAATGAGGACAAAATGTTTGTCAATTTAGGTTGAGTCGACCTAAATGAGGACAAAATGTTTGTCAATTTAGGTTGAGTCGACCTAAATGAGGAAAAATGTTTGTCAATTTAGGTTGAGTCGACCTAAATGAGGACAATATGTTTGTCAATTTAGGTTGAGTCGACCTAAATGAGGACAATATGTTTGTCAATTTAGGTTGAGTCGACCTAAATGAGGACAATATGTTTGTCAATTTAGGTTGAGTCGACCTAAATGAGGACAATATGTTAATCAATTTAGGTTGAGTCGACCTAAATGAGGACAATATGTTAATCAATTTAGGTTGAGTCGACCTAAATGAGGACAATATGTTAATCAATTTAGGTTGAGTCGACCTAAATGGTCAATTTTAGGCAGCACATCACTCCGCAATTTACGGCGGGAAATCAAATGTTATTTTTTTTCTTGAACTCTACAACTCTCCACTGGTTTTCACTTTATTCTTGGATTAATAGTTTGCTTTATGTACTCTCAATTCACTGGAAAACTCTCAAAATTTTGAAAATTGTGTTATATAGCAATTATGGTCGTATCGACAAAAAAATGAGATGTTTGGTTCCAAACGTACTGCCCTATCACCTACCGCAGATCACTAGGGTCTTGACACTAGCTCATCTAATCCCGTATCACCTTCAATTCCAGTGTCTTTGATCACCGGGATGCGCGTCCCCCAGATTTACGTCTACCACCTCCATGTCCACGGCCCCTTCGTTGCCCACTAGACTCCCCGTCGTCCCACCCACCCTCCCTGTTCCCACGCTCGGCTGTTGAACACCGTCGAAGATTATCTTTGGCAAAACCAATTTGCTCTGCTGGGATAGTAACCTTTAATGGCTCCACATCTTTCTGTGCTGGCAGAGGCCAGGCTACCAAAATGCAATAGATCGGCTGCCAGTCGGAAACGGAGTATTTCAAATCTCGTTTCCACTTGAAGTTTGGGTTTGAGTCCCAACCATTCCATTTCTTTGAAAGGTCCCTCGCGGTTGAAGTGGGAGTGAACCACTGTACAAGTATTTGACGTGGATGATCTCCCGTGACCGCCAAGTTCGGTACAGACACAGCCCGGCATACCTAAATGGGTCTACCTATATCTTGTTCTTGGGGACGCAATATTAGCATATGCCCCTCGTGCACATTCTCTGCGATGCGGAAAGCTGCTGCAGGACGAAGGTCTGCTGGACCAACATAATGGTCGTCCGGTTGGTGCTCTTCCCGAAGCTCTCCGTTCTGCAAGAAAGGATGTGCATCTGCTTCGACTCTACTTCGTGGCCAGAATCCCTCGCATAATGGCAGCCCAACAGTGTATACGTTTCTGAGGGGTGCATCTAATGCCTCCTTCACCCCTATCCAATATTGCAAAATATGCATGTGTGAACCCATATATGCTCCTGTCGTGTCATGGTCACATATTGATTGCCAATAGTCAATGAACCCTTGCAATCCCACAAGAACCTCCTCCAGCTTGGCCATACCTCGCGGTGGTGCAGGAAAGGGGTCCCCGGATGGAATACATGGCTCCCCTTTTATATTTGATTTCCACATCTTCACACCGTCTTTGGGCAACCACTCCCCATGCGTGCTTAGCACTTTGTATTGCATAACTGGCCAACCATCATCTCGGACATAGAATTTGAACTGTTGAGCCTTAGTGTGCCCAATGAGTTTCTCCTTACCACTTGGGATATGCTCGTTGACGAATGTCCTCCAATCTGGAAGTTCCTCTATCATGTGTGAAATGACAGGAACCTTTTCCATGTCCATGTATGATTTCATAAGAAGGGGTATATTGGGATAGTCGTGTTCACGCAGGTCCATACTCCACCTTCCAAATGATGCATCGATGTCATCATGGGTGTGGCCAACCAATAGATAAGATACATGTACCTCCGTGAATATTGCTTTCGCCGTGAGCATAGACCAAAATGCCTTTACAAACCTACACTTGTTGTCCTTCCAACAATTATCAAGCTGAACATGCAGAATGGGTGGAAGAGGAACTGCAGGTGTGGGCTCCGTGGGTGGGGGTCGTAATCCTCCCAAACATACTTCGCTCCCATTGAGAACAGCACAATACAGAGGTGCACGCCCGGAACCATGAAAAAGACGCTGGGATGATGATATGGGAGGTTCCTCCAAATCGCGTAAAAGTCTCGCGAATGAGCCCACAGTATGGTTGCAATCTCCAGGGTACATGTCCAGTGCATAGTGGGCATATCTCTCATCTCCATGTCCATGGGCCATCATGCCTGTTACAGAAAGTAGTAGCTTTGTAAACATATCGGTGTCTTTGTTCTTGGAAGCAAAGCAAGGCGATGCGGTTTTGCCATGGTCCATTTTGTCGTGGATAATCGTCAACACCTTTTGGGGATGCTCAATTGAAAGAGCCCTCATGCATCGGTAAGCGTTACGAGCCGATTCTTGTTGTGCTAGGTGTTTTTCCAATTGTTTCGAAAACCCTGTGTGTGCGGCTGAACCTTTCACATGTTGAAGTATAATTGCGGATAACGAATCACACTTCCCACAACGCGCAAAATTATCACCAACCCTCTTCTTTATGTAGTGCTTAAAGTAGGTATTTCGAATTTTGCTCAGAGTTGAAATAGATATTGGGAGCACTCCGCATTTGTCATTCACCTGCCCATATAGTATTAGTATAACATTAATAATACTTCACATGAACCATGAACCAAACTGTATGAAATACGTTCATAATTGCCCCCTCGTGTCTATTAATTATACACAAACCCAACTCGATTGAATGTTTGATCTCCACTGTCAATGCGGGTAATTGGACTATACCAATTGCGTACCTCATTGATTGTACCCAAGAACTTCTTCCATTTGGTTCCGCGAGGCAAGACCATTTCTACAACTCGTGTACCATTTGGCAATGTGCGAGCCTTGTGAGGCATTATATCTGCTTTGTCTTCCAGTAGTGTCGAAAGTGTGGCTGTAGCTTGCTGGGTGGATGTTCGATTCCTTTTCTTATTTAGGTTCCCATGATCGCGTGGACGCATACCATTCTTGAATTCCGACCGGTTTCTGTAGAACGTCGTTTTCGAGATGGCAAATATGTGTCTCCATGCCTTTTCGCAGACATTGCGCCCACTCAAGGTAACGACCTTTGTTGAACTTACAGGTAGTACATGTAATTGGCCATGGACTTCGAGTTGCTTAGCATGTCTCATCCGTGGCGAACAAGTGTAGAACTCCGTTCGTAGCGCAAGTGCCTCTTCCCTGGGAAAATATCTAGTGCACTCCCTATCACAACACACGCTAGCAGATAGTTGGTGGATGCTATTATTATTGAGAATCTGTGATTTTTTTGTCGGTCTGATCTGCGGCGTCGTGCGTGATGTGACATATGCCCTCTTCCCCTCTTTCTTCCGTCTTTCTAGCAACGTGTTTTGCACACGCAACCTGCGTGTGCTCACTAGGAGGTGGTGTGCAAGTGTATACCTCTGTTGGAAAACCCGATCAAGAGGCCATATTCGCAAGGAGAACATCCATCCCATGTCCATCATTCCCTCTAATGGCTCCATAATAAGCACACCAACATTGTCTATTCCTAGACATTTGTCTTCCACACAATCCATCGGATTGACGTTGCAGCAGATTCTTTTTGCCACATGTTGTCCACTCACATTTACAAGCATCACAGGACTATGCAACCATTCCTCCCTTCTCAGCCCGCTGCAGTCTACATCAATATCCTCTATGCCAGCATCAGTGCCGTCTTCCGTGAACACCGCTTCAGATAGTGAAGATCCCTGCATCGTATTATCAGGTAAGTATGTTTGCCCGTACGCATGTCAGATACCACAATATGAAGTTACATCACATTGCAAAGTGGGGCAGTAACTGACCTCCTCGGAGCTCAAATGCTCTACTTCAGGTTCCTCCATTGCCCTGATAACAACACATAACTTCATTAACCATATTATTGTGTCGCCTATATAAAGCTCTATTACATGAGAAGTATACACGAATATGGAAACCCATATCCAAATATTAAAGCACAACACTGGGCGTGGACATTCAGTAGTTTAGGCGAACATTGATCAACAATAACAAATACACATCATATTTTATTGACCATGATCAAACAAATACACATCATATTTCAGTATGCCTTCATCATGGAACAAAGATAATGATGACACTTTTGTTGTTCAAGTGGGTAACATTTATAGAGGGGTCCCCACGAAATTATGTGCCTGTTTTCGGAATTCAATGGGGCTTTATCAATACTGATTACACTGCGACCTTGACAGTAGCAATTAAAGGAGCCCAATTCAATACAAGGATATTAGACACTATGCTATACGCGGAGGTTAGTATCATTGGAACCTATTCAGAGCACCGATTATAGGTTTATGACATTATGCGTTTATCCGTCTTGTAGATTGAAGATCTGTTCGAGGATGTAAATACCGGTGGCCGGCCTTCACAACACTTCATTATGTTAAAGGATGAGCTACACTTACACCTACACCTACACCTACACCTAAACCTATTAATGGATTAAATGATTTCCCCTCGGCGGAGAGGAACTTGGCGTGGAGATTCCTCTCGGCCGAGAGGAAACTTCACTCCATGGTCTTTACACCCCGCGGGCGCGTGACTGAGACTAGCGGACTAGCGGACCATGTCCAATTGCTGTTCACATGGAACCATTCTCCACTTCAGTCTTCAAAGTTCTCATTTGGATTTAGGTTGGAGCGCAGTTTGGCACCGTAACTCGGCTTTCGGTTCATCCCGCGTCGCCAGTTCTGATAACCAAAAATGGCCCAATTGGAGCTCTCATTCTGTGCTAGGGTTCAACCAAGCAACCCTGGCGGCTTACATATTTAAAGTTTCAGAATAGGTCGAGGGTGTTACACCCCCGATGCCTCTAATCATTCGCTTTACCTCCAGCTATCCTGAGGGAAACTTCGGAGGGAACCAGCTACTAGATGGTTCGATTAGTCTTTTGCCCCTATACCCAAATCTGACGAACGATTTACACTTCATGAACCGGTTGAGTTGGATTGAGATTAAACAAAGAGATCTGTACCAGCCACTTTAGCCTCGGCCGAGAAACTCGGTGCCAAGGTACAGGGTGTCGGGTTTCCTCTCGGCCGAGAGGAAACTTGGTGCCAGGGTGAAGGGTGTGAGTTTTCCTCTCGGCCGAGAGGAAACTTGGTGCTAGTGTTTATGAGAGGAAAACAGGGCTATGTCAGTTGGGCCGTACAATTGTACGGCTGCCACGTGGATGAAGTTGTACGGACAACTGATCGTAGGATCAATGGCAACAGAAAACATACACTACTTGGACCGGCACCTGTAAAAGAGAGCATGTGTTGGGTTCTGAATGCGTGTAGTGTCGACAATGAGAGGTATGGAAATGCCTCAAGAGTGAGAGTCGGAGACGGTTGTGGGTATGGGCCTTATATAGTAGATGGGAGATTGGTGGTTTTGAAATAGACGGGATCCTCTCTTGTACGGAGAATCAGCAGTTGAGGAGGTGTAGAGAGAATGATTGTTTGGCGAGTAGATGTGCTTTCTAGTTGATAGTACATATAATGTACATTCTACACTACCTTCCATTGAATGCCACTGATCTGAAAATTTCGAATTTAGTGTACATATATCCTCTCCAATGTGTTCATTGATTGTTGATCGTGGTTTAGTGTGATGAACTCTGAATCCCACTATAGTCCAATCTCCTATAAACATGTGTCATTATGGTATTTGTTCTTTTACACTCACCGAACCACGCACCGACCAGTGGGCCATGGTGGCAGCATGCAATATTTAATAAATGTCAAAAAATTTACCCTAGACCCTTAACCAAAAAAACGGCAAGATGAACCATCATTAATATCCATGGGCCCACTATATAATTGCACTCAAAACAATGTGCCATTGATATAAGAATTTAAGACATGAAAGGTAGAGTGGAAAAAAAGGCTAACCCCAAACCCTAAACCCTAAACCGTCTTGGAGTGTGAAACTAAACATTGTTGTAACTTAATATCATGTCACACTTGTCTGTAGCAAACATGATCCAGTGGGTGACTTGTGGCGAATTCCAAAAATCTGGGGTCAATTGCCATTTCGTAGATGCTTCCATGTTAAGTTCTTTGTTTGTTAAAATTATGAAAACAATCACTACACTGATTACCCAAATTGGTGAGGGATGGCTAATAGTGTTGTTGGAAAAGTACACTAAATAGGATGTTGAGTGTTTAATACACTAAATGAGAACGAATACACTCAATATCAATAACCATTAGTGTTAGTAAAGATATGGGAAAAATTGGGATATAATAAGGGATGTGGTAGTCGGGAAGAAAGCGGTACATTTATGTCCAGCACTAATGGTTAAAGAATTGAAAATTAGTTTTGAGCAAGGTAGGGTGGTGGTAGCAAACCCCAAATATAATCAAACACTAAATATCTTATTTAGTGTAGTGAAGGTGATACTAAAGTTCTTTATGCTAGGGATTTAGTGGCAGCAAAAGAGCTAGGAAGCATTGGTCATCGTGAGTAATATTTATAACATCATTATTCATTTAAAGTATTGGCACTATTCGTTGACAAGCATTGTGTTTGCATACGAAATTTTTAATCACACTACTAGCACCTTAGAGCACGCACTAACTTTCTCAAAATGAGCATGTATTTGTGAATTCAAAGATGTATGTGGAGTTTTAGAATGAGTCATCGTATTATTATAAGATAGCTATGTCCAATTTTGGTTTCTTATCTTAATCAAACACACTATTAGGAAAACATGCGAAATATGACTAGGGCCTTATGACCGGATATCACTACTGGTTAGAATGCAGTCATCAGTGACCACTTTGGTGACTAGAAATGACTATAGTCATCACATGACTATGATTTTAGTCATATTTTCAGGGGGCCTGAATGGAAACTACGTAGGGAACGTGTTCTCCCAATTGTTTTTCTCATGGACAGCCATATGACTAGAATTAGTAGTTAGGTGACTATAGTTTTGGGCAGCCAATTGTAGGAAGATTTAGGAGTGGGGCATTCATGGTTTTAATGCAATTTTTTTCCTTTGTTTATGTTCAATTTATTCTTTCACTTCTTCTTTCCTTCCTTCAGTTTATCTCTTCTCGTGATTTTATTTTGTTCCTTTAAGGTTTTCTCCTTAGGGTTATAATATTTGGTAGCTATCTGTGTGGACAGTATCCACAGACACTTGCTGATTGGGAACCGAACTACTCTCTCCGCTCCTTCGAAGCGGTAGAGTAGCTGAAATTACTGACTTTAATGCAGTAGCTGCTGCGGCCAGTAGAATAGGTCTCTGTGTTTCCTACACGTTTCATTCCAACAAAATAAGGCAGTTGCATTAGTTCCCCATATTATTCACATCCAACATATCATAAAAATAGTAACGATAACATACCAGGATTGATCTTTTAAATTCTGGATCTCGCTTGTACTTCCGTAGATGTTTGCGGATGGTTTTCCGATCCAATATTCTTGCACCCATGCATTTCTTACATGGGCAAGGGTAACTTGTTAGACCTTGCCGGTCTGCTTCTTTCTCTTCGATGTCCCACAGTTGCAATTGCAAAAATGCCTCCCGTGATGTCGGATCCATCGGCTAAAATGTAGTCCACCTAGACAACATAATCACAATTTTTTTAAGAACATGCAACAATACATCGACCTTTAGGAATAAGCTGCTACAATACATTCCATTTTAGGGAGGAACAGCCAAGAGTAAATTCAATTCAGTGAAATGTTGTGGATATAGCCATTCATGTTACGTGGACTACTATTAGTCACGTGGTCACTAAATCTGACTGCATTTAGTCATGCAGTCTCAAGTCTGACTACATTTAGTTATGTTTGCTCACATACACTACTAGAATTTCTGTGACCAAACCAAGAGAAATTCAACTGAAAATTGTTGATTGCGGTTGTTGATTAGGTCGAGTTGACTCGGTCAGTAATCAACTTGGGGTTGTTGATTTGGTTCTGTTGATTCGGTCTTTTCGTTGATTTGGTTCTGTTGATTCGGTATTTTTCCTACTCTATTTAATGGTGACTCAATTGAGCGAGAGAAAATTACCAAGGAAATGAAAGAGGGAGGGCTTGATGATTCCAAAACAGGTGATGAAGCACTCTTAAATTTGAGTGCATAGAGCATGACTTTCCTGTTGAGCTCAACCAAGAGCAGATCATCAAGGACATAAAAGTACATATTGTGATAAATATAAAAGTCCGATAAATGTAAAAATCCGATAAATATAAAAGTCCGATAAATGTAAAAGTCCGGTAAAGAATTTTATTTTATTTTTATTTTACTTTACTGGATTGGAAGGATTATTGATGCTATATAAAGGGGTTTTTCTATTCAACTTGTTATATTTCTACATTTGTTTTATTTGTTTTATTTATTTCATATTTATTTTTTTATTCATTTATAGAAAAATCAAACTGATACTTTAATAGTTGACTTACTATGGAGTATAAGTGTGATGTATGTGATAGAATAATGAAATCTCAAGCACAGCTTGAGTTTCATTATAAATCTAAAAAACATACTAAAATGGTTGTTAAATCCACATTATATGATACTAAAAATGTTACAACCCCGGATGAGGTTGTAATACAAAAGTTTAGATCACAAGGAGTTTCAATTCCAATTGGAATTCGCCATGTAATCTATGTATCTAAAAATGTGGATTTTTTAGATGCCTTCACTGAAATCACTACTTCTGCAATTTTGGTTGAAAATAAAAAAGTAGTGGCAATTATTGATTTTAATTTTTTTTCAAATGAATTGATAAACATATTGACCAATGAATGTAGTATATTATATACTGCAGGAGGAATAGTAGAAAGGGGTAAGGAAAAGAGTGGTGGGGATATGGTTGTTTTTGGATGGAGAAATTGCTATGCTGAAGGATTTGGCATATATAAGCAAACAAATAGAAAAGATAAAGAAAAAAATATGAAAATTTCAGCTGCAGATTTAAACACACTAAGTGCACGAACAACGACTAGAGTATTCGACGTGTTGAATACTCAAATGTCATCTTGGATTAAAGATTTGGAAAATTTAGTTCCGAAAGAGTTGGGGACACTGTGGGGTCGTATTGGATATACTCCATTCACAACAATGAACGTGACAGAGAACTATTGGTCTCCTGACCATATAGATGACAAAGATGGAGGTTCCGGATTTATATTTTGGGTCCATGAAGGTAATTTTCAATCACAGAATTTATTTTAAAACTAATATAAAATTATGTCATCGTATGTTATACTAGAAGTTTTTAAAAAATTGTTGGATTCACTAGTTTCTGATGTTGTAATTGAATTCAACATATTTTACAGAGATTCCAGACTACTCTCGAATTGAACGGGCACAATTCCGTATGAAGGACTATGGATTATTTTTTCGTCCAACGCGTGGGACTTTAATATGTTTTGATGCTTCAAAAATAAACCATGGTACAACTGAAAATACGGGGTATAAGCAATATGGAGTTGCCGTTTTAGTAAAGCCCATTGTTTTAAAAGCAGGTTTAAAAGCATTAAAAATTTTGGGATTTTAGGTACTAGTAGAAAAGTACTAGACTTGGATCATAACACTATTTATTAAAAAAATTGAATATTTTATTTGTAATCAAGATACAAAAGACATTGGTGAAATTTCTGTTTGAATATAGATATTTAAAAGTTTATCAAATAAACGATAGTACAATCTAAATTTAAGTTTCAAACTATGATATTTGTTTTGCTTTGAGAGTCAATTTTCACTTATTTTTATTTTTAAATGTAGTGTTAACATAAACTTAAGATAATTCCAAGTATTAATTGTATAGTATATTTTTATTTTTTATTTTTATTTTGTTACTTTAATGAACTTGAAGATAGTATATAAAGACTTTTGACTTGTTAAAATTATATTATTTCAGTTGATTGAATATATTTTTACACATATATTATTTGTACACCCTACTTGAAGATTAATACCTTTTTATTACTAAAAACCGCTATTCTTGTTTGACTATGTTTTTTGCAAAAACTACTATTTATGTAAAAAAATTATACCTCTGACTATGTTTTTGCAAAAATCGCTATTTATGTAAAAATGTTTTACCTCTGAGTATGTTTTTTGCAAAAACCGCTATTTATGTAAAAACGTTTTACCTCTGAGTATGTGTTTTGCAAAAACCGCTATTTATGTAAAAACGTTTTACCTCTGAGTATGTTTTTTGCAAAAACCGCTATTTATGTAAAAACGTTTTACCTCTGAGTATGTTTTTTACAAAAACCGCTATTTATGTAAAAACGTTTTACCTCTGAGTATGTTTTTTGCAAAAGCCGCTATTTATGTAAAAACGTTTTACCTCTGAGTATGTTTTTTGCAAAAGCCGCTATTTATGTAAAAACGTTTTACCTCTGAGTATGTTTTTTGCAAAAGCCGCTATTTATGTAAAAACGTTTTACCTCTGAGTATGTTTTTTGCAAAAGCCGCTATTTATATAAAAACGTTTTACCTCTGAGTATGTTTTTTGCAAAAACCGCTATTTATGTAAAAACGTTTTACCTCTGAGTATGTTTTTTGCAAAAACCGCTATTTATGTAAAAACGTTTTACCTCTGAGTATGTTTTTTGCAAAAACCGCTATTTATGTAAAAACGTTTTACCTCTGAATATGTTTTTTGCAAAAGCCGCTATTTATGTAAAAACGTTTTACCTCTGAGTATGTTTTTTGCAAAAGCCGCTATTTATGTAAAAACGTTTTACCTCTGAGTATGTTTTTTGCAAAAACCGCTATTTATGTAAAAACGTTTTACCTCTGAGTATGTTTTTTGCAAAAACCGCTATTTATGTAAAAACGTTTTACCTCTGAGTATGTTTTTTGCAAAAGCCGCTATTTATGTAAAAACGTTTTACTTCTGAGTATGTTTTTTGCAAAAGCCGCTATTTATGTAAAAACGTTTTACCTCTGAGTATGTTTTTTGCAAAAACCGCTATTTATGTAAAAACGTTTTACTTCTGAGTATGTTTTTTGCAAAAGCCGCTATTTATGTAAAAACGTTTTACCTTTGAGTATGTTTTTTGCAAAAACCGCTATTTATGTAAAAACGTTTTACCTCTGAGTATGTTTTTTGCAAAAACCGCTATTTATGTAAAAACGTTTTACCTCTGAGTATGTTTATATCATGGTGCTTGCATAATAATTTATCTATCACTTAGCAGACGAGGAATTGCCAAAGCGCAAGAAAATAAAATTGTAAGACAAGATCCATGTTCAGGGGTCTATTTTGAGGTATGAAGCCCGCCTTTACATAAATATATATAGGTTTGCCTAGGTGCCCCCCCCCGGTCCAAACGTACTCTATCGACACATGTCGATTGGAGCTCCCCTACACGGGCTATTAGTCGGTATAGAGGGTCATCATGGGTAGGTGAGATGATCTTGGCCGTTTATAATGACGGCTCAATGTACGCCGTCGATGCGGGCCACTATCCGAGGCCCCCGGGTGGAGTCCCTTCGGATTCATTGCGCCTTTTCATTTGTGGCCACACCTCCTCCCTCCCCTCCTCCCTCCCTCCCTCACTCCAACTCTCTCCCTCGCATTTCCTCACATTTCCTCGCATTGCCTCACATTTCCTCGCCTTTCATTGCATTTCCATGCAATCTCCCACTACTCCAGATTGTTGACCGCCATATTCTCCAGGTTTGGGCGTGGAGCTGCATATCCAGCGGCTTCGGAAATCTTCGGCGCGACTCACAACAACTTCTGGTGAGTATTCCACCACTACACCACATTTTGCTTATAACTTCATGTTTGAATGTTGGTATGGAGCGATTTGCTGCACATTCTTTGAATCATTATGAGTATGTTTGTATGTGCTTTGAATCTGTTGGTCTTGTGCGATTTCTATGAACATCTGAAAATAAGTGGTGTGCATCTCTCAAGTCAGATTTGTGCTCTCCACTTAGAATATGTGTTTGAATTATCTATCAGGGTTGAATGTGTTGAGTTGTTGGTCTATCAGGGTTGAATGTGTTGAGTTGTAATGTCTAGGATTGAAAGATGTGTGAGTGCCAATTTGATCTTTTAAATCAGCTGAACTCAAGTAAGCTGCAATGAGATGTGTTGAACACAACTGTTCTTTTGTGCCAAAGACTATTTTCACACTAACCCTCTGTCCTTAGTAAAAGATTTTCTTGGGTGGTAGGTGGTTTCTGTAAACTTTGGGAAGCGATGCTGATTGCATAGTCTGCTTGCAATAGCGAGAGTGCACTTTCTGCAGATACAGTGAGAACTGGGATATAAGGTGGTTATTTAGTTACCTTTGAATGCATCTTACTCCCTCATATCGGAATAAGTAAACATAGTATCTTCAATGTTTTGTTCCTCAACTTCCTCAAATAATGGTGGATCTTGTTGAATATCAATGTAGCAATTGTAGCTGTAGTGGCATTCATCAATGTAAACCCTAAACCCTAAAAACTAAACTAAGCAAATGTTCTTCTTTTCAATCTCCAGTGATTATATTGTATTTGTTGTTCCCGAACTAGTTCCAAAGTTTGTCTTTCTTCTGCGTTAATTGTTTGTGTGATAATCATACAGTCTCATTGAAACATCACATCTTATTGCAAGAAACTCAATTGGGAGTCATCAATTTCCATCATAGATTCATCGTCACATTGCCATGAGATTCTGGATACATTAGTAGCAAGGGAGAACCAGACTGGTACTGAAGAGGCTCTGTGTGGGCGC
Organism: Polytrichum formosum; assembly: GCA_964035585.1. Classification (NCBI taxonomy): domain Eukaryota; kingdom Viridiplantae; phylum Streptophyta; class Polytrichopsida; order Polytrichales; family Polytrichaceae; genus Polytrichum; species Polytrichum formosum. The sequence continues at coordinate 34,759,290 of OZ037938.1, forward strand.
CATGATGGATGTATTACAGTTTCAAAGTAGAAATTGAGACATTGCAGTCTGATAGTGACATTGACACAATAGTTATGTTTTGGCATGTGCATTGATATCAATTGCATATCCGGCAACACTTATCAATAGGAAAAGAACATGCAGAATGGTTGACAAATACGTATGACAATTTTGTAAACACAACTAGTCTCTTGCATGAATTCACAGTCGGTATTTAATGTTTGATTCAACTCAATGAAAGTGTTACAAAACTCAAAATAGTGTCACATAGTGTTGCAAAACTGAACATTGTGGATCGCACAATACATCCAAATTGTGTGGAGAACGTTTCCCTCACACAAACCCTCCCTCACAAGCACCAGGATGGGAGGGAAAACTTCCTCTCGGACGAGAGGAAGTTTTCCCCTGCTGGTTTGCATTTTAAGGGCCCCTCCCCACCCTCACACACACACTTGAGGAGAGGGAAAAATTCCTCTCGCTCGAGAGGAAGTTTTCCCCTGCTGGTTCGCATTTTAAGAGCCCCTCCCCACCCTCACACACACACTTGAGGAGAGGGAAAACTTCCTCTCGCTCGAGAGGAAGTTTTCCCCTGCTGGTTCGCATTTTAAGAGCCCCTCCCCACCCTCACACACACACTTGAGGAGAGGGAAAACTTCCTCTCGCTCGAGAGGAAGTTTTCCCCTGCGCTCTCATCTTATTAGCCCTCTCCTAACCCTCACTCCCCCACTGACGTCTCCCTAGCCTTCAATCATTTTTTAAATATTCAAAGATGTCAATTCTTCGAGTCATTTCTCTGTCAATATCGTCATCCTTGCACCAGGCAGAAGCACGTTTCAAATCAAGCTCATTGATGATCACATTACAAAGAACTGGATACTTGGAACCAAGATGTGTAATTACCGACAATCTTGAGTATGTGCTGTGGTGAATGCTTAATTGAGAAGTTTTTGTTGGAGCTTGAGACTAAAATTACTGTGGTAAGCAAACGTGTTCATACATTATTAATCAATTTTGGTGAATTGTGGTTGGAAAATGGCAGGTTCGTTATCTCAGACAGTTTCGCGAGTTGCGACTCCTTTGCCTTGAAGGCAACCCTCTTTGCAAGGTACAAGTTCCACTTCAAGAAAAAGATAAAGAAAAAGAGTGTCATTGTTTTTTACAACTGATATGTGATGTTTGTTCATCAATCCCTACTCATGGGGAGCGTGGGGGCTGGTTTAATGTCTACTTGTGGTAGGTGGACTGTGTGGTAAGGTAATTAGTCTATATTATGTTAGTAAATCCAATGTGGAGGAATGGATGCATGTCTTTTTTTTCTAGTTTCCTTCAATTTAGAATGATGTGGGTTAGGTATTCGATGACAAACCCCTATCACCATGACAGCAGGAAAGGGGAAACTTCCTCTCGACCGAGAGGAAGTTTTCCCTTGCACACTCATCTTATTGGCCCTCTCCTAACCCTCACTCCCCCACTGACGTCTCCCTAGCCTTCAATCCACCCCTATCACCATGACAGCACACTCATCCCTCACATTATGTAAACCCTATCTATCAACGTATGCGATAGCCTCAAGGTGCAAGCTCTCTCAAGCTTGTTTTATTCCACAAGTACTAACCATTTCAATTTGTCTTGCAGGTGACATGGACAAGGAAGTGCTATGGACAGACCTTGTTGGGAAAATGGAAATAGGGCAGACGGGTGTCTATTGGGAATTAAAAGACACTCACTTGAGACACTGGTCACTTCAGGTACACAGGAGGGACAAGGAATCTCCGTTAAAACTAACCTTCGCATACAGGATAGACAAAAATTGGATTCCAAACCCAGGAAACGCAATAACCCTGGCATCGGTTGGCGATTGCGACCAGCTTAATGTATCGGTGCTCGAAGGACTTGAAGAACGCACTTTGTCCATCGACTGCAAAAGGCATAGATTTCACCTGGAGCCATTCACCCAATCAATCCAGATGCTTCCTCCTGCGGACAAAGAAGAGATGGAGAGAGTGATGGTCTCCGGTGTATTGAAGAAGGCAATTAACTTCCTTCTTGAAGCAATAGGTGATATCAATTCGAGAGAGGCAAACGAAAGGGAGGCTCTGAGAAAGCAAAAGAAGAAACAAGCGGAGACACTTCTGAAATCTAGGACTGATGATGAGGGGAGTAAGAAGAAGAAACACAAGAAGCAGAAACCCGGCGATCAAGATGTTGAAGGAACAAGAAAGGTGGCGAAGAAGCCCAAGAAGGCTTCTGGTGAACTCGTTCCCTTGGCGACGCCTACAAACGCGACGCCAATTATGCAGAGCCATCCCCAAGAGACATCAGGTGCAAGGAAACCTCCGGCCTCAAAGAGGACTACTGATGAGGAGCGGAGGACAAAACCCAAGAAGGCGAAGGCTGCGGATGCATCGGAAGAAACTCCACTAGTGCTCACCGCAACAGAGAGGGGCAGAGTCATCGCGCATGGCGAGGAACCAAGTCTGGAGGAAGCTGCAGCGGACCGCAAGAAATTCGTCCAATTATTTGGACACCTATATCCTTTCAGTATCGAGAAAGTTTTCCATGTCCATATCAAGAAAATGCTGAGCGCAAAGTCGTATCATGTTACTCGCCCACTGGATGATGCCGGAGTAGCTCTCATGAAGAACTACCTTATACAGACCCCACCAGCGTGGCCCCATCACAATCTATGTCTCATGCCGAAACTCAATAAGGGTGAGACATGGAGAGAAGGAATGACTTGGGACGACATCAAGGACGGCAATTTTGTGATCATCAACGGTCAACACAGCGTGGCTGCATCGAGGCAGATTATAGGGCACAAAGATACAGATCAATCACTGAAGGATAAATTGAAGATTTGGCCTTGTACGATTGTTTGGACCGATGATCCAAGCATGACAGTTCGTCTTTCCTATACTCTAAACAACTCTAATTCTTTCAACAAGTTCACTCCTACTTGGACAACACAGATTATGTACTGTCGTAGGGTGTGGGTGAAACTAGGGAGGCCCTCAAAACAACGGATCAACGCTGTGGGGACAACTATAGACCCCAAAATGAAGGAGGCATGGAGAGTAAGTTTTCATACACCCACTCCCACTCCAACTTTTATTTTCGCACTCCCACATGCAGACTCCACTCTCCCCTCCCTCAATCAAGGCTCAAGGGATTGGGAGATGTGAGGAAACTTCCTCTCGGCCGAGAGGAAGTTCCCTCATCTTCCTCAATCCCTTGAGCCTTGATTGAGGGATGGGAGGATTTGATGGAACTTCCTCTCGGCCGAGAGGAAGTTCCCTCACCTCCACCCTCCATTCAAAGTTACTTCAACTTGTGTTCTAACACTTCTCCATTGCAGAATTTCACGACAAGCATGGAGGCTTCATTTACCGCCATTGCTAGAGGGATCACCCACAACGACCTTAATGCCGAGCTGGCACTCATCATGGCAGATGATGAGACCTCGAGGATGTGGAAGAAGGTATTTCAAGGACACGAGAGAGGGACCCTTATTAATCCGGACAAACCAGGCTCTACCTATTTAGAAGAATACCTGGACGCGCAACAGAAACAACGAGCCCGCCACGAGAAGAAAAAATCGGCAACACCATTCGAGGAGAAGCCGTATGTTTGTAAGCCATTGACCATGGAAACTTTCAGGGTGATGGCAGGCCTAACACGACCCGACTATCTTCTGTATGCGAGACGTATCCTCGAGGTGAGGCCTGGCGAAGAGGTTCCTAGAGTCTCTCTCCGAGCCACGAAGAACCACGATGTCACGACCTTGAAGTCGTGGTGTAATTTTAGGAAGTGGAAGAATATTCTTCTGCAAGAGTTGTCAGCACACGACCCAAACGATCTTGGCATTTGGGGAAAGGACTCGGAGGACAATGAATGCCTTAATAGATCTGTTTGGGACAAATTCAAGAGGGACCATGGCATCACAAAGGCCAAGTGGGTGAAGCTTTATCAGGTTGCAGGTGATGGTTGGCTGAATAAGAAGCGGTTGCCGAACTACAAAAAACTGGACCCTACCCCGGCATGCTTGCGTTTGTTGCAAGAGTGGCTGCAAACACCGGTAGAAGAGAGTCAAGGACAAGTGATCACTAGATATGTAGATTATAATCCTCTGAAGCGGAAGTTGGTGATCCCTAATCAGGACAAGGTCGACACTGAATGGCTCTCGAAGTTCACCATTACAGGGGGCTTCATCGACTTTAGATTCATCCCGGGGTGTGTCGAACAGCCAGTGTCATCTTCGGTGGTCGAGTCCTTGGTGAAGTATGTTGCGGATGCGGTCTGGGCCCCGGGCCTCAAGAAAATCCCTGCTTGGATGATTGTGTCCGATTTGCGCAACCACCCCGCGGCTGAAGAGTTCATCTCCGCCTTGATTCGCAAGCACCCGGGGACGTTTTTGAACGTTCCGTCAGTTTATCTACCCTGTCACGCTGAGGATCAAACCTTCAACAAGGAAGTAGATTGGCTGAGGACTACCCCTCTTTTTTATGTGGACTTCCTCACTTGCCGAAGTATCCTCCCGCGCCACAAGTAGTTTCAATGTCCCATGATAGCGCCTGTAACTCGGCGTTACAATGTGAACCCGAAGGAGTGGTCGGAGCTTTCATACGAAGCGAACAGAGGCGAGTTGCGAATGGAGGTTTACAACTCGTTTCTCAGCAACCTTGGAAGCTCGGGAGGAGTTGTGATAAATCTATTCGGCGGGTTGAAGCCTATTGCTGCCGCATTGGTGAGTCCATACAACATCCGCAACCTTGCTTTTATTCGCAGGCTTGTTTATCTATTATGATATTGTTCATGTATGCAGATGAACGAACAGCATGTGTTCTCGTGCATGGACTATAGCTTCATGCACACGCTTCCCGAGAAGATAGATCACGTTCGGCGACTTCGGACTGTGGACTTTCAAGATGACCAAGAAGACCATGAAGCTGCAGGTGATAGAGATGACCACCCTCAACCTCAGCAAGAAGCACCCCCTGCACTGTTGCTGGAGGATGTCTCGCGAGATCCGTCACCCGGTTTGGACATCGACGCCATGGACGTTGATAGAAACGAATCCGAGGGCGAGTATGAGGAGCCCGAATATGACGACGACGACAAAGAGGCGCCTAGTGAACAGGATACAGACGAGGCCTCCAGTAGAGGGGAAAGCGCCCATATGGATACGCAATCGGATGAATGCGAATCCATTCACACACAATCGCCACAACCACAGTCTGCCGCTTCACCTGTGCGCGGCAGGGTCCTGGAATTTGAAGAGGACGAGCATGTCACCTCTCTAGCGGAAGGTGAACCGGCCGAAGACCAGTATCGCGACGAGGATCACGAGGGAGATGCCAATGAAGAGCAAGATGCCGAGGACTCGAACCATGAGGAGGAGTTTGAGGGAACGCTCGAGGGGGAGCTCGAGGGGGGCCTTGACGACGCACAAGAAGGGGCTTGCGAGGGAGCACAAGAAGAACGAGAGGTGGCTCAAGGAGAAGATGAGCAGGCTCGTGTTGAAGAGGAGGCCGAAGGTGATGCGGCTGAGCTCACACCCGAAGTGGCAACCACCTCCCGGCCTCCCACGGCGTCACTTGTATCTGAGAGCGAAGAAGAACTGCCACCGCCCAGTGCCCCAAAATCCAAGGCCTCGAAGCGAGGCAAGCACAAGGACCGGCATACGAAAAGACATATTTCTCGGGTTCCAGAGCCTGTGATAGCGGAGTCTGTATTGGAAGACAAGATTGTGGGGATCTTGAGAAGCACAATGCCCAACATGCTGTCGGGCTTGCTCCAAGAAGCGTTGGGCCTAGCAAAAAATAACCCCCCTCAGCAAGTGCCGACACCAACACCCACAGTGGATGTTGCAGTCGGTGCAGCCGAGCCCGAAAGGGTGAACGATCAGGTGGGCGCATCGCTCCCAGTTGGCGTGCAAACAGTGGATGTCTCCTGCGTGGATGCAGCACCGACAACCATGGACACCTCCGACAAGGCCGAGGTCAATGTAAGTATTCGATCCCCGTGAACATTTCAGTATGCAAGTTTTTCTGTTCAAGTGACTGAATCTCCACCTGGATGTTTGATCCAGGTCGGTGATGGCGCGGCATCTTGAAGCTAAAAGTGGACTAGGACGAGTAGAATAAATAGAGTTAGGGGTGTTGATTTCCCGGAACTCCTCCCTTGTGGGGAGGAGATGCAATATGTTCGACCATTTATTATAAATAAAGTGGATTCCTTTGTCTAGCACATGTACTTTCTAGTTTGCATTCAATTGTCCTTAATGATGTCTTGCAATTCACAGGCTTGCCTGCACAACCCAGAACGAGTGGATGCATCACACACTGCAATTTTGTCTATTCAAACGTCACTTACCCCAATCGACGACGAGCACATCAACCCCTTGCCTATTGTGGTTCCCATACACACTTCGGATGCAGCGGTGGTCACCCGCGCTCCACCCACGGCCCCGTCACCGCCAGAACATGTGGAAGCCCAGGTTCCATCGCCGCGTATGGCACTCTCGCCGACTGGCATCAAACAAGTGGCAAATTCTACAATTAGTGACATCATTCAAGAAGTTATCCAAGTGCCACATTCTACGCAGCCTCCACTTGAGCCCTCACCTTTGGAGGTTGTCCAGCTATCGCCGCAAGGTGTGGATGATGTTGCCAACGAAGAGGCTTCAACTCCACCCGTGGAGTGCCCTCAAACAAAGCCACAGTCGCATGCGACGGCATCGACGAGTGCTGTCAATGTTATCCCATTGGACTCGTCGAATCCAGAAGCCACCATAAATGCTCCACAAGCAGTTAGCAGGTATTTGACACGTTGGCCACAAGGCGAGAAGGATCCCCATCCAGTATTCAACAACGTTGGTTGCCAAGATTTCCGGACGACGCACAACAACCAAGACGATCAGAGACGGCGTGCCGAGCTTGTAAAAGTGGTGCCTTCACATGTCAAAGTAAGTTTATTCCATCCAATGCATTCGTTAAAAGGCACGTTAGTTTCGATTGACATATGCCTATTTCGACCTTTTCACCTCCCCATTTATTTAAAATCGCGTAGTTTTGGGTTCAGGCTCCACAGCATTCGATAGCGCCTTTGGATGCGCCTCTACCAAAAGACGTCATCTATGATAAGCTATTTGTTTACGATGACACATACCCAAAGATCAATAGACCTTGCCAAGTTTTCACAAGGGAGATGGGAATCGCGTGTGCTAAAAGACTAATGTCTAAGTATCCCGAAGATCCTTCCCTAGGGTACTCTGAGCGATGGGAATTCAATCCAATACAGTACGAGGTATTGATCGTGGCCCATTTCTCCCTGTCGTTTGAGTTCGCCCATACCACACGTGGTTTGGAGGACTACACAATGAACTACTTAATGGTCTAGTCCATCATGCCTAGGTTTGCGAGGTCATTCTATGTTTAATTTATATGTAGCACATGTCAGAAGCTCACAGTGGGTTCATGTCGGCAGGCGCCTGCTGCTACACCCAGTCGAAGGTTCATTGTGGTGTTCGATTTAAATGGCATATTTTGCCACTGTTCCCGACGTAACCCGGGTATGGTGACTGTGCCCACTTGGATAACTTACGATAAAGCACCGGACAAACCTCCGGCCTTGGTAGGGCCCAAGGTTGTCCTACCTAGACTGGGATACAAGGTGTTTTGGTTGCGGATGTCCTCCATGTTCCATGTTTGCATATGGTCATCCATGAAAAAATCCACTGTAGACCTTGTGGTGGAGTATCTATTTGCCGGGGGCCCAAAACCCGCATTAGTACTTGGCCAAGAGGATTGCACCTTGTTCAAGGACATGTGGAACAATGTCGTCATGAACCCTTTGAAGCCAGAAGCTCCTTTGTTTTTGAAAAGTTTACTCAACAAGTTTTGGTGGCCGCCTATATCCTTCGATTCTGGAAGGATCACAGCTGCACCCTCCAACACCATTCTAGTAGACAATTGCCCTTACAAATCTGTTTGCAATCCGGACGAGTGTGGTATCTTTCCCAACCCATTCACATCCAATCGGGTGCAAGACGCAGACATGAGAAAGGTCCTCCTTCCTTACTTTCAATCATTGTTCTACTCACCAATGTCTGACGCACGTGACTTTGTGGTCAGCCGTAGATTTGGGCAACAACCTATACGGCATAACGATGCAGTCAAGGTGGCAGTTTTGAAATCCAATGGGCTTGAAGAAACCGACTCGGAAATTGTAGAAAAGTTGCAAATCGATCGAATAGAAGTAGCAAAGAAATAAGTAGGATTGTATGTCTAGTAACATTGTATTTTATGGTATCTTCAGCTTCCTCCTGCTGGGTACACACCATCCAGTTCCACGCCATCAGCTTTTGCGTGCCCCACTTTGGAGCTCTCACGCGGTCCAATAGAGGCGAAACAAGTTTCAGAGTCGCAGAACCCAATGGAGGTTTCACCAGTGAAGAACAACTTGCACCATGTGCAATGGACTAATGGATCAACTCTGGTAATTTATTATTGTGTCATTTATTATTATTGTGTCATTTATTGTTTCGACAACGTTATTGTGTAAAGGTTATTGTAATATCAAACACACATTTCATTACCAATTCAGGGTCATTAGCATAAGTATACTTGAATCTGTATAAATCCAGACTCGCTTGAACGTGCATGTGTACGCAATTTTGGTTTAGTTGCTACCGCATATGCGAGTTATGAAATCATGATAAGTTGCAAACATATATATGTATGGGTGTATATGTGTATATGTGTATGGGTGTATATGTGTATATGTGTATGGGTGTATATATGTGTATGAGTGTATATGTGTGTATGAGTGTATATGTGTGTATGAGTGTATATGTGTGTTTGAGTGTATATGTATGCATGAGTGTATATGTATGCACGAGTGTATGTAAATTAGTAAGCCAAATAAATGCGTGTCACTTTGTCACCGTGCAGGGTGTTGATCTCAATATGGAACCCGCAGTGGAAGATTGTGCATCCCCTTGTGAAACGTTGCCCGTCCTGCGCTCTATCTCTACACGCGACCACCAAATCTCCCTCATTGAATCAAGAGGCCCTAACTCAAGGGGTGTTCACATGTTACGTGCGGGATTGGCGAGCATTGGCAAAACTTATGACCCACAACCTATCACGACCACAGTGCCAACGATTCTTTTGAACGCGCAAGGTGCTGACTTCAATATGAAACCATTGGGACCACCTTGCACCCGCGAGCATCAAATAGAGCTTATTGAGTCAAGAGGTCCTAATTCAAGAGGCGTCAATCTATTGCATGCGGGGTTGGCTGACCTCGGACACACACAAAGCACGGTCCGCAAACGGTTAGCCTCCCCTTGGAAGGCCCAAAACACCACAATCAATGTGATGGACAGATGATTTGTCTGTACCCTAAATATGTCTGTACCCAGAAGTTAAACAATCCCGTGACCAATTGTGCGGGCATTCATATGTGTACACAAAATTTAGGGCAACACTCAATATATAAAAGTGGCCAGACATTCCCAATACCCAACGCATTGTCTTATATCAAGTCGGTTCACATGTCAACCATGCTCTCATTTTGCTTACCATATCCACTTGCTTGTTTGCACCCAATGTATGGTTCTTGCTTGTCCTTCGTAAATCCATCATCGAGCACTCCCCCATGTATGGGTGGAACATGTAGTGCATAAACGATACGGCGGAAGCTCCATGTGAATGTTTTCGTTCTGTCTTGCATAACTGCTTCATGGGAAGCTGCCCCTTCATGTAACCTATTTGTCCTGCCCAAACTCTTCTGTGGCTGGACACAACACGTAGGGCGCCTTTGTCTTGCATGCACACTCCCACAGGAACAACCCATGTGTGCACCATGTAAATCCGCCCTTAAGGTATAGACACCCTATAACCGATAACGATCCCATCACCGACAAGTAGAGTAGCTCATAAACGCGCATGGCTTTACTAGAAGTCGTTATGAATATATATAAAGCGCGAGGACAATATGACTCTGTGGAGGGGAAGTTGTTTCCCATAGATATTGTCGGTCATGTGTGAAGCTATGTGTTGGTTATGGGCTCTGACCGACTTTCGCACAAAGAAATTTTACACAATCAATTTTGAAAAAAAGGTCATTATTCATGAACCTTATTTTCCTACGCACAAAAATAACTCCTCCTTGATATTCCAAGATATGCTATGCTGAAATGCTTAAGTTTTCGGTTATAGGTATCTGTACCTTAAACACTATATTCGTTAATCGGAGACTTTTCCATGATTTTGAGACTATTCAAGAACGTATTTTTCAAATTTGGACCAGTGATGAGAACATAAATATCCCATATGTATGATTTTGGATACAATTATCGGACATAAATGCATCAAAGTGAACCATACATGAAAACATTTGCGTATAAAATGAGAAATCGTTGCCAATGGAAGGGAAGATGTGGAGAATGATTGGAAATTGAATCTATTCAATGGGTTTGAAATACAAATATAATGGAAATACCATTAATGTCTTGAAGACCTTCAAATAAATAGATAACCAAGCACTACGTTCTACCCCTACACGCATTTAAGGAGTCCGTAGACGTTCATAGTCCCACTATTTTTTTTTCGCGGCCATGTCCTTGTCTTTTGTGGAGGCTTCTCTTTGTAATGCTCCAATGGCCTCCATGGCTTTGAAAATCTCCGGCCCGCAGCTATAGCCATGTTTGTTGACTGGCCCAGAATATGTGTCGTTCTTCCATATATCCCAACGCGCTCCCGAATTGTACGAAGTGGTATTGTAAGTGGAATACGAGGGTGTTTGTGAGAGGGAATGTTTTGCACTTCTCCGGAGGGCCAAACAACGATCGGACTCAGTAGATGCGGCCTTCAGGGCGTGCCTATCCAATGAAGAAGTCGAGGAGGGCTGGCCACCAAGCGTGTAGGGAGCGACCTGCGAAACAACACCATAGGAAGAATGGAGTGGGAAATTAATGAGGGGCGGTTTGGGACAGGCGCTCGTAAAGTGCCTGGCACGCAGATGCAAGATAAGAAAAGCAACGGTGAAAAAAAAGGGAGGGGACAAAGAAGGGCACTTTGGCTTTGGGGACGTTGGTGCGGGGCACAATCGGCACCGCGGGGGCGTTGATGGGGGCATCCGGAGCCGATTGAACTATGGCATTGTTGGATAATGGGGGGGAATTAAGGCATGGAGGGCCGACGACCATGGATGAGTTTGCGGGAGGAGGAGCGGAGTCGACGGGTGGGTTGCACCAGGGAGCTTCCATGCGGAGACACCAGCTCAGCCCACGACGAGCGAAATCATCGTCCCTAGAGGGGGACACATGTTGGCACCGTTCGAGTGTTCGCTTCTCCTTGGAGAGGATCTAGAAATCCGTCATGCCGCGGGAAGGGGAGCCAGGGGACGAGAGGGGTTGGGAAGGGCCGTTGAGGACAAGGGTGTCACATAGAGGGGGAAACTATGGGCAACCAAAAAAAACATTCAAGTATGGAACAAGCATTAGATATGTGAACCACATAGACACAACCACATGCACGAAGGTTTTCAAATTACTTTATTGAATTTCGCAAGCCAAACGATGCTCCTATATACATTATCGCGGGGGCTTAATGCCGCGTTGCCAATGGGATTGGACCTCACAAAATCCGGGACGCTTCCGGGGTGGAGCACAAACCTTCCAATGCAAGGTGCTAGCCTATCGACCAAAAATGTTTCATTCCTATCGCCGGTCCACGGGTCAGGGAAGATGACGTTGCCCGGGGGGCTGAGAATGCTTTTGGCGAGGTTGTCATCGATGAGGAGGGTGTTCTCCAGAGTTAGCCAGCACACGTGGGGGACCCCCTCCAATGGGGGACACCTAGCCACAGCCTAGACCTCAGGACCTTGAAGAACTGTTGCCTTCCGCCTCAACCACCGAACTTGGGCACCAGCACACCCTTCTCATCGAGTAGCTCATCGCATGCCTCTTGGTTGAGAACGAGGCAAGGGCTCGGGAGATCACATAAGAGGAACTTGAAGATGGGCTCCATGTTCTCCAAGACCATAATTTATGCACAGTATAAAGTATATCCACACTCAATCGTTAAAGTAAATTTTGGTAGCATATTTACGCATGACCGTTCGTAAACAGGTGTAATGTGTAATGTGTAAATTTATATTACGCATTTTTACGAATGCACGTTCATAAATACGTATAGTGGTTTGTTTATTTGCATGAACATACATAAGATAGGTGTTAAGGTAGAAGTTAGCACTGTGTTTTAAGAACATAAAATGTCCATAGTAAACCAACCCGTCAAAAACTGACTAGTTGGTCACAAATTGTCGAAAGGGCAAAAAAATGCTAGTTTACTAGTTGATGTCAAATTTGTCCCTAATGCAATTAGTGTTAGAACGTCCACCAGTTGGTTTTTTACTGAACAATTTATTCAAAAGTAGTAATTATTTGTTGTTAGTAACTTAGTTGGCCAGAAAATGACTTGTTGGTCCAAAGTTATTAAAATGGCATTGCGAGTCTTTTACTAGTTGGTCGGTTTTTATGACCTCAGTGTGCCAGTTGGTCATGAACTGGACAAAGGGCAAAAACGCGTCAGGACAGCTAGTTGCAATGTTTTGACAGGGTGGCAACCTACTAAGTTGACCCACCTAGTAGGTAGTTGTCTTGAGGTATATAAGGATTGTCTTGGAGCCTTCTGGCTCTATTAGTACACATATGCGAAGACAGATTAGACTCTTAAAGAAGGTGTGTATGCTTGTAAGTTTTAGATCTGGACGTGTAGCATCCTGGAAATGTGTGGCAGTCCGGACGGACAACAGTCTTGGAAATCAAGCAGCAAAGTGTTGAAAGAGGGATTTAAAGAGTAGATTCATTGTTGGCATTCTCGTATTATTGCTCTTCTTGTAAGTTAACATAGTCCTTAGTGTTGACAAGACGAAGGTGTTGAAGGTGTTACTGAAAATGCGCATCGGACAGCTTATGATGTAGTACCAAGGAATGCATTAGAAAGTAGAAAGGGTGGGTATGCGCGGAGGCGATGCTCATGAGAGGACGTCAAGAGCAAGTAGTTAGAATGACTTGAAAAATGTATCATAGGTTGGTAGAATGTTAGACAGGTTAGATCCGGACTTGGTTTGCGAAAACCACCTCCGGAAGTTGGCCGATCTAACCAACAATGTTAGCTGGTCGAAAATATGTAAATAGTTAGAATGACCCAAAAACTCTACCACAGGTAGGTAGAATGTTAGACAGGTCAAATCCGAACTCGGTTTGCGAAAACCACCTCTGGAAGTTAGCGGATCTGACAAAAAACGTGAGCTAGTCGAAAATATGAAAGTGGCCCAAATGACCCAAAAACTCTACCATAGGTTGGTAGAAGGTTAGAGATGCCAAATGCAAGTTTATATTGTAGAAACGACCTCTGGAAATTCGCTGATCGGGCCAAAAACGTGAGCTGGTAAATAATGTCCATGGCATATTTTCGAGCCTTAAACGGAAGTTTTAGGGGACTATATGTCAATGGAGCTTTCTAAGGATGGATTATCTTGGGAGGTGTTTTGCAAGGCTTGGACGTGACTAGCGGCGAACTAGTAAATGGAGCAAGGAAGGAGTGCGAAAACCCATTAACAATGGCCTTCATATATACGTATTCCTAATCACTACAATTATTGTAGCATTGGGTTGGTGTATATTCTCATTGTATGTAGCAGAGGTTTACGAACGAGCGTTCGTAAATATGTAGGCCTTGGTTGGTGTGCGGAGGTTTATGAACGCACGTTCGTAAATATGCAGCCCTAGGTTCGTGTGCAGAGGTTTACGAACGCGCGTTCGTAAACATGCAGCCCTTGGTTGGTGTGCAGAGGTTTACGAACGAGCGTTCGTAAATGTGGAGCCCTTTGTTGGTGTGCGGAGGTTTACGAACGCGCGTTCGTAAATATGCAGCCCTAGGTTCGTGTGCAGAGGTTTACGAACGCGCGTTCGTAAATGTGGAGCCCTTTGTTGGTGTGCGGAGGTTTACGAACGCGCGTTCGTAAATATGCAGCCCTTGGTTAGTGTGCACAGGTTTACGAACGCGCGTTCGTAAATGTGGAGCCCTTTGTTGGTGTGCGGAGGTTTACGAACGCGCGTTCGTAAATGTGGAGCCCTCTGTTGGTATGCGGAGGTTTACGAACGCGCGTTCGTAAATATGCACCCCTTGGTTGGTGTGCGGAGGTTTACGAACGCGCGTTCGTAAATGTGCACCCCTTGGTTGGTGTGCGGAGGTTTACGAACGAGCGTTCGTAAATATGTGGCCCTTTGTTGGTGCACGGGGAGGTCACTCCATTATCAAGTTGAACACCACGTGCATCACCGAAATGGGTCAAAAAAATTTCAATTTTTTTTCATAAGTACATATACATGGTGTCTATTACATAGTAAAAAATGGCAGCCAAATTCCATGATCTTTTTGTTTTGTAAAACATATTGTTTCTAACTAGAATGACGCCGAATTGAACTAAAACAATTACTACAAAAAATGAAGATGACTAAAAATTTCAAAAAACATACAAAAGATATTATCTATGGTTATGTATATATAGAAAAAATATCATAATATTTACGAACGAGCGTTCGTAAATATGTAGCCCTTTTGGTTGTGCACAGGGAGGTTGAACACCACGTGCATCACCGAAATGGGTCAAAATTTTATCAATTTTTTTTCATGAGTACATATACATGGTGTCTATTACGGAGTAAAAAATGGCAGCCAAAATTCCATGATCTTTTTGTTTTGTGAAACATATTGTTTCCAACTAGGATGACGCAGAATTGAACTAAAACAATTACTACAAAAAATGAAGATGACTAAAAATTTCAAAAAATATACAAAAGATATTATCAATGGTTATGTATATGTAGAAAAAATATCATAATATTTACGAACGAGCGTTCGTAAATATGTAGCCTTTTTGGTTGTGCACAGGGAGGTTGAACACCACGTGCATCACCGAAATGGGTCAAAATTTTATCAAATGTTTTTCATGAGTACATATACATGGTATGTATTACATAGTAAAAATGGGTAGCCAAATTTCATGATCTTTTTTTTTGTAAAACATATTGTCTCTAACTAGAATGACGCAGAATTGAACTAAAACAATTACTACAAATAATGAAGATGACTAAAAATTTCAAAAAACATACAAAAGATATTATCTATGGTTATGTATATATAGAAAAAATATCATAATATTTACGAACGAGCGTTCGTAAATATGTAGCCCTTTTGGTTGTGCACAGGGAGGTTGAACACCACGTGCATCACCAAAATGGGTCAAAATTTTATCAATTTTTTTTCATGAGTACATATACATGGTGTCTATTACGGAGTAAAAAATGGCAGCCAAATTCCATGATCTTTTTGTTTTGTGAAACATATTGTTTCTAACTAGGATGACGCAGAATTGAACTAAAACAATTACTACAAAAATGAAGATGACTAAAAATTTCAAAAAATATACAAAAGATATTATCAATGGTTATGTATATGTAGAAAAAATATCATAATATTTACGAACGAGCGTTCGTAAATATGTAGCCTTTTTGGTTGTGCACAGGGAGGATGAACACCACGTGCATCACCGAAATGGGTCAAAATTTTATCAAATGTTTTTCATGAGTACATATACATGTTATGTATTACATAGTAAAAATGGGTAGCCAAATTTCATGATCTTTTTTTTTGTAAAACATATTGTCTCTAACTAGAATGACGCAGAATTGAACTAAAACAATTACTACAAATAATGAAGATGACTAAAAATTTCAAAAAAATATACAAAAGATATTATCAATGGTTATGTATATGTAGAAAAAAATATCATAATATTTACGAACGAGCGTTCGTAAATATGTAGCCTTTTTGGTTGTGCACAGGGAGGTTGAACACCACGTGCATCACCGAAATGGGTCAAAAATTTATCAATTTTTTTTCATGAGTACATATACATGGTATGTATTACATAGTAAAAATGGGTAGCCAAATTTCATGATCTTTTTTTTGTAAAACATACCGTCTGGTCCGTCTCTAACTAGAATGACGCAGAATTGAACTAAAACAATTACTACAAAGATGACTAAAATTTTAAAAAATATATAAAAAAGATATTATCGATGGTTATGTATATATAGAAAAAATATCATAATATTTACGAACGAGCGTTCGTAAATATGTAGCCCTTTGTTGGTGTGCGGAGGTTTACGAACGCGCGTTCGTAAAAGAGTTTTGTGGTCATTCTAATTTTTACTGTGAAATTTGTCCTGTGATGGTTTGGAATTTACGAACGTGCGTTCGTAATTGGGTGCGCCTATATGTCATGTATAATGTTTTATTGTATCCGTGTATATACGTATCCATATATATACGGATACATATACAAATGTGTTTTACAGAAAGGCTTGCTTGCTATGTATCAACAATCCTTGCATTGCTTCTTGGAACTCTTGGTTTTTAATTGATACATATCAACCTGGAATTAGTGCTTCTGCATACTATAAGTGAAGATAAAACTTGATAATGATAGAAACTGAAAAAAATTAAATCAAAACATAATTGAGTTCAGAATGTGAGAGAACACCAAATTGAAGAACATGGCAAATCTTGCAAATAAAACATGCCAAAGCTCTGCATACATGTAAGAAAACACATGGAATTCAACAATGAACAAATTTCAGAATATGAGGGAAGTGAGTTCAGAAGGATTATTGTACTCACATTGAATTGGTCTACACCTAAAACATGTGCTTCCTCTCTTAGTGAAAAACCTAGAAACCCTCACAAATGTACACTCAATCAACTGCACCCTTGCACCACTCAATCCTCCCTCACACTCTCAAGCCCTCGCACATTATATACAAACCCTTGCAACAGCTCTTATGTGCATGCAACTCTCAAGTTAGTAGCTCTCAAGCTTGCTACTCTAAAGCTTGCAACTCTCAACTTTATACCTCTCAAGGTCTCTACTCCCAAGCTTGCAACTCAAGGGAAATTTGCGACTCTCAAACACTTGCCCCAACAAAATTAGTGTAAAAATGGCAAGAGCTTCGCTCCGCATGTGCTCAGCGCTCCGCTCCTCCTCTCTCTGCTCCAAATGACAATGAGGAGAGGAGGAAGGGGCGCGGGGAGGTAGCCGGCACCGCTAGGGTTTCCCGCCACTGCCACATGGCCTCCATCCAACTAGGGAGGGCTGGGATGTGATGGGGTGATGGGGTGATGGGGTGATGAGGTGTGGGGATGGGATGGGATGGGATGGGGGTGGGGGGGGGTTTAACACTGAAATGTGTTGGTTTCATCCAAGTCACGATACATAAATTGTTGTCATATTATGGAGGTAGTCATACATGACTACCTTGTCCATTCTTGGTAGTATGGAAAAACATTCAATGACTCTTTTGCATGAAAATGAAAGTTGGATGTATAAGTAATAAAGGCATGTTTAATTCATGCTTTGTAATATGTATATGTAGTGGAGGCATTTATCACATTAGTTTGAAGAGCTTAATATAAACACATGAATTTTTTTTTGCCGCATTCCATTAGCACCTATACATTTGGTTTCTTTGTAAACATCATGTATATAAGGAGTATAAATTCGTAGTGAACAATGCACGTCACTTAGTAGAGATTTGATGAAGAATCCACCCCCAAAGATGTGCATATGGTGTTTTGAAATATAGTATTTTTAGGAATGAAATATCTTTCAAGTTGTTCAATGGTTCCTCATATAATTATTTGCTTCATAAAGGACCCAATCTGAGATTCGTGGTAGGGGGTGTCCTTTCTCTTAGAAGAGGTGGACGAAAATTCAATTTCAAAGAGGTCGTCAATTCATTTAATTAGGTCTCAACATGAACAAACATTTGCATAGTGCATTGAACTTTAAATTCAACTTGAACTGAATGCATTTGAGCCATGTAGTCAATTGTTTGGCTAGCATCAAATGTGCATTCTACATCAAATGTGCGATATGGGTTATTGAGTAGTCAAGATTGTTTGTGTGTGTAATATATTGTATTAACTACCGGACATGCACAACTTTCACAAACCCTAAACCTGAACCCTAAAACCCAAACCCTAAAAGTGAAGCTTGAAATTATCCTCTTTCACCTTAATAGTGTTGAGTGCATTTTGATCACATAATCCAAACTTAATCTTATTATAACATGCATGTCTTAAGAGTCAAGTTTAAATGAACACTTTTAGCTATGCACCTACTTCTTGTAGGATGCAAAACACACAATTAGTGTGACTCAACCTAGGTATGGTTTGAATTCATATGCTTCCTCTACCTTATGCACCATTCCAAATTAATTCAATCTTGCCACACATTCCGGATTAATTCAATCTTTTTACACCTAGGTTTGCACTTGAATGAAGACCTAAATTATACCTAGGTATGGTTTGAATTCATATCCTTACTCTACCTTACAAGCCATTCCAGATAAATCCGATTTTTTTATTGGTGTCCACACACTTGGTGAGCATATTATGGGCATGTTTTGATATGAATCATATGATACCTACAATTTTAGGGGCCTCCACAACCGATTTTGACCCACTCCTACCTCATTATATATATATATCACTTAGACCTTGGTAACATATAGGTATCAATTGCCAAAAACTTGGATTTCACAACTTGGTCGCAAACCATGTAGTCTATATTAAACATCAACATATTTAAATAATATTTCACTATTATAGTATATATATAGTATATATATATTTTTTTTTATTTTTTTTTTCTTGAGACCTTGGTAACACCTAAGGTGTGCAACCAATATTAATATTTTCGATATGTTGCGTGTATGCCAAACATGTTCCATACATAGCGTCATACATGTTCCACATGGATAGAATGGCATATTGTTAGGTCAAGGTAGGCGGCGGGAATCCGCTTTTTAAAGAGCATCCAAGGGATTTTGAACCACCCTAGAGCAGTACTTAAAGCTCTCCCCCCCCCGCCAGAGCTCTTTTTTGCGGCAGACGTCCAGTGCGCGCTCTAGAGACCCGTCGCAGTGTGATCAAGCCATTTTTCTGTGCGTCCACAATACACACCCTAGGTATATAACAACGTACATCCACCGCATATACCGCCGCTTATACCGGAGCTTTACGAACGCGCGTTCGTAAAGCTCGAGTCAACGCATTTGTAGTAATGGTTCAAACACATATGATGGCTGAGAGTTTACGAACGTGCGTTCGTAAATACCACCTGTGAGTATGGTCTATGTATCCAACAACATTCATACATAGACACATCTATGCAAAGACCCAAACAATATGTCATGGTGATATACGAACGGGCGTTCGTAAAGATACCAACCAAAGACTTACGAACGGTCATTCGTAAATACCACCTGTGAATATGGTCTATGTATCCAGCAACATCTATACATCGATACATCTATGCATAGACCCAAACAGTATGTCATGGTCATATACGAACGGTCGTTCGTAAATACCACCTGTGAGTATGGTCTATGTATCCAACAACATCCATACATAGACACATCTATGCATAGACCCAAACAATATGTCATGGTCATATACGAACGGGCATTCGTAAAGATACCAACCAAAGACTTACGAACGGTCGTTCGTAAATACCACCTGTGAGTATGGTCTATGTATCCAGCAACATCTATACATCGATACATCTATGCATAGACCCAAACAATATGTCATGGTCATATACGAACAGCCGTTCGTAAAGATACCAACCAAAGATTTACGAACGGTCGTTCGTAAATACCACCTGTGAGTATGGTCTATGTATCCAACAACATCCATACATAGACACATCTATGCATAGACCCAAACAATATGTCATGGTCATATACGAACGGGCGTTCGTAAAGATACCAACCAAAGACTTACGAACGGTCGTTCGTAAATACCACCTGTGAATATGGTCTATGTATCCAGCAACATCTATACATCGATACATCTATGTATAGACCCAAACAGTATGTCATGGTCATATACGAACGGTCGTTCGTAAATACCACCTGTGAGTATGGTCTATGTATCCAACAACATCCATACATAGACACATCTATGCATAGACCCAAACAATATGTCATGGTCATATACAAACGGCCGTTCGTAAAGATACTAGCCAAAGCTTTACGAACGTGCGTTCGTAAATACCACCTGTGAGTATGGTCTATGTATCCAACAACATCCATACATAGACACATTTATGCACAGACCCAAACAATATGTCATGGTGATATACGAACGGCCGTTCGTAATGATACCAGCCAAAACTTTACGAACGGCCGTTCGTATGGCGCACACCAATCCATTTGCCCCAAATACCCATATGATGGCATACATTTTACGAACGTACGTCTGTAAATACCACAATTGTTACGGTCTATGTTTTATTTGACATAAACAGTATGGCCTATGACATATGGGTGGCACTTCGTAAATATACGCTCCTGAAACATGTGTAGGGAGGTATACGGACGATCGTTCGTATATCCCAAGTCATGCTCTTTTTGTATTTCGGGCCTATAATCAAGGACGTACATTTTGTTGACTGTGTATGCGACTGATATTTCTTACATCTATATCATTCAGTTTTTTCCCATGTGCATATATATTGTTCTTGGACACCGATGTAAATATTCATATTGTGTGATCTTCAAAATCACGTGTCGTCTGTCCCCTGCACATTTGATCATGAAATGGGATGGGTTTTACGACCACACGTTCGTGAACATATTTGAAAATCATGTCTTGTATTGATGTAGAACCATGTCCATGGTTACTCAACAAATAATTTCATCGCCTTCTAAAATTTATAAATAACACCATGAGATGCCCACGTTTATTGGAATGGAAAAATAGGGATTGTTTACATGTGACCATGGATTGTTTTGGAACGCCCGTTCGTGTTTATGTATGAGGTCCTCCAATGGTACCCCAACACCTACTTTTCGATATCCACAATGCGAGCGTGCCCTTGGTTCGCTAGTCATTGTTGTCTTTTTATTTGGAGAGTGTATGTATTTTGGGCCATATATACTCACATGTAGCGTGTCTGCTCTTATCTGTATAACATCGGTTGTGCATTTGTTCATTCCATGGTTGTTTTTTTAGGTGGGATGGCAGTGGATGTAGCAAATAGTGCCTTTGAGTTGTCGACAGAGGCATCGTCCTTGGATAGTGAATGTGAATTCTCGTCCTGGTCGGCTGACAATATTGACGGGATAAACGTGGTGGGTGTGTTTGTGGATATATCCTCCGGTGGATCTTACGAAGTGCACGAACAATCTTAGCATTCTGGGGATGACCACGATGACATTCCATTGTGTGCCGGTTTCGGGAGGGAGCATTGGGTGGGACTTGATGTTGTTCTACTTAACGATAATGGTTGGTGAAAGCCTTGTCTTCACGAAATTTTGTGTGAATTAACCCCAACTTTCGTCAAATTGAAGTTGAATATTGCCATCCAAGCACCAAAGACCAGAACATGCTCCGCACCTATTTAGGTCGGGACACCAAAAAGGGTTGAAGTGGACAGTGGACTCAATGTACGGATCAGTTTGGATAAACACGGATACCATACTTTGTGCTTGGAAGCCGCGCAAGGGTTCCAAATCGGAAACAATGACCATCCCCCCAAAAACATATAGATTTTGCCAAAGACAACTTGGCACGTATTGCATCTACGGAAAATGACGTCAAGAATGGATATGAAGTGGAAGATGGAGATGGGGAAACATAACATAGGTTGGAATTAATGTAGAAAATAGGGGCACTTTATAGACTTGGTTGTATTGCGGCTACATTCAAATTTATAAATAGGTTTGGGATGTGCCATCCAATTCACTAAGACCCTTATATAGGGGATGCACATTCTAGAATCTATAATGACATAAAACCATTTGTTTTTGGGATTTGATTGTTATTTTCCACGTGTAGTTCATATTTTGATTATGATTTAAAGAATTACTATATTTAGAAATGTGAATATTCTTTGCGTACGAACTTGTAAACTGTCATGTTCCCAATGTTATCTATGCTCACAATATTGGCATCCCAAACTATGGGTGTATTTTATTTTGAGACTTTCCAAAGTCTCCGATTAACGAATATAGTGATCTTACATGTTGAAGCGTTATTCACACTTGTTCGTACTATTCAATGCCGTGTCAGGATGCCCCTCCCAACCCGGCCAGTTCCCCCTAGCTCCCCAGCCAACTGGGTTCGGGGAGGTGATTGCGAGAATGCAAACAGCTGAACTGGAACGCCCGTTAGGCCTCCCAATGGAAAGGAGGAGTATGGACGACGAGTTTAACAACTTAGCTTCAGATATTGATGTGTGCATGGAACGGTTCATGCAACTACAATCATTTATGACCATTGCTTTAGATAGATATAAAGGATGCCGCTTGGTTGGAATGGATGCACACATGCTTGGGAGATTGGTGGTATACAGTGCCGATATAGGGCTCACCATCCCACAAGTGGAGGCACTCCAACAACGTCTCCCAGAGTTGCACTTAATAGAGAACGATATGTGGGAAGCTACGCAAGCAATCGAGCCGTATTTAGATGACTTACTCCGCCGTGATTCAGAAGACATGTTGAACCATGTCTATGACAACACAGATGAGAACCTCCCAATCACACCATTGTTGGAAGCCTGTCATATTGCCGATCCACAGAATGATGAAGGAGACCCAGTGGAACCCACAATGGGGGAGCGTACCATTGATTACGAGTTTTACTACTTAGCATCGCAGATCCATGACGTAACGCGCGAGTTTATGGGACTACAGAGGACCATGACAACTGCTCTACAGAGATATACGGGCACTCTTTTGCTCGGCGATCGCATACACTGCCTTTGTATGTTGGTGTTAGCGGCAGAACACATTGGCTTTGACTCTCAGCAAAAAGCCTATCTTGGGAGCAAAATACCGGACTTGGCTTACATGGAGAAAGTTACATGGGAGCAATCTCGGGAAATCAACCCTCACTTGCCAAACATCTTTGAGTCCATGGCCAAACAATACTCCACAATTTGCGAAAGCCAAGGCACAAATGTAGAGTAATTTAAGTTATGGCATGTTACAGGCATTTATAGCACAATATTCAATCGAGTGGATGCCTCCTAGCATAGAATTGGTGTTTCAATGAAGAGGATTGTGGGTGCAAACCTCCTGTTGTGTGACAATCTATGCAAAAGCCCATTGGAAGCAAAGAGTATTTGTCTCGCATGGGCAGGTCCATCCAAAGTGTCCACGAGTTCCCAATGAGTTCCCAATGAGTTCCCCACATACATCCCAGAAGTCCCAAAATCATCCTAAAGTCCCATAATGTTTAATATCGTGTTATTGTTCCATGGGGGACCTTGGCATGACACTAAAACTGAAGTCACGGTTGCTTTTGAGAATCACAATATGCTTGTTCTTGGCCCTTGGTTGAGTTATTCTCTAGCCTAGGGATGTCGGAGGGGAGCTTAGCAATGTCATGAAATCCAACGATTCATGAATAAATATACAATGATCTATCCCCTTTCACCTAAATGGTTTCTTTAATGTGGATAAAAATTGGTCTACGTCTAGGTGGATGCTGACTTGTGATGTTCCACAACATTGAGATCTTGAAGAGTGGGATCTTGTCAACAAGGTTTTCACTTTCCATCCATTCTAATTTCTATCAGCTTAAAACATTAATTTTCTTTCCACATTAATATCCCACCCACACTAATTACATGCCAATTAAATGTGCAATGTTTAGAAGGTGCACAACACCTTGCTAACATCCCCGCTAATGAGGTAGGTTTTATCCTTTATGAAAACTTAAGGTCAATCTATATGAGAGTTTGAATCCAACAAACTTGGGGTCCAGAACACCTCTTAATGGATGTTACTTCCAGACTTATGATTGAAGATTGGTTTCACAAATGAAGAGGATGCCACATTAGCAAAACTTCATCCTTTTGTACTTTGGACTTGGACCCTAGTACTCAACTCCTTGGGTCCAAAATATTTCTCTCAACCTATCGAATTGCTTCATTTTGAAATTTCTATGCCCTTAGAGGATTCACAAATTTTAAACTGCCAATGCTACATATTTAAATAAAAATATATGGCTCCAATTTGAAGTATCCTAGTTAGTTGGCCACGACCTTCATGTTGGCTAACATATCAATTCACTCAAAACAACTGAAATAAGTTTTGTAATGGAAACAACCTTCCTTTGAAAGCTCAGTAAAACTTGATCGGTGTTAGGAGAACAATCTCCCATTCACATTGGTGAACAAAACACCGATGTTTGTTTCATTAGATCAATTGCATTTTGTGCCAATGTATTGGTAGTAGTAGCACCCGGCCAAGTAGCATCTCCACACCTCACGTGCTTATTTAGTGTAGTTCTAAGCGGTGTTATAAGAATGCTTCAAGATTTCAAGGCTTAGTCTAAGGGGTTGATCACACCATCCTTTTCTGGCACCATCCATCAACATCTCCGACTGTAATAGTGTGAAAAGTGGTGGGCCAACACTTATTTCTAAACATAATCCCCAACAATTTCACGGCTGGAACCAGACAGAAAATTTGGTGTGATCGGGGCACGAGTCTACGGTGAATTCCGGACTTGCCTCTCCCTTCAATTGTTGCGATGCAACAATAATTCCCGAGAAGCCGCATTTGAATTCATCAGCAGAGAATTGTGCAGGTTGTAATGAACTTGTTGCCCAAATACTGGGAATATTCTGACTGTGGAAATGATATAATCTAACACGGACTCATACATAGTAAAGGGTCAACGATGCTCAAGGAATAATAATAATAATAATAATAATAATAATAATAATAATAACTCACCCTGATTGGTGCTCCTTTGGTGCAAGGCTTAATTGGGGCTAGGTCAAGAAATACAGGATGAATGCATTCCATATTCATATATCAATATCTTACAAGTTCATTTGTGTTCAATGCATTGGGTTTATGCCTTGTTGTACATTCAAAATCATGTTTAAGTAAAACTACAACCATTAGACTACATAACATTATTTAGATTCATAACAGTGTTATGTGGGACTGACAGTATCATGTGGAATATTCCTCATATTCAGTCTGAATGATGGAATATTTTGCAAAATATTGTCAGTCCCACATAACATTGTTATGAATCTGAATAATGTTATGTACATTAACTCAACAATCAGATATAAAATGTCTTTTACAGTGAATTGTTTAGTATGATCCAATTCATTATATTTCAGTTGCATTTTATTAAATTACTATTCATTTATGTTGAAATAATTTAGATCTAAGAATGTACTTGGACATGATACACCTGCACTTTACGTTACATGCATTTGGTCCGAGATGACCCTAAACTACCGGATGATGGTGGAGGGATACCCAAATCTCAAGGAAGAGGTTGGCGGTTCGAATCCCGGCTGTGAAATCTCCTCTCTACATGACGGAAAAACTTGTCAGGTGGTCAACTACCTCCTGTGCTTTGGCGTTGGCCTGTCGGCCTTCTGTCTCAAAAAGAAAAAGAAAAAACGTTACATGCATTTTTACTTTGGAACACATACTTAGTTTTGAGCCCCAAGGGTGATCATTGTTACGATTGATTGAGTTCAAGCAAGTAACAGATTAATTTGAACTTTGAGTAAGCGAAACTAAAGAAAACTAGACCAAAGAATCCAAACGCGCATTTGGCATCAAGAATTTGTTTACTTAGTGAATGATTGGAAGAAATTTTCTTTTATCTTTTAAGCCCTAGATGGATTCAAGCAACACAATATTTTTTTGTAGTCAATGTGATGTTGAGTGCAATATGTGGTACTTACACTTCATGTATTCAATGTTATGCACACTTACACAAATGCTATATTTTAGAGCCTTTCTCTGGCTTATGGTCTAGGAGCCCAAGGGGTGGACTCTTCATACCATGTACAAACTAACGTGAGTGTAAGAAGGGGTATCATTTGAGGCACTAGTGTACATAGTATACATAAAGGAGAGGTATTAATTTTCTCTAGTGCGTAAATTTAAAAAGGTTGTCAAGCATTTTGAAGTAAAGGCAGATGTACAAATGGGGGCCATCAATGGTTGAAGGCACAACATCATCCAATTGGGTTCTGCTGTTATTAACCCTCATTAGCACCGAGGTTATAATTTTTGTGACTTACCATTGAAGGGGTCTTTGTCATTCTAAAATGGAACTAACATCAGTGTTTTATTTTAGTATGTTTCTTTTATAAAATTTTAGTTAATACCTTCTACTTTCACAAAGTAGTCATGCACATTCAATCTAATAAAGTGTGTTTGAATGTAATTAAATCTAAATACTTTTATTAGAAGGTAATTGAGCGCAAGGCCTAGGTTTCTACAAGTATTCATACACATTCGCACTAATTAAGCCCAATTAAGTGCAAGTAAGTGCATTTAGCCTAATTAAGCGTAATGAAGCCTAAACAAGTGTAATTAAGTACATCATTCCTCATATCTGAATTAAAATATGATTAATTTCAGTAAGTGTATTTTATAATTAATAATTTTGGTAAGCATACTTTCTGATTTAATTGGGCTTAATTAGGATAGACTTGATTACATTCAATCACACTTTATTATTTTGAATGTGTATAAATACTTGTGGAAATAGAAGGCATTAACTAAAATATTATAAAATAAAACATACTAAAAATAAAACGCTAATTTTAGCCCCGTTTTAGAATGACAAAGACTTTTTCAATGGTAAGTCACAAAAATTTAAACCTCGGTGCTAATGAGGGTTTTGTAATATTTTTGACTTCCAAGTTAATTACATGTTTTGTTGACAGTTTCACTTTGAAAATGAAATGCCAATCAATTGCTCGTTTACTCAATGGAAGTGAACATATAGTAGTGGTGCACTAGAGTGGGGGTAAAATGATTCCTTGTGTGGACCCAAAATAACTAATTATAAAAGTGGTGACCCGAAAAGGATGCAGGTCTAGGTGGGATGCAATGATTGGCTGGACATGTATAGTTTCACATTAGTTGCAATTACTTTTGGGTGCCATTGAGTTAACCTTTTTGTGTGCAGACGTATGCAGAGTAAGATTTCTTGATACTTAAAATATCCTACTATACAAGTTGGGGGGGTTTGACCTGTCTCTTTGGAAAAATATAACTAATTATTTACATGGACGAAAATTATGAAACAACTTGCATTCCTCATCATTTTCTTTACTCCATCTTTGGAAAATATTGCACAAATTTCAAGCCACTATTTATGGCCCAATCAGCTTATTTTCACCGTTTTCTGTTTGCACAGTGATGAAGCTTACAAGCTCAAAAAAAATTCCACCATCTCAACTGCTATATTTCATCCAGAAATAGTGTCTTCAAACTTGGTGCAAACAAGCATTGCCAAGTTTGCTCAATTCGGGAGCAGCACCCGGTCGATTCTAGATACTTCACCTTTGTCAATCGATGTGAAAGATGCAATCTCAAAGTCTCATGTTTCGCCTCCGGTAAGCCTCCGAGCAGATCAATCTTGACTGATCTGTGCTCTCAAGAATCAAAACTGTGTATGCACTTCTGTTGTTGCAATTTCCTCATCTGATGGAACGTAGATGCTTCGTCTTCGCCTTCGTCTTTGTCACTTGCAATTTCTATATTCATTTAAGCTTCTGTCTAGTTTGTCCCAAGCAAGGAGAGCAAGAACTAAGGTTAAAACCTAACCCTAAACCTGATGATTATATCAGCATATCTCAAGTACAAATGCTTCAGCTGCATCTGGAACTCTTCCACGTTTCCAACTTTGAAAACAAATCACACTTGCCAACAGCACTAAAGAGATATAGTTGGACTGAAGACCAGGCCAGACCGACCATCCTCAGCAAGAATTGTGCTCAGGCTTGTGGAGGAAGGAAATTGCAGCTATCATACATTCAGCCAACATGAGTAAGCTTCCAAGAACATAGGAAACATTGATGTTTCGATGACAAGTCAACTTCATATGCGGACACTCAAAATTTGCTCAGCAGCAGAAAAAAATTTGAGCTGTAGCAACCAGCTCCAGATTTGAGACGAGCAAGCATACTCTTGATCCCAGCCTCCCACAAGACATTATCATCGTAGCACCACTTCAAAGTCGACGGCGCTTTTTATGCAAAACCCTCGATGAAACAAGTCTGCAGTGCCCATGAATAATCATCTTTCATTGGTGAATCACTGACATGATGATGATTATTGATGCAGTAAGGGCCTGATGTTAACCCTTACCAAATTGGAGTTGCTGCTACTCCAACAACCAGGGATGCAGTCTCCTCCGAAGAAATTACACCATGCCATTGATGAAATCTGAGACCTTGTTGATCGAAGCAGCTCCAAATCTTCCTCCTCACCAGACTAGTCCCTGGAACCCCATGTTTCCACTTTCCACTCCAGAAAATGTGGTGAAGAAACGGCAGTAGTAGTCACAGTCTCTTTGCTGGCACATCGGTTGTATATGTTAGACTCGAAGTGCAGAATTTGGACAGCATTACTACTTCCAAGTACTCCAAGGAATCTGTCAGCAACCCTCAAAAACGCAAAACCCCTAGAGCTGGGAGACTAAAGCTTAGCTCATCAGCCTTGCACACCCTAAACCCTTACCCTAAACCCTAATTTTGGTGTTCTTGGTTGGAATAATCCACTGAATGTTCATGATGCCACTAGACTCACAGGCCAGGGACACTTGAGAACAAAAAAACAAGAATATTCTGGAATGATGCAACAAGGTAGCAATTTTAAAGTGATCGGCACATCACTTCTACTCATCACAACAAATGCTGAAGAACAACATCGGTGGTATCAATATCATCATCGTCATCATCATCGTAAACATATGAACTACCAGAAGTACTAGGCTGCTGATCATTCACATCATCATCTGAAACAGAAGTTGCTGGTGTGATTTCAGAGCAGATTTCGGGCTTGGCAAATTGTATGGGGGGGTTAAGTTTGGATCTGGAGGAGGAGGCAGAAGAAGAAGAAGAAGAATTGGAGGGAGAAGTAGAAGTGGTGCCCAAACCACGCATGCTGAAGGCCAACTCAAAAGCGGCTATGGCACATCGAGCAACTTGGACAGGGGTGAGAACCAGAAAAAGTTGGTGAAGTGTGTGTAAACGAAGTTGGTCTGCTTGAATCAGAAGTTTCTTTAGTCGCGACATCCGAGGCTTGAGAACGGTTTTAAAGTCACAGTTCTTGTTGAAATTGGACCTAGAATTTGTCGATGACTGATCATCACAATCATCTACCATCATGATCATTACTGCTTGAACCACATCTTGGTCGCTTAATAGCATCTGCACGTGTGTCAGTTAACAAACATTCTTTAGTAATCCCTAATTCCAAACTCACATGTAGTGTCGCTTGCCTCTGCCGATGATTCAAGTTTCAACCCAATTTTTTGATTGGGTCACAATATTATCAAACATCTGGATGACAAATCTGACAAAAGTTCTGAGGTTTGAGGGATGGGGAATTAGGTGTTTTAGGGTTTAGGGTACCTGCAGAGTGGCTAGCTTAGTGGAGAGCTTCTTCTCCGTCTGCCGGGTGTACTTCTGTACATTTTTGAGGTTAGTGAGCTGCCTTTCGGAGAGGATTGCAGATGATGTCTCCAACACTCCTCGAACTCCATCTCTGAAGCGTAGAATTTCATCCTCCAGTTGCACTCCCATGAGGGAGTAAACCAAGAGCAATGCCGAAGTGGGTCGCCATCCGCCGAGCCACATGAATGAGGCCTCCAGTGGTGTTGCATTTCCTCCTGAAACCAGAGTATAAGCAGCCCATCCGTCACAATGATGCATTACCATAATACCCACCTCTCTGCAGGTGCACTCATGTCAATTTCATTAGCAAGATTGCTGCTAAAATGATGCAAAAATCTAGTACTGTAAATCCATCACGCTCAGACAACTATCTCTAGCACCTGCAGGAGTTAGCGTCTGTAGGACATGATGGTTTGGAGCAAGCATTCAAAGGAAATTGCTTGTAAATGGTTCTAAGAATATCATTGACATTTGAGAGTGTGAACCTTTTCTGATTCAGACACAAATGCTATCAATGAAGTCCTGTCAGGCAATGCCTTCTTTCCAAGAACGTTGGTGCTCTCCTTTGCGAAATAAGAAGAAATCAGCAATTCATCAAATCAGTTGAAGCATTAGAAGTAATCTAGAAATGTCAACTGTTGTTAAGCCCTGGGAGAGATGCAATGGGATTGCTACTGAGGATTGAGGGAGCACTCGTATGAAATTCTTTAGCAGGATTGCTGGAATTTGATGCAAAAATCTAGAATTCATCACATTCACAGAGTCAGGAAGGAAGGATGGCAACTATCTCTAACATCTGCAGGGGTTAGTGATGGTTTGGAGCTGCTAAAAAATTTGTCAGCAAGCATTTGAGGAATTGCTTGCAATTAGTTCTAAGATCATCATCATCATCGACATTTCAAAGTGTAGTGTTTTCTAGTTCAGACACAAACGGTATCAATGGATTTCCAAGCATGTAGAGACTCATCTTCGTAAAACCAGAAATCGGCAATTCACTCAAAGGATGAGAATCAATGATTTGGACATATCGATTAATCTAAAGCCCCGGGAGATTATTCTAAAGCCAATGGGATCAATCTTATCGGAGGGATTGCTTGTAATCAGTTCTAAGAAAATCATCATCATCGTCATTGTAAACCTTTGTCTAATTCAGACAGAAAATGGTATCAATGGATTTCTGTCAAACTATGCCCTCCTTAATCATTCCAATCATGTAACTTGACACCTACCCTTCTTTGTGAAACCAAAGATCAGCTTGAATTTCATTTGAAGCATTAGACTCAATCAGTGATTTAGGGACAACAGTAACTAAATACATTAAAAACCTGGGATGAGAGTTGCAATGATAGAATGAATTGCTACTGATGAGAATTGATTGATTAAGGAAGGGAGCTTCACCCGAAAGGCTGTGGAGGACTTTCTGGTCTTGCAGCGAGGAGTGGGACTTGATTTGGGCCATGTACAAGGCCACACATTTCCGCAACGGAATCTCTGCCTCTTTGTCTGCTGTGTTGGAATTCAGCATCACTCGAAGAGCTCGAATGTGTTGTTGGCAGCTCATCCACCAGATTGAGCTTTCCTCCAACTTCTCCTCCGCCCTAGTGCTAGTCGACTCCATGATCGTCGATGATCGGGTACTCAGTTCGATATTCAACCACAAGACTTAAACTACAGGTTTGTCGAGCTGCTGTGAGACTCCCTGCAACTAATCAGCTGGGACTTGATCTACAGGTTTGTCGAGCTACTGTGAGACTTTCTGCAACTAATCAGCTGAGTTATTATATGGGGATGCCCTTTCAAAAAATTGGGCAGACTTACAAACGACGATTTAGAGAGCGGATAATGACACGAAAAGTGTTTGTAGCTTGGAAGAGAGAATTTCTCCCTAAACAATAATTGACAGAAGATGGATGTCACGCTGAACGGTAGGAAAGAGTGAGTATACTATGTATACGACTCAAAACATTCTGGAGTTGCTAAAACTTCAGATATCTTGGTGGAACTCAATCTCCCCAATGAGGGCGATGAATGTGAAGGAGAATCGTACCTTGGCTTTGCAACCACTAATATCACCCAGAGAAAGGGAAGGAAAAACAACAATCTGGTCTAATTTCATCTAATTTCATCGACAAGTAGATGAAACCAAACTCGCAAGCTACGTATCTGCACGCAGAAATAGAAGGGAAAGACACACCCCAAGTCAGTTGAAATCGACTAAGGAGGCAGTCACGCCTCAAAGTCTTGAAGATCCATGGGTTTCGTGATAATTTCTCTGAACAGCACTGTAAATCGATCAGCAACCTTCAATCACAGGTCTAAAAACGACGACCCACGAAGTTACCGGATTTGAAAAAATTGAACTTTGGAGATGGAGAGTACCGGATTCCTTATGTGGACTCTGCCTATATATTAAGTGCCGAAAAAACTCCTCGGGGACAGAATTAGGAAATGGGTAGACTTGTCAATTGTGCATTACACACAACAAGAACACATTACAGAATCAACAACTTATGATTCCAAGAAATTCCAGGTAAAAATACTCCAAACCATCAACAAAATTAATTGCTCCAAAAATTCTGGCAGGTACTTAACCCCCGAACAAATCACAACCAGAAAGAAAGAACGAAAGACAAACACACACACAAACCCTCTAATCCAAATCACTCTCTCCGAACCTCACACTTGACTTCTCAGGACTAGCCCACAACACACAAATTAACTGGATTCTTCAACTTCGCGGTCGACATGACGGAGAACCTTGATCATCAGCATAATATATAAGATTGGAAAGTTCACCGGAGCCAAAATAATCATCAATCTCACAGAACTAGAAGAGGATTCAGTAGTAGGACTTAATCCCACTCCAAATTCACAGTAACTTGAAATCTGATCCGACCAATACTTCCTCCACCTCAACGACAAACGCTTAGCCTGAGTGTTGTCCAACTTCAAGTTAGACATTACTCAGCTAACCCACAATGCAGATTCAGAAACCACACAAACCTTCCCCCTCTCTCAGATTTGGAGAGGGAGATTCAGACACAAGAAAACTCAGCTCAAAAGCACCAAAGTTGAGCAGATTGTAATATTACAAAAAACCCCAAAAACCTCACCAAAATTCCACTCCCACTACTACTATGGCAATGGAACGGTCTCCAATACTCGAACAGTCCTCAAGACGATGATCCCAGAGGGATTGAAAAGGCCGAGGGTAGTGTCGAAAGACTCTAAACAGCTTCAACTTCTGATTCAACTTCTGCTTCACCTCTACATTGAAGGACACTAGAACTGGACACCATCACATTTCAGCCCTAACTCTTCCAAATGCTCCCAATCCTTTGAAGATGGACTGGAAAGACAAACATAGATTGAATTTCGGCTTGGGAGCATCGAATTGCGCAGCTATAAGAAGGAAGACGAAGGGGACTCATCACTCGAGTGCCTAGAGGAGTGTGCAGAAAGGAGCAAATTGTCAGCAACGGACCCAGACGCCACCAAGGGAACGCCATGGGAACTCATGGGAACTCTCTGAAACTGCTGGGGAACTCCTGGGAACTCATTGGGAACTCGGTTGGAACGCGTCTACTCGAGATGGGACACTTTGGGAACGTGTGGGGAGCGTGAGATACAAGGGCGACGTGGCGTTCGCAGAAGCCCGCCGGGGTGACACCTGGCGGGATTTCTGGGTTCCCCTTTGATTGTGCCTGCGGGGGAAGGTAGTTTTTTGGAAGATATTTCTGCGGTAAAATCTGTCAAGGGTAAATTCGGCAGGGGTAAGAAATTGGGGGGGTAAGTTAGTCCAAGATATTTCCAGATGGCGCCATGTCATTGGCCCGTTGGCCATGCAACACCGATGTTTTGAGAGAGTACCGAGCCTTTTCG
This sequence comes from Polytrichum formosum, assembly GCA_964035585.1. Lineage (NCBI taxonomy): Eukaryota > Viridiplantae > Streptophyta > Polytrichopsida > Polytrichales > Polytrichaceae > Polytrichum > Polytrichum formosum. Next base: position 34,792,776 of record OZ037938.1, read on the forward strand.
AGCTTTTTGAGTTTGTGCGTGAACAAGCTCCTTTTTGAGCAAAGGTGATGTACTAAGTTTGGTGGTTCCTAGGTGCTTCCGGATTTTTCTTTACCGCGTCACGGCCATGATTGGGGTTGAGTGAGGGGAAAATACAATTAAGTTAGAGTACACTAAATAGTGTACACCCTAACCTCCGTAACATAGAGAAGAAACTTCGATCCCCGAAGGAGACCGACGTGAATGAAGTGTCTGTTCCACCGTAACATAACATAATTCGGATCCATAACAGTGTTCTGTGGGACTGACAGTGTTCCCAGATATTCCCCACATTCAATCTAAATGTGGATGATATCCGGGAATACTACGTGGAATATTGGCAGTCCCACAGAACATTGTTATGGATCTAAATAATGTTGTGAATTGTCACTCCCTCTCTTATGTCTTGAAACCCTAGGGAAAGCATGTGCTCAGTTTAAATCTCCCTTCATTTTATCACATTTCCCTCCCATATATCATAGGTTTTGACATTAAAATTATCCACCAAAGAATTCAAACCCCACTCTCGCATGCATCACGTTGTCATCATTGTCATTTTTGTTATTATTGCGATGTTGACTTTGTTTTATCCCATAATGTCATACGCGACAGTGATTCTTTTTATCATGCATCCATGTTAACACTGCAAACTTCCTTAATATCACGTGCACTTTGGTTTCCCGATGCATGATATTAGGGAGGCTAGAGAGTATAACACATATTTAAGTAAATTTAGACAATTAAGGAGTCTAAATTTAATTTATAATTAAATAAACATGATTAATAGATCATTAATGTATAAATTAAATGAAAGCGGCTCGCAATATATCGTGCCACGGAGGGGGATCGGGTAGTCTCCCGATGGCAATGAGTGGGAAGCATGCACAAAAATGATAGAAAAAACAAGGCAGTGATGTATACAAGAACATCAGGAGATCTCCCCATCCAGAAAAATTCAATTACAAGACAGTGAACAATACATAAAACGATGGACATGTTATTGTACATAGTAATCAATGAATTCTTGAACCAAAGCCGTGCATTGTCATTGACAAGCCATGCACGGAAAATAGAACATAAAATTAGAATCCAACATCCATACTTGAAAAATGCTTGTAGCACCAGAATTGAACAACGGGAAGGCTAAGCGTTTAAATCTCTAAGTATTGAAGCAGTACAACTTCCCGGACTACGTCTGGGTAGACCATAGGACCGGGAGGGCTCCCGGTGCGAATGAAGGGATGAACGACGGAGCATCAGTGGTCGATTCGTTCTGGGCAGAACCTAGAGGCGTGGGAACCCGAGGATGTCCGAGATGGGGATGACATAGTTGAGCCTGCAAATGCAAAAAACGAAAAATGTGAGGAAACATGAAGAGGTTAGCACATGCAGAAAGCAATACCAAATGAGATTAAAAAAAAAGACGTGAAGTACCTGGAGAAAGTTGAAGGCGGCGTTTAACTGGAAATCTCCTCCAGTGTGGAATTGATGAATTGGCTGCCTTGATTTGCAATAGGCGGTAAGCAGCATAGGAGTTACAGGTTGAACTCTTGGTGGGCTTCAATTCGACTCGCTTCTTGGGAGATTTCTTTGGTTTCAAAAATGTGGTCCCCAAAAGTGCCGCGCTCGAGGACACTCCAGACGACAAAAGCGAAAGTTAAAGTATGTTAGAAACATGAGAGAGGGTGAGCGAACATCATCGATCGGGAGGTCTCCCGGTGTGAATTTAGGAAATGAAAAGCAAAATCAAACAGGGGAGAAAGAATTGAAGTGAGAATGAATTGAAAGTATTGGAAGAGGAGGCATGTATGAAGCACATACGGAAAGTGTCGCGAGAATGGACGGAGTATGGCGCGCAATTGGCGGTCACGAATGGGCTAAACCATTTATGGTAACGTGGGAGTGGGGGTTGTCCGTCTGTGATATGATTATGCAAATAGAGAGGAACATTTGGTGCGTGTATGAGTCCCTCGATGTAAGGGTACAATGCGGTTGTGATGTTATCGATGACTCTGTGACCCGGCCAAGTGTGAGGGAAATAGCAACAGTCGGAGGGTTTGTTCCTAATATGACGGCTGGGTTGGTCGTCGACAAACAATATATTGCCCTCCCTACAATCGAAATAATTTGCATGGTGACTGAGGAGGACTTGTTTTTCTTTAAGGAGGAAAGGGACGTCCTTACTAATGAAACCGTTTGTATTCGTGCACATGGATTTACCCCAGACAAACTTGAGCGCAGATATGACGTTTTCGCGAAAGAGGCGGCGAAGGACAGTGTGGAGAACTGAATCTTCCATGCACGACCAGATAGCGACATGGAAATCGCGTAGGAGTAGGGACATGAACTCTCTCAACCCGGGACGGACTTCGAGATCCCATAGCTTGTCCATGAAAAAGCCGCTGTTGCCCCCGAAACGCGCGAAGCACTTGGCTCGAACCCTCTCCGGGGCGCGCCTACAAAGAAGACCATCGACGGAGAGAACAATCAACTTGAAGGGCTTGGGTTTAGGTTGGAATCGAGGGCGCACAGGAGTAATAGAAACCTCAAAACCCTGCACATGAGAGGCACCGGGAGGTCTCCCGAAGAGAATATGAAGAGAGAAACGGCGGGGGAAATGTTGACAATGCATGATGAAAAAAATTCATTCAACGAGTAACACAGTTACAAACACATTCACGACGCAAGAAATGAACAGGTTGGTAAGAAACGAGGAAATTATTACAAAGACATGAGAGTACTTAAAAACATGAATAACGGTGTTTGGTTGCTGGTTGCATGTCCAAAATGTTAGATGGAAGAAGGGCACCCAAAAAAATGAAACCCAAAACAAAGAAATGAGGAAATCCAAAAGAGAAACTTAGCGTCAACCCAAGCCCACCTCCGTGACAGATTCAGGGGAGCCAGAGGACATGAAAATCTGCCGAAGATGCGCAGAACCGCACTCCGAGAGCAACTGGCCAGTATGGATACTTCCAGAGAACCCAGAGTAACCAGGAACATGTCCAGCCGACTGGACAGCAGGTGACGTTGGAGAACCCAGAATATTGGCAATTTTCTGGGACACCTGAAGGGGCAACGTGGAATCACCTCTTTCCTTTCTTTTGAGTGACCTTCTTTCCTCTGACACCTGAAAAAAATGGGAACACCGTGAGACGCTGGGCAAAGCATCGGGAGGTCTCCCGATGTCAATACTTGGGTTGAAACTCTGGCGCTCTGTCCACATCATCTGGCTTATACCTCCTGGAGTAGCCAGCCATAAGTTTAACGTAGCGAGAGTCAGACTTACGGAGCTGGGCCTTTCCATCCGGGAGGGGGTTATTTTCAACAAACTTTCGCACATCCATGTTTGAGGCCAAGAGATTTTCCAACCAGTCAAACAAAGTCCGGAGAAGGTAATTATCCTCATGTAGGAATTCAGGCCTAAACGTGGGAGGATGGATGGCCTGACTCCAGTGGTTAGGACAATTTTTATCCGGGGAGTCATCAATAAGCAGAACATTACGTAAGGTAGCATTAGGAAGTTTTTTGAAAACCCTAAGTGTGAGATCCTTCATCAAAATGGGTTGGTCGGGATTATCCCTATGCTTGGAGACAGTGCAATGATCCTGATAAAAGAATCCATAGTCATCAAAGGGAATATCAAGGCGACCAAGCTTGAATCGCCTGCAATCCTGCATAAGAGCATCAACCATCTGCAAGGCTTTCTGCTTCCGGGTTGAAGTCCAGAACAAGACGTCAGCCTTCTCGTACAACCAATCTAGGAGTTCACGGGCACCACTCCGCAAAAGGGTCTTGTCATTTTTGTTACGCGGTTTAGAGCAAAGGAGCCCGTTGAGATCAAAGACTAGGAAATATCTTACCGATGGCACACTAATGGACTGCGGAGGCAAGTCAGTCGTTGCTGCAAGACAATGGAACATAATTTCAGAACAAGGTTACATGAACCTCATACAATAAAAGTATATCTATGGAGATCCATCATCGGGAGACCTCCCGGTCCTCAAAGAGAATATTGCAAAAGAGTATTAAAGTGAGAAAGAACTCACCTCGGGGGGACATTTCAGTGGCCGGAGTCTCCTGGAGGATAGCAGCATCCGCAGCGACAGACTCCACGCTACGTTGTTCTCTGTTAGTAGTGGCGGTGCGCCTAGATCTCAGTTTGGGTGAATGCGAGCCCGAACTGCCCATGGGCATGGGACCACCAACCACTTGGGACTTAAGCTTCTGGCGAAGAGGGCGAGGGGGAGAAAAACTCTTGTCATCAACATCTACTGCAGTAGAAATATCATTGACGAATTCATTCTGCATGGCTTCATCCGCAGCAACATCCATGTCAAGATCCTGGTCATCAAGGAGGATAAGCGATTGAGGTTGCGCGGTTGGAGGAGACATTGCTGCGGGTAGAGGCATCGGGAGGTCTCCCGATGCCCGAGGAGGTGAGGATGCACGAGAAACGTTGCTTGGGCCAATGGCAGAGTGAGTGGGCGAAGCAACAAAGTCGGGTGCGACGTCTTCGGCCATCGGGAGGTCGCCCGATGGATCACCGAGGTGAGAGGGGCCTCCTCTATCGCCTGGCTGCTCACAGTCACCAAGGTGAATAACCTCCATCTCATCGTCTGAGTCTTCAGCAGGGGTGGGTTCGTCCAGTTCCACGACCTTTTTCTTCTTCTTGTCCTTCCTGGAGGCACGAACAAGTTGTTTCAGCGCCAGCCCTTGCAGAAATTGAATGATCCGTTCTCCCAAATCTGTGGCCCGACTGTAACTCACATTGTCCTGGGCGATGTCCGCAGTGGGTACAAGTTTATGGAGACCCAAAATCGTCAAATTTCCCCCGCATTGTATGTTCAGGAGAATCCTGTCAGGTTTAAGAACACCACCCATAATTGCGTCGAGGGAGGCGACGCTCAGATCTCCGTGTAGGGTCGTCCAGTTTCCCAAATCAGATTGCTCGAGGGACTTGGCATCCACAAAGGTGGGTAGCTTGGGTGAACCGAAAATCCTCCGCAAATGTTTCGCGCTATCAGCATCCTCATCAACCCTCGGGAATACAACCAAGATGTACACGAGCACCTGTGTCTCATGGGCGGGAGTAACAAATTTTTCATGTTCCTTGTGTGGGGAATACACGACTATGTGATAATCCCAAACGGACGAATTACTCACCCACATGGCAAATTCTGAAGCGGTCGGGAAGGAGCAAAAGAAATAGTGGACCCCCAAAGTTGAAGAGTTTTCCTCGAAGACCTCTAGGAATTCTGGAGTTATAGGATGTTTGGAAGGGACGCCTCTTTTTCTGTCCCAGAAATTGGAGGCACTGACAATGTAAGGATCATCAGAGATATTCCAAGCGCGCACAGCATGAAGAATATCTTCAGCGCCCTTCGCCTTGATGACAAGGTGTTTTGACATGATGGCATCATCTGCACGCGGCGTCGAAGTTGCCCCCTACAGGTAAGAATTGTAAGCATCCCAAAAATCAGGAAGAGTAGGTTCCTGGGAGATTTTCATCAAGTCTTTCCTCTCCTTCAACCAAGCTTTCCCAGCTTCTGTTCCCCTGACAAACTTACGCATCATGGCCATGAAAGCAACATCGAATTTGTGCTCTTTGGCCACGGCTTCCCATTCCGAATAGGTCCAAGCCTTGTATCCTTTCCCCTTGTGTGGTCTCTCCCAGCCGAACTTTGTCATCACCTCTTGCCTAATGACCATCTCGTCCTTCTTCTCGTCGCACATATCAGTGAGGGAGACAAGACCTGCAACACCAGGCTGCAAAGATTTGCAACACACTTTCCCTTTGAGAATGAGGTTGCCAATCTCCTGGAGCATATCGTCAGGGAGGCCCTGAATTCTGCTAACATCGGATTTGGTGAGGGGAGGTCGTTTTGATGTCCCGGAAAGAATGACCCCGTGACCGTCGGGAATGTTCCCATCAACCCAGTTGTCAAACACCAATCTCCAAGTGGTAAACGTCATTTCGCTGCATATGACAAGGGGGAGACACTCTTTGATACTTCCAGTGTCGTGGAATGTTGTTGTCACTGCATGCTTGAATTTTTGGACATGGTGTAGAGCGACGTCAGAATATGTGACAATAGAAACAGTAAGCTAAAGGCATCGGGATAAATGGATATGTATCTCAAAACTCGAACAATAATATTGAGGAGAATAGTACTTACATTCCATTCAGGAGAGTGTATGCCACCCAACTTAGCAGGTTGTGGTTTCCAATCTTTTCAGACACCAGATGCTTCAACCGCAAGGTGCCCATATCGTCTCTGATTCAAACAAGACATTGTGAGCTTCTAAACATGTTACGAGAGACCAAATTTAAATATAAATTTATAGAAATCATTCAGCATCGGGAGGCCTCCCGATGCTGGGGGATTGCGAATGAGAATTCAATTTGGTGTACTTGCATCGGGAGGCCTCCCGATGCTGGGTGAATGGGAATGACAATTGAATTTCGAGTACAGGGATCGGGAGGCCTCCCGATGCTGGGGGTTTGGGAATGACAATTGAATTTCGAGTACAGGCATCGGGAGGCCTCCCGATGCTGGGGGTTTGGGAATGAAAATTCAATTTCGAGTACTTGCAAAAATTCATGTATGCGGAAACATTTTTCGTGCAATCCAATTGACATCGGGAGACCTCCCGGTGGTGAAATATAATGGCCAACAAACTAAAATTTCCACTGCAACAACTCACCAGTAGATATGTGCGGCTACTCCACGCTCTGTGTGCGACACCTCCGTGTGCTCCACGCGACACCTCCGTGTGCTCCAACCCTCTACCTCGGACTGCACGTTCAAAAATTACCACATGGATGAGAGTAATGTGGATGGATGATAAATGATGCGGATGGATGATAAATTCTGTGCAAGGATGGATGAACTATGCGTTCATGTCATGGAGGAGAGTCTGAACGTCCTCTATGTGCTCACTCTAGAATGCAGCAGGGCTTCGCCGTGGAGCAAGTGTTGCAAATGGCTCCGGGAGAGCTCCTCATATATACTGCTTCGGAGCCGACATCCTAAACCCTATTTCTTCCCTACGTCAGCTATACAACGTGTGGACTACATCGCGATGTGACTGCAGGTTGCTGTCCACAGAGATTAGGTTCCTAATCTCTTAGCACACTCTGTTTAATGATCACGTCGTGCACTTAATGAGGGCGCCAACGGCTCCAATCGCCACCACTTTGCACGCCAATGGCGTCTGCATTGTCACTGTCGCATGTGCCGCTCGCCATCAAATCGCCGTCTTCAATCAACACTTTATTCGTCACGCATTCCAACACTTTCTCTGGCATGATTCCAAAACTCCTGTCGTCTAACTGAAATGGCGACGAGTGGCCGACAACCCTCTATCATAGGAGAGCTAAATATAGCCATATTCTAGCGCCTTCTCAAAAATTACAAGCGGTAATAATGCTTGTGAATAAAATTTACAGCGAGTGAATATATCCTTTGACATCCATCCGACAATATCGGGAGGCCTCCCGATGCAGACAAAAACTGACAGAATGTCAGGATTCTTGCTTCAGGGTAATAGAGCAGCGTGGAGGGTATAGAAATTGAATGCGGAACTACATGAATCCAGCATCTCAAGACCGGATTCACGCAAAAAAAAATGAATTTAGAAAACAATGTTGACCGGATTCAAAATTTGGAATTATGAAATCACTTACCCCATTCTAAGCTCAATTGTCGTTTCGATGGAGACAAGAATGTCAGGGCTCGGCGCTATGGTTGAACGATGACCATTAATGATGACGAGGCCTTCTGCGAGAACAAGTGGTGGAAGAACCAAGGCGATAAGAATCCAAAAATAGATAAACAACAAGAAGTAATCCAATGGATCCAATGCAGTAGAAGAGAAGGCATCTTTTGGATTAGGCCGATATCACAATGACCTCCACAGAAATCCCTCTACACCTCTTCATTCTGAGGTTGCGACTCCTCATTTCTAACGCTTCATTGTGCGTGCTTGACGCTTCATTGTGCGTGCTTGACGCTTCATTCCGCTACGTCCCGTGTATGTCCTTGTGTAGTGTACAATCCTCTTGCTGCATCAATACGCAAGTTTCTCGCAGGCCACACTTACTTTCATTCGCACACATTCATCCCGAGACTTTCATTCACAAGCTTTCATTCTCTGATATTCATTCATCCACAGTATTCATCCCTCTTATTCATCCACAGTATTCATCCCTCTCATTCATCCTCAGTGACGTCAGCAGTGGACACTGTGACGCAAGACCGGGAGGTCTCCCGATGATCTGAGTTGTGACATTGTTTTCTTATCCTGGAACACCAACAGGATCGGGAGGTCTCCCGATTCCGTCGATCAGGGTTTAGTATGTTCAACTCCCAATCAATGGATCGGGAGGTCTCCCGATGCTCGTAGAGTTGGGTACTTTAGCTGAGATTTTTGGAACACCCGACCAAGCATCGGGAGACCTCCCAATGCACGTTTACCACCCCCCTAGCACATCCTAGTCATTGTTGTTCATACAAGATCGGGAGGCCTCCCGATCTTGAATGATTTGTGGACATGGCTTTTAGCGCAGGCCAGAAAGTCTATTTCAGATTGAATGACATCCAGGTAGGTATAGGCGTAGTGGTGGATGGCGGGTGCATTCAAGATCCTCCTTTGCCAGGGCAAGTATTCATCAAAGCACTGCGTGTGCACTACGGCCTCGACCAGATCGTAATCGACTACCCGAATGTTGGTGATTGCATTGGCGACTCGGTGGGAGGTCCAATTCCATGGGCCCCTGAGAATCTTGTGGTGTGTGTCGGGGACGTTGTGGAGTCCTCCATTGATTCGTCAAAGGATCTCACTGTATTCGAAGATGATGACGAAGAAATGGAGGATCCCCAGAATTCCGAGCCTTTGTTGCCAAGTTCTCCAGAACCGAACGAATTGATTCTCCCAATGTCGACGCCATCGCATCCGATGGAAGCTTCTTACCCCTCGCGGACGGAGTGGAGACACAAAATTTGCAACTTGGAGGAAAGCACGGGTGCTGTGTTGGCGACAGGCCGAATCTATGTTTGCTTGCCAGAAGAGGTATTTGTCATGGATATGATTGGACCCGATCACGTTGGCGTGATGGTCATCAGTTCGATTCCAGGAAATGGGGACCAGATAATGTCCATGAGATTGTGGCCATTAAAGGAAACCCGTTTCCTGGACGGTCTCCTACTCTCTGAGGTGGACCAGCACCTTTGTGACAATCCATCGAGTGAGAGCGAAGAAGAATTCTTCGCAGGTGTTAAGAAATCTGCTTATCGCAGTTCCATTCGCAAAAATAAAACACCGGAGAAGGCGCCCAAAATTGGTCGTCTCCTCGACTTGGCGTCTATTCGCGTTGTAAGTGCGCAAGAATGTTGCTCGATGAACTGTTGTCAATTGTTTCCATGGTCGTCCACCCAACATGTCAGAGTGAACTACTGGAGAAAGTCCTTTGATGAACGGAGGGAATGGGGTACGGAGGTTTTTAGTAGGATGCAACCCATGGGATCGGGACATGGAGTTGTGTTAGAAGGCAAAATTGTCTGTCTCTGTGCTTGGTGGAAAATTCATGGCGTATCTCGTGTAACGTTCATGACTTACAAGCAACGATATAGAAATGGAAAGAGATCGTCAACTCATGGCAACAAGGGCATGCGAAAACCTAGAGCGAGGACCATCCAAGCTCAAGCGACTATGGAGTCCATCATTCGCATAAATGCTGATCAAATGCCCCATCAGATGAAAGGAACTGGAAATGGACGGCAGGATATTCGCAAAGATCTCCCTGCTCATCTCACCTGGGAGAAGGTGCGGGAGGAAGTTAATGAGGTGAGAAGACGTCCACATTATTTATTGTCTTTAAGGAATCCTCAACATCGGAAGACCTCCCGATGTCCAGTCATGTTTCTGTGATTAGTGCATACCTCTGTCATGCAGTCCAGGCAGATATTGAAATCTTCTGCATATTTGTTTTGGTCTACTGTCACGCATAGCATCGGGAGGTCTCCTGATTCTATGCATTTATCGTGTAGAGCTCCTGTTGGAATTTCGTTTCCGCTGTTCTATTTCTTCCTTGTTTGTGTTCCCTTCCTCGATTTATATTTATTACTTTTGGATTCGAAGGCCATTTCATTATTTTTTTTACTTCTCTTCTTTGTCTACATAGGGTGATCCATGACCATCGGGAGGCCTCCCGATGGCCATGGCCTTGCATTTCTTTCCGTTTTTCGTTTTCTTTTGGCATTCAATATTCTTTTCAGACAGTGGACATGCATTTTGAATAATGGATGTTTTCGCAAGCACTCTGTTCATAGTCTGTATTTATTCATATACAAAATTTGTTTGCAACGATGGATTTGTAAAGACTCTGTTCAGAGTCTGTATGTATTCATATACAAAATTTTATTACATTTGAGGCTTCATCCTATTCTACTCTCTATCCATTGAACTAATATTTGACACTGAACTACGACCCGCTACTCGAATCCTGGGTTGCCGAGCTCTCGTAGCGCTCTTCGCCAGATTCGGTGCGAGGTGTTCGGTCGTCGAAGACTCCATACTCGCCGTTGTCCCTGGCGTAGGCTTCTTCATCTTCCGACACTTGTTTCTCCTCGTCGTCGTCTTCATCCTCCTCCTCCTCTTCGTCTTCGTCTTCGTCATCCCCGTCGCCGCCTTTCTGCTCTTCCTCTAGATGATGAGCGAAGAACTCCTCGTAAATCCTCCATTCTTCAGTGTCGCGATCGCCTCCAGCATTGTTGGATGCTCCCTCGCTGGTATGCAGCGAATTTTTTCCCCCTCCCTCTTGGGAACTCGCGGTTTCCCTGGTGGAATTCTTTAAATTCCACACCACTCGGTTGTTCTCTGTGTCGCTTCCTGTGCTCTCATCTACTCTAGATTTCTTCGAACTCCTCCCGCCACAGCTGCCCCTTCCCTCCTTTCTTCTCATTCTGCCGGGTTTGTTAAGGTCGTCTATGAGTTGGATATGCAAATTGAGTAGAATTTGCAATCGACTCCTACAGCAATGGATGTTGATGTTTCTGCGTTGTCTGGGGGCCTCCCTTATAAGCGTTTCTATTGTCACGGGACATCATTCCCTTTCCCACCTATCATTAAGACGTAAGATTTTCTTGGCATTGCACGTATGTGCACATGATCTGTGGGGTCATCATGTTATGTGAATCTGATACGCGGCATCTTCTCTTTAATTCGGATTACATGTAATCAAATAATTATTATGATATCGCCATCGTGTATGTTGCATGGGGAGGTCTCCCGATGATTTGGCCGAATTCGCACGTGCCTAGTATATGTAACCGATGTCACGTCATCTCCTGAAATCATGCTGCCATGGTTCATTAGCCATTATTCTATTATTTAGTTCAATATTTTTGTTTTTCCATCCGTGTCCAGTTTGGGTCAAGCATCGGGAGGGCTCCCGATCCCTTCATTGCTTATTACTTCTGCGGTATAATTTTTTATTATTATTCATGATTTATTTCATTATTTATTGCTTCTGCAGACCTCCACGTCCTTTGGAATACAAAGTGTATCTCAGTCCACTGTCAGTCGCCTTCGGAATAGTCTATTTCGAAACGTTGACGTTCGAAAAGGCGGCTTCAATTTCTCAAAGTGCTCTGAATGCGAACATTACAAAGACTTGATTGACATGAGTATCAAAGGCAGTGAAGAGAGGGAGAATCTCAAGAGGGAGTTGAGAAAGCACAACAACCACCAGGGTTCATGCCGCAATCTCTATCATGCATGGCGCCATGAGTCCAAAATTAATCCCTGCGAGGTTCTGGCTATCATCCACGACGGCATGGACACAAACAAAACAGCAATCCCCCGACTTCGTGTCATCACGAAGGCCACTGCAGGGCTGTTTCAACTTCCGGTCAGCCTCACTGGCATGGTCACTCATGGCCACGGCGACGGCGCATATGCCCACTACGCAACCGACTTGTGGCCCAAGGATTCCAACTTCACCATTTCGTCCCTTGCCAGGTGTCTCCGTGCGTTGGAGAAACCTCCTGTTCGAAATTCCAGAATGTTGTTTCAAGATCCTCCATTGAACGATTATTTTGATAAACTTCTATGGGGTAAATCTCGGTGAGTTCTTAATTCTTTTTGTCCAACATTGTCATTCACGTCATGGGGTCCTTCTCATCGGGAGGCCTCCCGATGCTCTCTCTTTCTCCTCCCATGGATGGCCTCCTTCTTTTATATCGGGAGGCCTCCCGATGCCCGCAGCCTCCAACTAAACCTCCATTTTCTGGTCCCTTTTGTGTGCAGATGCCGATCTTCCCTCCCCGATGCAACGGATGCTCCGGATGTTGTACGTCCGCTTCCAAAGAAGTTATATCTCCAGCTGGACAACTCAGCTAGGGACAATAAAAATCAATACGTCATGGCCTTCTTGTCCTTGCTCACAACTCGCAAGGTCTTTCATGAGATCCAGGTCGGTTTCCTTCTCGTAGGCCACACCCACGAAGATATTGACGGCTACTTTAGCTACTTGTCCAAACAAGTCAAAACAACCAACATCTTTGTCCTCTCCGACCTCATGAAAACGTTCATGGAATCACAGTTCCTTTCCTTCATACCCGAGTTGATTCAGGAGGTCGCTGATTTCAAATCCTTCATTAAGGGATACGCCGAGGAGCTCGTCGGTCTTAAAGAAATGCACATTTTTCGCTTCTTCCTCAATAACGATGACTGGCCTGTATTCCAGTATAAAAAATCCGCACTTGATCCGGATTGGTTGCCACGAAGCAGCTCCGTTCGCATGTGGAAGGACGATGGTCGTGGTCGTCCCCTCCTCCCCTCTGGCGACCCTCCTGCTCTACAGATTAGGCCTCCTTGGGGCCACGTTCTTCCTGGCCGTTACGGTGACAAAGAAGTAACTGCTGACGATGCACGTGATGCGAATCAGAAGAAGGATGGGATTCGTGCTGGTACCAGAAAATATATCAAAATTTGGGAGAGCGGTTGTCTTGAGAATGATACCTACCGTCAAAAAATGGAAGATTATGTCACCTACTGGAAAGATGTCGCTGAGAAATTGGATGCTCCTTTCCCCCCCACGCCTCCCACCCTACAACTTGGTTTTTGGCCTTCTACTTCTTACACCACTCCAAATTCATCTATGTCTGACCTTGTTCAGACTGATACAACCCCCGAGGATGTTCCCATTGACCCCTTCTGTGGAGTGGCCCGCGACAAACCCAAGGAATCCTTCAATCCTTACAGAGATGTTCTCCTTGGTGACTTTGTTCTTGTTCGTCCTTCCGACCCTGACCTCTATCCTGTCTGGATGGGCCGAGCACTCACTGCTGTTCAACTCGATCGTAGCCATCCCCAGTATGGTCAATTTCAAATTCGATATTGGAGGCCAACCAAAGGCAGGAAAAAAATTTCTGACCATGATCGCTACAAAGGGGCTTGGGATTCTAAGTGGGAGTGTGACCCATCTTCCACAGCTGTCATGTGGATAGAATGTAGTTCTGTTCTTTATTCCAATAGAGCTAGGAAAAACACAAACGACACTTCTGTTGTGCAAATAGGCAAATCTGAAAAGAAGTTTGCTCAACGAAACCTAGAACTTGCAAACTCTGTAAGTCAGCCTTCTTAGAACAACCATCGGGAGCCCTCCCGGTGTTTCCATTTTCAATTTTCCTTCCAATTAATATATGTTCATCGTCTATTTCGCTCGTCGTGGTGCTCCTCTTTCTTGCACTTGCACATGGCTATCGTTTCACATGTTTTGTATTTCTTTTCGTGTATATCCTCGCTCGTGCTCATTTCTTTCACATTTTATGTGATTTTTGTTCTCAATTGCTTCACACTGCATTTTTTTGTGTCGTCCACTTTTTGGGAGACCTCCCGATGTTTTCTGCTTTCCACGCACATGTTGTGGACTTCATGCCATTCTCTTCTCGTCCCATATCAGGAGACTTTGTTGCATACTGTTTTTTTAGTTTTCTTATGTTCTGTGTTTTCTCCTATTAGTGTGGGATGCTATTCTTTGGTGGTCGTACTCCCCAATTGTTACATGAGAACACGGGGAGGTCTCCCGATGCTTCTTTACTTTGCCTCCATAATGTACAGATTGGTGATTAGCATCGGGAGATCTCCCCATGTTATGTTTGGTTTTCCTTTTTTCCTTACATCATTATCGCTAATTTTATTCTCTACCTACATTGTCTACCATAATTAATTGTTTTAATTTACTATTTTAAGCCCGTGATTATAGTAATCACGTTCTAATTTAGTCTAATTTTAATTCATACGTCTAGTTTTAGTTAAATATGTGTTGTATATGGTGTCACCAATTCTATTTGTCTTTCTCAATAATAATTGTAATCCGCCCATGTAGTGTCACCAACAACCAATGTAAACCTAACCTTCTTTTTCATTCCTTTTTATATAAAAAATTGGACATTATAGCTTTAGAATGTTGTAAATACTGTCACTTACTAAGTGATTTTTCAACCAGATTTCAATCATCCATGACAGCATCTTATTATAGAAATTCTAGGATGTAGAGTATACCAAACTAAAAGTGGATGAACTAGAAGTTAAATTGACAGTAATCATATATTAATTCATAAGAAGAGTCATAACATTATTCAGACCCATGACAATGTTCTGTGGGACTGATAGTATTCTAGGGAATATTCCCGGTATTTTCACATTCAGTTTGAATGTGGGGAATATTCCTTGGAATACTGTCAGTCCCACATAACATTGTCATGGGTCTGAATAATGTTATGGTCATTAGAAAAATCACCATGGTGACATAAAATGCCACATGACACTAAATACAATATTTTAGTTATCTGATGGTGACATAACATTTCTAAACAGCTCAATGGTGGTCTCTTTCTAAAGGCAGAAGCTGCAATCGAAAATTATGACAAATTATAGGTGCTTGTCGAAAACTCTATACAACACAGTCCGGAGTGCTCCCTATAAACGAGAAATCCTGGAATTAAAAGAGAATTATGCTCACTTGATACCTAGTCCCATGGAACGCAACCAAAGAGCTGAGTATTGTTAATGGACATGAGCTCAACAAAGTTGGGAACAAACTAGATTATCGTTTTAGAATAGATTGTCATGTCGCAATCTGACATCACAAGGTTTGCATACTGGTGGGGTTGTTTTTCCTTCCGTCTAAATAAATTGTGTGTTTGGTATAGGGTGAGGCCCTTGGGGAGAAAGGGGGGGGGGGTTAGTCCCGGAAATGAAGGGTCGTATCAAGCTATTTAAAATGTGCTTAAAACCCAATGTTGCATTACTTGTCCCTATGATGTCTTAGTTGCACCGTCATGCCCTACCTGGAAAAGAGTCCGGAAATTCTAGAAAATGAAAACCCATCAAATACCAAAGCCAAATCTGCGTGGAGTGTTTTGAGTGGTAAGGATCTGTTGGAGTTATGTCAACCACCTCTGACAATTAGTTATATGTTAGTGGATCTAAAATTATATATTTCTATTTAGGTTTGGGTAATTAGATTATTTTTAGTTTGAAGATTCTACATGAGAAAATTGTTTTTTTAATCCAATTCTTCATCACACTAGCAACTCATATATTTTGGTCCCCTTTGGCTTATTGGCATATGAGCCCAAAATGGTTGCTCATATTTGTTTTATGTTTAGGATCTACTTAGAATTGCATTTGGAGTGTTATTGAAACAATTAAAAGTATAAAACGAGTGAGGCTTAGTGTGGATTTAGGTTTAGGCCTTAAGCCATTTTGTGTGGTTAAGTAGAGGATTAGTGGCATTAGGGAGTGTTTTGATTAGAGGAGTAGTGTTTGATGAGGCAAGGGGAAGGGCCTTGGGTTTAAATGTTTGAATTAGAACATGTTCTTGTTGGTTTAGGGGGTGGGGAGTTAGTGGATAGGATAAGGTCCTACTAAGTAGGAAAATGTTAAGGAGGTCGTGGTTGTGGGATGCCCTCTCTCATCTTCCTTCCTCCTCTCTCACTCTCTCTCTCTCTCGTGTGGTGTGTGGGTGTGTGTGTGTGTGTGTGTGTTATGTAGTGTGGTAGAGAATATAGTTGATTAGAGGGAACTTAGAGAATATAGTTGATTAGAGGGAACTTAGAGAATATAGTTGATTAGAGGGAACTTAGAGAATATAGTTGATTAGAGGGAACTTAGAGAATATAGTTGATTAGAGGGAACTTAGAGAATATAGTTGATTAGAGGGAACTTAGAGAATATAGTTGATTAGAGGGAACTTAGGGAATAGAATTGATTAGAAGGAACTTATAGAGTATAGTTGATTAGAGGGAATTGGAGGCAGCTGTGACTGAATTGGGTTAGGCCAGTTGCGACTGCAGCTGAGGCTAAGGGCTCAACTTAAGCTGGAATGGGAGGCAGCTGTGACTGAATTGGGTTAGGCAGCTGCAACTGCAGCTGAGGCTAAGGGCTCGACTTAAGCTGGAATTGGAGGCAGCTGTGACTGAATTGGGTTAGGCCAGCTGCGACTGCAACTGAGGCTAAGGAGCGACTTAAGCTGGAATTGGGGCAGCTGTGACTGAACTGGGTTAGGCAGCTGCGACTGCAGCTGAGGCTAAGGGCTCGACTTAAGCTGGAATTGGAGGCAGCTGTGACTGAATTGGGTTAGGCCAGCTACGACTGCAGCTAAGGCTAAGGGCTTGACTTAAGCTGGAATGGGAGGCAGCTGTGACTGAATTGGGTTAGGCAGCTGAGGCTAAGGAGCGACTTAAGCTGGAATTGGGGCAGCTGTGACTGAACTGGGTTAGGCCAGCTGCGACTGCATCTGAGGCTTAGGGAGCTCGGATGGTGGGCTAGCTATGTCTATTACCCCAAGTTGAGAGGGATGGTTTGGTTAGATAATTAGATATTCATATAAGCTGGTGTGCATTTGTGTGGGAAGTGATAGGGGTTGTTAAGAGAGCACTAATAGCAGAGTGTTTTTAAACACTTGTAACCTTGTTATGGAATAAATTGGTGTGTACGAATTAATGAGAAATGTAATGACTTCCAATGAAGTTGGTAAGAGGGAGCTATGCAAAACGAATGTGACATCCATTCCCTCACCCGGACTAGGACGCTTAAGGGTGGGCGGTTTGGCCTCACATGGCACTAGTATCGATCTCTCATGTTGAAGATTTAGCAAAGGACCTCCACTTCCTACAAATCTCCTTTTATCCACACATCATCTCCAATGCAAAAGGCTCCCCAAACACTTCCAGCATGTAGCTCGAAAAAAACCCAAACACCAACCACTCCCACATTCACACCCCCACAAGCTCCACCTCTCCCAACCTTTCCCCACGACCCCCCTTTTTAGATCCCACCCCAACAAAGCATATGACAATCTTTGAAGAAGACAAGCATACCAGAGCATGATATGGAGTATACACTCCATACAACAACACCCGCTTGCCCTTCGCCTACCAGGATGCCAAATATCCTTAGAGTGGAACTTATGGCATTGCACAAAGCCACCACATTACTACACCCCCACCTCACCACCTACATCTTCATTGGCAACCTTGTTTCACTAGCCCACATTTGACCATAAATTTTCTCATCAAAAGCCTACAAACCCACAATCCCTTTCTACACAACCCAATGCAAACATCAAACTCCACTACATCAAATTCACCTACTACCATGAGCATTTCTCATAAATAGCGGCACAACATATAATTGACAAATACACCTCATTGATTGCCACAATCGCCACTAGTGGTTGGCAAAATCAACCACTTATTGTCCTTATAGCTGGCCAATGAGGAGGAATCCACACTTCCACCTTTAAACTACAATGGGGTTCTGCAGTGTCATGTTTTCCTACGGATTGTCTATGATAACATGCTAAGGATTTTTACTTAGAATTTACACCTACGCAAGATAGCAATGCTAACATTAGAGGGACTACTAAAGGTCGTCCACTTCGTGCCCTCCATGAGAAAGAAGTACCTTAGTAATAAAGAGTTTCCCGCATTTAGTGGGGCTTTTATCCTTCTATTAGTAGAAGGAAGGGCCTTCATTGACCACTTCAAACTTCCCTCCATGCACATCAAAACAATGCAAACCCAAATACACACCACCATCATCTACTCCCTCCCTGCCATCATCCTTAACAAATGCAAAATCGAAACCCAACCCCACAATACTCCCCAAAAGTGCTCCTTCTACTACACCCCCATAATTTTTTTAACATATATATAGATATAGAGATATAGATATAGATATATAAACATATAAATATATAAATATAGATATAGATATAATTCCTATTATCCCCGTTCGAGGAATTCATTGGTTACATTTGATCCAATCAACTACCTAGACTCCACCAACCGAAAGGTGGAAGTAACCCACGGACAAAGTGACTCTTCATTTGCACTTGCCTCCATGAGAGGTCGGTGTTTCTATCCATCATCCTCCAAGACAACTCTAGAATTCTTAAAATCTACCTTGATTCTTGGGAAAGAGAACCATAGGTACTTGCGCCTAAGAGTTGTTATAAATTTTAACGAAAACCTAAAATTCAAACACCCCCCCCCCCCTTTTGTTTGGTTTCCTAAATTCCTCCAATCCCGCCACCCTCCATGCACACACCGAATGAGTTAAAGATGATATACAATTGAGGAGGACTTAAGTAGGTGACATAGTACAAGGTAGACAATAAATGGCAATGGTAGGGCCTTGAAGAGGTTCAAAGTACGTTCAAAGTGCCCCTTGCGCCTTGATTCCTCATCCATTGCTTGGCCCATGACCTAGCCATGATGTAGAGCTTCAAATGATGAGTGGCTTTATCTCGCAAAGGTGAAATCCACCCGCCTCACAGCCCGTACGGGAATTCAGGCAACCGAAGCCTCTGCCAGATCCTAAGTTAAGTTCGGGTGGTGGCTTTCCACTACACTAGTGTCCTAGACCAAACACATTATTCATATCGAGCAACCCTATTGGTCGATAGCCAAATTTTGGACCCAAGGAGTTTACACTACGGTGTGTAAAGGTACCCAAATGTAGTGTAAATGATGCCCAAGCACATAACATTACCAAGCTTCTAGATGCCTCTACATTATCGAGGCCACTTTCCAAAACAAGAGGTTGCAATTCAAGAACTTTGAATTGATAGCTACTTGTCGCAAACTCCACAGTACACAACTTGAATGCTTCCCATAAATGAGGAATCTTGGTATTAAAAGGAGAATTATTCTCGTCCGGTATTTGGTCCCATGGAACGCAGCCAAGAAACTAAGTAATGTTACACACTTGACCTAGAACCATCACCTAGAAATCTTGTACAATAAGTACATGTTGGTTAGGAAGATGTACGCCACCTGAGCATTTGATATGGGTGTTGGTGTTAGGTTGCCTACAAATGAAATCTTAAACCATGTGTTGGAGTCTCCTTCATCTTTCGAATAAAATATATAGATTCAAAAGTTCTATTTATACAAAGTATGCTCAGCACTCATTCTGTCAGTTTTAGGCTTATGTATCTTAGGGTACGAGTCCAAAACTATGAAAATTTGAAGTGATTGTAAATGAATTATTCGTAAAGTCTTGGCATCAAACTGCCGTTGAGTTGGCTAAAACTTGAGTTTGAGAACTTATGCACAAAGTCGCCTATGTACTCTTAATGTTTGAATTACCATGCTCAAAAGAGTGGTGTTGGGCTATTAAAATTTAGCGTTCTAGCTTGTCTTGCTAGGATGGGTGGACCGATCTACCCTTGCATAGGCCAGTCCGATATTTAGGGTGATAGGTCCCATAAGCATACCCTATTTTAGATCCTAGAAGTCTCTCATAGTTTTTGGGATGGCAAGAGAAACTCCAAGGAGTTTCACCCAAATTACAAAATTTCATGTTCCAACACTTAGGGCCGCTTCACACTATGGCCGTCCAAGTCGAGAGGCCGTGGGATTGAGTGGCCAAACTTTGTTGAGAGTCCAAAGAAATGGGCTGAAAATAGCCAATAAAATATAGTATGTGGAGCCTTCGGCCGGGCATAGTGTGAAGCCTCCAAAGGCCAAACCTTTGGCCATGAACTCCCACGGCCTCTCGACTTGGACAGCCATAGTGTGAAGCCTCCAAAGGCCAAGCCCAAAGTCCAAACCCAAAGGAGCATCCCATTTTATTCCTTGCTCAAAATAACCCCTCCAATCTAACCGCCAAGATCTTGTCAATGATTGATTTTTTAATGAAAAAAACCGACGGCCTCTCAACCATAGTTTGGGTTTCTATTCCCATCCGACCCAAACTTCCTTTGAGAGTCCGTCGCCTTCTTCAAAAAGTAATCATTTTAAATTGTGACAGCCTTTGGACTTTGGCCATAGTGTGAAGGGTCGAGAGGCTGAACTCTTGGTTTCTTGCAATTTGATTGGTGGAAATCAACGGGCTCTCAACCTTCGGCCATAGTGTGAAGCGCCCCTTAACGAGCTAACAAGCTCTTAGTAGAAAGTTCTCTCAAAGAAGGATCAAACCCCATGGTTTCCTCCCTCTCTGAGAAACTTTATGGACCAATCTATCGTAGCAGCACTATCCTGCCAAATCTTGGTGTTCCCAACTTAAGCTAATACTCCACCTAATTTGAAAAACCAAACTTCAAGCCTGGGTCCAACTTTGAGCCTAAAAGCAAGTTTCATGAAGGGGTATTTTGGACCCCAAGTTTCTTGGACTTGGACCCTAAACATGTCCTTATTATGTAGTTGACACTTCCCAGTCCACTATCCAAAAGTTGGAAGTTGAAACACTATCACATCAAGCCTTTTATCAGTCAAATATTGATACTTGGTGGGTATGTCAAGGTGAAAGAATCTTTAATGTACACCCTAGTTGTTATTTGGGTCAATACCAATCTCAACCATATTGATATTGAGGGCGATTCTACCTACACTAAAATGTGCAATCAAGGCACCTTCATGCATACATTGCCTCTTTACCCATCCAGATTACCTTGCATCAAAATCAAATCAAAAAAACTTACAAATTTGTTTATTTATCCATGCAACAACCACAATAAGAAATAACTCTTATATCTTGTTAATAGGATAATAAATAATTAAAATATTTTAATGTTGATCAATTAGCATGGGGGCAACCTAATTGCACATAACAATGTAGGTATGAACAATTTCGCATGATATAGAGACTTGACGGTATCGAAACAAAAATACCGTCAAATACCTATATGCTACTAGAAATCCTCTTTATATAGATACACTTATGTCATCTTTATAAATAACCCGAATGATTTTTTTTTTAAATGGCAACACGAGTTCACCACCGGTAAATAAGTTGATTTTGCTTGTAAGTTAACCCTTTAACAACTAAGGTGACCACAAAGTGATCGAATTATGGTCAAAGGGCCAAACCATTCATTTCCAAACCTTCGTTGGAGATACTCCTTCCAGAAGATGTTGAAGTCAAATTATGATGCCTCTTTGGACTATTGGGATCAAGAAAAAGACCTAATTTATAGATTCTACATCATTGAGAAAATCCATATTTGAGTGCCCAAAATGCACACCGAATTCTAGGGATGCTTCAATCATTCGCCTCGTGTAACTTTTCCTTTGAATTTTTCTTACCTGCTAATGAATACGTATTATCTCTACCACAAAATGAAATTTTGAATGACAATTTATCCTTACAGTAAATTTATTTTCAATTTTATCTTGTTTTACACGGAAATTTTTATAAGTAATCCAAATATGGTCTAATCATGCTGAAATTTTGGTTATAGCTCAATACACCCTTGCCTACTTACTTAAGGTTTAACTTTCAAACTCACGCTCCTTCAATTAAACAAAAATCACTCATGTGGAGTGCTTTGACTTTCTGGAACTCCTAGTTACCCCAATTAGTGTGTGTAGCTAAACGGAGTTCCACAACGCTATAACTATTTAACGAGAATGTAATATTTTACCAAGCAAAGCCATTTATGTTCTATAATGTCCGAACAACCTCTTGAATTTTCGTTAGTAGACATTGAACTCCTGCGTAAGATGTTATCGGCACTACGTAACTCCAACTAGTAACACACACTAATTGGGATACTAAGCGTAGACCCTAGGCATTTAAGGGTTAAATTAAGTTACCGCGTAAAGTCAATAAGAGTCCAAAAGCTTCAAGAAGTTTGGAGTCCGAATGCGGCCTTTTTGGTATGTGTCATTCTCCAAAGATGCCCACATGGCACAAACCAAGGGGGGATCCCTTGCTCTTTATCCTGACACATAGACCACGGCTAGGACCTAGGTGGCATTAATTAGGGCACATGTGTCGGCAGGCGACCTGCCACCCGAGGTCGCAAAATTTGGGGCATAATGTGTCGGTTGCCTGGAAGCATGTTTTTGTGACACTTGGTACTTTAACGCGTGGGACTCGGACTTGTGACAATCCTAAAAGTGGGGGGCTACTCTTGTTGCCTATACGCATATAGCTTCCGGGCCCCCCACTTTTAGAGGCCGGCCAATGAGGAGGAGCCACCTAGCAAAAAACAACATTTTGCCTAACGATTATATGACACATTCTCACTCGATTGACTAGAGTCCTAGGCCTGAGGATCACTTTGTGAGCTTAGTTATAGGGATGCTCTCTATCCCCTTTCCGGCCTTTTCGATCATGTGCAATTTCTAGGAATTGTAGTGTACACTAAAACCCGTATTTAGTGTCACTTACTATTTGGAGTTACACAATGCTGTAATTTTTTGTTACTATTAATGCATTGTTTTACCAACTAAAGATCTCAATGTTTTATGATGTCCAAACAAACAATTTGATCTTTGTTGGCAAAAAAATGAGACATATATAGTCAAAGTTTTAGGGTTGTGTAATTTCAACTAGTAAGTGACACTAAATCCAATATTTAGTGTAGTTCGATTTTTTGGTTTATGGGCCGGTGGATGGACGCGGGTTATTGTGACACTTGGTGTTTTTAAACTAGTAGGCAATGTGGAGCCTAGTAGGTGGTCACGCTTAGTGTTTGTATACTTGAGAGAAATTGGTAGTTTTTGGAACCTGCTCTTTAACGACTAGCCAATGAGAAGGCGACATGGGACAAAAAAGAACGTCACTAAACAATCGTAGGACATATTTCACGTGAGCAACCAAACGTCCTCGGGGATCCCCAAATGTGAGATGGCGGCTTCTTACCCACTCGGATTCCTACATGCTCTCCACCCCCTTTGTTAGGCCTATTTCATTGCAATTTCCTCAACGGTTTGTAACCGCCGAGGTCTAGGAATTGCATAGCATGGACACAAGTTTTTGTGACACTTGGTAATTTTGGCTGGTAGGGCAACATGGAGCGTTAGGTCACCTATTGTCACTTCTCACCCTCCACGGAAAAACTAAACTAGTTAAAAATAGCCATGCATCCAAAAGGGCGTCAAGAATGTAGTAAAACAATAAAACTCGATTTCTAGCAAAGGAAATAGTAAACTAGCTAAACATAGTCACGCGTCCAAAAGGGTGTCAAGAATGTAGCAAACAATAAAACTCGATTTTTAGCAAAGGCAACCCAGTTTCTATTTTTAACCAGTTTAGTTTTTCCGTGGAGGGTGAGACTTGGCATATATTTTATGGGATCTACTATTTAATGAACAGCCAATGAGAAGGAGACATGTAGCAGACACACATCACTTAATGAATTGTTTCAAGTGAACGACGAGATTCCATAACATTATTCAGATTCATAACAATGTTCTGTGGGACTGACAATATTATGCAGAATATTCCTTACATTCAGCCTGAATGATGGAATATTTTGTAGAATACTGTCCGTCCCACGGAACATTGTTATGGATCTGAATAATGTTATGTTGTGCAAGATAAAGGCTTTTTAGACCCTCATATTTCTTGACTGCTCTCCACCCCCTTTTTGGCCTATTTTGCTGCATCATCTTCAACACCCTGGGCTAGATCACATCTTCATTCGGCTGGAACCCGCCCCTCCCACGTCTCCTTCATTGCCCGGTCTTCTTGTCCGCACCTACGTGGGAACTCTTCCTCATTGGGAACCAATGTGACAATACCCGGTCAAAATTACAAATATTCAAGTTGACATCATTTTCATTATTCCCAAGTTTATTGATGGAGTTCCTTCACATGCCAAAGGAGCTTAATGGCTTAAGTGACTGGATACTGTCACATTGGTTCCCAACGGGGAAGAGTTCCCACACATGTGTGGGCGGGAAGACCGGGCAGTGAAGGAGGCGTGGGAGGGGCGAGGCCCAGCTGAATGAAGATGTGATCTAGCCCGGGGCATCTTCAACTCTTCATAACATCATTTAGTCATGTGGATTGGTTCCATGACCTTTGAATATGTCAATTATATTTGGTGGGGTCCCGAACAGAGCAAGAATATTCATATATTGTTCATACATTTAGGTTGTGACACTTGGAAACTTGGGTGGAGTTATATACCCGGCACTATTTAGAGGAATCACTATTAATCCCCGCACTGTTCACATGAAACATTTGTTCATCCTGTATTATTCACTGAAAATAACTATTTATAACAGTACCATCACTACAAACACCGACATTGTTCACAATCTTCTTACTCTTCGTACCAGCACTATTCATTATTTGTACCAGCGTTAGTTTCTTCTTGTTTTCTAAGTTTCTTCCCACGAAGTAAAGATAGATAGTGG
Organism: Polytrichum formosum; assembly: GCA_964035585.1. Classification (NCBI taxonomy): domain Eukaryota; kingdom Viridiplantae; phylum Streptophyta; class Polytrichopsida; order Polytrichales; family Polytrichaceae; genus Polytrichum; species Polytrichum formosum. The sequence continues at coordinate 34,817,465 of OZ037938.1, forward strand.
AGACCCATATCAAATGCTAAAATGTAGAATGGAACACAACCATGTAACTGAATAATGTTAAGTTTAAGACCCCTAATCTTGGAAATGCAAAGCACATTCAACATCAAATTATGGATTGTGGGTCAATGTCTAGATGAAGGTGTTTGTGTCACTTGGTATGTTAGTGTTTGGTAGGCACACGAAGGAGGAGGGTGCACACAAAGGTTAGTGAGAAATTGGAGGTTTCATTGCACTAGCTTCCGGGACCCTTTTTTTTCTTCTAAAAAGTAAAATTGGCCTCGGATTAACCAACAAGACTAAGACGCATAGTAAATATACGTGCAATAAGTAATGCTAACCCAAATTTTATCACATACCTAACTTATTCGTGTGATCAAAGCCGTAGAGGGTCCCAATGTGAGACGGGAATTTTTGAGCCCTAAATGTGCATGTGCTCTCCATCTCCCTTTCGGCCTATTTTGGCAGTGCGCCCTCTTTAGCTATTTATGACACCTTATCTAAAGGAATGCATAGTACATCCAAACATACACACGGGTTGCTCATAAAGTCTACATTTCATACAAAAGTTGAATTGTGGAGGTCATAATGCAAACGTGGAGATACCATTCACATGATAATGGAAAAATGAAAGAGTACTCTTATGAATGGATTGACCAAAATACGTCAATTTTTTCTTTCTTCTTTTTTCTTTTCTTGTCTACATCGATATGTGCAATTAAATTGCCCCGGCTAGTTATTGACATTCCACACTCTTTAGCAACATAATGCATTGTAGTGATTCATTTTGTTACAAAGGTTGCGTTACGGATGAGTCAACAAAGTAAAAAAAAAATTGATATGATTTTGACCCAGGGTATTTTGCATCCGCGTCACTAAGGCGTTGTGAACGCCTCTCCTGTGGTCGGGGGGCTAGGAAGATCTTAGCCGTCGATTGCGATTTGACAGATCTAAATGCTCTTATGTTGTCCCAGCTTCTGGCTTCACTTCCCCTCGGGTAGAGCTGAAAAAAATTCACGTTGGATGAAATCTCCACCTCCATCCACTCACGAATCTTGGATGAAATTTTTCAAACTAAGTCCTTCACTAAAAGGACTTGCGGGGGAGATGATGCCAAATGGGGGGGGGGGGTCAAACTCCTATCTCTTCCTTCTAAAGGATAGAACCAAGGGTACTAGCCATCAACTCCAAGCCTTTTTTGATGACCAGCCTTGAAATCAAATCAAATCTAACCGGTAGTATGAGAGCATTTGTGTGGGATTTTGGAAGGTTCCCAAAGGGTTCCTTAAGTTCCTAATGGAGTTCCCCTCTCCATTGGGAACTCAAGGAACCCTCTAGGAACCTTCACAATCCCACACAAATGCTCTCATACGAAGGGATGAACAACCCACCCCTTCATCTTGCAAACATTGATTTTTCATCCACCAAAATTTCATCCGTGAGAAGTTTTTTTCCAGGTTGCCCGAGCAGTTTCGTAGACCATAGGATGGGGCTCTGTGAAAGGATGGCTTGGATGTCGTTTGCCCTCGACCACACACCCTCCATTCGCAGCGCCTCAGTAACATGGATTTTGCATGGGTAAAGAAAGAGGGAACCTATTTGCAAAGGCGACCAAATTGCACATATAAACATACATTATACTAGTGAACCTTTTCCAGGAACATGAGCAGGCTTGTTACAGTATCTATCAGTGACTCGATACTCCAGATATGGGAGCCGCCCGGATATTTACGCAAATTTTATAAATACATCATAAATTGAACCCCGGCGGGACTCAAGTCGTAATTTTTGTTATTATAATTCTTTCTTTTTGAAAGGCTGCTAGATTAACACTTGTCACTTCTGGTGGAAGCAAAGTACATACGCCAAAACTGTGAGGCGAACAAACAGCCGGCTAAGCCAGTCCAGGGACCGACACATGGGACGCGTTTTGCAAGGCAAAGTGCCGTCCTTAGGAGCCTTTTAATTTGTCAGCCTTTAAAATTTTAAGGTACGTGGCAGGTGTCCGGGGAGACTTTTGGGCATAATCGTCGGCCAAAATCCCAGTGTAATGTGTCCGAGATGACCCTAAACTACCGGATGATGGTGGAGGGATACCCAAATCTCAAGGAAGAGGTTGGCGGTTCGAATCCCGGCTGTGAAATCTCCTCTCTACCTGACGGAAAACTTGCCAGGTGGTCAACTGCCCCCTGTGCTTTGGCGTTGGCCTATCGGCCTTCTGTCTCCAAAAAAAAAAAAAAAAAAAAAAAAATCCCAGTGTAACTTCCAAGTCCAACCGGTTACATGTTGTGATCTTTTGGTATTTCTTTGGTAAATTTGAGGTATATTCTTCAGATTCCCCTAAACCAATTGGCAATTTTCCACAATGTCTTGAACTTCAACCGGTTGTTTGTCAACTCAACTAGTTTCAAAATAAATAAATGAATAACCAACATCGGGCAATCTTACTTGAATTGAGCCCATTAGTACTACCCTGCTCAAGAATCTTCTTGGTGCAGGGTGGGGTTTACTACCTACCTTGCGGTGGGTGGGCTCTTGGCTTCTTACTTCCCTAGCTAGTTTTTTTCGTCAAGTAAAGAGAAGATTTCACAGCGGGAATTGAACCGCCAACCACTCCATTTGGAAATGGGTACCTCTCCACTGTCATCCGGTAGTTTAGGGTCATCTTGGACATGTTATTTCTCAACTCAACTAGCTTCATGTGTAACTAGCGGTCGGGATCTCCCCAGCCATTGGTTGTGTGGGCCTTATGTGGTCACTCTTCTGAATGCGAGACTTATATTTGAGTAGTATACATTAGTGACCGGGGAGAACCAACCGCTAATTACAAATGGACTGGTTGAGTTTGAGAAACAACATGTTGAAGTTCAAGACGTTTTGAGAAATTACTGATCAATTTAGGGGAATCTATGGAATATGCCTCAAACTTAATAAACAAATACCGAAAGATCACAACATATAACCAGTTGGACTTGGAAACACTAGGATCTTGACGATTATGCCCACCAATCCCCTAGGACACCAATATATCGTTATACGGAAAGGTTGATACAATGATATGTGCAATTGGGTTGCCCCACACTAATATATTGACAATCCACACTAATTTGAACATTTACAACGATATTATACAAAAAAATATTTTCTAATGCGGGTGCTTTACGGATGAATAACACAATTATAAGTTTAAACGTGAAACATAGTTGCCAAGGCTTGTGTGATCACTTAAAGAGAAAGAGATTTTTAACTTTGACTTTCATAACTTTTGCATCTCAATTCCAACTTTGAACTTGAAATGACAACTTCCGTGACTTGCACTTGCTAACCATGATGAAACAATCATGGACACGATCCAATAGTCAAAACCAAATGTGATGTTGGAAGTGCACACATTAGGGGCATATGCCTTACAACAATGGCAAGGGGCCAAAAACCACAAATTCTTTCACATATTTTTCTCCAGCCAATTGAACTAAGAGAAAGGGAATTATCGCATACAAGCATACTTCTCATCCATCTAACATAAAAAACTTGGCCCCTTATAGGTTTGTGGCCAATGACAAATGACTTGGAGTAGACTTTTTCAAGGTCTCTAAAGATAACTCTGGTGTCCAATCAACTACGAATAGTAACCTCCAGCTTGCATATCGTTTCAAGGCTTTTATGTTGGATGAAGGAGAGGTAGTACACTCGTATGCGGTAATTCTCTCTCTCTCTCTCTCTCAAATTGAACAACGAAGTAAATAAAATATGCAACTTCTCCCACAAATTCTACTAGTTGTATGCTTAATTGCATCGAGGTGCGATGCTTGGAGGGGGTTGCAACTATCGAATTTGCCTCGAATTCCTTCCCACAAATGTGTTGTGACGCCCCACCCTTATAGATCTCTCTCCTTGATGTAAGAATCTTTTTTATAAGAGACTTAAGGCCCCTCTCCACTCGGCCCTACCTAAGTCTGCATTAGATGTTGTAATTTAGTGTCACCAATTATATTTGTCTTGCTCAATACTAATCGTAAACCGTCCTTGTAGTGTCACCAACACTAAATGTTAACCTAACAATATTTTTCGCTCCTTGTAAAAAAAATTAAAAATTAAAAATAAATAAATAAACATTGGGCATTAAAGATTTACAATGTTGAAATGACTGTCACTTACTAAGTGATTTTTCATCCAAATTTCAATCATTCATGATGCAGAATTTACCAAAGTTTGTAAGTGTTTCATTACATAAATGTACAATTGGAATGTCAGTTGCTGTAAACTTATCCATAACAAGCGGCATCGGAATAGTAACTACAGCGGCATTGACCCCTAAATCACAAAGAGACCCACAAAATGACCATTTTTTGATGGTTTTTGTTTCGAATGAGACCTTTGACTTTTTTTTGGATGGAGGTGAAATTTTTGTCAACATTAAATGGATTTCATTTTGCATCCAACGTCCCAAATTCCATTCGATTTGAACTAAAACTCAATCTTGTGGAATCTTTCAAAGTCATCCAGTGCCTCAAATTCCATTGGACTTGGACTAAACCTCATGATACATTAGAGAATGCGTCAGGTAGGAAAACACATAACATTATTCAGATTCATATCATCGTTCTGTGGGACTGGCAGTATTCTACGGAATATTCCCTGATATTTCCCACATTCAATCTGAATGTGGGAAATATCAGGGAATGTTCCGCAGAATACTACCAGTCCCACAGAACGCTGATATGGATCTGAATAATGTTATGCAACGCTCATATGTGCTTGGAAAGCTATGAAAATTTGCAAGGATTTATTTTATTTTATGTTTCAGATGTCTACCGTTGGGATTGGTTATTAGAGATATTGATGTTGCTTAAAAAAATATCATGTAAAACGGAGTGCTACACATTGCAAGGGCTCTCACAAAATCACATTTGGTGCAAACATAAATGATGCAGGTTATTTGCTTGTCCTGGGAAATTCTTCCTCTCATAGATATGTATTTAAGTTAAGTAGAATGTGTGAGTAGCCGATCCAAAAAAATAAAAATAAACAAAAATAAATAAATAAATGTTGTAAGTGGGACGAAAAGCCCTCAACCTCAAAATTGGTCTTAATTCTCCTTCCCCAATGAAATGCGCCCCTAGATAATGTAGTTGCTAGGAGAGTTGAATGTGGTCATTTTACACATGTTAATATGTACAACACTAAGATTGAGCACATTAAAAGGAAACGTACTACACTGATATGTGCAATGAGGTTGCCTCTTGACTTATGCAAGTTACCTTGGGTCAAAATGAAACCACAAAGAAAAATAAAATAAAATAAATCATTCATCCATATAACAACCACAGTAAAAAAAAAGATAATTCTAGTATCTTGTTACTGTTGTAACAAATACATGAAATAGTGTGGAATGTCAATAAATTAGCGTGGGGCAACTTAAGTGCACATATTGGTGTACCTTGGTACATTGCGGGGGAGTCACCTTGTGGCCATTTTCATGCAAGAAAGATCTCCACACATATAGTGACTACCCTTGGATCGTCCGGGCTTTGAAAGTTCCTTGGAGTTCCCCATTCACAGGAGTAGTGAAGGACGCCACCGAGCAATGATCTTGATATTTAAGGTACTTGGCTACCTTCTCAATCTCCCCGCATGTTCTATGTGCGTCGATAGTTAATAAGATAAGTTAATTTGAGCTTCACTAGGTTCGGATCCAATCTATGCTGCATTGGGTTTAAGGTAGATGGGCCTCAAGTGGCTCGTTTTCTTAACCCGGACCCCTATATTTGATTGGTATGTGGTTCCGTGAGGATCGACGAGCGAACGTCATAAAGACACATGTGTGAATGAGATTGGACTACGTCTTCAAATATTGATAATTGCTCTACATTCAATTATGAACGTAATTGGGAGGATCTATGTATCCAGTTAAGAAATCAACAAACATGCACTTCTGGTAACCGTAACTAAATAAGGGAGGGGGGGGGGTCTGAATTTCGATCGGGTTTTTGCATATGTTTCGGCGTAGATTTGCTAATGCAACGCGAGTTTTGTTGTGTAAATCTAGTTGACAGAAGTTGGAGAACATGGAAAACGAACCAAGTAACAACCACATACCTTAAGGTAGAACTACCCAATTCCATCAGTGATCCCAATCCCAACACCCACTTCTCCTCAAAGTGGGCAACTATGTACTTGAACATGAACACTAGTTGTATTAATCTAAGGGTTAAAAACACAGCTCATTGGCCAAAAGAGACAAAGTGTTAATGATCGATATTGCCCATTTTGAAGGGGGTTATGTGACCAGAAAAAGTCAAATGAGGTTTTTGACTTTAAACTTTTCTATAACAATGAAAATTGTATTATGCTCTGATTCATGTGAGCTTAATGTCCTTGTGCTCATAACGTAATTATGATTCCAAATATAATAGCAAATAATTCGTTTTGGGTCAATGTGAGAGGCCGTAAGTGCTCAAAGTGTCTATGATGGACGCTTCTACCTTAGCGTCGAAGGTAGGTATATACTTTCACAAATAAATAACCAATGTCGGGCAATCTGACGTGAATTTGAGCCCGGTGGCCCTACCCTGCTCAAGAATCCTCTTGGTGCAGGGTGGTGTTTACTGCCTACCTTGCGGTGGGTGGGCTCTTGGCTTCCTACTTTTCTATCACGTAGAGAGAAGATTTCACAGCGGGAATCGAACCGCCAACCACTCCATTCAAAAATGGACACCCATACTTTCACAAGTTGCACCATCTAAACTATTGTCCTTTATTTGCTATATTGAGTACATTGTGGAATTAACATTCATCGTGAACAATCGAACAATCATTTTACAATGGAAGGTTATGTACGTAACGATTGCATGATAAGTATGTGATTGAGTACTATATGCTACCTATTTGTTTTGTTCTTAGTTCTACTACACCTAAGTTTTGATAGCATACTCCAAGATTATATTTTTTGGAGATTGAATATAGCATTCAAATAAAACTGATTTAAGATTAGATTTGGGCAAAAGTGGGCTGAATCGTAGCCATACTCTTTTTGTTGTTGCAGACATGCAATTTCCTCCCAATTTCCTTTTTTTGCATGCATTTGAGATTTAACTGTATAGAAGATCGTAATGCATGGTTGGAGCTGATAGTACGATTGATGCGTTTATCGTCATCGCAACTAAGCATATAGAAAAATTGGTGAGTGTAATACCTAAACTAATGATAAATTGTGATTTAGAACTCTGATCTCACCATCATCAACCACAACTGCAAGGATTTAACACAAGGCAAGTGTGAATGAAAAATTATTATTAAAAAAATTTAAATTTAAAAAAAAAACCCCATATCATTGTGGTTGACTCCAATCGCAATATAAAGGTCAGAGAACGGCACAACCCCCACCTAACTACACCCGGTCGCACCCGCGACCCCATTCTCAAATGGCGTACCCGTCCGAATTCACCCGTCGATGCCCAGCGATTGACGGCACGCATCCGTATCCACCCGAAAATTTGTGCACAAAGCAAACGTTACTATTGCAAAATTGTATAGTGGAAAAGGGGAATCATGCATTCAGAGCTAGCTATATGCACTAAACCTTCTTTGATGCACCACCCATCCGCACCCACCCACTGAGCTTAAGATGCACCCGCACCCTACCCATACCCGCGGGTACGGGTATGGGCACCCAGTGCCGTTCTCTGATAAAGGCCCAAGCTGATTTCTCCCATGTATTTTGCGGGGTCATTATCATATCTCATACACATCTTTCAAATTTCCAGGTTCTAGAATGCATGTTGCCACTGCTTTTACATGCGATAAAGCCCTATGCACATGACATTATGCAGACAATCCCTCCAAGGGACCCTCATTTGCAGATTGTCTTGGGGCTCATGTCTTATCTATAGTAGAACCACCTATTCCCGATCAAGTTCCCATCGAAAACCTATAGGGTACCGGAATTTCGATCAAGCCGGAACCGATAGTGCCATGACACGTGTCCTTGGTTTTGAGTGCTACAGTGAGGAGAGGAATTCGTCTCGAACTCTAGACATTGGTAATATGCTCGGGCCAACTTTTGGCCTCAAAAAATGACAAGTAATTTTAGTTTAAGAAATAAAATTTATCCAAAAAATTGAAGTCCTCCTTATTTCTATCTTCCTACACGGGAAAAATTTGCACCGCTTTATACTTCTCCAAATTTGGCGCAAAATCTCTTGAATGATCAGTTATGGGCGCCTTTACTCCAATACATAACCACCCTTTGTAGTGTACACAAACTTTCACGACGGTTGGTTGTCCAATCTTGTGTCTCCAAAGGACTTCATAACCAGCAAGAGGAGAATGGATGACTTGCCACTCCTGCATCTCATCATCCACCTACTCAAGTTTGTTGTCGAACATAACCCAATCAGTTCATGGACAAAATCTACGACTAATAAATAATGTTGCATATCCATGAATTTTTAATTATGACAAGTAATGATAACCCTTTTGCTCTTGGATAAGCAGCAAGTTAATTGCAGTTGTCTATTGCTTCTTTGCAGCATGTAAAGCGTCCGTAGTCCAACGGTTAGGATAATTGCCTTCCAAGCAATAGACCCGGGTTCGACTCCCGGCGGACGCACATCTTCTAACTTTGCTTTGTAGAAGTTCTTTGGCTTTTGGCATATCCCAGCTAGCTAAAATGGAAGTCTTCTGACTTGTGCACTTTTAGTTAGTGGCACATTTTTTTCTTGATTACAGCAATTCGTGGTTGCCAAGCCGAAGTTCCTTTGTCTGCGACTTCACAAGTTGCTCAAAAGCTTACTGCTCGATGAAATTTTCAATTGATTTTGCAGTGGGTAAGTTGAGGTTGGTTCTCATTAGAGGTCCGGGTCCAAGAAGTTCGGGGGCCAAAACACTCTTCATTGGACCTTACATTCAAACTCAATATTGCACCCACGCATGAGGATTGGTTTCTCAAGGGGGGAGGATTTTCATGAGTGGGGGCTGCTAAGATTAAACGAACACCAGGATTAGCACCACTTCATTTCTTCGTACCTTGGACCCAGACATAAGTATCGCTGCATGCTTTTGTGAACATCACTTGTTCATAAGGATGACAATGCACAATAGAATTTTGATAAGGCTTGACATTGTCACCACAGATAATTTGCACTTTCAAAAAGTCAGAAATTAGATAGTTTCTTGTTGCAAGTTAGTGCAAAACTTAAATGTGTGGATGTTTAAAGTCAAATAGCACATATTCTGGCATGTCTGTTAAACAAAAACTTTGGGACTACTTTAAGATTGTACGCACAGAGAATAAGAAAAACCCAAACTTTGTGGGAGGTTGTGAACCGTGAGCGACTTTTTCATTGGATAGGATTGCTAACCAAGTAATGCCTCCCATTTATGACAAAATAATTTAAATCCTCATAGAGTGTGTTTTGAAGCACAGCTCACATTGACATCCCAAAACAAACCTCAAAGTTTAAACTTATTTCCTTGCAGAGAACCTACATATCCATCACAAATTCTTGCAATCCACAAAAACCAGTTGTCAACTCTCTGCCTTTTGAAGACTTTGATTTCTTTGTGAGCCTCACCAAATTGATGATTTTCAAATCCAACCTGGCAAGAATGGAATACAATGGTGATAGTATGTCTACAGACATACAATTTCCATCATCATAATCCTTTCCACATGCTCAAGGTTTTCCATTTTGTATGGATACCAGTGAAACTAATTTGTTGCACAAACTGACAAGTAACCACCTCCTAAAACATCCATTGAAATCTTTTGCACATGTCATCATGCATAAATGACAAGTTTTCAAGATTCAACTCTCCTTAAATAGATGCTTCAGAGTAAGCAGACAAATGAGAAGCTGTTACTATCCGTTTTGCAATTTCTCTTCCTGCTCTTTGAGCAGTTCAGACCTAAGACCACAACTACAAAACATTGCAGTTTTACGAGATGATCAACCAAGTTGTCAAAGTTTTACACTAACTACGCGCCCCACAAATAACTTACAACTTTTGTTGTTGACCCAAGAGTTCTTCGACCCAGCAAAAGGTTAATAAGTCGATATTGGACTCGGGCTTCTTGAAATCACTCACTTGGAAAGCCTCCTTGAGATAAGAGATAAATCTGGAGCTCGATGTTGGGTCGCATGCACCATTTTTGGCAAATCATGTAGTTGAACTGGCACAAGTTACCCACTTGCATAGCCGAAAGCCGAAAGTCGCAGGTCGAGAGAGAGGTCGTTTGGAGAAATTAGGCAGGATTCAAAGGAGTTGAATCTGAGTACGCTGCAGGTGCCGGACGACTGAAGTGGTTTGAGAGAACATTTCTTGCCATTTGTACATCGCGCACAAATGTCGTGCGAGCTTTCGCATAAGGCGCATCTCGTGCTGCACAACCAAAAAAAAGAACACATTCAATTGTCAAAATTGTGAACATCATAGACCTTACACCTTAAACTCCAAACAAATTTGACCATTGGATTGGCTCAAAAATTGTCTCATTCAGCTGGCAATTGTGAAACACAAAAATCATAATGTTGTAAAGTCATAATGAGAACGTAGAGAACCCATATTCAGTTACTTTTCTTAATTGAACACCTATATTTGAGTGGTGTATGGTTAGTTGTGGCTCCAAAAACAGATGCCAGAAAAAAGGTGCTCAAAAAAGATAACCATTGTAGGCTCAATAGGCAACATAATTGGGGGTGGGTGGGAGGCTATATGACCATTTAATGAGAACGAGAATCTTGACTTTGATAATGAATAAGATATTCATATAAACTCCAAAAATAGAGGAAAGTGGCTACAGCATCAATTAGGAATTGCTAAATCATCTTGTACTAATCACATGTTTCATATCATAGGAGAAGTGGGCTACTCGGAAACAGTAACCATTTAAAACCCATCCACCTTATAATCTGAGCAAACAGTCCAATTGCATCATAACAAGTATCCTTTTAATATTTTTTCTTGACTACTATCTGCTAAGATGTTGTTTTTGAGAAAAATGACCACATAAGGCCCACATACTTTACACATGCACTCCTTTCTGTTGAGAGGACCTGGATGTTATCCGTTTCTTTCACATGCTTTGGACTGTCACACTAAGGTAAAAACTTTGCTGTGAACTGACTGAATAAAAGCCATCACAGGTACAGAATCTCTTTGATAAACCTAAAAGCAAGCACATGTTTAGTGTGGACCAAAAAAATGAAGAGTAAATCTGTACTTACGTAGTCGTTGCGCTCCTCGAGCAATGTTTTGGCGCCTCTTCCAGCACAAATAGCCGCCCACAAAGAAGGCAACGATTCCAAAGGCAATGGCAAACCCAATGCCTACTTTAGAAGCTGCTGATACTTTATGGCAATTTCGAATACCAACACCACAGAGTCCCCCGTTGTTTGCAAGGCTGCACAAAGACAGGAAATAGAGCACATAAATTTCAGAATAAGCCTAGTCTGGAATTTAGATCATTGCAACCACAAAAACTGTGATACAGATATGGCAAACTTTGTGACTTGTGGGAAACTTACTTTAAAATGGCACCACGAATCGGGAATGCTCCCAGGGCAGGTGGCACCTCTCCACTCAACTGATTATCATTTAGCAACCTGTCATCACATGAAAATGAGTCATCACCACATATCACAGAAATTTTGAACTGAAGCTGTCCATTCAATAATTTTAATCTCCATCATAGTCTTTGAGAGACATTTTGAATTAAAATGGCACAGCTTGATTTGTTGTCTTGGTACTAGTGAAGTGCCTCAAATTGCTTCAAAATGCAACTAATTCATGGAACGGATGATACTTACAATTCTTGAAGGTGGGGAAGCTGGCCAAGACTTGCGGGGATTGATCCATTCAGATTGTTGTGCGAAAGATCCCTAAAAAAATGGGAAATACAAGTCAAAACAAAGACCAGCGGAAGCACTTTTAAATAGAGAAATAAGTCCCACAGCCACAAAGACACACAACCTCTGTGATTGCTCCCGTTCCTTCTTAAGGAACACTAACTTTGATTCAAAATATGATAGTCACCTCCATGCCACAAGTTCCAACTCAATTACACTTACTGTTGAGTATCTTAGAATCTTAATTTATTTTTTCTAACCTAAAATAGTAGGAAACTTACAAAGTGACCAGACTGGAAATGTTGCCAAGTGATGAAGGAATAGAACCCGTGAGGAAGTTGTTGCTCAAGTTCCTGCTCACATAACCACCATCAATTAGGTATAAGAATATTGGGTCTACACTCTGATAGTTCTTCAGGTAGTAACCAGGCAATCTAGGTCCACAAACTAGGGCAAAGATCATCAACAGTAAGAACCACCTATTTCCTGTAATGAGGAATTTGACATTTCACAAACACTTAGAGACGAGCCAAAACAGAATCTTGGAGCTTACAGATTTTGAAGGTGTTGCAACGCCACTACATTGTCACCAAGTTGACCACGCACACCCTGATTGTCTAGATCCCTGCACAACAAAATCTCCATATCACACTCAAGATTAATAGACCTCATTTACTCCTAAACACACAAAGTTAGCCCGTAATTTATTTTTTATTTTTTTAATAGTAGACCATTGCAAGTGCTCTTGCACATACCATTAATGCTTTCGACACATAATAATGACAATTTTCTCAACTAACGACAATCGTGTCATGCAATGGTTGGTTGGAATGTGCTTAATGTGGAATGAAAAAACTCAATTTATGGTGATTGACAATCTGAAGAAGAGGAATTTGCTAAATGCAAAGCACAATTAGATGGATCTACTTACAAGCCATAGATGAACCAGGCTCCGGCTGTTGCGTCGAATCCGCAGTCAATACCATACCAAGGATGCACTTGAGGGACACAGGGATCTCCATTCCATCCAAGTCGTGACGGGAGCATTAGGGTTTGCTTCATCCTTTGAAGTGCCCATACTGCACAAGCCCAGAAAGAAGAATATCAAAAACCTCTACAAACACATACCATCAACACTTGATTCCCTTGATACAAATCACATATATCCCTATATTTACTAACTCACAAACCTCAAGATTCAGGCGTCACATCAAATTACAACATTGAACCAATGCCTATCAGACATAGGGTTACAATCTTGATCCTTTGTTTCTATGGTTTAGAATTGAAATTACCTACAAGGCTGATTATGAGTTATATCAATGTATGAATCACTAGCTAGATGTTGAGTCTTCACTGAACACATGTTCAAACCTGATAATATAGAATTATCCTCTACCTCAACATGACTTTTGGTAGGGAGCGGGTTGTTATGCATACAACACGATAAGTTTTCGGTGCCTGCTTGCTTAGAGCTAGTGTGGAGGTTTAAACAAAGAACATTCTATCTATATCAGTTTATTGAGGGTCAAACTCATTTTGGCATGCTAAAAAGATCGTAAACCATGTTTGGACTTTCATGAAACTATGAAATAAGTTCTTCTTCATTCAAATGCAAACACTACCTCCGAGTAGCACCGTCACAAGTGGAAGAAATCACTATTATAATTGTATGCAAAACAACCTATGGGAAATCATAGGATTTAGGGTTTAAGAACCAAATTGAGTAACTCTAATATTCACAACCATGACATTTCCCACATACCATTTTCATCGAAGGTGGCATACTCTCTCGGAATGATTTGGTAGATCTCGAAGGCGTTCACGGCAATCGACCCCGCCATCGGCTCGAAACTAAGCGTCAAAGTCCTGCCCTCCACCAACACCGTCTGGTTCAGAATCAAAGCTTTGTACTGCGCGCCTGTCATCTTGAAGATATCCACAACCGAGAAGAGAGGCTGCCCATTCGCCAACACACTAAAAACTCTCTCATTCACTCCCGTGATGTCAGGTTCGATCTCCGCAAAGTGCAACCAAATCGAATAGTTCTGGTTCGGCAGCACGGGTATGGTATACGAGAGCTTGTTCATCGGCCCCGTCGTCGTCGCCGACTGGTAAATCGCTTGCGGATAAATATTCGGAGGCGTGTTATAATTCGTAATGTTATTCGTCGTGGTCATCACGCTCACGGCCGACCCGGGCGTAAATAGGGTTTGATCGGTCGCCCAATACCGGTCGCCGCCCCACGGGTCCGCATTGAAAGTCGACCCGTACCCAGATTGCTCGGCGCCCGCCGTAACGCGCTTGACGGTCCGAAGAATTACGTTCAAGTTGGAGCTGGCGCCCATGTTGTAGGCGTCGTCGTAGATTTGTAATATTTCAAGTGACGCGACCACGGGGTTTCCATGTCCCGAGCTGTGGAAGCATGCGGTTGCTGCGCCGTCGGTGACGTGAAGTAGCGAGTCGGCGTATTCGTTGTCGACGGTCGTGGACCAGCCGTGAGCTAGCGAGTATACAAGTGTTCCTTCAAGTGAAACTTCAAACTCGGGCTCCCGCCCTGAATTGTCCTGTTGGCCATATGAGAAATAAAACCTACGCAATTCAAACAAGTTGTCAGATGAGCAAGACAGATGGATTAAAATTGAAATGTCAACAGAATTGTGAGGCTTGAATTAGCTTGCGGGCGTGATAGTAATATCACTCCTTCTCTTACACCATCCTCATACACCCCTTGAAGCATCTATCGACACGGGTTGTATATTCATTCATTCACATCAAATTACATCAACATTGAAATAATGCTTGCCGAATATACATTGCACTCAGGTGTAGCACTACAACATTCTTATTCTTCCACCCCGAACCAACAGAGAAAGAGACGAAATTCACTTCAATTACATCAGCAATCCTTCGAAACTCTGGCAATGCAGAGCCTCCAAATTTTCTGACATCAATGCACTTGTACACGATACTTACAAAGCTCCCCAAAGAATATCACATGCCTAGTAAAATAACTTACAGCAAATCTTTTAAGAGAGCTCATTCAAATTTGAGTGCAAGCTTGAGTGGGCACACCTTATCAGGTAATGACCACTTGGGACTGTAATGTTGTAGCAATTCTCAGGTCCATCTGAGATCTCGAAATAGCGGATGGTATTAAGTTGCGAAGCTATCCTGCTGGTTACAGTGAGATTGGCGGAGCTTCCGCCTGAGTAACCAAAATCTTTCGACCACAAGTAGCCAGTATCTGGGGCATATGATTCAACGTCGGAGCCACAAGCAATTCGCACTGCAAAAGGACCTGGCAGGCACCACACACCACCACTACAGTAATCAGACGCTCACCTCGTCAATTGTGACGAGTTTTGAACCAATCTAGACAGTCGATTTTGAGAAAAATTGGTTTGCAGCTTGAATTTAGATCGGCGACACACTTACAAAATCCCGTGTCGCTCCCGAACTCAGATTGACAGATAAAGCAACTTTTGTTTCGGTTTGGTTCGGTTCACATTGATTTTACCCACCCTTGAGCAATCCCCCCCCAAAAGAAAACTACATCGCTACAAATAGTGAGAAGGACAAAGCAAGTACATTGAGGGACCGATCCTAGCAGAAGATTACTGTAGGCACGAAAATCGAAATTTCGTTTCGCGGCTGGAAAGATCGGCTATCTGATTGACATATGATCGTTGTGACAAACACTCGTTTCGCTCTCGAATTCGTGACAATGAAAGCAACTTAGGTTTCGGTTCAAATAGAATAGAATCCACCCCTGAGCAATGAGCCTCTCTAGGTATGGCGGTCCCACGGACTTTGACTGAAAAAGTTGTATCGCTACTAACACCAACTTACAAGGATAAGCAAGTGCACTGAGGGACCGACATAGCAGAACTACCTAGAACTACAACAGATAGGCATGAATGTAATGAAGTGAAGTGAAGTGAAGGAAGTGCAGGCAACTCACATTTCAACTCCGATGCCGACATTCAAAGTTTGGGCTATAGTAAGGTTCCAGACAAAAAAAACGCACTAAGTTGTAGTAATGTTGTATACCTCCACTTTGAGCGGCGACGAAAGAGGCTTGAAGAGCGCATACAGCGGCAACAACAAAGAGAGCCATGCCTTCTGTCCAACCCATCTCGCCTCTACCTCTACCTCTGCCCCAAACCAACCAACTCACTAGCTATCTCCCAGATCAGCCGAACTTCTTCGTTCAAAACCGAAATTGGAACAAATTCCGATACCCTGTCATACCATAAGCTCCTTCGAGTCTGGCAGCCTGTTCTCGCCTCCAGATCTCACAATGCCGTCTACTAAGTGTCATCATGGCGGTCACACAAGGAGCTACAATCAAACATGGCAGCATTAATCTCCTTTCCCATGGCAGAGGCTGGCCCCCTTCCCTTCCCCTCCTCCGGATCCTCCTCCTGCTACAACTCGCACAATGCGGTAGCCTGATGCTGCGCTTGATGAGACCACCTGAGCATACCTCTCATCCGCCCCCCCACCCCACTAACCCTGCAAACAAATGCAGCCAGACCGCAATTCTTCCCGGACTCCGATCGAGTCCACCCGTCCACAACGAACTCGCACTTCTTGTGGTTGCTGTTGTTGTCAAAGCTGCGGGGATCTAAAAAATGCAAGACCTGCCACAATGCGTGGTGGATGGGTTCCCGAAGCAATCTAACCGACAATTTGGATGCGGGTTCTCCCTCCGTCCACCGAGCTTACTTCCTCCCTCCTTCCCGAAGCTCCCGCTCCCACCAAACTGAACCTCCACTTGCAGGGATCTCGAGAATGCAAGACCTGGTACAATGTGGGATGGATCCCCGAAGCAATCTAAGTTGGCCAAGAATTTGGACGGGGGCTTCTCCACCGAACTTGCTTCTTCCCTCCCAGGGCACCCACTCCCAGACCTATCTAAGCACTTACTTGTCGCGGTTATCACAAGTGCAGGGATGTCGAAAATGCAACGAAGGACCAGCAGGAGCGGACCTGTCACAATGCGAGATGCTTGCTTACTTACTTGACCCTGCAGGAACCAATCTAACGAAAGAAACTTGATGTGGCCGAGTCCGCCGAGGAGCTGCTGCTGCTCCTTCGCCCCTACCTTCCCGAGGCTTGCGGCGCTCCTTGCAGGGATGAAGCCAAGATGGGCGAGAACCCAACGAAATCTTCTCCAACAGCGGAAGTGAAGTTAGGATTGTAGGAATTAGCTGGTGGGATGGTGATCCATCCATCCAACCATCCCATCCCATCCCTCGAGGGTCCGAGATCCACGAGACCTGCAACGTAATTTGCGTGCACGCCCCCATTCGCCGCCCCTCCCTCCGCTTTCATGACACACCGCCGATCCCACCCGCAGCCGCCGGGGCCTCCGCCGCAGATCTACTACGGGCTTAGATTTCTCACTTCCCCCTTGGGTTCGCGCGGCGACTCCACCTACCCCAGCCTCTATGAAATGCGTACATTTCAGCCCCCAACGGGGATTGGGATGGGCTCCACTGCCATATAATGTACATTTTTCGTATCCGCCTTGGGGCCTCGCCGCGAGTCCACGCGCCCCACACTCTACGAAACACGTACATTTGATCCCTACTGTGGGTTTTGAGGGGGACTCCACCTTAAATCTACTAGAAGTATACATTTCCAGTCCCCCGTGGTGTCTGGCCCCAATTCCACCCACCCCAACCTCTATGTCATATGTACATTTAATCCCCAATGGGGAGGAGGGGACTCCTCTGAAGATCTACGGTAGGCTTACATTTTCTGCTTCCCACACCTCTACAACAAGGGTACATTTCATCCCCACTTGGGGGGGGGGTGTAGTTGCAGGTTGTCTCCATCCCCAGTTGACTTGCCAATATAATTAAGTTAGCTTTGAGGGGGTAATGCATTTCTATCTATTATTGCTCTAGATACAAGTGGGCTAGAATATATAGAGGACATCGAGGTGGGGGTGAATGGGTGGCCTTGGGCGCAAAGTGGCTTGTATGTAGTCTTGAATGGGGAAGGAGAATGATACCCTCTTGTAGATTTGAGGGGAGGTCCCACGTGGAGACTCAAGTGGGTTTCCATTTCATTGTATCGGAAAAGGTAAATGAAATTGATCTTAAAGTCTAGGAAGCCAAAAAGGCTAATGGGACCAAAAGTATATCATGATGGTTTCAAACCAACAATTTTTTTAGAGTGGTAGAGTGCAGTAGCCTCCATGAGATAGATCCTAATATCAACTCGGTGGTCCAATTAAAAGAAAGACTTGAGGTTTCCTAGGACTACCTTCTCAAATAACGATGTGAACTTATCAAGTTAGAAGTATGCCTACCCTGTCACTTGGTAAAAACAAGACCATGGTAAGGAAGAACGGGCTCCCAATCACGTTGGTGCAAATAAAAAGCATTGATGTTATTTTCATTTTATTATGAAAACTTATCTCTAATGGGCTCATATAGGGGACATTCCAATAAGAAATGTGCCTCATTTCAACTACATTACAAGAGCAAAAGTGGCTTAGTCCAGTATCTTTAAAGATAGGGATAGGTGACGATCATCCAATTTCAATGACTAGTCTATGGTTCGAGGTGTGGTAAGCAACAATGATCTTGCATTGTGGTGGTGTTAATGGTTGCTTCAAGTATAGTTCACATTCTTAGGGCCACTTTACACCTAGAGGCCGGGCCGATTCGTTGTGTAAGAGGCTTGAACTCCTCACTTGTGATTGGCCAAAAGGCTGAAATCAACCCCAACCCCTTTACACCTAGAGGTCGGGGCGATTTGGTGGTATGGATTTTTTAATCAAAAAATGCATGGTCTGACATGGCCTGAGCTCGTTGAATTGGGTGCACCCAAAATGGAGAGCCAATGCCATATTTCAATTCATTATATATATATATATATATATATATATATATATGTTTTTTTTTCAACGAACCAAATCCGTTGGATTATATGGAAATCTGAACGGCTCTTATGGTTCATCGTGACTTCATCCTCTCCTTTGCTAGATTTATTGAATCAGCCTGGCTTCTTGGCCCTAAGGCCTTTACATATGGAAAAATTGGCCCCCGTTATAATCTTATTGTAATGTGTACTTGAGGCCGGCCTCCAACCCAAAAAGGGCTGAAATTTCATGCAATCGGCCTGCAGGGAAATTGGCTCGGCCTCTAGGTGTAAAGTGGCCCTTATTTACATTTAGTGCTAGCGACACTACAATTAGTATTGAGCAAGACAAATAGAATTGGTGACACTAAATGCAATATTTGGTGTAGCGGTCGATTCTCCGTGCCCGTTGGCTGGGAGGGAGCTGTGGCTGGTTTGTCGGCTCCCAAGTGAGCCGAGGAGAGGTTGCCAATATAAGTTACATTTGAGGTGGGAGTCATGTGTTTCTACTGTTTCAATTATTAATGTAAGTTAAAGACGAAGATTGTATTTGGGGGGTAAGTGGGGTATCCAAGGTGGGGGAGGTGGAGGTGCGTGGGGCTGGGGATTCGTGGCACTCACTTAAAATCATCCATCCTAGATATCGTGGATGAAGTGGCTCCAATAAAAAAAGCCCCCCTATGGGGTTGAGGGCCGATTCATTCGAATGTGACATCACTAGACTAATTCGGGGCCTTTGACTCTATTTTCGGAATCAAATTGCCTAAAAATGGTCATTTAGATGATTCCTGCATTTTTTTCATCCGCATGGATGATTTTAAGTGAGTGCCACAAGTCCTTGGCCATGCGTGGGGGAACTATACTTGAATACGAATTGCAGTGTCGCTAGCACTAAATGTAAATCTAACACTATTTGACATTTCTTGTAAAGAAAATTGGGCATTATGCATTTATAATGTTGCAATTCGTGTCACTTACTAAGTAAGTGACTTTCCATCCACATTTGGATCATCCATGACAATATTTCATTTCATAAATGTTAGGTCACACAATATACCAATTTTTGTTTCAATAATTGGCGTTTGGATGAACTAAGAGTAAATTGAGATGACAGTACATGGAAACTTATTCATAAGGAGTGCCATTAGGAAAATTACCACAGTGACATGAATTACTACATGTCTACAATACCTACAATATTAGTGTAGTTACAGACGAACAAGTTGAGTTTGAGAAATGAATGGTTGAACTTCAAGACTTTGGGAAAATTAGTGATCATTTGAGAGGATTCTATGGAATGTGCCTTGAATCAATAAAAGATAAACCAAAAGATGTCAACATGTAACCGGTTGGACTTCAAAACACTAGAACCTTGACCGATTATGCCGAAAACCTCTCTGGACACTGCTCCCAATGGGCTGAACTACTTGGAGAGCCTGGGTTGGGGGATTTGGGCGAACCAACCCATACACTCGTTCCTTGTTGGATGCCTAAATCCTTGCCTCCAAGGAACCAATGTATGGGTTGTTTCGCCCCAGCCGAGGTTGGGGTGGAGGCTCCTTTGTGGTAGCAGACATGAGGGATTGGCAGTGTCTGTATGAGAGATTTGAGCAGCAAGGTGGTCTTGAAGACATGTCGAGAGAGTTATTAGGAATGTTTTGTGAAGGGGGAAGGAGAGCACACCAACACAAAACAAAACAAAAAGTCCGAAACTCATAGATTTGGCTAAACTTCAGAAGGCTATAACTTCTTATCATTTAATCTTTTTGAATTGAAATTTTTTTTGTGGGTTGAAAACCTCTTTGTGTTATCGTGAAAAAAATTTCAGAATTTTAGGATTTTTTGTGTTTTTTCTGCAAGCCTCCAAAGTCGCGGAAATCGATGATGGGAAGATTTCCCAAAAAATCTTCCTTTTACGTAGATTTCAGCACCTCTGTCACAGCATTCCAGGCTGCAGTTTCTTGCATTGATCTTTGTAATTAGTCCTCAATTGTGTTCGTTTTGTATTTTATTTTGGGGCTTTGAATGTAGACATTTGGGTTGTGTTTCATTTTCGGGTCATGATTTATATGACCATCTTTCATTTTTTTCTTTTGCACTATCCTTATATGTGTTATTTGGTTTCCCTAGATGGCGGATTCAAACCTCAAATCGTTATCACCTTCAGCGGCTTCCCTCCTGCCATCTCCGGATATTCACCCTCATTATGAGAATGCAGTTAGGGATGTTTTGATTGCTGAAAAAATAAATATTGTGGACATTTTAGAATCTTTGAAGATCCTACCAAAAGAGAAATCTAGGCTCAACATCCCGCTTTGTCGTATGATTTCTAGGCCTATTGTACGTCCTGCCCTGCAAACAGATGTAAACAAACTTGAGGCAGATTTTGTGCACGGCTATCGTGATTGGGAGAAAGTCTTTCACGTTTCAGTTACTGATGAAGATGGAAATTTTGTCTTTCTTATTCCCGAGATTTCTCAATCTTGGAGTGATAATTGGATGTTTGTTAATGAGCAATTCGAGTTTTTTCTCCAAGCTGACGTTGACCTTGTCAAGCTCAATGGAAAAATGTTTTTTGTCTTCGATGGAAATCACAGGCTTCAAGCATGGAAACCGTACATCGACAGACTCCATTCTAACGACCTCAAATGGCATTATTTTGTGGACTCCATCGTTCTTGATATTTCTTCCAATGTGCCACAAGTCTTGATTGCTATGAATGATATAAACAAGTAAGTTCTCTTGCATTTCATTCCTCCTATTTTATTCATTTTCATCTTTTATATTTCATACTTATTTCATATCAGCCCCCCTAGATGTACGTAATGCGAACATTTCCCGTTCCCCTTGGGGGCTTGCAAAGGTCCCATCCACCATACATTTTAGCCCACTTGGAAGCTATGGTTTGTCCATTTCCCATTGGACTTTGCATCCTCTAGTTGAATTTGGACACAAGGTAGATGTGCCTTGCGTGGATAATGTAGGGCCGGTTTAGACAACGGTGAAGAAGTGCACCAATCAATCAAGAGTTTTGGCCCAATACACAAGGTTATTTGAGGCAACGGTTGATATGACAGACATGATGGAAAAATACAAAACCAAGCAAATAAAATACCCTTGAGTTGGAGTTCTCTGGAGGCCAAGTTTCTTGTCCGAAGGTTCGAGGTTGCCCAAGAAACTTGACCTCCAAAGAGTTGCCCAAAAACTTTCTTGGAGAACGTTGCCATGTTGGCAACCATGTCATTTTTTCATCCATGCTTGAAGTTCTTCATTGGAGAAGTCTTGGTCGTAGTGTAAACCCTGGCCGATGAAGAACCCATGTTGTAGCCAATCATATTGCTTCATTCCCCTAAAATGCTTGACCAGTGTACTTCCTTATTGTAGTCTAAACCGGCCTTTAAAGATTCTCTGCACCCACTTCTCGTAGGATATGAAACACACAATTTAGTGAGGAATGATTAGCGAATCCAAACCGTGCTCGTAGCCATTGGCCTTGTTATTTTTGGTGTTCATATGAATGTCTTATGCATTGTTTAAGGGAATATTCACATACTCATTAAGTGGTCGTAGAGGTTTCCCCAATCATGTTGACTTTTGAGCCTAGAATGGTTAGCATTTAGCATATAGTCCAATATCTTTTAAGCATGTGTCTTTTTTGGCGTCCATTCTTAGATTTAGAGCTACCCACATACCACTCAACATAAGGTGTCCATATTATTGATATGTGTGATTAAATACATTTACCTTAAGTGTTGGAAGCAACCGATATAAGTCATTGAGACAACAATGTGACATATCATCTTATTTATAATATTGATCAAAATATTTCCTATTGTTATTGCTTGAAATAAAAAGAGGAATGACAATTATCTCATACAATTGTACCTCTCATTCATCCAACATGAAAGTTTGAAACAATATGCACCCCTAGTTGTTGTCATGTATTGTTGAATTGATAACTGAATCAGTTAAAAAAAACCTTGAATTAGTTTAATCCTAGTCATTTGAGATGAATAAGCTACAAACCTTTAAAGGGTCAAGTTTCTACGTTGGTTAGATGAGAAGTACGCTCATGCACCCTAGTATTCCCTCTCACCCGATTAAAAATCCGGAAGAGATCTCCAAGATGAATTGAGGATGCATAACAAGAGCGAGAATTCGTGGTGTTTATGTAAACTTTTCCATTTGAAGACATAACAAACTATTTTATAACTTTAAAAACATATATTATGAATACATCTAACTCCATAAATGGAATCATGTTACATGAATTAGTTTACCACACTCGGCTGGAATGAAATGGCTCTCAACTTTACAAGGGTTGATCTATATTGTAACCCCTTCACCCCATAGTTCATGAGTTTACATAGACTCCATGAAATCTAAACCATGTAATATTCCACAAATGCAAAACATTAAAAAAAGAAAAGAAAAGAAAAGAAAAATTAACATATGCATTCCAACCTTGACATCAATGTTGATTTTTGCACCCGTCATATACATGTCAAATGCTTGTCACACCAGTCAAATGTACATCATGCATACATTTGAGATTTGTGATGGGTGTAAAAAGAAACCCTCCCCGACATGAATGGGAGCCCGTTCTCCTTATATAGGTCACGCGGGGAAAAAAGAAGGAAGGGAGAATAAGAATCTTGTCCTTATTTTCATACGATCGAACTCGATTCTCACTGCCTTTGGAAACTGCGAAGCATGAGTTAATTAATGCCATGAGTCACTTAGCATTAAAAGGGTGGAAGTCTGTGGCAGCTTGTCACCACAGTTGGTACCATAACCGTGCAACTCGACGGCCTCGGTTCATGACACCTTCAGTACTTCCGTACCAAGTTTGACTCAAACCCATTAAATTTTAAGTTACCCCGCTTTTTGGTTTGCACCGTAGTCCTTTTGCATAGGTTATAGATGAGATTAAGTTAGTCTAAAAACACGGTGTACGTTTATCATGGCATTCTTTCTAGTCGTGGAATAAGTTCCATGACCCTATTGTGGATACTTCCAACTTCATATATATGATTTCGATCATTGGATTCACTACCAACATATAAGTCCTAGGAGGGCATGGCCTAGGATGTTCTACGAACAAACACTCTATTCACTCTGGTCTCCTCCAGAGACCGGAGTTCTTCTTCTTCTAAGTCCTAGGCAATTGTCTGATGTAATCCTTTTTGCACATGTAAGATGTGAGAAAAGAAAGACGATTTTGACGTTACTAGTGGCGTGAATTATGGTGTTGTTTCATTTTTGAGTTGGTTTGAATCTACATTATGAGAATCAGAGGGCCCCCGACGACTACTGCCTCCTTTCGAAGGTGAACACCTTGAATGGGCATGGACAAGTTGGTCGGCACTTACCCCCCCCCCCCCCAACAAGGGCAAGCCCGTAGGTTCCACATGGTTGGTTGAAAATACCCAGCTCACCCAGATACCCCCACCATAATTGGGTGGATTGTAGGTGGTAGGGTGTACTGGATATCAAGTGCTAAGAAGGTCACCCAACCAAGCACTATTCCAGCCTTAGGCGGTGTAACCTCGGCCTTCCCATGGAATATGGCTTAAGACTTGGGCTAAAACCCTGTTTTAGATTGACTTAATCTCGTATTTGGGTTAAGACCCTTTAATATATAAGATTAAGTCAATCTAAAACATGGTCTACATCTATCATGACATTCTTTTTTAGATGTGGAATAAGATCCATGACCCCATTGCAGACACTTCCAACTTCATGTATATGATTTTGACCGTTGGATGCACTACCAACATATGAGTCCTAGGCAACCATCCTATGTCAGTGAAAATTTAATGAAAATCTACCATTGTGATTGATTTGTAGTTCTTTCGATGATGTGGGACAAATTTCCAGTGGCGTTGGTCACTTGCCCAAGTCTCATACGCATGTAGTGTTTGGACAAGGAATGGTCTCATCTAGTCAATAATTTTGCACAGCACGTATTGTCGTTTCAAGTTCCATGACCATAGTTGTTAGGATGCAAAATGTGTAGGAGGTCAAAGTATAGATTCACTTTATTTGTATACGATCACATATCCTTAAATCCTCCCAATTTTGCTAACGATTGAACATAGAACAAGCACATTATGATTGCATAATCCAATCTTATCATAACACCCACGTCTTTTTGGTGTGTGATCATAACGATGAGCCTTGCCATGTACTGCTCAAATTTAGGCATCTAATTAAGAAGGGCGAGCCCATAACAACTCACATATGTTACATCTACCACAATTATACATGTAAGACCAAAGGGCCGGTTCCCATGGGGGTTCCAAATCCCAAGTCCCACTCATGTCAACAAGTCCCAACATGGTGGCAAAATCCCAACTGTTGAGCCTCAAGAAACCAATATCATTTGATTTATATTCATTCAAGTCAAATCTTGATTATTTTTATGCATGAAATCTCAAAACTTGTGTTGAGAGTTTGGTCTAGCTTTTTGCTCGACCCAACTCTCAACACAAGTCCCAAACCTCACCTTCAAAAAGCACTGCCATGTAGGCATCCATGTCATAATCGGGACTTAGGACTTGGGACTCCGTTAGAAGTGGTAAGCCCCAACTTCCATGCTCTCAACGGCTAAGATTGCACAGATTGACCTCAAGTGACTTGGATCTTAGGACTTGGGACCTGTGTGAACCAGCCCTAAGCTAGATGTGAACTTGGAAATGTGTTGCAAAATGTGGACTAAAATGTGCGGTCAACATCTACGATGCCAGTTCTTTCAACTGCTTTATTAGAGCTAATTCAAGTGCGCTATTTTGAGGAGGTATTCGTACAGCAAACTTACATCGAAGAGACGAAGAAACTTGACTTTTGATCGAGGTAGTAATTAATGAGGATGAGGTGCCAAAAAGAAGTTGAGTTAAAATTATTGACTCTCTTTTAGAGAAGCTTCGGAGCAGTATCCTCCACATGTGGGAAAGTTTCTGGCAGGCAGCCTTATTACACAACCATCAAACATCATGTTGAGTGGGCAGCGTTTGGTGCACAACTATATCCCTCACTGCCTAATGAGAAGCCAAAAAGTGGTTGTGAGCCTTTTTCAAAGACACTCAATTTTTTTATAGATATTATTATTATTATTATTATTGCACTTGGAGACAGTAAGGGCCACTTCACACACAAGACTGAGAGCCCGTGCCCATTACACTTCAAGCACTCTCATTGGTGGAAAAGACGGAGCCAGTCCAAATTCGCTTCACACTACTCTCGAGGGACCAACGGAGTAAGTGAATGCCAGATGAACGTAAAGTCTACATCGATTCCTACATGGCATGGAATGGATCATGTTTCATGGTCACTTGGACTATTTTCAAAAACCATCTCTTGGAGGCAGGCCTAAGGGCCATTTCACACACAAGGCTAAATGCCCCTGACCATGGCAATGTAAGAGCTCTCATTGGTTGAAAAGGCGGAGACCGTCCAAGTTCACTTCACACTAGGAGGTGAAGGCCTCAAGGCCCAAAGAAAAGTTCATGGATGAAAAGTCTACATGGAGTCCTACATGGCAGGTTGTGGATAAGCGTGCATGGTCTATCGGAATTTGCGTCAGGCCCACCTCCAAGAGGTGGGTCTGACGAAAATTCTGGGAGACCATGACTTTTTTAATTTTTTTTTAGCAGGACAAATTTCAAGACAGATTTCAGGGCAGATTTCAAGGAAGATTCCAAAATAGATTCCAAGACAGACAAACACCACCAAAAAATTCTCTTAAATTGATAAAGTTTGAGACATATTATATTAAACAAAATCCTCCGTTCTTGTTCAGCCAACAAAATATGCAATGGTCCCGTAACATGGTCCATTCTCACTTCACACTATGCTTGAGGGCTCGTGACTACATAAAACGGCTTTCCCAACACCCATGGTACGGCCTTTGGATGAGAGTCAAGGGTCCTCACCATTACAAGGTCACGGCTCTTGGCTCATGTGTGAAGTGGCCCTAACACAAAACTAGGAGACCATGGCACTCCGAATGCTCACAAATGTTGATTTATTCTAATTTATCATGTGTGAGGACCAACATGAATAGAAATTCATTGAAATAGCATTTGGTTGAGGGCCCAGTCACATATGGCTTCACACTACACTTGAGGGCCCGTGACCACACTACATGATTTTGGAGGTGTCTTGGGACGGCCTTTGGACACTTTCTTTTGGGCTCTCACAATTTGACGGTCACGGCTCTTGGCTCGTGTGCGAAGTGGCCCTTAGTGGTCCCAGTTCACTGTTCTACACTCCACCTGTTTAGTGCGACCGGCTCTTTATATGTCAAGGATGGGGGTCCGTTGATTGGTCCCAACCAATGTCACATTACTATTCCCAAGTCATTGTCACACTACCGGAGGCGGGTCGGGCCATAAATTGGCCCGGAATAATCCATTCAAGTGTCGGAGTTGTGGGTTTTCAAAATATGCATAGGAAGGGATTTGGCTAGAGCGGCTCAATAGTGGGTCGTGCTTTCAATAGGTAATGACAGCATATGGACCAAGGACACGTCGGGGACCCCAATAGGAATGCTCTAACGTTCTACAACACTTCAAGCAAATTGATTGAAATGATCTATAAACAATTTCTATTGGTGGACCTTGAAGTAGTTGGAGTTTTAGTTTCTTCTTTGTTACAAAAATCACCACCTATTTGGAGAAAGCAACTTGAACAAGGTTATTGATATGAAAATAAAAGGAAAAAAGAAAAGGTAACTCCCGTATTCATGTACTGGCATGAATGTGAACATGTTAGCCTTATGTTGATCATGATTATCCATGATGCCATAGTAAGGTGTTATGCCGGCACTTCGGGAGGTGGGCTCTAGTAATAGAACAATTATCAAATGTTATGGGGAGAGGGAGGATGGGTATTTGTTTGTTGTCTAGTTTTCTTTTGTTTAGGACAAGGTATGTGAGGTACTTGATGGTGTCTTGGTGTATGTTTTTCACAAGGGTTTTAATATTAGATTTTGGAATATTGAGATTGGCGAGCTTTTTGATGGAGTATTCATTTATGGCTCCTCTTACTCCGGCGGTGATGGTGATGACGGGGTTTACTTTCCATCGGTTGTTTTGTACAATGTTAATAAGTGGGTTGTGTTTGATGTGCTTATATTCGGGGGCTTGGTTAGAGAATCTATCGTGACAATATGTGAATTCTATGAATTGGATTGTGTGTGTGGGGGAGGGGAGTATTGGTGTTTGGTTTTGGTTTGGGCTCCTAGTATGCATAGGATGTCATGTCTTAGTTTTGCATGACAATGGCATGGGGTGGGGGTGCATGTGCATATGAGTAACCGTTTTGGGATTGTGGAGTCTCGTAGTTTATCGTCTCCGTTTCTTGCGTTTATTACTGTGAAGAACCGGGTGAATTTGTTGGCTTGTAGTGTTTGGGCAAGGAAGTTCACCGCTTTGTTATGGCGTGATATTCTTGGACCTTTTTATATGTTGGTTCTCACATGTGGACAGAAGGTGGGGCCATGTGTCTATGTCATTGCTGGGGTTGGGGTGTGTGAAGGGCCAATTTTTATTTTAATATTTCTATGGCTTCCCATGTATTGGACGCATCGGAATTTTAGAGTTTGTGTGATTTGGGCGCCGGTCATGCCCGTGGCCTTTTAGAAGAGGTTGGAGAGTTTGTGGTTTATTTGGTCACTTGATAGCCATTTGTCAATGTATGGGACTTTTTTTGGGTTGCATTGGATTCTCAAATTTTGTGTTCTTTATTTATGAACGTGTGGAGGTTGCGTATGGCTCCATAGTGTGTGGTAGTTGGGCAACTTGCTAGCCAATAAGGGGTGGTGTGGGCAATGTGTGTGTGGGGTGTGGTGATGGGTTTGTCTTTGTGCGTTCCCTTGTTTGCTAGCGAATCTGTTATTTCGTTTCCGGTGATGCCAGTGTGGGCTCTTACTTTGTGTAATATGTAGATTTTGTGGGAGGTCCAATATATTTGGTGTACAATTGCGGCTATAAGCGATTTGTTTGGGTGGCGGTGTTGTGAGGATGGGTGTCATATGTGGTTATTTATTAGAAATATACTATTGAGGTTGCATGTGAATATGTGTGTGTCCATTTGGGTGGCTTTCATGGTTTTGATGGCAATGAGTATGGTGTTAACCCATGCTTGTAGGATGTTGTGATGGCCCGGTAGTCTTTTGGATATTTGTGTGTTGTTGTTGGGGTTGTATACCATGATCATACAATGTTGCCATCTATTTGTCCTTCGGAGTTTTTAGTGGGGGAATGAAGGGTTTGTATGTGTATATGCATTGTTGTAGGTGAAATTTGAGAGGGTGGATGTGATTGTATTCAATTGGTATGGGTGTTAGGGAGGTTGTTTTGAGGAGTGTGTCTACTCTGGGGGCAGTTTGCCATGTGTTGGAGAATTTCATGTTATAATGTGTGGGTATGGGTTTAATGGGGTAGGTATCCACTTGTATATTGTGGATTATCTTTATGATGTGGTGAAGTGCTTGCGGGGTTTGTATATTTATTGTGGGACTTGATTGGTTGTGTATGTATATTATGGATGTGAGGGACAGTTGTATAGGTTGATAGTATTTTGGCCATTATGGTGTCGGGTTGTAGCTTACAATGTGTGGTGGAATGGTCACTATTGCGTGGATGTTGACATGTTTGATGTCCAATATGTGTGGTGTCCATTCCTTGTGGTTGATGATTAGGATGGTTATTGCGTGGGTGTCTTCTTTGGCTGCCATTCTAGCCCAGTGGATGGCTTCCATGGTCTTGTGGTGATCGGTGGGGTATGCTAGGCCTACACCGGTCCATTTGGAGGATTTGACTTTCCATCCTTGTGTTGTTAATAATGGTTGGGTATGGCGTATTTTTCAAATTTCCTAGTTATTGCTTATTGTGGAAATTTATTGTTATAATATGTGAACTCCAAAACTTGTATTGTGTGGTTTGGGTTGGGTGTGAATGGGGGTGTTGCTATAGGCAATGTTCCTAGTATGCATACTATGTCGGGGCGTAGTTTGGCATGCCATTTACAATATGGGTGGTAGCATGTGCATGGAATGAGCCATGAGGGAATGTTGTTATCTGGTGTACATTCTTTGTATTTCCATGCGTTAATGAGAGTAAAATACTTGGTTGAGGGATGGGCTGGGAGGGTGTTGGCTAGTGTGTGTACTACTTTGTTGTGTTTATTTGTGCAACATGCTAGAAGGTGTAAGCAATTGTCATTTTTATTTTAGTGTGCAAAGGTTACAAATTGGTGATATGTCACGTTTGAGGATGTGGCTTATGTGGTAGTTTCCTAGGTAACAACCATGTCGGAATTTTAGGGGTTGTGTAATTTGGGCATATGTGATCCATGATGCCTCCTAGAAGAGGTTATACCATTTTAGGTGGAGGTTGGTGTTCGTGAGCCATGTTTTAACATTTGGGACTTGTTTGAGGTTTGTGAGACTAGAGCAATTGTGTATTTTTTCCAATATATACTTTAGATTGTGGAATGATATGTTGTGTTGGGAAGATATGGGGGTCAACATGGTGTTTGGTGTCATATGTGATGGAAGAGGGTTTCCAAGATACCAAGTTTTTTTCTTTGAGTTTTGCTAGTTTATCAGCCTCGTCATTACATGTTATATATGTGTGGGCTCAGACTTTTCTGATGGTAATGTTATGAGTGGATTTTTGGATAGTCATTATGAGATGTGTTATTAGTAGTTTATTTGGGTGGTTGTATTGTGAGGTTGGCTATTGGATATGGTTCAATAATAGGCATATGCTATTTAGGTTGTTGATAAATATGAATGTGTATGTGGTGTTATTTGTTGTGTGTTTTATTGCACAAAGTAATGATTATAATTTAAGCTTTGAGGATATTTGGGTATATGGGTAGGTTGGGGGTGATGCTAACTTGTAGTGGCATGTTGAACAGTGGTTGAACATGCTAATGCTTGCGATGTTACCATTTCAATGGTTGTCCAAGGGTGTGAATGAATTGTCGGTGTAGTATTATTGGGTGGGAGGGTATTTGAGGGGGTGGATGTTGGTGACACTTGGGGGAAGGGTTGGTGAGGGGAGTGGGGTAGGGTGTTGTGCCAATCTTTGGGATTTTATTGATGGGTTTGTATGTGCGTGTTGTGAGATAGGTGGTGCTTTCTCGTACGAGGGTTGTTGGTAGACTTTGTATGAACGAGTTAATGTTTGTATTATCATGTTTGTATGAGACGAGAAGGATGGTGGCGAGAGTGGGTTCTTTTGTGTGGTAGTACACATGTAGTGAGGGGGGGGGTGTTTTCTATTGTAAGGGGGGAATTGTTGTGATTGGTGTGACGTTTGGTTGTTGTAATGGGTTAAATGTATTATGTGACCAATCGTCATGATTAATTATTAGTAAGGTGGGGTGTTGGTGTTTGTGTGTGATGCTAGGTGAGCCCATTTTATGGATTTGGTATTAGCATGGGGTCCATGATGTGTGCTAAGCCATGTCCCTACCATTGATGGGAGAATGCCGAGCCAACTGAGCCAAATGTGATGTCTCTTTTGTGTGGTGATTGGTATTATGTGAATGTTGTGGGGCAGGTGAGTGGGCAGGAGAAATATGAGTGTGTGAGTTTGAAGTTGTTGATGAGTTTGTTTGGTATGGTTTTGGGGAAGGCAATGTGGTTGTGTATGGGGGAGATTGTGTGTGGAGAGTGGCGCGGTATTGTTTTAATGTTTCTATTGATGAGGAATAGGACTTTTGAAGTCTTGCGAAGTCTTGCAATCTCCTTTGAACACATGTCTTTAATTTGGTGTCCATTCTTAGATCCAACCCTAACCACATCTAACTCAAATATAGGCGTCCAAATTATTGCTATGTTGGATTTAGGCACGTCTACCTTACAGATGAGGAGGCATAGCAGTGTCTAGGGAAATTTTTGGGCATAATTGATCAAAATCCTAGTGTTTCCAAGTCCAACCAGTTGCATTCTTGTGATCTTTTGGTTTTTCTTCATTAATTTGAGGTAAATCTCGTAGATTCCTTTAAAACGATCAGTAGTTTTCCTGAAGTCTTGAACCTCAACTGGTTATTTTTCAACCAATTCATCTGTAACTAGCGGTCGGTTTCTCCCCGCTCATTGAGGCAGAGAGGTCAAAGAGTGGGATACATTTGGGCTATGGTACCAACTAACTCATTCAAGCTTCAAGTACTTTGATACCAACCCTACAAACGACAAAAGGCTGGCACATCCAACTACAAGTGGACACTTGGTACCCTTTTTTGTTTGAAAAGGTGGACACTCGAGAGAATTTGAGATACATTGAACGATGAGAATGCAACTTGTGGTCGTTGCAAGTTGTGAGGGTATCACAATTTTTTTCACATAAGGTAGGTGTGTCTTAAATGGTTCCTTCTTCGTCCGACTTAGAGGGATACTTGTTCTAGCTAGGATATGGAACACGCGATTAGTACGAGATGGTTAACAAATTCAAATTGAGGCTGGAGTCTTTTTTCTCATAATTTTTAGAGCTCGTATGTCGAATATCTTATTCATTATCAAAGTGAAGATTTTCGTGCTTATTAAGTGGTCGAATAGGTCCCTCAAATCATGTCATTGACCGTTGAGCCTAGAATAGTTATCATATTTTGAGCATGTAGTTCAATTTCTTTTAAACTAGTGTCTTTTTGGTATCCGTTCTTCGAGCCACACCCACATACGACTCAAATATAGACGTTTGATTAAGATTACTAACTGAATTAGGCACGTTTACCTTACCAATGGGCGAAGGCATGTTTACACTAGTGACTAGTGATGATGGTCACCGTTAACCGAATCCTCTCATTTGTTGAGGAATGAACAACGGTCTCACTTTGTTTTACACAAGGTCATCAATAAAATAAGAGCAATTATGTCAAAATATGATTGAAAAAGTAAGATGGAATAATTCTACATGCTTAGAAATGAATAATGTTTGGTGATCACCTTGATTTTGCTACTAGAAAACCAAAATAGGACGACTCAACATTAAATAAACATAACTGTATCACAAAAACCTTTTTTGGTACGTTATATTTTAGTAAAATATGTTTTCATCCCATGTTTATTTTCATTGTTTTTTTCTTATATGTTTTGGTTTCGTTAAAAATATTACATCCTAGTCTAAGTCTAGTTTACACTACGTCCATGACTAGGGCTTTTGAAAAGTCATGTGAATTCCCTTTGGTCATGGTCTTCGAATTGCCAACAATGACCACAAGAAATCCTAAGTCACTTCTTCTCATGCACATGATCATGTGTGTAAAACAACCATAAGGGCATTGTTTGATAGTTTAAAATTCGATACCCGGAATCATATTTATAGATGTTCTTAAATTATGCAAGGGTAATATAGGTGAGAAATACTATGAAATCTCGTCATGGATGTATTTGCAGTTTATCAAGTGAGTACCGACACTAGTATTAAAGGATGTGATACCTTCGTGTCATGTGTTTTATATCCATACACATATCCCCATTGATATCCAAGTTTAACACAAATTCCCACACACAACATAAATAAACGACTTGGAAATCCTACAATAAGGGCCACTTCACACACGAGACTGAGAGCCCGTGACCATTACACTTCAAGCACTCTCATTGGTGGAAAAGGCGGAGCCGGTCCAAGTTCGCTTCACACTATGCTTGAGGGATCAACGGAGTAAGTGAATGCAAGATGGATGTAAAGTCTACATGGATTCCTACATGGCATCAAATGGATCATGTTTCATGGTCACTTGGACTCTTTTCAAAAACTGCCTCTTGGAGGTAGGCCTAACACAAAACTAGGAGACCATGGCACTCCAAACGCTCACAACTGTTGGTTTATTCTATTTTATCGTGTGTGAGGACCCGCATGAATAGAAACTCATTGAAATGGCATTTGGTTGAGGGCCCGATCACATATGGCTTCACACTACACTTGAGGATCCGTGACCACACTACAAGACTTTGGAGGTTTCTTGGAACAACCTATGGACACTTTCTTTTAGGCTCTCACAATTTCATGGTCATGGCTCTTGGATCATGTGTGAAGTGGCCCTAAACACACACCACTAGGCACCATGTGGGTTGTTTGGATGCATGTTGCTATACCCCTAACGGTCCGAGATGACCGTTTTGGGCCTCAAGGTGTCATTTAGTAGTTTAAGGTTGCCTTTTGATATTTTAAGTTGAAGTAGTAAAAAGACACATAATATTATTCAATTGACTTTGTGTGTTGGGTGGGGCCAGGAATGACTGAGATTCTATTCAGAATTATACTTTGTTTACTTTTTCAACATAGCATTGCACTAGTAGATTCAAGCTGAAAAGCTCAGATGAAGCAGTGTACTTATATTATTAGAATGGAACAGTTGATAGCATTTGAATAATGTTATGACACACCACATAAAATTGGTAAAAAATAAACAATGCATCATTCCAACTAGAGCATACATGTATGTAGAATGAATGATGAGGATACTTGAGCTCACAAAATTGACCCAGACTCACATCACCATTGTCACATATGACTTTATTTTATTCTCATAAACATGAGATATCCTCAAATAAAGTTGGAAAGCTTTTCTCAAAATGAGTTTGGCACGACACTACTAAAAGTGGTTCCCAAACAACATATGTGTAACTAACTCGATAGATATATAACTATCCTCCAAAGAGCATATGTTCGCTTCCTAAGTCCAAGAACTAAGGAAGAGAATATGTGGAATCAACAAGCATGTCTTTCTTATGGTATATGCAACTAGTCTTTGAATGATCGTTGGGACGAAATGCTAAGAGCTAGGAGGCAATATGGGTGTCTTCATAAACAACACAAGGAGCTCTACATGATAGATTGTTTGTTTGAAAAAATATATATGAGCAAGACTTGAAGGAGATAAAATCATTTGTTTCTTGGACCTCTGATGTTAAATAGTGTGCACCCACAATATTATCCCTAGTAAGTTCCAGGTTGAATCCTTATTATTAGTGTGGCCCACAATATTTATGTAAGTCAATGCAGTGCACGGACTTGACCATGTAGTAGGAACGTGACATCTACATGCCCATGGCTAGACGTATTGCTCTATGCGTTGCCCCCCCCACCAATCTCACTTGAGGTGAAAAAAACAATCAAATATATTAGAACACAATT
Source organism: Polytrichum formosum (assembly GCA_964035585.1). Lineage (NCBI taxonomy): Eukaryota > Viridiplantae > Streptophyta > Polytrichopsida > Polytrichales > Polytrichaceae > Polytrichum > Polytrichum formosum. The sequence continues at coordinate 34,852,344 of OZ037938.1, forward strand.
TTTTTTATAGCTAATATGACTTTGGAACTAGCATTAGATGCCCGTATCATTAAAATGACACCCAATTGAGATGAAATAACCACAAACCTATGGCTTTTGGTTTCACGACAACTGTTATGAAGGAGGGGGAGGGGGGGTATGTGATAGAATCCATCCCATTTGAGGTTTGTTGTTAATTCATCCCAATATGATTAGTCCCGCTGGATGAAATGAAGGTCTCTAACCTTAGTTCAAGGGATATTGTCAACTCAAAATAGAAATATCAAAGCTATACAATGTTTTCTGTGCGTTCTCACCTTCCCCCTTGATACTTGAAGAGAGGGAATCATCGTGTACGAGTGCACTTCTCATTCATCCAACATAATGCCCTGAAATAGTATACAACATGGAGGTTGTCATTTAAAGTTGATCTGACACTGGAATTAACTTTAAAGACCCCGAATTAGGCTACTCGAGATCATTTGAGATGAATAAGCAACAAACCTAGAGAGAGTCAAGTTTTTATGTTGGATGGATGAAAGGTACATATGTATATACGATAATTCCCTATCTCTCCTTGGTACATAGGTGCCATTTAACTTTACCGTGGTGAGATTGGTGCATGTGTCAATCTCAAAGAGCAAGACGTCCCATCTACCTTATAGTATGATAGCGATCGGATCGACAAGTGACATCGATTTTGTTTGTTGGCCCGATTACTGAAAGCTTGGATTTATCTTAGATATGAGATGAGCCGTATCTTCAAGAATATCCCGTTCATATTAAGGTAGATGTGCCTTAGATGTACACTTTCCTTTTTGCACCCTCTTCTCGTAGGGTATGAAACACGCAATTAGCGAAAGATGATTAGCAATTCCAAACCGTGCCCGTAACCATTTGTCTCGTAAATTATGGAGCTCATATGAATATCTTGTTCATTCTCAAAGAGAAGATTCTCGAGCTCATTATTAAGTGGTCGTATAAGCCCCCCATTCATGCTGGAAATTGAGCCTAGAATGGTCACCATTTGCCTCATAAATTATGGAGTTCATACAAATATCTTATTCATTCTCAAAGAGAAGATTCTCGTGCTCATTAAGTGGTCATATAGGTCCCCCAATCATGCTGGAAATTGAGCCTAGAATGGTCACCATATGCCTCATTGTTTTTGGAGCTCCTATGAATATCTGATTCATTATGAGCATGATGATTCTTGTGCACGTTAAGTGGCCGTATTGGTCCCCCCCCCAATCATGTTGACAATTGAGCCTAGAATGGTCAACATACATAGTCCAATCTCTTTCAAGCATGTGTGTTTTTAGTGCCCGTTCTTAGATCCACTCCTAACCACATACCACTTAAATATAGGTGTCCATATTATTATTTTTGTTTGATTTAGGCACTTGTGCCTTATAAGTTATGTAGTGTGCCAAGTTGTTCCATGAAATGTAGACTTAATAAGGGTTCACACTATAATCGGTCTGGTGTTGTCTTTTTATCTATATTTTCCAAGTATCTATAGTGAGGATTCCACATTTTCTTAATACTAATAGGGTATGGGCATTTGACAATTTTTTGTTTTTGTTTTTGTTTTGGATACCGTTTAGGTCTATATACCATGCAAGAACATTCACATCTAGGCACAATTGCCTTGGTATCAACATTGGTTCACATCAAGGTGATTTGGTCTAAGACCAAAGAAACTTCAAAATCAAGTATTGGCTGAGACTCAAAATTTTGGACCCAAGGAGTTTATACACAAATAGTTAGATCCAATGTATGAAAACATGAAGTGGCACTAACGTGCCATGAGCTTTCCCACCAAATCTTGGGGGTCCCTGGTGAAGAAAATGCTCCTCCTACTATAAGAAAGCACTTTATGAGATTGGGTCCAATCTTGAGTCTGAAAGTAAAATACAACATGGGTGTGTTTGGACCCCAATGTAAGCCCACCCTAATTGGAAGGGAAGAGGGGGGGGGGATGATCTTTTGCTTTAGAAGGTCCAACTTGGTTAATCGTTTTAATGTTGAAATACATTTCCACATATGATTCGAGTAAGGGTCACTTTACACAAGAGCTTTTGTTCCAAAAAGACTTGCTATACACGCTCTCTTGTTGTTGATTTTGCGGTCGTTGCCTAACCTAGTGGTGTTGATGGGTAGAAGAAGAACTCTAGTCTCTGGAGGAGGCCGGAGTGAATAGAGTGTCTGTTCGTAGAACATCCTAGGCCATGCCCTAGAGCAACGGCGTTAGGTATGTGTTGATGGGCAGTACCAAGATGGTTACGCGCAATGCGCTTGTTTTCGAGGGTGGCTGAGGTCTTGGTTTGCTTCTTGGGTATTGCTTGTGCGAGGCACCGTAGGTGGTATTGCGTTTGCGACGAGTTTGTTCATAAGGTAGATGGGTACTAAGTGTTTTGTTTTTTCAATTGCGACCCTATATTTGATTGGTGTGTGGTTTGGTGAGGATCAAAGAGCAAACATCATAAAGACACATGTTTAAAAGAGATTGGACTGTGTCTTCAAATATTAATAACTACTTTACACTCGATAGTGAACATGACTGGGAGGACCTATGTATCCATTTATGAAATCAATCAACATAACATTATTTAGCCATGTGGGATCGGTTCCATGACCTTGGACATGTCAATTATATTTCATAGCCCCCCCCAAACAAAGCAAGAATAATTGTTCATTGTTCATACATTTAGGATGAACTTGGAAATTTAGGTAGTGTTATATTCCCTGCACTATGTGCAAGAATCAATGTTCATCTAGGGAATATCCATAGGAAATGTTGTTCATCCCAAACAATATTCCCTAAAAATACTATCATAGCAATACTATCATTGAATATAATGACGCTATTCCTAATATTCTTATTATTCATATTGATATTGTTCGTACTGGCATTAGTTTCTTCTTATGAAGGTAAGATAGTGGAGGCCCATGTTAGATGCTACACACAGAATGAAACACAACCAATGCATCCAAATAATGTTATGAACAAACATGCACTTTCGATAACCATAACTAAATCACGGGAAGTCCAAACTTCAATTCGATTTTTGCAGATGTTTCATCATAGATTTGCTAATGCAACACGAGTTTCGTTGTGTAAATCTAATTGGTAGAAGTTGGAGAACATGGAAAAATGAAGCAAGTAATTATCCACATGCCTAAGCTAGAAACAGGCCCGGACTCGAGGCTTGCCTGTAGGCTATTCAGTTCAGCAGCTTCCTGGCCCCTCCTCATTGTAATTATAAGGTCATAATGAGTCTCCTTTATTACTGCATGTAAGCTTGTGGGCAGGAGAGCAGATTAGAATGTACAGATGGGCTACATGTGGACACGTTCTAGGGGTGGGGGGTTAGGCACATTTATGAGCTCAGGAATCTAGGTGGCCTCTGACTCACCCCTTTTGGTACACGTGTACATAGTTACTTCTCCATTCTTACAATCATCACGGTTTGGATGCTTCCCTCTTTCAAATGCTCAACTGCACTTGTTCTTATTGATTTATGATTCTCTCTCTCTCTCTCTCTCTCTCTCTCTCTCTCTCTCTCTCTCTCTCTCTCTGGGTCCTCTCTCTTTTGGAGCTTCCAAATCATTTGCCCTCGTTAGCTTTTATGACCTTAAGGTGTGTTTGTCTTATGTGGTGCCCTATTTTTTTGGATTTTAAGGTCAAGGCATTCATATAGCATGGCCACATCGGGGGGTCCAGTCGGGGCCCAGCCAGGTGCCGGGGGGGGGGCAACTGGACCCCCCCGGTGTGGCTAGGGTAATAGTCGACCAAATCCATTTACCCGTTCACTAGGAAACATGTAATGCCGACATGGATGAAATCTATGTGTTTTTTAGGCATATGGAGTTAAGGTTTAAGCTTATAGTAGAGGCGCCTATTCCCGATCAATCCTCCATTGGCAAGCTATAGGGTACAAGAATTTTGATCAAGTTGGGACTGAATTTCGATTAGGTTGGGATTGAATTTCGATCATGCCGGAACCAATAGTGCCATGACACATGTCCTGATTTTGAGTGTTGAAGTGAAGAGGAACGAGCGGTTATGGTAGACTCTAGACATTGGTAATATGTTCAGGTCAACTTTTGGTTTCAAAATTTCATAGTAATTTCAATATAAGGAATAAAATTACCAAAAAAATTGTAGTCCTCCTGATTTCTATCTTCCTACACGAGAAAAATTTGCATTGCCTTAAACTGCTACGAATTTGGTGTAGAATCTCTTAAGTGATCGGTATGGGCTGATCAATCACAAGCTTTTACCTAACCAACTACCTAATACTACATGGGTTCATCAAACAAGTATTTTTAGCTTCCATTCATTCAACCTGGCAATCAATTGTTGTGGCACCTAAAGATGATTGCAACCTGAACCTAGTTGTCAACTTAGCCATTGACATTTGGCTAAGCTAGACTTGATAACGACATGCCAACATTGATCAAAGATTGATATTGTGTTGCATGGGAATAGGTTGGAGGCTAAGTTCTGAAAATGGGGTGGTGGTTGGGATTAGGTTGGGCTACCTTATGAACTATGGGTCTTATGGCTCGGCTACCCTTATGTCTTATGTCTTGTAAATTCCGTATGTAAGAATTCTTATGGTTTAGAAATTTATTGGTCAATGATTTGCAAACCAACACAAGAGCACAATGTTAAGGCGGTGGACGTTCTCAAAATCACCACATGCACTTGTTGTGCAATATTCTAGGGTGTTAGTTTTGGCACCCATCTACCTCACATCATGAGAGGCACACAATGACTTATTCTCAACTTAAAAAGCGTTCCATCCAATCTTGGTGTTTAGATTAGGGGTTTAGGGTTTAGGGCATGCCTCATTAAAATTAGGAGTTCTACAAATAGATACATAAAATGCATAAAATAATTAGAGCAACGTGCATAAATGAAGGGAAAAAACATTCCAAAAATGCCCATGACGTGTCTCGACGACGAGTTTGCACAGTTGGACGCATAGTTCTCGCTCTTGATGATCGTCTTCGCTTGATTAGAGCATTCTCACTGTCAACACAATAAAACACGCCACACACAATGCCATATGAAACACACTCCAGTTGTCCAATTTCAAGCATTTTCCAGTCATTTCTTGAAAAATGCCTATTTTAGGCGCCCCAGGGCCATGGCGCGTGTAAATTAAGCTAATATATTTAATTTATGCAAACGCCTAATTTATGAGGCCTGGTTTAGGGTAGTCAAGGTGGTAGCTTGGTGGTAGATTCCCTATCTCTTTCAATTCTACTAATCTATTTAATGATAACTTCGACCTGTGCCGAATATTGGCTTAGGAGTACAATTTTTTAAAATTTTGTTTTATATTAATATCATCACAACGTAAATCAAACTTTATTGAGGTGTGTTGTAGGACTAAGGGCCATTTCACACTATGGCTGTCCAAGTCAAGAGGTTGTGGGATTGAATGGCCAAACTTTGTTGAGAGTCCAAAGACATGGGCTGAAAATAGCCAATAAAATATAGGAATTGGAGCCTTCGGCCAGGCATAGTGTGAAGTCTCCAAAGGCCAAGACCAAAGTCCACACCTTTGGCCATGAACTCCCACGGCCTCTCAACTTGGACAACCATAGTTTGAAGCCTCCAATGGCAAAGCCCAAAGTCCAAAGGAAGAAGAAGCAACCCACTTTATCCTTGACCAAAACAACCCCTCCAATCTAACGACCAAGATCTTGTCAATTTTTTAATATTTTTTAATGAAAAAAATCGACGGCCTCTCCACCATAGTTTAGGTTTTCATTCCTGTCCGACCCAAACTTCCTTCGAGAGTCCGTCGCCTTGGTCAAAAAACACTGCCATGTAGGCATTTTGGAGAGCGACGGCCTTCGGACTTTGGCCTCTAGTGTGAGGGTCGAGAGGCCGAATTCTGGGTTTCTTGCGATCTGATTGGTGGAAATGGACGGCCTCTCGACCTTCGGCCATAGTGTGAAGTGGCCCTAAGAATGGCTTGTAGAGTATGCCTGCATAAAGCTCTTTGAAAACCGGATGACTACAAGATTCCTTCAACCTAGGACGGCCTTCGGACTTTGGCCTCTAGTGTGAAGGGTCAAGAGGCCGACTTCTGGATTTCTTGCGATGTGATTGGTGGAAATCAACGGCCTATCAACCTTCGGTGATAGTGTGAAGCGGCCCTAAGAATGTCTTGTAGTTTATGCCTGCATAATGCTCTTCGAAAACCCGATGACTGCAAGATTCCTTCAACCTGAAACCTGTGATGTGAACTGCTAAGCTCCAACCAACTTGATCAGTGTCTGGGGAGATTTTTGGGCATAATCGGTTGCGATCCTAGTGTTTCCAATTCCAATAGGTTCCATCTTGACATCTTTCGGTTTCTCTTTATCGATTTGAGGTATATGTTCTCTAAATTCCTCTTAAATGATGGGTGATTTTCCTGGTCTTGAACTTCAACCAGTTATTTCTCAAATTCACCCGGTTTCATTTGGAACTAACTCAGCGATCAGTTCTCCCTGTACATTGGACCTGACTAAGTTTCCATTATAGTCATGGGCCAGAATCACTAAATCGACTTCATTGAAAACATAGGACACTAAATGTTGTATTCAGTGTCACCAATTCTATTTGCCTTGCTCAATACTAATTGTAAACCGCCCGTGTGGTGACACCAACACTAAATGTAAACCTAACATTATTTGTCATCCCTTGTAAAAAAAAAATTGGGTGTTATAGGTTCACAATGTTGCAATTACCGTCATAGAATAAGTGTTTTTTCATCCATATTTCAATCATCCATGGCAATATGTCATTACAGAAATGTTAGGATGCAGCATAACATACCAAAAGTGAATGAACTAAAAGTAAGTCAGGGTGACAATATTTGTAAACTTGTTCATAAAAAGTGTCATCAGAAAACATACCATAGTGACTTGAAATACCATATGATGCTAAATGCAATATTTAGTATAGTTCCCCAGGGCATACGTGTATCTTTCCCGTGTAAAAATATGATTTCCTACTTTTTGACGATTTGCAAAAACTCAAAGCATGGATGCAAAAATTCCCGCTTTGTGTGAAAATGTAGACTGCACATTTAGAATGTATTGAATATAGTCTCAAGCTCATAGACAAAAGACAAATATCCAACATGTGGACATGGAAGCTCAAGTGCAGTATTGGTGAAGCCATATGAAAGACGTAAGGTGTGTGGCCCTATTGTGGGCAATTCAAACTCCACCAACAATTTTGGCCGTAGGAAAGAATTGGTAACTATTTGAGTCTAGACAGCAATCGTGAACCATGCATACTAGCATTTAAAGTGTCAAAGTTGGGACTGTGATGAAATAGTCATAGGAGATCAAAATGATGATTCTCAAATGTTACATTAATGTGATCACATACACCGTCTCAATTGTGTTCATAATTGAACCTAGAATGATTGACATGTTTTGAGCACATAGTTCAATTGAAGTCCAATCATATTGTATCACTCATCTCTCTCATGTCCATTCTTGTACAATAAAAATGGATCCCATGTTTCACTAATCTTTCAGCTTGGACCCTCCCAATTGAACCTAGAATAGATTATATATTCTCACCAAATAGTCCAATCTCATCATAACACATGTCTTCTTGATATATGTCTAGTGCTACTAGCCTTGCCATATGCCATAATTTTGCAACCATTTAAGCACACATGTCTATCTAATATGAAAACCTCTTTGGGAGGGATATGTGTTGTTTGAAATGGAATTTGATGCCAAAATAGATAGTGTTCAGTGCCCCCCCCCCCCATGGCAAGAGTCAGGGAGGGCCAAGAAAATAATATTAGAAAGCTTACTTATGAGGTTTCTTTGAGGTGGATCTCTCTATGCATTGAGCCATTTCATGATCATAAAGAGTGATGAATTTCATGTGAAGGTCTCCATTTAACATTGTAACATGTACTGTCCTTGTAGACAGTGACAGTCCCTTGGGCCTTAATGGGTTAAATCTAGAAGTCAGAACTATACAATTATGTTCAAACACTTTGATGCTGAAGTGCTAATCATTTGAGTTAACACATGGATTTTACAGATGTTCCAATCAATAAAAATAAGAGTGACACATGGCATTGTCTCAAATTTTATATTAATTTATGCCGAACCTGCTTCCAACTTACAGTATACGGATTCAATTATAGTTAATGAGTATTGATCACCTGCAAGTTGGGGCATCCACAGTGGTTGTGAGTTGCGGCCATTCTCCTACAGATACCTGGGCCTGTATGTCAGGGCATCTACTTATAAGCTTACAGGCCCAACTTGATAAGACTCTTCAATTGCATCATGCAAACAATGTAATAACAAGTATACTTGCCACCAGCATGGACTAAAATGCTACAAGATTTGCACACAACTCCAAGTTTTTGCGTGTAGTAGTCCTTTCTCAACACTGGACCACTTGTTTAAATTGACATTCAAGTTAGTGCAAACCCTACTGAAAGAAACCCTCCAATCCACAACCCCAGCTTGAACATAGTCGCAGAAAAACCCACTGCACAACAGAGCAGTAAAAGACTGAAATTAAATGTCTAGAATCTACACTTGCAGAGAAATAAACACATAGGGCAACTTAATTGCCCACCCACTCATCATCTCCTCAGCCAGAAGGGGTCGAATTCCAATGGATATGAAATGTTTCATATACATATTCTTTGACAGATAGTCAGGTTCCTGGTACTGAGATCACTGTCTTCTTTATGCACACTTAAAATGACTTCCCAAAGACTGAACAAAACTCAAGGCTGCTAAGGTATGTATATAGGGTTTAGGCAAGCTTGATCAGTCTGTGGATGGCATATTATATACAGAACACCTTAAAACTACAAGGCAGAACTTTGGTCTAGCGAAGCGTGGCAAAGCTAATCTTTGACCATAGGGACTATACTTGTTTGCTCATCAGCAGAATCAGCTGTTCCTGTACAAGTAAAATTCTCTGGTGGATTCTGCTCCGCCTTGAATGTGGTATCAGATTGATTGGAACCCAAGGAGCTAAAGCTAACTGTTACCCAATATGGTATGGGTGAATTAAATGCATAGGGAAGTACTACGGGTATGGCCATGGTGCTTTTCCATCACACAACTATACTAGAAGTACCAGATTTCAGGCTAGACTGACCCTCGAAATGTGACGGGGTTGCAAGGAGGATAAATTTGTAAGAAATAAATAAGTGGGATCTATTTTATTATTTGAAATTTTATACTGGTTTTCCATTATATTTGTAATAGCTTTGCTGGATGAAAAAGGTGGAATCTTCATCACCATCATCCGAATCATCTTCTCTACTCACCGTGCGTACGGGGCTTTGAGGTACTGCTACTTTTGGAGTCTCAATATCTTCATCAATTGTCATGTTGAGAGGCTCCATTGTCACTCTCTCAGGTTCTGGCTCTTCAGGAATGTTACGATACAAATGTTTTAAGATAAAAAGGGCAGTGTCTTGGTCTTGCCAATATGACCTGCTCACCAAGCACTTGCATTAGTCTAGAATTGTTCGACTCCCTGAAAGGACCCAGAGGACATTAAAATGGCTGGACTCTTTGCAACAAATTAAGCATACCAACAAAGTAAACAGATGAGATCTGTGCAAAGTAGTACAGTGCAGATCAAATTTAAACTACCCCTCAAGGGTAAGACCTACGTGTGAGAGCTGATAGCAGAAATGTATTGATGCTCAAATGTAGAGTCCTGCAAGTGAATGCAACAACCAATTGCTTGTATTAGTGAAGGTATCAAAAGATATCTTGGAACAAGGTACACTACAATAAAATTATCCTTATCTAATATTGTAATGAAGATATTGAGCATCTTGCACAACTGAATGAAGCTTTTGAATAGAGGCCCCTTGTCTGCATCTCCACAAACACGTTACACTTGCAAAAGACACAACCAAGATGTGCAAAATGACAAACCTGCAACATGCAGTCGATTCGACCATCTGAACTACCAGTGAGGCGCTCCATCACCAATTGTCCATATGATTTGGGTTTCTCCCTATTCCTCTCCTTTTCCTCTTCATCTGACAACCACTTTTACTTTAGGAAGACAAGAAGCATCCCAAAAGAAATTACAATTTATTCACTGCTGTCTTGATCTCTGAAAGCCAGTTGATGAACTGATGCTGCACTGGTTTTGGACAACATCTATATGGAAAGAAAATGTAAATACTGACCTGTTATCTCATCATCTTTCTTTGAAACAAATGCATGCGAAATTCGAGTCTGTCAAACAGAGAATTCACAAGTTCCATTACTAAAAACTGTCAATGTGTTTAGGTTTCCTGGAGGCAATGCCAAATAATAGTACATGTGTCCAGAAACTTAGCATATAACCAGTATGAATAAAACTCTGAAAAGAATATGTATGACTGAGATATACCCCAACTGCTCCAATGGAATCCACAATTGCCTTGGACTTCATGCTTAAATCCTCACTAAATTCCTGTGAACATGATGCAGGCAGACTTCCCATCAACACATAAAGAGCATATTTGATTATCAAATTGCAAATCAGATGGATAACATGAGATGTTTCAATCCCCACATGACATCAACAATCAATGAAGGTAAATGGTTGTCATGCTGAACTGACATTACTCACCTTTGAATAAAATTAAGGTACAAGAAAACCTCTACACCTTGTGCGAAAGTGGGATGATCAGAGAAAAAAGCAAAGGAAAACAACACTACATACATCCAACGATATCAGCTAGAGGTATATTTTACATTGGATTAGCAAAACTAATATCACTCAGATAGAAACTATTAGGTCATGACAAGCACAAAACTAACCTGAAGTCCAATGTGCAAGCGTTTTCCTCCTTTGTGATAAGGAATGAACACTGGTCGTTTGCTTACATAATCTTTACAAACAAGTGGCTCAAGCCTGCACCACCATTCACCACGATCACCTCAGTTGCTGATACATTCTTCCATAGAAGAGTGTGGACACATTAGAAAAAAGCAGGTACAGAATAAGTTCCTCTAGGAAACTTGAATAACAGATATTATGCTCAAAGATTGTCATCTTCCTTAACAACATCCACTAATTTTATGCACGACTACGAGGATAGAGACTAAAGGCCTCCGACTTTGTGATAACATGTACTTACCGGTATGCAACTGGGTCATAGGGATGGAAAATGTTAAGCAGAAGGCGGCATGCTGGCATCTCCTCATCAATGCCTTCATCTTGCCAATACTCCTTGCCTGATCCTGAACCAATGCGTATATTCCGAAGTGCTAAAAACATTCCAAGGGGGGAGCCAACTGCATAGAAAGTGTCAACCTGTCCCAACAGAGAAAAAACCTTCAAGAAGTTAAACATGGACCAACTTACTTGAGGTAGTTAAGTACGACTTGATCAGTTGGAATATGGGTCACACCTTGAATTTGAGTTTTGGATAAGTAATGAAAGATTTGTGTTGTTTGCGCGAGCTGACAGAAGCTTCTAAATTTCCACGCACGGAGCTGAATTCGAGATCTTGCTGAAGGTTTTTATATGAAGCACTTGGTCCCAAGTTGGGACGACTATCATATTCCATAGTATCTGAAGGTTCAATTTCTTCAGCTGTACTTTGATCTTGTGAAGGACTCCCATCAGTTGCTTGACAGGTGTCTAACAGTCTACCCTCTTCTTCTGAGGATTTTTGCATCGACCTGCTCTCCAACAACCTGAGCTTCTCTTCTAGCAATGCAACCTGTAATATCACAAGAAAATATATGTCACACATGAGAAAGAAAATACATTTTACACGAGCTTCATTTTAGTGAGACCTGCAAAAAGTGGCTTCAACCATCCACTTTGAAAGCTAAACTAGTTTTTTCCACTTATAGTTTACAAGAGTGTATGCTTAATAATACCTTTGCCTTCAGCTTTTCAACCTCAGAAACCTCTTCATTGCCTGCGGCATTACTCTCTGCTCTTGTACTCCCAGAAATCACTTCTGCTTTCTCCATCTCTGTAATGGCAACATTCTCTAAGACATCTTGCTCTGACCTTTTTATAGCCTCTGGAATAGCCTTCTCATTGTCTGCACTCTCAAGCTCTTGCAAAATCTCCTTTTCGTTTTCATTCTCAATTCCAGTCTTGACTTTCTCCTCGTCCTTCTCAAGAGCTTGAGCATCTGCTTCACTAACCTCCACCTCCTTTTCAGCCTCCTTATCTCCTATCTTCGTCATCTCATTTACGACCTCTGTGTCCTCTCCAATGCTCACCTCATTCCCTACCTCCTCAGATTCATCAACTTCCTGTAAAGGCTCAGTAGTTTCATCTGCACATTTGATCTCCTCTGGGGCGTCTGTCCCTATTGCAGTCTCGGTATGTTCTACATCAGCTGACTTCGGCATTGTTATTTCAATATCCTCCAGGGATTTTTCCTCACCTATTCCTTCTCCTTTCTCTGGTGATACAGTACCAGGTGCGTGTTCAGAATCCAATGAAATTTCAGGCTCCGCCATATCAAAGTTATGGACAGACAAGTCATCCTCAGAGCTGGACCCATTATCGTTAATAGCTGGGAGGCGATCAGTCTTTGGCATATCATCCTCAGTGTCATCATTGCGCATTATTGAGGCATTTACATTTTGGACTGGGAAAGCCGAAGTTAGAGTGTCCTGGTGGCAAAGAATGTCGTAAGTGAGGACACTTCCCAAAGAGTGCCCATAAAGTGAAACCTGCATGCGCAAAGAAACCATATAAACAATATCCTTGTCCAGATAATGACAATTACCACAAACAGATTAATTCTGTACTCCAGATAAGATATCTTCGTCACACGAGATGCAGAAAATAGGTGCTCTAGCTATGTAGCAGTCTTGTAATTACCAGTACACTACAGTGAAAACTGCAAGTCATGCATCTATCATATATGATGAATCTTAGAGAGTTATCCTTTAACTCAATGGAAGTTTACATCAACAGTTGGTCTCCTATGATTTTCCATTGGTAGTTTTGCATACAAAATCAATAATCTCTTTCCACTTGCGGCGCATAAACATCCACACTACCTCCAAGCACACATTGGAAACTTACTGAACATGGAAGGTATTGCATGCAAAACAATCAACTCCCAGCCAGAAATTGTGTTGAGTTAAAGGATAACTCTATTATATCTCCCTAGATTAGAACTCTCTGTGTATACTTCAGGAAGCTCCAATATTCATTTGATTATTCTGTCTCCATAACTAAATAAGATAAACATTGAGATCCGGTACCTTGCCATCAAAACTTGGATTCCTCTTGATGAACTTGGTGTACAGACGATTTAGAGATCGTGTCACCTGCAATCAACAAACAGAACCCTATAAATTTCCTCTTTAAATTTCTCACACGACTTCTCTTGCAACCTCATAGAATGATATACATGCAAGTGCAAAGCCACTCCCGTTAAACCTCTTCAGTCTGGGTACTTCTCAGCTAAACTCCATACTGATCAAACTGGCATTCTTTTGTCGCTCAAAGCAAAGTCTTTCAGGTAAATCCACAAACCTAGCGAATTCTTTCACACCAAAACAATGGAAATGGTGCAAGCTCCTCAATACAAAATTTCAGAAAATAATTTATGTGATAGTATAGAAGATTACAGAGTCAATGATGTCCTGGCAATACACAGGGCTCATGTAGTACAGAACATCATGTACAGTTGCAGTTATCATTGCACGCAAGGCACGGACGCCCTCTAAAGTGATGTTCTCCATTGCCACCTCGCCACCCAATTTCAATTCTCTCCTCCACTGAGATTTACACAGAAAAAAACAGATCAAATACATAACACTAACAATTCTAAACTGTAAAATAAACTCTCCTGATTCTTGTCCCCAAATTGTAAGTACTACAATCTTCACAAGAGAGTTCTGTAAGAGTTTCAAACCTGGCAAGGTATAAAGAGGATACGCTGAGCATTGCGTTGATGCGTTGTGAGATGCTGCTCTGCTAATGCTGAAACAGTTTGTCGAAAAGTGCCCACATCATCCACCAGATTAGCCTTCTCCAGTCGCTGCCCAATTCCATGGACCATGAAAACCACATGACGTACAGGTACCTGAGAGTTCAAAATTTGGTTAGGTTTTGAGAAAATAGTACACTTCTTCCTTCATGATCAACAAGATATATCTGGTCCTGGATAATTTCCAAAGTACTACTTATTTCTTCAGGCAGTATTGAATGGGGTACAGCATGGAGTACAAAAAATGGAGTATGACATTAACCTGAGAAGCATAATCATCGAGCTCCTCCTCCTTCCGTTGCCTTCGTTCATCCTGTGTGACAAGTTCTTTACCGGTGGATAAGCTGCTCTAGAAAATCTCTACTTACAACACAAAAACCACAGCGTATTTGCCTAATCATTCTTCCAGATGTCAAACACCCCCCAAGGGTCATTTTACACTATGTCCAAGGGCTATGACAAGGAACTTCTGAGGGCGATCAAGGGCCTTCATGTGTACTGTAAAGACATAGGTGACCAGGCTCTCAACTGAATATTATTTCAATATCATCCTATTCATGTAAACCCTTGCACACAATAAGGCATAATAAATCAAGGGTTGTAAGATTTTGAAGTGTCATAGTCTCCTGGTTTTGTGTTAGACCCACCTCTCTGAGGTGGTCTTGACATAAAAACCTGTAGACCTTGATACATTATCCATTGCATGCCATGTAGGACTCCACGTAGGCCTTTCATCCATTCAAACATTCAACCTTTGTTGGTCCCTCAGGTTCTAGTGTAAAGTGAAGTGGGACAATCTCAGCATTTTCCACCAATGAGAGATTTCAGATTTCAATGGTCGCATGCCCTCAAGCTCTGGTGTAAAGTGCCCCTAAGACACAAGGCCTGGGTTAACACCAGTCACTGGTGTACATAGCAATGTTGGACCGGTATAGCACCATTTGCCCGGTATAGAATACTGGTATGAGTATGGTATTAAGTACCATACTGCCCGCAATATGTGGATGGGGTGATACCTGCTCCGTACTTGTATTGCACGGTATCGGGTCTCAATACCCGCCTTTGATACCCAAGGCAGGAGGTGGAGGTCAATACTCACCCCCGCCTTCGCTCATGTCGAGAAGCCCGAAACCCTAGTATCCCAATCCGCTTGAATGCTCTTCAGATCGGCGGCATTGCAATTTATTATTCGAAATTTTAGTTCAACAAACTCTAGATTCTTGGCTTCAATGAGGCATGTTTCTTACTGTCGATGAATTGCGTCCTTATGCACTCTTGTTGCAATGTTGTTTGTGTTTTTAGGTCTCTAAAAGGAAAAAGGTAAAAAAATTAAAATAATACCATACCATTGTGCATACTCCACTGGTATCACTACCATGGTACTCGATATTGATACCTTTAGGCTTTATTTTTACAAGATAAATACTCATACTCATACCATATCTATAAAAATATGATTCTTGTGATACTTGGGATCCAACCCGGCTAAAATTTCATAAAAAATCTGATATTGGTACTAGGTTGGTATCGCAAAATTTTGATATTGGTCCAACACTGGTACATAGGTGCTGATCCTTAAGAGTGATTTTGTGGTGTAGGATAAGGCCATGTTGCGTGAGAATAGGTTGCTATAAAGAATTGGATACCCAAAGTACCTGAGTAGCACTGTCAGGGGAAGCAAAACCTCGGCGGAGCTTCACGCCGCTTCCTTTCAAACCGAGTACAGCAGAAATGCCCGATGCATCCACTGCAAGAGTTGCTTCCCAGCTGTCGTCCTCTCCCATAAACAAAGCATGCAATCCCTACAAAGAACAACACTCCATTTTTTCCATTTAAGTGTCTGTAATCAGGTAACTTTTATTTGTTTCATGCATAGTTGCAACATCACTTCAAACCCCAAGGTCTTCAATATTAACCACAGCAAAAAGTAGACATCACTGGTGATTATTCATCAAAAGAATATACTTAGCCTCAAAAGTGCCTCCAGAAACAAATTGCGGGAGCAATTAAGGTTGATAATCAATCAGTCCTCAGGTTCTATTTGAAAACAAAACAGGGAATGCCTTTTATAATGGAAAAGGTGTTGCATCTCCATATTTGAAAGGTGGGCATAGTAAGGGACAAACCTGTGAAGTGCCTGTAAGGTTTACACGGTGGGCATATAGTCCTGATGGTTGAAAAGTCCGGCGACGCCAAACCTACTAGCACGACAACAGTGTCTTCAGTTAAGCTTTTAGTCTCCACTGAAAATTAATCCAGCTAGAGTTCTCAACACTCTTATCAAATATAAGACTTCCCCATATGCAACCCATTTCTCCAAAAGCCCTACAAATGCTGCAAAAATTACCTTCTTATGATAAGCAATCTCCAACTGCTCAGCAACGTCCTCCCGTAAAGGTAACCAATCAAGCCCACCTTTCCTTACATACCAATGTCCTCGCAGGACTCGCCGATGTTCACCTCTCCAGTAGACTGGAATACATCTCCTTTGCATGAGATCAACCTGTATCACAAAAATTGTAGTAAGGCGTGTGTGGCCCTATTGTGGACACTTCCAACTCTACAGAAAATTTTAACCGTTGGCTTGAATTGGGAGTTGCATCATCTGGTTAGCACTTGCAAATCACAAAGATTGTCATTTCAAATTCCAATAACAGAGTTGAAATGCACAAGTTATAGGAGGTCAAAGTGAAGACTCTCTTACTCTTTAAGTGATCAGATAGGCTCTTACTCTCCCAATTGTGTTAACTATTTAACCTAGAGTGTTGACTATATTTTGAGTACATAGTCCAATCTCATTGTAACACTTGTCTCTTTACTGTCCATTCTTAACTGCAAGCGTCACCATATACCACTCAAATATAGGATTCCAAATAAGAAGAGTGACCACATAAGGCCCAAATACCTTACTTATTACACATTTTCCCAGGAGAAAGGAACAGGGGAATCATAATCTGAAACAGACGTTATACAACAAGTACAGTTCCTTGAGAGTATGAAAATTGTTTCTCGGATGTATCTCACATCTTTCAGCACAGGACAAACCTCATAAAGCCCACCCTTGACAAGCACACCCACGCTCTCGCCTTCATCAAAATCCAGGCTGTTACCGCCATACGAGCCTCCCTGATCATTAGTTTGATTGAGAGGTTTCAAGTCTCCAATTGATCCCTCTCGCTGCTCTCGATTCTGGCTGGATGAATTTACTGGGCCTTCACTAACTTCTGCATACTCCCTCCACCAAGCCGATACTAATTCTTCTTCTCTCTGCAGGCAGAACTTCAAATGTCAAAATTGAATGCAAGTTATAACCTTGCAATGATGGGATGAAATTTGACATGCTGTAAGTCCTATATAAACCTATATCTCTCATACCATGTTTTCACTTCCGAATGCAGGAATATAGGCTCACATTACAGAAAATTCTCATGAGAAAGGTAGTAAAGCTTAGACCAGGATGCAAACCTGTATGAATGCAGCCTCAAGTGCAAGAGAGTCACGAACACTAAATCGAAAGTAATCACCTTTTCCCACCACCTCAGATGCTGGCACTTGGGCTGCAGCTTCTGCGCATCATCCAATTCATGACATTGCGTTCCAGATTAACCCTAAACCCTGCAAATTTTTGGACGCTAATCAACTTGTTGCAGAGAGTATCTCTCTATGTACTTTTCTGCATGTGATCGAATTAATTAAATTTATGATGCCGTAAATCAAGACAACCTGAGCTGTTCTACCCTCAGTTTGCATAGAAGGAGGTTCAGCTCTGGTTAGTCTTCAGTTTCTAGACGGTGTGCTTTCTTATTTTGTAAGTTTACGATGCCTTTTGCACAGAATAATAAGAGTTTGAATGCAAGAACCCAAAACTCTATTTGGCACCATTCGCTAATTCAAAGAAAAAATGATGATGGGCTTCATGAATTTAGGTTTCTCCAGCTCTTATTTGTGCAAAATATGAATCTAAAAATAGCTCCTGCACATCATCCAATTCACAACATTGCGGGGTCCAGTTTGACCCTTAAGCCTGTGAATTTTCCGACGCTAATCAACTTGTTGCAGAGAGTATCTGTCTATGCACTTTCCGGTGTGTGATCGGAGCAATAAGATTTTGATGACATAAACCAAGTTAAGCTGTCTACCCTCAATTTGCATAGAAGGAGGTTCAGCTCTGGTCAGTCTTCACTTTCTGGATGGTGTTGCGACATTATTTGTAAGTTTATGATGCATTTTGCACAGGACGGTAACAATTTAAATGCAAGAACCGCAATTCTTTTAGCCCCGTTTGCTTAATGAATTTAGGTTTGTCCAGCTCTTATTTGTCAAAAATAGGAATTTGGAAATACCGTGAGGTCGAAGTGGAGTTTTGCAGAAGTACCATCGAACATCAGCACCGTCAGAAGCACTATTTGTGCGCACACCATACTTGGCAGCAGCGGCTGTCTGCTCCAATGAAGCCCTTGCGTTCACAGATGCAGGGGCAACCATCGCCTCTTCTCGCAGCTCGTCCTGCTTCACTTGCGCCTCAAGTGCAGCAAGTGACGAAGAATCCGAAGTAACTTGCTTTGCTTGTAGAGGCGTAGAAGAATTGGACAATTCAGAGCCCGGTAATACTGAGTAATCTCCAGCCACTTTCGGCACAAGGTGAGATTCGTAGCCTACGTAAGCATTCTTATTATTGCCTTCCGGGGAGGCGCGAAGGGGACTCTTGGGCGGACTACTTTTGACGAGGGGAGACCGTTTGCCAGGGGATTTCTGCTGAGGTGATCTAGGCATTGATATGGATTTTGCTGGAGACCGAGGCACTCCATTTTCAGCCGCCATGATTTTTGCACGATTCAGCTGTGAGAGAAGAAAAAAAAATCTAAACCTCAAAATTGAGCGGCTGACGTGACATCCAAAGCTAGGTCTACACGACAAACAGGAAAGACAAACCTAAAGATCGAGAGAACTCCGAATTGCACACGTATTGCATACCTAGGTTCTCCACACAAATGTCCAATGACACTAAATCTCCACTGTTGACATCCATATTTGTGCAATTCAGCTGTAAGAGAATATCTAAACCTCAAAATTGAGAAGCTGACGTGACATCCAAAGCAAGGTCTATACGACCTACAGGAAATAAATAAACCTAAATATCAAGAGAGCTCGGAATTCCACGCCTATTGCATAGATAGGTTCTCCAACACACAAGCACAAGAGCACTAAATCGACACTACTGACATCTGGCGAACACACAATCGAGCTGCCTGCCTACCTAAAGAACAACGAACCAAGTCGAATTCGCCTTCAACCTCCGCAACAACTCCTCCATTGAATCCTAAACCCTACGTTCGTCAAGAACCCCATAGTGCAAGCGATCTTTGTAAAGTGCGAATCAATCCAACCCTTCTCACATCCCACCGCATGTCCAAACCAGAAAAATATACCTCAAAAAGAATAAACGTCCACGTCACACTTAGACTTCGCAATCTCCAAGCCTAAAATTCCTCCAACCTTCCAATCCCTGCAACACTCATCGCAAGAAGCAGAGAAGAAGACGAAACAGAAGAAGAAACCGAGATAGGCCCCCAAAGAAGGCCTAACTTCTTCGGTACGGCATCGATTTGAGCCCCGCAAAGGCTGAAAACGACTCCGCAGGGGAGCTGGAAGCGTAAAGCGCAATATGGACTCAGAAATCAGTGCGAACAGGTCGCGGGAGACGCGATTTGGGGGGATCAACGGGACTGCCAAGCAGCGAGGGGAGGAGGAGACGAGAGTGCACAAGGACGGGGAGAGGATTTGGGGCGATACCCGGCGATTCGGAGGGCGGGGTTCTGTATCAAAGAGCGAGCCGCCCCCCGTTTCTCAGGGTAGCGGGCGGGAGGGGGGCATATTCATAAAGGAGCCAAAAGCTTCCGCCCTGGCTCGCAGCACCGGGTATCAACAAGACCATTTTATTTATTGTTATTTGGTGATGGGGATGGTGTATTTACTTGGGTGATGCCACGTGGCATATTCTTTGGGCCTCGGTTGAGCCACCTTATGGGTTGCTCCTCATGCACGGTAGGATGTGTTAACTTGAGGCGTTCGTTGGCTTGTGGGCTCGGAAGTCATCGGAGAACACCACACTACACGCATTGTCTCATTTAGGGTGTGTGGTATCAATTGTTGAAACATGCACTATTTTGCCAAATTTCAAAATTAGTGAGGGCTGGAATTTTAAATTGAATCATATTAAATTCATGATTACATGTTCATTTATCATACATATAATATAATTGATGTGTGCTCTAAGGTGTTTGTGAGTGAGTTCAAATAGGCTTCGTCTTCTTCTTCTTTTCAGTCAACGCAACTCAATTTTGAGGCATCTCCTAACACTGAGAGTTTGAAGAGAGTTTGTATTGAGAGTTTTTGTCACTTAGACACTTTGGACTCCGGAAACCCTACATCTTCTGGTGGCACTAATTTCATGGCGTAAAGAAATTTAGTATCACCATCGGTAATTTCCCACACACACTATTAGCCCACCCTCATTGTATGAGATAATTAGTGTACTTACAAATCTTCTCCACATCCCGCATCTTAAATTGATGGAATTGAAAGCTTGTTGTTAATCAATTCTTGTGGTTCATGCCAATTTTCGTGTGTCCCGGTCTTAATGAATGTTGAACTAGTATCATTGTTTTGCTCTAGTGCAAAATATTATTATATATATTGCTATATAGGACCAAACACAGGCAGTATCAAATCGTGGAATTTCATTTTCATACCACATTGTTATCAATGTCTAACACTGGTTAAAAACAATAGTATATCAATTGATACACCATTGTATAATACAGTAATCTCCCGAATAAGTATGCACACGTTTAAGTACGCATCCCGGTTAAGTAAGCAAATTTTTTTGACAAAAATTAGGGTTCTAGAAAGCGATATGAGTGTAAAGTATGCATCTGCCAACTAAGTGCGCACCAATGGCTCCGGTTCAAAGTGCATACTTAAGCGGGAGATTACTATAGTGCAAGACTCCAACAATTGTTCCATACACATATTAGTCTAGTATTGAACTTTTTCTAAATCGTATATATACACACACACACAGACATACACACACCAATATAACATTGATCTTAATCGAGTGGCATTGCGTAATTTTTGACATGTGATCATGCACCTACGCAAGGTGACTCCAAAATGAAGTTCACACCCACACTAATTGAAGGTTATATAGTGAACATGTAGTGTACATAGTGGAAATTTGTGGTACCAATGTTTAGCATCCAATAAAAGATGTAATTTAAAACCATCTAGAATTTGTGTTGATCTATACTTTCTAAATCTTGGCCATATTATGAAGTAGGTGTTGTCCCCAACCCTAGACATAGAAGTGTCAAGCCTCCAACTCGAACGTAGACTAAAAATAATGCCAAGTACAATCCAAATAGAGTTATTTGGAAACTTATTTACTAATATTGACATTACTATCAAATATATAATTAATCTTTATTACATCCAATACGATTGGTCTAGAGTCAAAATTGTGTAAAATTGTAGATGTTAAACTATCATAAATAATCTAGAGCCTTGTGTCTAGGGAATATGCTAGTTTTCTATCTAGATCTATGTATAGGCCTACATATGGTTAGTTGGCCACCTTGCCCTCATCATTGTGAAGCTTCGAACGGCCACTATTGTGTGTAGAGAAACTTGTTTGTACGGTGATATGTGGGCGCCTCCCATCCTTTCATTTTACCCTTTAAGTTCATTGTGAAGGAATAGATTTTTGAAGGCCATGGAAGATTGCCCAAAACCATGTCATGGAACGGTCCTCTAGACATGTCATCGACATAAAGCTGGCATTGTACATTGGCAACTTTTCATTGACATGTGGATGAAGTATGTATGTACCATGCTTTTATGCAAATAAAACACATACAATCACTTCAGGAATCATGGGTTGTTAGCACTAGTTTTCGGTCTTTTAGGGTATAGTTTTGGTATCCAAATGCTATTGGCAAAATAGATTTGGATACCTAAACTCTACCTCAAGTGGCCAAAAACCAATGCTAACGACTTGTGATCCTTGTAATGAATGTGCAACTCCTCAAAGATGGAATTACGGAAATTGTAAGACAACACTCATAACAACTTATGCTTGTACCATGGCTTGGTGAGGAGCAAATAAGAAACACCATAAAGAAGCTTGTTTATAAGAGATTGGACTACATCTTCAAGTTTTATTACACTAACTACTTCACAATCAATAGTGAACACAACTGGAGGAACTTATGTACTATTCGATTAAGAAATCAATAAACCATAACTAAATAAGGGGAGGTATGATTTTCAATATGATGTTTGTTGATGTTTCAACATATATTTGTTTATGGAACACAAACTTCAAGATGCAAAATTCATGAATAGAAGATGAAGAACTAGAAAAAACGAGCCACTCAACACCCACTTACCTTAAGGGGTCTCTATTTCAACATAAATTCATTATTTTCCCCTCAATTTTTGCCTTGTGTCAATCAACTAATGTTTAACTAATCTTATATTTTCTGGCCAATTTTGAATTGAACAACTACCACACACACACTTTAATATATCCAATATGATGCCAATTGTTTGCACCCATCATGTCCATGGTCTTTTAATACACACTCACCTGCATATTGACTACATGGCGAGTACAAGTAACAACACTTGAAGCACGAGTGTTTGCATGTCCAAAAATTGCCTAACAATTTCAAACTCATCAAAAGTTCAAATTTACTTAAATACCAGTTACTCCTTGAGACCGTCATGAATTCCATGTGGAAACTAGATTATGGCACTTGTAAAGTAGAAATAGAGTACCCTCTACGATAGTTTCCTTCAAACCATGACCTAGAAATTATCTAGAATATCATGAGAGGTGTGACCCAACTAAGTTATATACACATCCTTAAAAGGACTACACTGAATATCCCAATTAGTGTGTGTTACTATTTGAAGTTATGTAGTGCTATAACTATTTATTTAGAATATAATATTTTACCAAGCAAAGTCATTTTCGTTCTATAATGTCCAAACAACCTATTAAGCTTTTGTTAGTAAAAATTGAACTCCTGAATAAGTCATTATTGCATTTCGTAACTACAAATAGTAACACACACTAATTGGAATAATTGATATAGTTAGTAAGTAGAAGACTTAACTGCGAAGCTTTCACTTCAAGTGTAAAATATTCAAGTATGGTATGAGATGACCCTAAAGTAACAGAGGATAGTGGAGAGGTACCTAAAACCAAACGGAGTGGTTGGTGGTTCGATTCCCGGCTACGAAATCTTCTCTCTACTTGATGGAAAAACTAGCTAAGTGGCCATGTGCCTCCTGAGTTTCCGAAAAACACAAATGAAAAGTTAACATGCAAGTGGCATTGCCTTCTAGTGGTTCACATGTTTAACTAAACCAATGACCAATAGAAGATTGTTTTTTTTGTCAACTTCCAATGTTATATTGGAGGGGCCCCCTATAAAAGTGTGTGTGAGCATTTTATTGGGCTTGGGCTTCATGGCATCTGTGCAAATCCATTTATCATGGATGAAGGGGCTCTAGGATAAACAAACCCCCTGTATGTTTAGGATTGATTCATTCCAATTGGGCCCACTAGCATATTTGGGATCTTTAATATCATCTATGGTGTTAATTATTCAGCAATAGAGCTTTCATGCTATACGATATTTCACTATACTAAATATGAATTTTAGTGTCACTTATTATTTGGAGTTACACAATGCTATATCTTTTTATTGTTGATGTAATTTTTAACCAAGCAAAGTTGCTATTGTTCTATAATGTCCAAACAACCAATTTGACATTTGTTGGTAAAATATGAGATATACAATAAATATATAGCATTGCGTAATTCTAAATAGTAGGTGACACTAAATAAAATATTTAGTGTACTATTTCATCTTACCAATGAATGAGTTTACATAGACCTCACGAAACTCAAGACATTCATCAATACATGACGCAATGTACTGCACCAATATACATCTAAGACCTCTTTGGGCTCTTGCCTTTAAAGGAATTATTGTAGGGCCACATTCCATTGCAATATGTACCTTCTCTTGGAAGGGAAACAAACTAAGGTAGATATGCCTAAATCCAACATAAGAATAATTTTGGCACCTATATTTGAGTGGTATGTGGTTAGGTGTGTATCTAAGAACAAACGTCAAAAAAATATTTATCTAGAAGAGATTGGACATGTGCTCAATATGATGCAATCATTCTAGGCTCAAAAGTCAACATGATTGATGTATGACGAGCTGATGGGAACGAGAATCTTCATTTTCATAATACATAGGATATTCATTGAGCTCCAATTTTTTTTAGGTAAATAGCTACATGCACAATTTGGATTTACTAATAAGCTCACATTAATCGCGTGTTTCATATCCTACGAGCAATGAGTGCAGAGTGAAAAAACATCCAAATAACACACATCTACCTCAGTGTCTGGGGAGACTTTTTGGCATAAGTCAATCAAGATGCTAGTGTTTCCAAGCCCAACCAGTTACATGTTGACATCTTTCGGTTTTTCTTTATTAGATTGAGGAATATTCTGTAAGTTACTCTCCATGGATCGGTTATTTTCCTGAAGTCTTGAATTTGAACCGGTTATTTCTCAAACTCAACTGGTTCATATGTAACTAGCAGTCAGTTCTCCCCATTCATTGATCTACCTTACTATGTTATTAGGAGTGCACGACATTGCCCCCTTCTGCACCTTTATGTATAATTAGCAAGTGGTACTTTCTCATGTCTTGCTAGGTGGTCCATAATCCCGTACACATGTCTCCCATGAAAAATAGTGAGAGGCGCACCCCATTTTATTCCCTCCCACATTGCTTCAAGGTTCTCACAGGTATTACATGACTTTGAAATTGAATTGTTGCAATTAAAAAATGGATCAAATGTGCATAAGACATACAGAATGTTCAAAACCCTAGACCATGTGGCTCCTCATGATTCCTCTGCTTCAGGTTGAAGTGTAAAAAGATGGTTTGCAATTGCCAAAATCCAGCTATTAAGAAGGAAAAATAGGAACGATTTACAGAACTCATCGTCTTGATGAGAGCAGAGTCCTACTTGAACCTGAATCCTCAATACCCAACAATTCAAGTCAGTAGAGTTATCCTTTAACTCAACCGGAGTTTTAGTAGGGAGTTGGTTGTTTCGCATGCAAAACTTTCCATGTTCGGTAAGTTTAGGGTGCATGCTTGGAATCAATGCGGAGCGCCGGAGGCTGATTCCAAGCATGCACCCTAAACTTACCGAACATGGAAAGTTTTGCATGCGAAACAACCAACTCCCTACTAAAACTCCGGTTGAGTTAAAGGATAACTCTAGTGTCTAAGCTGCGTTGTTAGTTTCTTTGCCAGAAAAAATTATGTACATTTGCTACTTCCACAAGCTGCAAAAATAAGTTAACACTTTTTAGATTAATTTAAATTTGTGGAACAAATGTGCACAAGATGTACAAAATGTTTGAAACATCAGATTCTCTCTGTTCCACTTTGCAAAGTGCAAAAAATGATGTTTGCAATTG
Source organism: Polytrichum formosum (assembly GCA_964035585.1). Lineage (NCBI taxonomy): Eukaryota > Viridiplantae > Streptophyta > Polytrichopsida > Polytrichales > Polytrichaceae > Polytrichum > Polytrichum formosum. The sequence continues at coordinate 34,877,898 of OZ037938.1, forward strand.
CCAAAATCAACTGTTTAGGAAAAACGGCTTGTCTTACAAAGTTGCTGTGGTCTTCATGAGAGCAGAATCCTACTTGAAGCTAAATCCTCAATTTCCAACAATTTAAGTCAGTATCAACTCTGTTATTTTCATTGTGAGGAAAGTTATGTACAGTACTCCTTCAAACTCCATTGATATAATTATTTTAGAGTCGCCACCTTCGTCTTCCTTGCGATTGTATCCAGTCCGAAGTATCCGGATACAACCTCTCCAGGCTGGTGTCCTGACCAGCATGACCTTCAGAGTAAGATGCAAGGTTCACATAGTCATGAGGATCAGACCAGTCAGCTCTGCAATAGATGCAAGTCACTTTGCCTCCTGTGCTTCTTTTGCTGCGACTCCACTTTTCAAAGCAATCGTGGTGTACATTGTTGCCACATGCTTTGCAGAAGACAACAGCTTCTTTTGCTTTGCCACCATCACCTGCCATTGATTCATAACAGATGGGACAGTCTCCATCAACGTCTCTTTGTATTCCCTTCTCTGAGTCTTTCTTGATATCTTCCACTTTGTCTAATTTGGTTCCTGCATAATTCATCCACTCGTAAGAAGCTTGATTAATCCAATGAGACCAAATTAATGTCCTTGTAAGTATCAATGTTCAAAGAACATTTACAGATACAGGTGACCCTAAACCAGAAAATAAGAAATGCAAAGAGATAGTTAATCCAAAGCTTTTAGAGTTACATACTGAATACAAAACAATCAAAAGGAAGCCACCAAAAGCTATAATGAAAAAAATAAACAAGGCACACATGTGCAATAGCCAAATGGTGGAAAACCATTTGACCAGGGGCCACCAACAACAATCTAAATGGAAAAGGTCACCTTTCCCAACATCCCTACTGACCATCAATTCCCGAGAGTGCATCCTTGACTTAGGTTTCTGCTACCTCTCCAGAGGTCACGGGAAGACTCAAGAAAATTGCTGTATAACATAGTGCTAAGACCTAGAATTCGACAGATGGAACCATGAGAGTTGAGACAAAACCCTGAAGTAGGAAAATCAAAGCCAGATTAATATGCAAAATTATGGCTATCATAGCAGTTATTAGATGAAGTGTAAGTTGTTCAATAATGGAATTTGTGCAGCAATGAATGGCATGGCATGCTGTTCTAGATGCCAGAATTGATGTAGCTTGAAGATAGGGAGGCTCAACCAAAGGTGGGCAAAGGTGGTCATTGACCATATTAACAAAGAAATTATCTCAAGTGTGTTGAATCGTGAAGAATGGAAGTAATATCTAGTTCCATACAAATTCAGAAAGTACAAGCACAGATGGATTAAAGCAAACATACCTTTGATTTCAAGAAACCTTTGACGCACACTCTGACTTGCTAGAACACCTTCATTTGTGGCAGAAATGTTCAGTAAATCCTCAAGCTCGCTTGAAAGATAAGCCTTCTGCCAAACCCTTGCATCAGACTGTGGCAGCTTGAGCACACGCAACATGACAAACAAGAAATGCTTGCATGTATTCCCTCGAGCTGCATCGGGACAAGTGCAAGATGGCTTGCTGTCCAATATCACTGTGTACACATTCCCAGTTGCCCCCAGGACGAAAAACTCACATCCCTTTGGGGAATCCTGACCAACATTTATCATCCTTTGTTCAATTAGGTAGAGTCGGTGTTGGAAGGCTCGTTGTATCCGCTCCTTGACAGCTATGGAAGGGCTTGATATGTACCTTGCCATTCGCTTTTCAGGTCTCTGCTTTGTTGTTGTTTTACGGGGTTTTTTTGGCGTAGTTGTGCCTGCTGATGTTGATGGAACTCCATCACCTCCATCCACTGGTACCTCAGTCACCTTCCTCTTTCGACTGATTCATACAACAAACTTAGCATTTATGTAATCAACACAATACCTTGCATGAAACCAATGCTTAAGGTTGTCAGCTTTAAAAATTAGATGCTCTCCATCTTCATGATCCCCTAAGTGTCAAGAGGCCTAATCAGGGCCTCTTCATGCATAAAAACATGTATTTGAACTACATCCTTCCATTTAAAGTCAATTGGGTGAAAAGCGACCCTACCAAACATTAACTAATCCTTCTAGCGCACTTTTCAAATCATTTGAGCAGCTTAATGTAATTGAAGATTTGGGTTAACATACAAAAATTTAAAGTGCCGTTGGATGCAAATACATACCAAGTATGTTAATAATCAATGTCACATGTTCGTGTGTTTTCGTTTTCTCCTTGGCATGAGATAATGTATAAAGTAAGTCTAAACCCCAAAAGTATAGAAAAAAAATTGAATGGTAGACTTCGTGAGGCTCGTAAAAATTGTGTACATTGCCGTACATTGAGCCCCTTGGTCCTTTGAAAATTAAGGTGGACAATTTCAGATGAGATAAACGCTTTCCTGAAATAAAATGAGCGCTTTCCTGCTCTTCCAAAGGATCTCACTTGAGCACACAAGGAAGAGAGAATGAGAAATTCTACATCATCATCAGATCACCAACCAATCAACGAGGTTTTCTCAAGTTTCATGTATGTTTTGTGCCAGAGAGAAACTACCACCATACTCAATTAGAAATGCAACCAGCCAACCAAGCCAGCTATACATCTGGTACAATACATGCCAATTTCTTCACATCATCAACAACAGCTCCTTTTAGGTAATACTCTCTTGACATGGATCCACGTTCAGTTAACGAGCCCTCGGGGTGGCTTAAACCACAAGGCCGTCACCAGACTCCACGGAAACTATGAGGTAAAGCTGCCTAAGACCGGAATAGCGCTCGTATGGGTGACATTCATAGCACTTGATTTCTGGTGCGCCCTACGACTATGGTCCACCCGATCATAGCTAGGGATATCCGGTTGATTTAAGTGCTTTGAACCAACAATGTGGGATCAAAACATTGGTTAAGGGCTTGCCCATGGGGGAGATAGGTGCAGGCCGGCCTGTCCACCTTTCCTTTGAAACGAGGCAGTAATCTTCGACGGACCTCTAAGTCTCGTGATGTCCATTTCGGGATTACACATAGAGTTAGACCACCTCGAACATGAAGCAGCACCATAAACACCATAATTGACGCCGGTGGCCACATCGAAGTCATTCATATCTATTGTTTCTGCATCCTTTCACATTCTCCACAAAACAGAAAGACTGTATCACCAATGTGTCCAATTAATATAGTTGACAGACTATGTACCTCATTGCTGCACAATTCTCGCACGCGATAGATTACTGCTTCTCCTCACAAGATGAATTACAGAACTCCGTGTTTCTCCACTCTACCCAGCTCCAATTGATAGAGATTAATAGAAGAATCTCCCAAAATGTTCCGCCCGTACATCAATTCCTTTCTTGAGAGACCTAAAACATAAATTGCGAGTAGTGCGATCGACGAAAACGCACAAGCATTGTTTGCAACATTTCTGGTCCGATTGATAGCGTAGCCTGCGAGACCACTGCATTAGGGCTTGGCGAGTTCCCCACCTCAGCACATCTTAATCCATAGAAGCTGAGTTGGCTCCCTGGTGGCATCGCAGACGTGGCACCCTTTGTGGAGTGGGTATAAGGTAGAAGGGTCTTAACTTAATCCTTAAAGGACGTAGGTATATATGTGACATTGATAATCAAAATGAAAATTATAAATTTGTATCCAAGGGCAATTTGCGTTCCCTTATGTCAAATTCAATCTTCTATGTTAGGTATTCAACTGATTTAAAAAGTGCATTTGGAGAATAAGTTAATTTTAGTCTATTTAGTTTTTTTACATAATTGGCTAAAAATGCAAGTATGTATCTTGGATACATGTTTTAGTGCGTGGAGATGTTAAGATTGGTCTCTCAGATGCTTAAAGGTTAACCCTAAACACATTAATCAACCCAAAGTGGCTGCATTTGTTTTGTGACACTAGATTCATTTTGGAGCTATTATCACTATATTCGTTAATTTGGGACTTTTTCGGCATTTTGAGACAGTTACAAATATAAGAATATGGATAAAATCACACAGATATTGGAGAATGTTGTAAGATGCAAATACTTTGAAGTGGGTGTTCATATCAAGAACCCAATTAAGAACTCATATCGAGATGGTTTAGGTAGGACGACCCAAACATTAGACCATGTTGTTGTGGTCCATATACTAATTTGAGACAAGAGAAAGTCTCAAATTAACGAATATAGTGATTATTTTGAAAGCTACTCAAATGATACTTTTCCTACTTATAGTTGTTAAAGTTCCAAATCATTGTCATCAAATGATTTGTGAGAATCCACTACCAACATTTTCATATGGTGTTTGAAGTGATAAAACATCAAATATTGTCTTTTTGTTGCATGTTTTAGTATTAAAAGAAATAACATGGTTATTGAGTTGACAAGGTTTTCCATTCTACAACATTTTATAGAATTCGTCAAATATGTACATGTATATCTATTCATTTAGGCACATAGCATATCCTACATACAAATCCGTGTATTATATACTCATTTTTCATTCATTCATGGCGGCTAAGTACGCGATGTTAGCCTTGAGGGTTTAGGTTAAGTTGTCTTAGTGTGCTAATTAAGGTTTTGAACAATGTTTTTTGTCATTCTGTGCTCATGTTTGGTAGAGATATTTTGAGAATTTGCAAGCATGGCTAAGAGCCAAAGGCAAATCAATCATATGTTCCATCCCATTGACAAGGACGAGAGACTATTGGGCATTGCAAGTGATATTGAAGTTTTTAATGCTCAAGTTGAGAGAGATTGCTTTGGGAAGATTGGAGAATTTTTCCAAAATTAAAGCATTTTGATGATTATTTTTCCTTTCATTTAGGCCATCTAGCCCAATCATTTCCAAAAAAATTAGGCTTAGTTCTTGGTATTGTTTTTTGCCCAACCTACTATCATCCTACGGTAGTCATATATTCAACTTGATTTCACAAACATGCTGATGTTGTAGGTTTAACTGGGGTTTGACAGACACCAAGAACATTGTAGTAGAATGTAGTAGAATGTATTTGGACAGTCACAACATTGTTTTGGCAGGATTTTCTACCTTTCTCATCAAATTCAGTAATGACCTCACGTATCCTAGTATTGTCATATCTCAAATTCTACAACATTCGTTACTTTAAGCATGTCTTAACATATCCCAACCCTGCCATATAACATTTAAGTCCACTTCTGTAACTCCTAATTGTTTGTCACAGTCTTCGTTTCTTGCCAACATTACCTCCCCTGTGCCTAGAATGCTCCAAAAAACTAGGATGCCATCTTGTGTTATTGTTGCACTCACCGGGCTTGACCTGTGGTTGCGATAGTGGATGCAATAGTCTTGTTTGAACTTTAGCCTGTTTGTCAAATATTTTACCTCTCACGTTATTCACCTGAGCAAGGACAAATGATGTCAACGCCTTGTCCTAAGTGACAAAAGATTTTATCTCGCGCAATTCCTCTAGAAATATCGGGAACTGGTTATTTTGACCGTTCCATTATGCACCTGCAACATTGTGCACATTTTCGTCATCTCTAGTATTCACCATCCTACTTCCTTAAAACACATCAATGGTCTATACATCCTCCACAACTTTCAAAACCCGAACTCATAAGGTATCATCCTTTATCTTTTGAACCGCGTTATCTTTCCCAACCTTCCTAACATGCCAAAGACAAAGCATGATGGGAACTCCAAGCCAAACATTTCTACAAATATAGCAGGGATAGTGAAATCAAATCACAAAACTTAGTGAATTAACGTAGAGGACAATACAATTTTTTGTGTAGGTGGCATGACAGCAATGGAGACTTACACTATGGCATTCAACTCGGCCCGTGTGTTGTCAATAATCACTGACCCTGGTAGCCAATCTAGTTGGACAACACAACAACGAGCATTGAGTTTCTCGAGCCATGGCATAATGTCTTTCTCCTTTGACTTCCCAACTATGACGAATGAGATTGGGATGCCATTCACCCATTCGTCAAACACCATGATTGTATACAAATGATACTGCAGACATAGAAAATGACAAAGAATAAGGGCAACAAGGAGAAGGTGTGGACTTGTCCTAGGACAGTGAATGCACGCTAACATGTACGACAAGTGTGATTATTGTCAAATATGATAGAAGTCGCAACAAACCTTGGGCTCATTTGTTCCGAATGTTGCATCCATTGCGATTCGCATCTTGTGTCCATTTTGCAGCATCATCTCTAGTTGCCATGGTGTCTGAATGCCCAAACAGAACGGCGTTTCTTCCTCGTCCGGCAGCAGTGTTGCTTCGTTCAGATTAATATTCTCAAATTCATGGTAATGAAAGACACTGTCCTCGTTTTCTTCTTTCCACATACAAACGCTTAGGGGGGGTCCAGTGAATGTTTTTGCCACAATTGTGTTGCTGTGAGCCCAAAGATTGAGCCCACATGGGTCGTTAACATTAGGATAACGGGATTTTGGCGTCTAAAACAATTTAAGAACTTATATGACATTAAAAGGTGGGAGTAACTTAAGTCACGATTGAAGATAAGATGAGTTAAGTTAAGTTGAATTAAAATTAAGGCTAGGATATCGAAATGATAAAACGAACTAAAGTGCCGTTAAAGTTAAGGAAAACTAAGTAGTAAGTTAAGTTGAAGAGCAAGTGGACGGGAGAAAAGAAAAAGTCAAGAAGAGCTCGTTTTTCTTCTGGGCCGCCCGAAGAGATGCCGGGCAACGGGAAAAACGGAGCAAGGGGGAGGGGTCTCCGGAGTCTAGTCACAAGAGCTCATTATGCACGTAGGAGAGAGAGAGAGACTCGAAGAGGAGCGCGGAAGCCCTGTCGCGTTGGGAAATTTTCGGTTCGGTAGTGTGCTTCCGCAACCATGTTAGCCAATTTTCTTTTGTGAGTAGATTGGGGGGATGTCTAGAAGGATGAAATGAGGTTCTAGTGCAAGGGTAGAGAGTAGGAGAAGGGTGGGATAGACGCAGGCCTGGCTTGCATGCTATTAGTCGCACATGACAAAGTTGAAGAAGAAAAAAGAAGAAACAAAACACATCAAAGAGAAAATAAGAGAGGGAAGCATTGGTATGAAGGAAGTTCGCTCTCATGGAGCTACTCATCGCACGGGACGACAGTTGGAGGCGGTTCCATGTAGAGTCGAGGATCAGCAATGACGGTTGCAGGAAGGTTGAGCTAGGAAGCCAGGCTTCCTTCGCACCGAGTGGTGGAGCTGGGATCGGTTAAAGTTTATGGTGTGGATCTCCTGGGTTGATGTTGATGTGCACCCGTGGGCGATCCTATCAGAGGGAGAAACCTGATGAGTGGCGGCTTCTTCATCCTCCCACGACTTGCCAAGTGCATCAAATGAGGAGGGTAGAATCGGATGATGCCACTCAGTGAGCAAGCGAGGACTGTAGGATCATGAAGGAGAAAGCAGCAACGGAACATCAACATCAGGATGTCCCTGGCAACGACATCTACCAATTCAGCTTCTGCCTCTGCTGCTGATGGGAATGGGGAATGCAATGTAGTGGACAACTAGTTTGCCTCAAATGATTTATCAAGTCGGTCATCAAGGATGAGGTCATAGGAAAAATGGGGAAGATGGAGGGAAGAAGTGGCCGTTCTGAATGCGCAGGTCCTCGGAAGGAGGTAGATGGGATTGACGACCTTGCTGTCCTTTGTGGAGCCCTTGTTGGGCAAGCTGCGAGATCTAAAACAAGGGTAGCAAGGAGAGGTTAGCCAGAGTGTGGCAGCAAGTGGAGTGAGACTACTCACGCAGAAAGCCGGTGAAACTCTGGGGAGGAGACGCGTTGTGCTACCGAGAGAGCTGTGCCTGGAAGTTATGTTCATGACTAGAGGTTGCATTGCATTTATATTCACAATTACGGAGGTTCTCTACCTTCTGCAACCTTGGTCATTGAATCGCATTCTGGGAGATGTCCACCTATCTTGGAGGGTCAGAGACTCTCTGCTTCTGCGGTGCACTTAGCATCTGAGAGAAGTTTTTTTCGACCGAAATAGGGTAGCAGTGGCTGATTATTTGAGGTATGAGTGTCAAAATTTATGTTGTCTGGGTCCAATCCCACGAGGAAGGGAAACTGTTGGGGATTCGTGCATTTACCCTACTCTGTCTACGAATCTCGTGGCTGGAACTTGAATGAGCTCGTCCTGGCTTGGGGATCAAAACTGGATAAGTTTTTGGAAAAGTTGGTCATGCACTTGGATGTCTTATGGTAAGGCAGAGTTGTGGCACTCAACTCTTGATTAGGAGTTGTTTCGGCCAGAGACCTAGGAAGTGAGGAGGTGGCAAATTTCAGTGTCAAGAAGCACGTTGCGAGTCCGTTCCCTTTTCTGTCGCAACCCTGCTCTGCACGCCTGATGGTAGCTGTTACCTGGAAGCTCGCCGTGGGAGAATTCCTTCTTCTTTCCGTGTTCTACAGGTTGAGTGACTATTAAAGCTACAGTCTAGGAGTAGTAGAAGTCCAGGGGATTTTTAGTGCAAGAGCATCCTGGAAGCAGAGGTGCGCAGGGAATCCAGCGCAGTTTGGCCAAAGCCCAGTGCAGGTTGTCCACCTTTTGCTTAGACGCTCAGGGTTGAGTGGTCGAGAGATTCATCATTGGGATTCGCAGGGGGTGTTGCAATTCATTGTTGTTTGTGCTTACGCTCTGGGGTTGCGGTTGAAATTGATGTGGTAATGGACAGAGTGCTGCAGTGGCGAGGCTTTGTAGAAGCCTCGAACCCTCACCGAAGGGCGGCTTGCTTCAGCGTCTTCGTAACATGTTGAGGTTGCGAGGTTGACATCGACCTGGTGCAGCTACTGAGCTGGTGTTGTTGCAGAAGGAGGCTTCAGTGAGCAAAGGCATCAGGGAGGCTCACCTAGGAGCAAGAGGTATGCGGTGGAGTAAGCTTGGCTGCAACGGTAGTGGTTGAGAGGTCCATCCAAAGCCTCAGGAGAAGTGACGACCACAACACTTCCTTGCTTTTTTCCTCGGATTGACAGGGGCCGTGGGGAGGTGACAATTAGTGCAGTGCAGAGGGATAATGGCTGGATGGGTAGGAGTAGCTTAATTGGAGATGCACGTAGGGGAGTGAGACACTTAGGGCTAGGGGGTAATGGACATGGCCAGAGGTGCAATTAATTGTTGTGTGTGACTCGAGCATTTGTGAATGCTTGTGCATTTAATAAAAGAAAATGGTGTTATACACACCACTCTACATTCAATTGAATGGAGTGCAAGTCCATGTGTAATTGATTAATTAGCAAACGTGGAAAGAGGATTCCCCACCCGGACTAGGACGCAATTAAAGGTGGGGATGATTCTTGCTCACAGTTGCACATTTCTTGCACATGTTATACACATCATCCGGCATGGTAAATGTATCTCGAGTATAGGGCCCGTTTTCGATAGTACATTCCCATATCTTCTTTTTGTGGGAAGCCATGATTTGAGTTGGGGAAAAACCCTGCCCTAACATGGATCTGATCTAGTCCCTCGTTCGCTAGGATAGTCGAGCACCCAGTGAATGCATGAACCCAACAAATGAACTGCCATGACAAGGTTGTCCGGCCTTGTTTAAATAGTTCATTCCGTGGTATTAAATTTTGCATAAAGTGTTGACCATATTTAGCTGCTTCGCCACAAAATTGCATTGGCACCCTCGTTTGGAAGTCAGACATGTTTGTTACATAGTCTATTTGCCCTCCTCTGTTTTGGAGGTCCAATTGTTGCTAGAAGTGGCACCCCTGTCCGAAATGTAGGACAACTTGCATCAGAGTATGAAGTTGAAGATACAACATGGACAACTAAAGGTGGAACAAGAGGTGCCCTTTCTCTCTTTCGCCCTTCGTCTTCTTGGCTTCTAGGGCAGCCTACTTCGCGGATTCCTTTTCGGCCTTATTGGTTTGCTTCTCAACCTGTTTCTTGGCATTCTTTTGGTTTGTAGATAGCATTGACTTCAAAGCGCTTGCAAATATCTTGTCCACCTCCTTCTTTGCTTCCTTTGTCCTATCTATTGGTCCGTATTCGCATTGGAATCTATTGGAGAGCCACGTAAATCCATCAAAATAGTTTACAAAAAGAGTCCAATATCCTAGGACACCCTATATCCTAAATCCTATTCATGAAAATGCAAACTTCAAGTAACTAAACTGCCATGGCGTGAGCATGATAGGATGCAACTTACTTAATTTTTTTGCAGGAAGCTACCTTCTTTTGCATTCTCTGCATTACCTTCCTTGTGCCCTAAACTAGGAACCTCATTGAATGTGCACGGGAAGTCTCGCATACTCTACTCGCTAGCAACAAAATCTTGGAACATGTCCCAGTGAATGATGGCCTTGCATGTATCCTTGCTCCTACCCCGTCCCTAGTTGGTTTTCTCCTCCCAAGAAATGTCCATCCTATTGAAGGGCCCGGAGGGTGGGATCTGCAATTTTTTTTGCAGATTTTCGAGAGCGACATCTTGCACCCTAAACCTTTCTTGCGCTCTAGATTCCAAGCTCATATTGTTGTCCTTTTGGGCGGCTATACCTGCACGAACCTCCAAATCGGAGACTGGTGCCTCTCCATTCCGTAAATTCTCTAGCGCTTCCTCTGCTAAAAAATCTAAACCTTCCTCGAAGGGGACATGTTCAGCTCCCAGGTCCACAACCTCCACCTCCATGGTGAGCTTCTAGGACAACGGTGAATATGTTCCTCCAAACCCTAAACCGAAACCAGAATGCCTAGGACAGGTGCTCCACTGCGGAGGAGCGAGCATGACGACAACGGGCTTGGGGTTGGGGGGGGGGGGTTGGACGGCGATTGGATGGAGATTGGAGGGAGGCCGGGTTGGGGGAGGGAGGACAGGTCAGGAAGGGAGGCCGGGAGCAAACTGCCTGGGCATCAACGTTGCGTGCGGGAGGCCTCCTACAAACGCTCGTAGCACTAGAATACGGAGATCCCTAGTAATTCTTTCAGATTGAACACCCCAGTAGCCTAGACACACTTGGCTCAGACAACCAGATGACTTACTGCTGACAGACCACCATAGAAGTCGAGAACCTTTAGATATATATATCATCAAGCCCAGTCTACTGTTCTCGACTGCGTCCATGGCACTGTGCAGACATCCATGCAACATTCTCTCACTCACTAAATTTGTTTCTGTCCGGCAAGATTGGCGTAAGTACGTGATTATAGTACTTGTGAGATCATTTAAGGCACATTATTGTAACTTACAATACTTACAACACATGTTTTTAAGGTTCTCTGGACGCAATTTGATGACATTGATTAGATACTAATAAATCAATTTAAATTCAGCAACCTAATTAGGCCCCCTTCACACAAGAGAGATTGAGAGCTACAAGATGGAGAATGTGAAGAAAGGAGCCTTCTAATTGGCGAGCTTTTTAATATTCATGCTTGTTCACTCATGAAATCCACTTTATATCTTTAAGAGTGTAAGTCTTTTCTAATTTACACACAAATGGGTATGAATGAATTCCTCCCAAATGCCCTCTTTTATAACATTTTTTTTTTGAAAAGAACAAATTATCAATTTATTAAATTCAGCACCAGAAGTGATATAGAAACATTTGTTTTAAAGGGGACGAGAGTTGGCACCATGGGACAAACTAGGTAGACTGCTAAGTTCATTCAATGTGGATGAAACTATGGATAAACATTTTAGGTTATTCATATGATGATCCTATCCATACGATGTCGATTGCGTCAACACAAAGCTGAAGATTTCGAGTGGATGAACTAGGTATCTAACTTACTGGCAATGAACCTCCCGATTTTCTTGGAGTTCTAGATCATCCACCTACAACCAAACAACCTGAAGCAATTTAGGTGGATAATTTAGTATGTAGACTCCACTACCATAGTAATTTTTGTTAGTTTAGAGGAATCTTTTTGTAGCTTGTACTACCTAATGCAAGTTGCAAATAGCAGGTACCTTACCTTCTGTTTCTGTGGGCAATCCTCAGTACTAGAGTAGAGGCTCCCATAACCGATCACTTAAAAGATTCTGCACCAAATCTAGAGAAGTATAAGGTGGTGCAAATTATTCCCATGTAGGAAGATAGAAATTAGGATGATTGCAAATTTTCTAGTAATTTTATTCCTTAAATTTAAAATTTGTATTTTTGAAGCAAAAAGTTGGCATGAACATATTACCAATGTCTGGAGCCTGACATAACTGCTCATTTTAACCACTCATTCCTCCTCTTTTTAGCACTCAAAACTAGGACATGTGTCTGTCTGATTGAAATTTTGGTACCCTATAGATTGCTGATGGAGGCACTTTCATTCTTATTATTCTGTGTTTTCGATTCTGAATTTCAGGGCGATAAACCAAAATTTGTTATGGAGGTTTTGTAATTATTATACAGGCTACAGAGCATAAAGACAGTTTGTACCAAAACTCCAAGAAAGACCAAGAGATATTTGTGTCTACTTACTTGCAAACGCACCTGATTCATTCTATGATGTCTGCTTTGGGGGATCTTATTACTTTGAGACAGTTTTGAATGTCCCCAACAACTGCAAGACGACCCGAGGGATTCATGCATCGTCCCAAAACATTTATCAAAGTTTCAAATATCTTGTAATGCCAAAATGAGTTTGGCCCTCAGTGAACCGATATAGAATGATCTCCATTCAAACTTCCACATTGACTCCAAGCATGCACCAAAAACTCACCAAACGCGGAAAGTGTTGTATGCAAAACAACCAACTCCCAACCAGAACTCTGATTGAATGAAAGGATAACTCTAGGTGAACAAGTCTAAATTCCATGTGATATCAACACATTTTATTCAAAAATGATCCTACTTTTTGGTTGGAGTCTCGGAAGATATTACAAATGTGACAAAAGAAGTAATGCTGTGAGACAATGAAAGGACTAATATTCTGGAAGTAAGGACTAAAATGAAATTTACAAATTTGATGCCAACTTGTGCATGCTATTTACATATTATTCAATTCTGGAGTGGGATGCTTTTCAAAGACGCCTTGCTATTGATAAGCACAGGTGCCCCATATCTGAAAACTGAAAGAAAGAATAAAGTACATGCATCATTGAAAAACATTGGATGCTGAAATGATTTGAAACACAGGATGACTCACTAACTTACCTCCCATCTCAAAAAAACTGTGGAACATTCTTGAAACTGTATAATAAATTCTGAGTTCAAATATGTAACATCAGGGTACTTCTAGGAAGATTCATTCACTCCCACTCTACCCTGAACACTGCCAGTTTTGAAAGCTCCTCTACTTGATAATATGTTCAGGTCGCAGGACTCGAGATGAATAGCATTTTAAACTTTCCATGGCCTGCCTCAGTCTATTCTTTTGGGGTGGCCAACTTGCTCACCCTTTTTCAACAATCTCTACTTTACAGTGTCGCAGCCACAGGAATAAAAGGCTTTTAAAATATCTTTGTCCATAAACCAGACTCTGTTCAAGAAGGAAGTCCCAGTTGAATGGATCATAATGTAAATAATGTGATTGAGGGACAATCAGTAATAACTTGCTGATGAATTTTGATGATGTTTTGATGTTCACACCCAGGCAATTGCTCGCTGAAGAGCAGAAACGAGCACAGCAGGATGGCTTAGCTGTGGCAAGTGACCTGTTGTATGCATAAGTTCATATGCAGACCTACCTCCCAGATTATCAGACAAATATTTCACATTTTCTGGTGGAATTGCCAAGTCAGCGTGGCTCTGCAATATGTAACATGGAACTTGCACCTGCATTGGACAACATACAAGGGAGGGTCACATAACATTCTTTCTTAATGAAATGAATTGAAATGAAAATTGACTCTAAAGTCCAGGAAGCCAAAAGGCTTATGTGACTAGAAATACATCAAGATGGTGCCAAACAGGCTCATTCCCTACAGTAGCAAAGAGTGCAGTAGCCTCCATGAGATAAGAGGCCAATATCAACTTGATGGACCAATTGGAAGAAAGATTTGAAACTCCCTAGTTCTATAATAAGCATCATGTGTAAACCTTCTCAAATCTACCAAGATTCAACTATAAGACCTTGAGAGTTTGTATTCTCTAACTCCACTTGACTTTTGATCACAAGTTGGTTGTTTTACATACAAAACCTTCCATGTTCAACAAGTCTGCGGTGCATGCTTGGATGTTTGAATGAAGAACATTATGTATCGGACAATTCATCAACGGTCAGATTCATTTTGGCATGCCAAGAGGTGTTAAAATGCTTTGGCCTTCAACAAACCGAATAAGTTGCTCTTCGTTCAAGTCCAAACACAACCTCCAAGCATGCACCACAAGCGTAAAGAAATGATTGTTTTTGTATGCAAGACAAACAATGGGAAATGAACCAAAGGGGGGCCAACTCCCAACACAAAGCTGGGTCACCATTGAGTTGAAAGGAGAACTCTAATAAGAGAGATTATGATATATAAGATCAAGAAACAATCACTGTTTTGGTTCCAAGACGACTGGGAAAATGGTACTAACCAATGGGAGAAGCTCCCTGAAGTCACATGAAAATGAGGTCTTGGAGATGCTGAGAGCAATGTCCGGTCTCATGTTGAAGAATGTTCGGGTGAACTCCTGGACAGCAATGCTATGGAGATCTGCCCCCACAGCCATGGGGCAAAACCCAGTCACCCACGCCCTGAAGTTAGACTGCATAGTGTCAAACACCATGTTTAGCTCCTCTTGCTTAAACCCCCCAACGTACTCCCCATCGTGTACATACCTGAGGTAGATCAATAAATCAATCAATCAATCAATCCATCAACAATTGACTTTAAGTTCCCAAGAATCAAGCCTCTCATCCAGGTCACAAAGTTCAAACCATGAAGCTTGTCCTCTGAACTTTCAATTTCAGAGTAGAGATGCAAAAGTTGTCAGAGGTCAAAGTGAAGTTTCTCTTTACGCTATGTGATCATATAGGCCCTCCCAATTGTGTTCATATACATTAAGCACACAGTCCAAATTCATTATAACACTTATCTCTTTAGTTCTCCATTCTTCACTAGAAGTCAACTATCACTCAGATATATATATGTCTTGAGCGCTATGAGTCTCAAGTTGGTGGTTTATTCTTCGACATATTAAGGTAAGTCAAACATCTACAATATACATTCAAGTGAAAATGATCACTTGTTGTTGAGGGTTTAAGGTTAAGGGTTTACATGAAACCCGTTGGGGTTGGGGTTGGGGGGAAATGGGTGGGGAGAACATACCACAACTTCGTCAAAAAAATTGGAAGATATTGTGACTGAAATGGTTTCTGGGGATTAATCACGCAATACATGAATTGCAGTGTTTACATTTAATGGCGTGTGATGCAATGACGACAGCCACGGGTTTAAGGTCCAGGATTTCCATGACCTCCCTTCATGGATTGCAGAACTTCGTCAAGAAATTGCAAGAGAGAGATTGCTACCCAACGTTAGATTTCCTTGGGTTAAGTCTGCTGACGAATCTGCTCACGTTACACTCTACTACTCGGAACACCGAAACGCAGACCAATCACGAAAGACACAACCAATTGCAACAAGTTAAGATTCGATCTCGGCAGTGTTTACATCCAATGGCGACACAGCCCGGGTTTAATGAGGTCAAGGGATTATAACAACTCCGTTCTCAAATTGCACACTTACTTCAACAATCAAGAAATTGCAAGTCTATAAAGATTGCTACCCGAAATGATTTCCTTGGTTTAAGTCTGCTGATCAATCTCCTCACGTTACACTACTTTGGAACAATAAAACGCAATAACTTTTGGGAACCGATCAAGCAGTATATCACGAATTGCAACCAGCTAAGATTCAATCTCGGCGTTTAAGGCCAGGTTGATAAGGTCAAGGGATGACAACACCGCCGTTCGTGGAGTGCACGAAGAGACGGAACTTCAACACATCATCAGGAATCATTGCAACAAGTGACGCTTCGCGGATCAGAAGTAGCTGTTAAACATTCCCCAAAGATTAATATTTGACTAAATATAACAGTCGAACCTACAAAACCTTAAGCTTTAAAGCTACATATTAAGATTTTTTTTGAACTGATGATTCAATCACGGTTGCTTGAACTTACTTGGGAGCTGTGGAGAGCAAGACGAGCTTCTGGAACACGGAAGGCCGCTCGACGGAGGCGATGCACCCAATCATTCCAGACATGGAGTGGCCAACGTAGATGCAGCTCTCAATCTCCATCTCGTCCAGGATGGTGAGCAGATCGTCCGCGTAAGCATGTAACGTAGCGTATCTTGCGAAGTTGAAGTGTTGGGGGTTAGTGCTCCCAGCCCCCATGAGATCGAACAACAAAATCTTGTACTTGTCGAGGAAGTGCGGGACGATGAATTGCCACACCGTTTGGTCACACCCGAACCCGTGTGCCAGGACCAGCCACTGATCACCGGTGCCCAACACCTTCACGTTGTGTGCATCCAACAGTTGGTTCACATAACCCATTTTCTTGGTCGAACTTTGCAATTGCTGCTGCTGCTGCGGTGGTTCTGCAGGATTACCCCAATGGAAGATCGATGGTGGTCGAGGTTGAGTTGGTGAAGATCTGGTGCCGGTGCTGGTACTGGTGCTTGCTGCTGATGATGATGATTCCAGTTTGCATTTCAAATGATCAAAGGAGCAGCTCAAAGTAGAGCGTGTCTGAATCTGAATCTGAATCTGACTTTTAGACTCCCTCGACGCCGAGACGCCTTCAATCAGTGTGCCCATGTGCAGATTGCAGCAACTAACTCAGTGGGCAAGCAAAGCAAATCACTCAAGCATGATACGATTCGGAGATGATTCGGAGAGCAGGTTACTACTAGGTGGCTGAATTTCGATGAATTTGTTGTTGCAGATTTTCAGCTTGGGTGTCATCCGTGTGGGATGATCACGAGAGAAGGGAAGCCTGTTCAGAAGGTGGACCTTCAATTCAAATGGCCAACTCTCAAGAAGACGACTTCTTGGTGCACTCTAACGAAATCTCTAGGTTCACTACAGGCTACACATGTTGATTCAAAAACCACTCAAAAAAGGAAAAATATAATCTCTCAAGCTACTTGCTACACATGCACGTCAATATGAAGCTGCCACCCGGTACAGTTAATGAGTAAGTAAGCTTGATTAACTTCGGTGCATCGGTAATAAGTTGGAGCTCCTACAACCTACTTACTTTGTAAGTCAATCAAAGATGGGGTGTGAGTGAGTCAAGCAAAACTTGCATGCTGAATGAATGGATGAATTCAAGGAGACGTGTCCAACGAACACTTGACTCAAGGATTTCAGGCTGCGCGAAATGACCTGACTCACGGATTCACAGATTCATCATCACACCACCTTTAATGCTTCATCAATCAGCAATATATTTCCTAATGTGACACTACAGACTTCTGGTGGGATATCTCTCTCGCTCTCTCTCTGGAGGGGGGGCAGGTAAGTAGGTAACTCTCTCTCAGGGGGAGAGCAAACTTGGCTGATCATTGACATCAGAAATGAATCAAGTAAAACCTAGAATCCGTTGCCAACGTGAAAATTTTACAAGATATTCCTCTGAATGCATCATCATCAACACTCGGTCCGTGACCTTGCTACGTACTTACTCTCATCACAACCCCACACTTGACCTTATGTAAATATCTGATATCACTCACGCCAACCAAGTTCAAGAAGCAGTGATGGATCATACCCGTGACCCTTGCAGTACTATACTACATCCTGTCCCTACTAAAGCTCGCTCGCTTGCTACTACTAATTTCAAATTACAGACAAAAACTTTCGAAAAAAGACAAAGCTTGTCACAAGGAAATTGCATCAACAACACACGCGACGAGCAACATGACTTAGAATTCACCCCCCACTATACTATGTCGGCAATACTGCCAAATGTGACTCTTCTCATCGGATAACTAACCCATCTCTCTCGCTCTCTTTCTGGAGGTAAATCTAACTTGGAAGAATTGCAAACTAGGGGGATCCAAATGAACCTACTCGAATCTAACGCTCACACGTGAGAACTCACTCGCAACCTCACCCGGGGATGGATCCTTGGAATGCCAGCACTAGTCCTGGACCCCAACTACTTGCGGCTCTCATCATCACAACCCCGTGATCCGATACTAAATCCCCCGCGGAGCCTTAGCGGACCCGTGACCTTGCAGCAGCCGGTCCCTGCTAATAACAAATTGCAGACAAAAGCTGTCAGTCTGAAGGTCCCGGGAAAAAAACAAAGGTCGTCACAAGGAAGTTGCAAGCTGACTTCCGTCGTCTAAGGTAGGTATTGTGTAGGTAATAAGCATGTTAGTGCTGCACAAAGATTGCTTTTTGGGTGCGTGGAGCGGCGAGCCCAAGGATTTGGGGATGTGGCAAGGGGCGGAAAGGGCGGCTTGGCCCCGGAGTTGGGCTCCGCTACTTAGGGGCTGTTTAGACCATGGACCATGACGTCGTCCCAGGCCCTGTAAAATCTGTGATTGGCTGTTGAACTCGTCCCGGGACCACTTCGGTTTACACCAAGGAAAAAATGTGAGAGTGACCATGGAGTTCAAGGTCCCCGAAATATATATTTCAAGGCCTGCATTATCCATTGACATGATCCAACGGGTTTTGCGGTGGGAGAGGCAAAAGAGGTGCTCTAGTAGAAAAGGCAAGGGCCCATGGCATGGAAATATTATTATTATTATTTTAATAAAATTCTTTTTGGGGAAGAGAAGATGAAGACAAGACAAGACAAGAGAATGGTCAAACTTGATTTCTTTTTCAAAATTGTGTTTTTTGGGCATATATTAAAAAAATCAACACATTCACTTTTTGGTGCATGGTCATTCCTCTTGATGCACATTTGGATTACACTAGTGAGGGGCCCAAAGGCTTGGTAAATTGATTTTTTTAAGAAATCAGACCATGGAAGTTGGACCATGAAGTCGGACCATGGAAAAAGACCATCTTCCATGGTCCGACTTCATGGTCCATGGTGTAAACCGGCCCTTACCTGCAAGTAAGTTAGTAACTAGGAGGAGCTAAGCTTGCTTATTTGGGGGGATGGCGGATGTTGTGACTTGATGAATTGACATGCACTATGTAGTAGAAAGCATGAGCCTAGAACACACTTGGCATTTGACATGGGCGGTCATTGTGACATGACCCCATTTTCGCGTGTCGGGAGTCCAATCTACATTTGTAAATGATGGGGTCATGTCGCAATGACTGCCCGTGTCAAATGGCAAGTTTGTTCTACTAGGCCCCACAATCTTGCTACAGTGATGATGGGATGGGAGGGAGCACTACTTAGAACGCGATCCTAGAACACACTTCTCCATTTGGCAAGGGTGGTCATTGTGACATGACCCCATTTCCATGTGTCGAGTCCAATCTATGGCAATTGTAGACTTGACTCGACACATGGGAATGGGGTCATGTCGTAACGATTGCCCATGGGAAGCGTGTCCCAGGCCCCCACAATCCCAATCACGGGGGTGGGGTGGGGTGGGGTGGGGAGAAACCCGGGTTAGACGCCCACCTCTTTGAGTTGGGCCCCTATCACTGTTACCCAAATTGAAAGCACATGCAACTATGTAACTCTAACATACGTGCTCTTTAACTTCCCTAATACCATGCATGTGGCAACCAAAGTGCACATGATATCAGGGAAGCCTCCAATGTTAGCATGGATGCGTGATAATAGAGCGTAAACATAGCATGTGACATTATGGAATAACACAAAGTCAAGATTGCAATCGTGACAACGATGACAACGTGATGTGTGCAAGCGTGTGATTTGAATTCTTTGGCAGATCATTTTCATGTCATAAACTATGATATTTGAGAGGGAAATGTGACAACAAGGAGGGCAATTTGAACTGAGCACATCCGTTCCCTAGGGTTTCAGGATATAAGAGAGGAAGTGACATTACAGAGGGTGACGTTACGGAGGTTGGGGCGTATTTTCGTTCTTTGAAACTTCCGACCCCAAAAGTAGCATCGGAATTCCCTAATTAATCTAAAAGGGCCCACCCACTTGAGATGGAGAAAATACAACCCTACGAGAAGTCACGAGGTTTTGACTAGACCGTGTTTACCTTGGTAATAGTGGTAAGGGGGGCCCAGCTCAAAGAGGAAGTCTACATATAGTCGTGGCTGGGTGGGGGTTGCAAATTGCAATGTTGGTGAGGCTCCTGTGTGGGTAAATTTAGCGTCAGCGGCAGCCATCTGCGCCTGCAAGGCCGCCGCTACCCCTCCCTCCCGCGGCTACAAGCGCCCTGCGACTGCTGCCAGCCTTGGATAGGCTACTAGGCCACTAGGCTGGGCTTCCACCACAGCCGCCTTCCCTGCCTGCTGCTGAGTTGGCTTCTATTCTCTCTGCCATTGCATTTTCCTTAAGAAGAAGAAGAAGAAGAAGAATAGAGCGCCTGTTTGTAAAACATCCTAGGGACAATGACGTTGGATGTGAAACTACTTCACACCTTACAGGGAGTATACATTATATTTAGTAACTAGTAACCATTAATAGCAGCGAGCAGTATGTAGTCTTCCTTGGTTGAAGACACTCTAGAGCGTAGTAATATTTAGGGGTAGGGTAATTTTGTTTATTATATATACATTGATATATGCATATTTATTTCTTTATTAGTTTATTTATGGCGAGTTCTGGAGGTCTATGATAGGTTGTCGATTCTCTAGTCTTTGCTTATGGGCTAGTATAAAATGTGCATATTGTGCAGCGATTATGTTTATGTTTATGATTATGTATTCTTGATTTTTGTAATAGAGATTCTTGCATTTTCCTTACTATACACTCGCTCCGCTTTCCTAACACCCGTTGCTTGCCTACCCAAGGGGTAACAATGAAAACCGACCCCTCCGGATTTGGAGGGAATTTTCACATGCAAGCGTATAAGTTAAGGGTGGCTTAAACCCAATGTCTTCACTTGGATCCGACGGGCACTTCGAGGTTAAGGCGCTTGCGGCCGGAATAATACTCAGATGGGTTACCTTCCATCCGATCATAGTGGGGGGGATATGGGTGAACTATATATTTTCAACCAACCATGTGGGAACCTAGGGGCTTGCCCTTGGGGAAAACAAATGTCAACTTGCTTGTCCATGCATGTTCAAGGTGTTCACCTTCGAAAGGAGGCAACAATCGTCGGGGGGCCTCTAATTTTCGTAAAGCCCGTCACGGGATTACATATGGGTTTAGACCAACTCAAAAATGAAGCAACACCATTAATTCATGCCGGTGGCAACATTAGAGTCGTCTTTCTCCAACATCGGAGTCGTATTTTCTATACGGGCATATACCTCTCATTCATCCAAGATGAGGACTATGGATTTGTGGTGTCTACATAAACTCGTCCATTGCATACTTGAAAACATAATGTATTTTATTATAGCATGTAACTGATCATGTTTAGATGAATTGACTCCGGAAATAACATCAAAGACCAAAAATAGTGTGATGAAACATAGTTGGAATGAAACAACCCTCAATCCTATAGGGGACTTGTTTTTACTATAACCCCTTCATCCACGACGGTTGAGTTTACATAGACGCCACAAATCCCAAGCCCAAACATGAGAGCCATGAAACAACATGTAGTTTGGAGGTTGTTAATTCCCATTTCCTTGAAAATACATTTTCACCTTAGCAAAAATTGCTAATCATAGTAGTAACACATTGCTCATTTTCAATTGATTTGACACTAGTTTTAGTTTTAAAGACTCTAAATTAGTCTAGTCCTTGAAGTCATTGAGATGAATCACACACAAACTTATGGGGGGTCAAGTTTTTGCGTTGGATGAATAAGAGATGTGCTCTCCCCTTGTGGGATTTGTTATTGATTTATTGTAGTTTAAGCTCACTTGACTAATTATGGGTCGATTCATCTTGAAATAGAAACATATGAGTTCTACAAAAGTAATCAATGTTTACATCCTCCCCTCCCCTAGTTCACCCTCCCCCTTGGGAGGTGTTTTGAACATTCACCCTTATAAACTTGATTAATGTTTATTGGCGAAAATGGGGTGAGTAATGTGGCAGATTTTGTTTCATGACACCAACAAAGGGGAAAAAAAAAGGTACGCGGCCTTTATATGGACATTTAGCTTAATTGGTCACCTATATTTGAATGGTGTGTCGTTAGGTTAGATCTAAGAACAAAATGCAACAAGACATATGTTTAAAACAATATTGGACAAACTTACGTGCGCATATTTTCTTAGACATTTTGGATTCATTAGTTAACACAACTTAAAATTTAATTAGTTGTGGGGCACTATGTTGTGGGTTTGAGAATCCCACATGCATTGTGCCCCGCTCATTTTGGCCTCTCCCCCTTTTTGAGATTCAGTCAGCCTAATTGATGTTCGTAATAATAATAATAACATTAGGGCTTTTAATTTGCACTGACATGAAGGGGAGTCCGTTCTTCCTTACCTTGGTCCCGTGTTACCATGTGCCATGGTAGGGATACTTCCTAACTTTTGGGCATTTACTTGTTGTGCATAAATATTGGCGCCTAAAGTGTGTTTAATTGGAGTAAGCTTTGGATTGAAAGAATGGAGCTTGGCTTTGAAGGTATCTTCATTACTATCGGAATATACAAGTGTTGTGGCTTTGGAGTGTGCATCTCCAAGTGTTTTTTCAAGTGAATACTCTTTCTTGCATTCGTGTAATTTTAAACTTAAATAGTTTCTTCAATTTTTAAAGTTCAAGGTTTCATACATGTATTCCAAAATATGAGACTTGCGGTGGGTTTCGAAGGTGTAGGGTTTAGGTTTATGTGTTGAATTTTATTCGTTGTTTTCGTGCAATGAGATGAGATTGTCAACCAAAGACTGTTGGCATTTTCAAGTAATGGAAAAGCTTGTTAATCCAACCATGCATTGCACTAAAGAATCACACATCGCCTCTTTAGAGGATCAAGATTGGAGATGCGAGTGGAAGGTGGTTTGCAATCGATTATTGACTTACAAGGGCTACTTCTAATTTGAAGTGATTGCAAAATTCTCATACTTTGGCAACTTAATGACATGCAATGGGCATATGTGGTGGTTTTCCAAGATGCGTGCATTTCCAACTTCACATACAATTTTGGTTAGGTGCTTGAGGTGCCTACTTCCATCGTGTTGATTTGTATGTTAGAATGATACATTTGTTTTGATTGCACAAACCACCAGATTATGGAATGCATTGCTTCTTGTTTCATTCAATACTTGGTGGAAATACCCTTTTTTTTCATTCACATATTCGAATCCATATGTTCATTCATATCATCAACATTGTCACAAACAACAATCAAGTTTTGCATTAAGAATAACAACATCAAACAAACCCAACAACAACAATAGCACTTGTCTATGCGTTAACATTGAATGCAAAAATTACCAGGAAAACGATGATGACCATATAACAATTGCAACAAAAGTGAAAACCAACAATTATATGTGCACAATACACCCAGAAACTTGTTGCGTGTGGTTGTTACAACCACATGTGCAGTAAAACATGGGCTGGGGTACAAGTGGAGTGGCTATTTAAACATTGACACCATGAGAGGGGTCCTCTGACAGTCTACCATACCATATTCCAAGAAAAAAACCCCAATTGACCAGATGGTGCATGGTCGTTAGCACACAACCCCAACAACAACATTTTTGTAGGGTTGTGTTAGAGAAGGTCCATGCATTTAAAATTTGTGGGAAGAGCCATAGTATGTAAAAACTTAATCAAAATGATTGTCGCCTAGTATCCACAATTCAAACACACTATTTATGGTATTTAGTGTCACATGCATAATAGTGTTAGTTACCCTATTTTGAGGCGTATGCTAGGTTACACTAATGATCAAGAACTTCATCATTAGTGTCACCTCATGACACTTGGCATTCAAGTGCATTTACTAATATCTTGGTATGAGTATGTTCACCAATGTTTATGAGGTGTATGCCTATGTTACACAATGTTCTACAAGTTGACTAAGGGTGAGTTTCCATGTAGGCCCTTGCCCACTAGATTCTAGAAAGTAGTGGGTCAGAGGTGTTCGCATGTACTTAAGCGCAAGTCGACATCCAACCACATTCTAGCGGTCTACTAGAATGTGGAGGGCCGTGGACACGGGCCACTAGACTTCCAAGCATCCACTAAAGAATCTTCAACCTACAAGTGTTGGTCACCGAAGGTTTTGAAGAACAATTTAGAATGAGGAGGAGGTTTTAACCTGGAGGAGGAGGTTAGTAGGTGGGCCCAAATTTGAGAAGATGGGAGTAGCTAGTTGGCACATATTGAACCCTACCCCACTAGATTCCCTCTACAGTTGGGCGGGTTTGTCCTTATTCACAATGGAATCTAGTGGGCGAGCCGCCTGCATGGGAACTCACCTTAAGTGTACACAAATGACAATTGGCACTAGTATGCTCAAGAATACCTTCCTATTGCATACAAAAATGTAAACACGTGACACTTGCCATTAGTATGCTTAATAAAATCTTCCTCTTGCATATTACAACGCAAAGCTATCATCTCAAGAATCCCAACTTGCTATGCTAAATGTCACAATATAAATAATGTTTGACCTATAGAAGCTACTTATGTTGACGAATGGTATCAAATTGGCAATTAGCGGACATGACACTTTGAGAGCTCTAGGTATCTAGTTTAGGCGCTTCGCAAATAGTGCACATTACATTAAATACCAAAAACTATGTAGTGCCACTTGCTTCAACATCCAATGATCCAATAACAACTGCACGATGTTATATAAGAGCATATAATTGTTGAGTAGGGAAAATGGATACAGCCATTGTCAACAACAAAATGCCAGTCTATGATAAATATTTTGCAAATCTATATCAATGGAGAACCCTCCTCATGACGCAACTTGCAATGCCAAGTGGAAGTAATGTATGAGTGAATTTTAAAATCAAGATTTCTAGCTTCCCAAAACTAAGAGTTGCTAGCATAAGGTAGTCCATTTTACGTAAGGAAAGTGACAACTAACCTACTTAGGTCCAGCCGCACATCCCGGTTAAGGCTCCGGTGAGAGTAAGGAACCATTCAAATTGGTTATATTGTGCCCACACTGCTCGGTTAAGAGAGTTAGCTAACCTATGTGAGAGTTAATTTATCTAAGGGTCGCACCACCTAGTTAAAAGTAAGGTTTAAATAAAAGTTATCAAAGTAGAAGTTAGCTAACTTTTGGGACCTTGTTTTCGTGAAGAAATCTTAACTCATCCATACCCCTAATGCTAATTAACTTTTATAAATGAGTAGCCCAAGTTTTTTTGTGTCTTGGAGGCTCACCTTTCATATTCTCCATCTCTTCTTTGTTCCACAACGTGGTGGACCACCCTATTTTCTACATCATTTTAAATTAGCATACATTTTAAATTATGAAATACTATTATAGTGATAAAATAAGGTTACATTAACATTGTCAATGTTCAAATTTAGATAAAATAATATTTTGAGGTGTTGCTATAGTATTAATATATTTGAACCAAATGGCGTGGGCCACATAATCATAATGTATCGTAATTAGTGTCATGTTCAAAAGTTGGGCAAGTTGAGCAAAACTTTGGTCGGTCAACCTTTGGTTAGTGGTAACTAGGATGTGCAATTGTGTGATCAGTTAGCTCGCATACGAGTTACTGTAGAGGCCTCCCTATTTCATCTTTACATGTGTTGGAATGAAGTTTCCACATCATATACAAGTGGCTTGTGGCAAGCGTGAACATGACACACATGGCAAAATTTGAGAGGAAAATAATTCTTTTGTGTTGGAATAGAGAACCACTCTACGGTAGTTGATTTTACTAACTCACGTTGTTACCTAATTCTCCTTGGTAGGTGGTGTGGCCATGATTTTAGTTAGCTATAGTCTTGGTTAACTAATCCTCACTAGCTCGTATGTTAGCTAATTCTCTTAACTAGGTGGTGCAGCTGGACCCTTGGCAGAGACATCATTAAGTACACATAGGTTACCATTGCAGTCAATAAGAAATATTGACTAGAGTCAATGGCATTCATAAATTTGGGTGTTATTAATCAAAACAAAAACGTGTCCCCTACTATATCTCACTAGATTACTATTTGTGGCCCTCTTTGAATCTAAACTATGATGTCAAATTACCTTTAAACATCATGGTAAACTCTTACCTACTATTTTAGGACATTTTAATTGGATGGCCACACTATTTTTCTAGTCAAGGTGGAATAAATGTGGGTCCAAGACCCTAGGTCTTCCCCTAAATCCTCGTGAAGACTTCCAACCAACACCTTACATCAAATAAAATACATTGTTTATGGCATTTAGTGTCACTTCCTATTCGGAATTATGAAATTGTAGACTGTTAATGTAGGTTTCTACCAAATAAAGACATTAATGTTCTTTAATATCCAAACAACCAAATCAACCTTTGTCAACAAAGAACAAGATATATATTACATAGTTATAGCATTGCGTGATTCCAAAAAGTAAGTGACACTAAATACCATAAACGGTGCAGTCAACTTATTTTAAAAGTAGCACAAAAAAAATGACCCACATTAATATGTTCTCAATACAATTATCGTATCAAGGAAGAGGTTGGCGGTTCAATTCCCGGCCGTGAAATCTCCTCTCTACTTGACATAAACTTGCTAGGTGGTCTGCCTCCTGTGCTTTGGCGTTGGCTTGTCAGTCTTCTGTCTCAAAAAAAAAATACAATTATCGTGGTTCACAGTAATTATCATTTTGAGAATTAGCGTGGGCTGTAGAAAATTAGTGTGGCCCACAGTAATAGGTGTACTTAATTCCCTCTCGCCCAAATAAACTTACTCCACGGACGCTGCAACTTGATCAGCAACAACAACTTACGTTGTGAGGATATTCTTTCATGTAAGTTTTATCCCAGTTTAGCCGGCTTGATATTTCAAGGCTTTGTGGATATGTCAAAACGCTGTAGCTCCCAACAATAACCATACCTAGTTATGGAAGCCTATTTTCCAATGGACGTCCACCAAGCTCCAAATGTCAAGTTTAGGATGCACATGTTACTTCCCACTTCACATTGTACGCCGCAAGTGACTTGGGTTTCTCAAAAAAAAATTAAAAAATTTAAGAAAAAAGAAAAAAAAGAAAGTGACTTGGGTGAGGTGGGAAGCCATGTGGCAACCCTAACTGAGGGTTATGGGTCCCACCCATATTATATGCAACGTGCGAAAGGAATACGACATGTTTTTTAAAAATGATTCGAAATGTGTCAAAACGTTCTAAAATTTCACACAAAAATTTCATGAGAAAAAAAGTTAGAGTATATCATAAGCTCTAGGGCTACTATTTGTCACTTGTACAAAGCCCTAACAAGGCTAAAGCACGGTTGTTTGCAAGAATATGCACGAGGGTCTTCATAAGTATCAATTAAATCATCTAAATTACTCGGATGGTCATCATGACTACCACTTCTTAAATCATCGTCATCATCATAAGTGTTGCTTTTTCAAATTGTTTGTTTCAAAAATGCTTGGCTTGAAGTAAAGATTTCTTGAATTTGAGATTCATCTGCTGAAGCTAGCATGGTCAAAACTTCACTCAAACTCTTAGATTCCCGTTTCCGTGGCACACGTTGAGATGGTTGAGCTATTTCTTCTCACAAGACACAATATTGATCTTCACTTTCCAACCGAGAAGGCAAGAAAGAACCTTGGTAATGTCAATTTTATTGGAATTTAATTCTTGAATGGTCATCATCAGTTCCCATGCTCTTCAACAACCTCAAGTTCGTTTGAATGAATACCGACTTTTTCATTTGAGAGAAGGATAACCTGTTGCGTTTTTTAGTTTGTACCAAGTTGAAGGTTGTCCAATTCCGCTCACTCACATAAGAACTACAAATCTTGTGATAACACACATAATGCAATACATTGTAAATTCGGCACTTGTCTACCATGCTTTTCCCACCAAGAAACAAGTCTCAAGATTGGTTCTCTCAAAAGAGCTTCTCCTCTAGAAAAATGTCCTTCTCTACGTAAAAACTTAGAAGCGAAATCTTCTGGGTCATTCTTCACAATAGGGTCAACACATACCATGTCCAAATATCCAATTTATCCACATACTCCTCATTCCAGCTACTATTGCACTTCTCCTTCCATTCCACAGCTAATCTAAACACCAATTTTTAGTTTTTGATTACAAGTATAATAGGAAATGCAATGTCTCTAGAAACATTGGGAAACATAGGATCGGCACATGCACAACCACAACAAAAACTTGAAACCCTGAACCTAGACTCTTGTTTCGAAACACCATTTGAAACGAACATTTACATTCGCTTCAGAATGGACGTAAACGTGTTTCATTGGAACCATGATCCCACCACCAATGATGCCCCACACACGACTCCCATATCTCAAAGGTCTAGACCTCCCTATTAAATTACATAGCGATCACCATTTTGAACTATAAAATGATCATTTAAAATAAACATATATAGTCAAACGGACATTTATTCTATTGAAATGGTAAACTACATCACCTACCGAGGTCCGGGGAGGATGAACACAATGATTGCTATGTAGAGCTCGAGGATTTCTTTTTTCAAAGTCAAAGTGATACATGATTTATGATCAAAAACCCCATATTATTGATATTATGAGGTTAAATCACGACGATTAGCAATTTTCTATGAGATGAGCACGGTTTAAAAAAATTTAAATATAATTATACCATAATCCCCTTGGTAGGTGTTGGGAAGAGGCATTCACTATCCTATGCTAGTGCAAGGGTGATGCTTATGTATAACTTTTCAAGGGGGGAGGCTAGGAAATGTTGATTAATATGTGAAACTCAATTGTTGCTATTTTAGGTCAACTTTGACGATCCGAGTTAGTCGATCGAGGCTAAGGGCCACTTCACACATGAGCCAAGAGCCGTGATCATGAAATTGTGAGAACCCAAAAGGAAGTGTCCAAAGGCCGTCCCAACACACCTCCAAAATCATGTAGTGTGGTCACGGACCCTCAACCAAATGCTATTTCAGTGAATTTATATTCATGTGGGTCCTCACACATGATAAATTAGAATAAATCAACGGTTGCAAGCATTCGGAGTGCCATGGTATCCCGGTTTTGTGTTAGGCCTACCTCGAAGAGGTGGTTCTTGAAAATAGTCCAAGTGACCATGAAACATGATCCATTCGATGTCATGTAGGAATCCATGTAGACTTTACATCCATCGTGCATTCACTTACTCCGTTGGTCCCTCAAGCGAAGTGTGAAGCGAACTTGGACCAGCTCCGCCTTTTCCACCAATGAGAGTGCTTGAAGTGTAATGATCACGGGCTCTCAGTCTAGTGTGTGAAGTGGCCCTTATTCTACCCCAACTTAGGGTCACGGAGACATAACATTCTTCGGAGCATGAACCTAGTTCGCTTTCATGAACCTAGTTCGGTACATATCAGAGGTGTCAAAACCGAAAGATCACAACATGCAACCAGTTGCGCTTTTCCAAGGCGTTTAACAAGGGGAAGCATGGTCGATTCCGGCCAGGGAATCAAATGAAATCAAATTGAAACCTTGCAACAATATGCCCATTTTTCCTCTTGATTCAATTCAAGCATAATCTGTACACTTCACAGTGGACCCCAGTGAGACACAAGCAATGAATCGAAGAATGTTATGAAATATGCGAGACGCATAATGTTTTCTCCACCAACTCTGAAACTCTTTGAAGAAATGCGGTCTGCTGCACTCGACACTGTAAGTACCTAACGCAACCGAGACGACCTGCGTGATCCTTTACAACGAATGAGAATCTTTACTCTTGCTCTGAAAACCTGCGAATCTCAACTCCTATTTTTGGAGCTCGAAATGCCGAGATGTGTTATTCGCAATTGCCAACCAAATGAAACCAGTTCCCGATGCGATCGATCATCGAACGGCCCGAATCGTGTGTCATGCAGTGAGGAGTGCTCGGGATGGGGTTCTAGGCCCGAACAGCATATATATACCGCATAGGAATGCGCGCCCGTAGAGAGAGAGACATTCGCATACTAAATCAAGCGGTGACCCCACTCTCCCCAACGTTGCGATGGACTACCAGATTTGTGCCTTATTCTGAAGTTATACTTTTACAGATGATCGGTGTTCGATTCCAAACCCCGAGGCTCATCAGACATCAGGATTCTCTAAGCAAGAATCAAGTGACATCACGCACTTGACATCACAGCGTCCTGCTGATGATGGTGTCACTCTCACAATTTGCATCTTCCTAAAGCTGAGTCACTCGGTACCAGTGATCGCGGAGATTTTTGGGCATAACCGGTTGAGATCCTAGTGTTTGCAAGTCCAACCGGTTACATGTTGACATCCCCCGGTTTTCCTTTATTAAATTGGAATATATTCTACAAACTCCTCTAAAATGATCGGTAATTTTCCTGCAGTCTTGAACTTCAACCGGTTATATCCCAAACTCAACCGGTTCATCTGTAACTAACTGCCGGTTCTCCCCGATCATAGCTCGGTACCAACTTAGCTTGTGCATTATAAACATGTACACTGCACTTGTATCCATTTGAATAGTAAGGGCCGCTTTTACACTAGAGCTCGGTGTCCGGGGAGATTCTTGGGCATAATCGGTCAAAATCCTAGTGTTTCCAAGCCCAACTGGCTACATGCAATGTATGGGGGAGTAGTGAGGTTTAGTTATGAGCTAGCCGATTTTTTTGAAGATTTTCGAAAGAGTTTGCAATGATTTGGATGAGGTGCTGATGTAAAATTGTCGAGGTCGGAAATCAACCAGTTCAAGGGAGAATAGACCGGCAATATGGCCAGTTGAGGCATCACAATTTGGGATATTTACTGAGCCAATTTTAAAAAATTTAGGCAAGTAGCCGAAGGGACTAGGGATAGGGCGGAAATGTTACTAGGGTAATACCACGGGGGGTCACTTAGTGCATTTAAAAAACGACGTGAGGCGTAATATAGGGAGGATTAAATTCATTTGACATAGAATTTATAAAAGAATTCCAAATAATGAAGGGTCCATTAAAAGTAGACAATCCCATTACAAATAAGGTAGATAGGTATAAAATATGGGCCATTCTTTTTTTGTGAACATAATATAGGGGCTGAAAATAAGGGTCCTAGGATGTATGTTTAGTAGAATCAATCTTGTACACATGCCTCACGAGGGATGGATTGAAAATGACTCATCGTTTATCCAAAAATGGATGAAATTGTAAGCCTAACCCTAACTCTCTTCCCGACACCTCTCGGTGGCTTCTCACCATTCTCTCCCTTCTCTTGGTGGCCTCTCATTTTTCATTTTTCTTGTGGCTTCTCATTTTTTGGTGACTTCTCTACTCCGACATTGTCATCTCCAATAGGTATGTCCACTTCCACCACCGCTTCTTCATAGCACACATTTTATTCAATGTTGGAGTCTTTGTGATTTGCATGTTACCCCTGCCATATTCGCCCAACTGTTCAGTTTTTTTAATTTTGCGATCTTTTTGCGAGATCATTGTGACATTGCCTTCAATCCAACTTCCATCTTTGATTGCTCCAAACTCTCTCTCTCATCGTGCAATCTCAACGTCTTGTAGGTAGATTCTTGCACTCTTTAAATGTGTTGCTAACATATTTTCTTTGACGTCATGACTATATAGGGTTCATGATCAAGCTTGGAGTGTTTCACACTATGTAAGTATTGTACACTATGTTTTTGGTCTTCACTAGTATGTAAAGTGACTTTGAATGAAGGATCTTCATGGAGCGGGTGTTGTGTTTGTGAACACATGGTCACTCTTGTTGTGTTTCCACTTTAAGTTTTTTGCACTTAGTTTTTGCAATAGTATGTATTCTTTATACCTTTTTGTTGCCATGTTTTTTCCCATCACTTTTGTATTGCATACATTTTTAAATTAATTTTTTAATTAAAAGGAATGTAGACTATAAAAAATTACAATGACATGGACATTATAAGTAATGGTAGGGTGCAAAAAAATAGGCCATTTTAGAAAATTAAGTAGTTATAGGGAGCTCTTAATTCGTGCCTTGGAAGTAAATAACCCCTAAACAAATACCCCTCCACCACACGTGGTGCAGAAAAATCCTATAGAGTGACCCCCCCCGTGGGTAATACTAGATTCGTGACTCATAAGGTCAAAACCCATGAAGGCTAATTTATGGTTGGTTTCGTTGTCACTAGGCCGATTAGGGTTTTGAGGCTCTAAGCAGCCATGCATGGACCCTCTCTCACAAGTATAAGAAGAGTTTGAGCCCCTTGGGCAAAGTGCCTCACTTTGGGGTTTTTCTCTCTACCTCATTCCTGCTCAAAGCTTCCGCTTATGCTCTTGTGTTTTCAATTGGTGTTTTCAAGCTCCATGTTTGGCTTTGAGCTTAATGGGTGGCTTCCAATCTTGCACCACTTGTCAATCTCATTCAAGGGTATGTTGAATTAGGTGCTAAAATGTTGGTATTCTCTTCATCTTTCCTTCTGGTTTTGCAATTGTGGGTAGCAATAGTTATGGTGATTGTGGTCATGTCCGGACAATCGATCGATTGCAGGCCGAGTGCTGCTATTTGTGGATGCATGAAGGTTCGAGGAACATTGATATTGGATTTTCATGTGTGGTGGGTAGATTGTAAGTTGCGGGTGCTTCTAGTGGTTTGGGGGATCAAATTTGGGTGTCGGTTGTGAGTGATTCAAGGCCCGGTGGGTTTGATTTGCATTGGTGAACTTCATGTCTTTACAGTGCCATTGGATTTGATTACGGAGGCAAATCAATTACAAGCCAAGTTATGTTGTTCGTGGATGCACAGAGGTTTGAGGAACATTTATGATGGATTTCCATGTTGGTGGTTGATTATAAGTTGTGGGTGCTTCTGATGGTTTGGGGGATCAAATTCGGTTGTGAGTGATTCAAGGTCCGGAGGGTTGGAAGCAAAAATTTGGAAGCTATGCTTAGATTGCTTTGGAGGGGCCAAATGAGAACTTTGATATTATCATTGAAGAGACAATTCCTTTGTGGAAAAATGAAACTAAGTACCGGTTCCTATATGCTAACCCTTCACGTTATATGTCTTATGCAAGTGATGCTTCTTGTTCAGTAACTTCAGTTACATTTCCCAATTTTGAGGATGTCGATTAGTTTAAAGGTTGCATGCATTGTTGTACTAACCAACCTCTAAAAAATGTATGCACCCTCTTTGGATCCTTACATTTTTCAAAGGGTATATCTTTGGCCCCAAGATGGTGGGGGTTTGGCAAGGTTCAACTCCTTCTAGGGATACTTGGGATTTATTTCAACACAAATTCACCCACAACGCAACACAATTGGGATTGGTGTTATGTTAAAGGCATAACACCAATTTTCTTTTATAAAATAAAAATAAAACAAAAAAAATCCGACTTACTATACATAAGTTCAAAAATATACCGAAGTAAAATTTAGAAACTAGGAAAATTATTGAATGGTAGAGGTAAATATCAAAATTTAACCAAGAAAAAAAAACTTGCTTTTGGTAGCTTCCGAGCAAAAAGAAAAAGAAAATCTAAATCTCTTCATAAAAGGTAGGAAATGTACCAATTTTTTTTATAGAACTCTCTGGTCTGTGGCTACGTGTTGTGATCTTTCATTTTTCTTTATTTAATTTGGGTATATTCTATGGATTCCTCTAAAGTCTTGAACTTCAACTGGTTGTTTCTCAAACTCAACCGGTTCATCTGTAACTAAGTGGTGGGTTCTCCCCATTCATTGCTAGAGCTTGAGGGCCCTTGACCCGTTATATACAAATTATGTGATTGGTTGAGAAGCCGGAGACGGTCCAGGCTCGTTTTCTACATAGATGATGAAAGCATGAGGGACCAAAGAAATTCGAATAAATTAAAAATCTACATGGCGTCTTGCATGGCAATAGGTGGATAATGTTTCTTAGTCTACCGGATGTTGCATTAGGCCCATCAAAAAGAGGTGGGTCAAAGGCAAAACTAGGGCTGCGGCAATCAATTAATTTGTTGTTAGCTTCTAGGAATATTTCTATTGTCATGGTGGGGACCGAAATTCAAACATATATTGCAGTTTCTCAACATGGATCACTTTCACTTGACATTGAGCTTGAGAGGCTCCTTACAACCTGAGATAGGGGAATGAACACCACATGACAAAGTTTGTGGTGAAGTTAAGACCTCCGAGAAATGAGAATGCTATGTTGTGCACCTAATGTGTGTTTGGTTACAATGTGAGAAGGAGTTGTTGCAATGTATGTGCGTGTGTAATGAATAATAATACAACTTTGTTTGTTTGTGAGTCCAATTGAGTGGAGGAAACAAAGTGTAGATTAAAGCATATGAAGTAGGTGAGAAAATGCAGTGATTGGAGTGAACTAAATGTGAGAAGAGTCGCTTAGTGAATCATAGATGTTACAATTACAAGTTTATTGATGCAACCATAGCCAAAATAGGCTATATATTTGTGGTGTGAAAAGTACATGGTGGAATCATAGTCGAAAAGTTGCAACCTGGGTGCAAGCATAGTAAAGTGGACCAAAAAAGTGCTCCGGTATATGAAAGCCATGATTTTCTTGGTCAAACGCCTATAAGTAGTAGCAAAATGTTGTTTAAAATATATTATTTTTCATGATGACCTCTATTGTTAAGTTAGGTACTCAAATATAGAATATCAATATGAGATCTTCAAAACCTATCATCAAAAGCGACGCGTAAAAGCAATTGACTAAATATAGTTTTGAACGTAAATTTCATGACCTTAAATATTTTGAACTTGAAATTTCATTTCATATTCCTTGAATTCATTATAAACTTGAGGTCATCGTAATTTTTTTTCCAAAAATTCATCAATTTAATGTAATGTAATTGTATTTTAAACAAGTTTTTGACAATTATCTTTTCAATGACACCCACTTGCACCACCACTTGCACTGTCTTCTAAAATACATATACGTTGTTTGAAATTGTTTTTTGTGAACATAAATTGCTTGGCTTTGTAGATTCATATGTTTTCTAAATGTTTATGAATTTCTATTTCATAAAATTCAAAGTTAGTATATTGTTTTGGATCACTTTCACTTAAACCTGAGCAAGGATCAAGAGCTGTCCACTTTACCGTGCTTGCACCCACCTATGTTAGTTGAAGAAGAGAAGCTTCGTGACACTTGCAATGGCTATAGCCTTGACAAATGTAAGTCATTGAGCAATAGCATGACGGATGGGCATAGCGCCAAAGCATAAGTGATTGAGAGTTAAGGATATTCAAGAGCAATATGTTTTTCGGGGTTGACACTATGTGTGACTCATGAGAACCTTGTGCGGCAAGTGTATAATTGTTTGGGGGGTATCATCTTGTTAACAAGCAATTAAAATGACCCATTCAATTAGATGATTTTCTAATTATGCATATTTCATGATTCCTTTCAATTACTTTGATGGCCTTATCAACTAAAATGAGCCAATTGGTCCGCTCAATTTAATGTAGGGAATGTGCCCTTGTAGCTTATATGAATCAACCAATATGTTTGAAACAATGTGTTTTTTTTATCTTGATGACCTTCTTGTTGTTCTAAACATTGTCAATGAAGTCATTTTCACGGGATTTTGCTCGTGAACTACGTTCCCAATACACATTCCCAAGGTACGGATTGTCTCATAATGGCCCAATTGGCTCATTTTAGTTGGTAAGGCCATTTTGAGAGGTTGGGTTAGTTATTTTCATGTGCCTTTTGTTTATTATAAATCAACAAGTGGCTTGTTGTAAAAGTGCTTTGCCCTATGATTATCTTCCACATGTGGCCAATCCTAGTTGGTTGTCAGAATGAGGCCAAAATTTGGCTCGTTTCAAAAACCATCTTGAAAGGCAGAGCCAATGATTTATTGCAATGTGGTTTAGCCTCAAAGCAATTTCATAAAGCCACAACACAAAGCATACATGCACAAAACATATATGCACTTAAGAACAACATGAATTGTGTTTCTTGTGGAACCATAAATTGATGACATCTCCAAGTAGAATGATGAAAATCCTACTGCATATAGCCCTTTTGCAAATTTTTATATCATTGTATATTAGATATAATATAAACTTATTTTTTGGAATTTATAACAACCTACATTATTTTGAACTCAAATTCACATATTGTATGGGGCTTATTCTATTTTGAAACCGCTTCAATATTTTTGATACAATCTTTGGCCACATGTAGTTTCTAATTTTTGGCGAGTGTTGGCTCCAGGTTTGTTTTAGCAACCTAACAGTGCTTACAAGCATAGAAATAAAGTTAGAATTGATAGCCGGTGAGAGGTAAAACTAAGGAAGGATTGAGAGGCATGATATAGCCATAAATTTTTGGGAGAGCATATTGTGGGAGAGGGACGATGAAGTGAGCCGAGAAGATGAGGAACTCTAGTGAAAGAGCCACTATAAAGATGTTATGAAGATTAAAGATAAGGTAGAGAGGGACGTGACATGAAGTTGCATAAGGATTAACGATGATAATCGATGGCGAGTAGTCTAATCAATACAAAACATATTATAACATGATGACAAAGCTAATTCTATTATACTTTGTATTAGGCTTAAGCCTTGATGATGGTTTCATTGTAACATGGTTATAGCCTATGTGTGTGTGTGTGTGTGTTGTTGTTGTTGTTGTGGAGACTTTGCAAATATTGAGCAAACCATTGTGTGTTTTGTGGTGACTGATGGTAAGAAATAAGTGAACTTTCAATTGGAATTAATTGGACATTAAAGAAATGAAGAGGCAATTTAATTTGCGTTTAGATTTAACTAAAAATTATCTTAATCAAGGAAAGATTATTTAACCCCAAATGGATGAAATCGTTTGGAAGGCTGCCTCTCGACTTGGACGGCCATAGTGTGAAGCGGCCTTCATACACCAACAAAGCGCTTCAATGAAGTTATAGTTAAATAAATCGTTTTGAAAACAGCTCGCTCTCTCCTAAACATAGGGAGACACATTCCTAAATAAAACACTTGCCCCTTGCCTGTGTGCATTAATACTGAATTTAGTTGGCTCCGACCCTCCGAAATCATTTTTTGGGGGGTTCTCAAAAGGTAATTTATGTCCACATCCTCTTAAGGCTCGAACTGACATGTGATAAGGTTCCAAAGTTTGTTCTCTAAATAACGTCAACTTGTTGTCCTACTTGTTGGCCATAGCTAGACACCCACCTCTTTGACTTAAGGTGAGTTTTCATGCATGCTACTTGCCCATTAAATTCTAGTGTGAATAAAGACAAAGCCGCCCAAATGTAGATGGAATCTAGTGGGGTAGGGTTCGTATGTGTCAACTAGCTACTCCTTTCTTCTCAAATCCAGGCCCACCTACTAACCTCCTCCTCCTCCTCTTCAAACCGGTCTTCAATCCTTTTGTGACCGACACTTGTAGGTTTAAGATCGTTAGTGGGCAAATGGAAGTCTAGCGGTATGTGTCCACGGCCCTCCGCATTCTAGCATACCGCCGTAATGTGGTTGGATGGTGGCTTGTGCTTAACTACATGAGAACACCTTTGACCCACTATTACCTAGAATCTAGTGGGCGAGCAACCTACATGGAAACTCGCTCTCATGCCCCTACCAACATTACCCAATGTGAAAACGTTGTCAATTATCTTATTGCACATAGTTTTCTTCTTTAATGTTATTTGATCCCATACTCAACAACAAAGACCCCAAATTAATCTTGAGACAACCTTATGGAGATGAATTAACCACAAACGCATGGAGACAAGGTTGTCACTAGCACCCATTTACCTTGGTAATGTTGGTGGAGGCCCAACTCAAAAGAGGTGGGTGTCTAGCCATGGCCCTACTTGTTACATACATGAGTAGCTTAATAGACATTTTATGTGGGCCCTTTGTTTTGTTGGCTTGGATGCATCAACCCGTTTTTAGTTCCCAAAATGGACATGAAACAATGCCAACACATGAACGCCATTCTAATCTAAGTTAAGAGGCACTTCACACTATGGCCGAAGGTCGAGAGGCCATCGATTTCCACCAATCATATTGCAAGAAACCAATAGTTCGGCCTCTCGACCCTTCACACTAAGGCCAAAGTCCAAAGGCCGTCGCAATTTTAAATGCTTACTTTTTGACAAAGGCAACGGACTCTTGAAGGAAGTTTGGGCCGGACAGGAATGGAAACCCGAACTATGGTTGAGAGGTTGTCGGTTTTTTTGCATTAAAAAAATCAATCATTGACAAGATCTTGGCCGTTATATTAGAGGGGTTGTTTTAGGCAAGGAATAAAGTGGAATGCTCCTTTGGGTTTGAACTTTGGGCTTGGCCTTTGGAGGCTTCACACTATGCCTGGCCGAAGGCTTCACTTTTTATATTTTATTGGCTATTTTCAGCCCATTTCTTTGGAATCTCAACAAAGTTTGGCCACTCATGCCCAGTTTACATTATGGACCATGAAGATGGACTAGGGCTCTGCAAGGCAGCTGATTGGCTGTTGAAGTTGTCCCGGGACAACTTCGGTTTACACTAAAGAAAAAATGTCAGAGGGACCATGGAGGTCGAGGTCCCCAAAATATAATTTTAAAGGCCTAATAAATGCACTGACATGGTCCAACGGGTTTTGCAGTGAGAGAGGCAAGAGAGGTGGTCTGATAGGAAAATGCAAGGGCCCATGGCAGAGAAATGCCATTTTAATAATTCTTTAATGAATATACCCTCTATGTGCCTTAATCATAGCATAACCCATGAGACATACCATAACTACCTTGTTTTTTTCCTTTAAACCGGCTCCCACGTGTTTCACCAAACAACGTGGGACATCTAGAACTCAAGAATTTGAGTGCAGATTTGTTTTTTTGCTCTACCAACTGCAATGTTTGGAATTGGGTAGCTTTTAATATACCGTTGGAAAGGTCTTGAAAATACCTTTCCAACGGTATATTACACGCCCCCAAAAATTTTAAAATTACAGTTGCAAAACGAAAAAGAAAAATCTGTAGTTGTTTAGTGACTGTAGATCAGGGTGGTCAAAAGAACCGCAATGGGAAATCTTCTAACACTAATTATCAAAGAATTGAACTTTAGTGTTGAGTAAGGTAGGGTGGTAACAACATTAAATATAATCAAACACTAAATATCCTATTTAGTGTAGTGACAACACAAGGTACATGTCACATGTAAATTACATTGAACATGTACAAATTCAATCTCTCATTTTTTTTGTAAAAATTGTTGTGAGAAGATTTGCAAGCCACATCTTTGACACATTTAACAAGAAGTGAAGACAAGTGAAGCCCAAGAGAAGACAAGAGAATGGTCAAACTTGATTTTTTTTTCAAAATTGCCCTTTTTGAGCATGTATTAAAAAAATCAACACCTTCACTTTTTGGTGCATGGTCATTCTTCTTGGTCCACATTCGGTTTACACCTAGTGAGGGGCCCATGGCTCTTAAAACTAATTTTTTATGAACTCGGACCATGGAAGTCGGACCATTGACAAACACCATCTTCCATGGTCCATAGTGTAAACCGGCCCTCAATCCCACGGCCTCTCGACTTGGACAACCATAGTGTGAAGCGGCCCCAAGTCTTGGCTGCCCCCCCCCCCGTTTAGGCATGGTTTCTCATCAAATTTGGCCCATCTGGCTCACATTTGGCCCATTCTCTTAATCACCTCGATTATTTCCAATAAGGTTTATGGGACAAGAGGGAATTGTCACTTACGAGCGTACCTCTCATCCATCCAACATAACAACTTGACCCCCTATAGGTTTGTGGCCGATTCATTTCAAATGACTTGGACTAGCTTGATTTTGGATCTTTGAAGTTGATTTTGGTGTCAAAATAACTAACAATATAATCACATGGGCTGCGTACTATTTTAGGGGTTTTATTTTGGATGAAAGAGAGGTACACATATAGGTGATGATTACCTCTCTCCAGTTATAAGTACTTGCCTATCGTTTTTCTAGGTCACCTATATTTGAGTGGTGTGTGTGGATCTAAAAATGAAGTGCAAAAAAATGCGTGTTAAAAACATGTTGAATTACATGCTCATAATCTATATTTTATTCTCGGCTCAATAGTCAACACAAGGGAGGAGAAGCATGGATGACACTAGACCATGCAATTTGTCTAGTTGTCGTCAACTTTTGAGACTTTATGAGTCAACCTATTTGATTATTCACGTGAAAACACACTGCTTCTTAAGGTGTGATCACATTGTGTTTGTCCCTCCATTTACAACTAAAATTGCTCATTGTCCACCAATTATGTTATGGAGGGCCTCACTTTGGAGGTCTTGGCCAAGTGAATGTTCTTGTGCAAGATTGAATGAATGCATGGATCAACCTCTCGATCAAAGTAGCGATTTTGGAAAGGAGGGTGGGGATAAATATGAATCTATCATTTGTGCAAAAACGTTTTGGTGGAAAGATTTGGCATATGTGTAACTACGCACGAGAAAAATATGGATAAAAAAAATCTCATAGGGACTATCAATTTTATCCATCTAAAGATCACAAGTATGGTTGCTATTGGTGTGCAACACAATAGGGGTTGTCACACCTCTTTCTTCCCATTCTCAATCTTCAGAGAATGGGGACGTGGCACGCTCTCCTTGAAAGTCGGAGGCCCATTCTTTGAAGATTGAGAATGGAGAATGGAGAAAACTTCTTCTCATCCACGGGTGAAGAATGGAGAATGGAGAAAACTTCTTGTGTGAAAGTTTTACCGCAAAGCTTCTATTTTTCACCTGGGATCGCTTCTTTCACCGCTGGAGGTGCTTCTTGCACCGCTTCTTACCACATGTTGACTCACGGGTAATTCCCATTCTCCATTCTCCATTCTCCACGGGCCACAATAGGGGTGTCACAACTTTCTCCATGGAGAAGCTATCCTATTGGCTCCTCTTTTTCCTCATTCTCCATTCTCCATTCTCCATCTCCCATTCTCCATTCTCCGAGGAGGTGTGACAACCCCTAATGCAATTAGAGAGAGAGAGAGAGAGATGATGGCCAACCGCTAGATTTTGTGAACAAGATATTCGTATGAGCTCCAAAATTAATCGACGGTGGCCTCGATTTGGCTCCATAACATTATTCAGATCCATAACAATGTTCTATGGGACTGATGATATTCTACAAAATATTATGTAGAATATTCTGTTATTCAATATGAATGATGGGATATTCCGTAGAATATTGTCAGTCCCACATAGCATTGTTATGGATCTGAATAATGTTATGTCTGCTAACCATCTTGGTACTACATAAATAATTGCGTGTTGCATATCCCATAAGAAGTGGGCTAGTAGATATAAACATCTGCCTTTTACATCCGATCCGTGATGCAATTAATCTGCTCCAGTTTTGACTCAAAATCAGCATGGCACTGCAACAATGAGCCAAACAAGACTTTTTCCCAAGAAACCTATAGTAAGTGTGGAGATGGAAACCCATGCTACATTACCAGCCTCTACTTATTTATACATACTTAAAAGCAAACATCCTGATTGGTGCTTTAGGCTCGCTCCTTGTTTCTAGTGGGTTGAAGTTATATATAAGTAGTGGGGCACATGAACATACATGTGACTCAAAATCTCCGGATCATAATCTCTCTTTTGGGGCCCTTTTCCCTATCTTTTTCAAATTAGGCCCATATGCGTGAGAGCTGCTTTAACTTTAGTGAGCGAGGTTTGCAGATAAAAATAACATAAACCGTCGCTGGTGCTGGCTGTACATATATAGCCGTGCCCTAGAATTTGACTAAGAGAGTGCAATTAAACGCAGTCTCACTACTGTACCATGTTCACTGCATGTTTACTTCATGTTCACTTTCAGAAACTTTGATTGTGAAGGTAACCGGGCTTTTATTACAAATCTCCACTATTTTGTTTGTTCAGGGTTTAGGTTTGATTTCTAGGGACAGCAACACAAATTGCACAAACTTGAGTTGCCTTATACCATGCCCAAATTAGGACCAATGATTGGTTCATCTCATACCCCAGTCACATTGAGGGACCAGTGGTTCCCCCAGCCAGCCCGGCCAGTTCGGGGGCCCCTGCAGCTAGGGGCGGCCAACCAAAGCACTCAATTGACAAGGTCCCAAAGTGCTCCGGCTGGCCGCCCCCAACTACTAGGGCCCCCGAACCGGCGGGGCTGGCTCGGGGGATTGTTGGTCCCCCTAGTGTGGCTCATCTATCAGTAGGAGAGTTTCCATCTTGATAGGGGTTCTTGTCTTGTATGCACTAGCGAAACTACAATACACAACATCCAGTGAGATTTGTGAGTAGGATGACAAAGTCCTTACTAGTAGCAGTAAATTTCGAAGAGAGATGAGCTTTCTTCTATCACGAGGGACTCATGTTGTTGCTACGTAGCGGTGATTGAGTCTAGTGTGGGCATGGAATAAGTTGCTCATGTAGATGTGGATGTTGTGTTCAAGATATTGTAAAGTAAGTAGTAGCTTGAAACTTTCCCTTCCTATCAGGAGGGACTCCTCCTACTGCCACGGAGCAATGGTTGGCCCTAGTGTGGGCAGGGTACTAGGAAAAATTATGTTAATTTTCAAATAACCCAATTATTCAAGTAATAACCTAGGGGAGTGTAGTCAAATTCAATTATCTTATAGAATTCTAAGCCACATTTGGTACTTGCACCACAACTGAAAGAAAGCCATTGGAGCCCTGCAACCACATGTGACTTTCTTCTTCCCGTTTGGAACACAAAATCCACCACTACTAGCATACGGGTCTTACGCAATCGTCCCATGTCGATGAAAGAACAATGAAAATCTGCCATTTGTTCTACATCTGCAAATTTTCCAGTTACATAAGATAAGTTTCTAGTGACAGTAGGTGACTTGCCTAGGACTCATATGCTTGTAGTGCACCTGAAGTGTAAGTCGAGTGTAATGCATGCTCCCTCTACACATTGCTCCTTGCTATCCATATGTTCT
This sequence comes from Polytrichum formosum, assembly GCA_964035585.1. Taxonomy (NCBI): domain Eukaryota; kingdom Viridiplantae; phylum Streptophyta; class Polytrichopsida; order Polytrichales; family Polytrichaceae; genus Polytrichum; species Polytrichum formosum. The sequence continues at coordinate 34,920,782 of OZ037938.1, forward strand.
AATGGCAATCCATGTCTTCTTTCCAAATCCTCAGCTACACACTCACCTTGCTATCTCCTTCAAGAGGCACGTAACCAAACTCTAATGCAACACAACAAACATCTTCAATATTTAACAAAGACTCTCATTCTTTCACGCCTCAATTCCCTCACCAATTGATGTGAAAAGGTTCCCATGAGATTTCCTCCATTTTTGTTTTTCTTTGTTATTTTTCCTTTTTTAGGTATTGGTAGGAAACATTTTCATTATGTCTCCACCAATCATCTTTTCGAAAAATAAGGAGACTTCTTGTACTACATAAATAATCCCTTGTTACATATCCCAGAAGAAGTGGGCTAGTAGATATAAACATCCACCTTTTACATCCGATCCGTGATGCAATTAATCTGCTCCAGTTTTGACTCAAAATCAGCATGGCACTGCAACAATGAGCCAAACAAGACTTTTCCCCAAGAAACCTATAGTAAGTGTGGAGATGGAAACCCATGCTACATTACCAACCTCTACTTATTTATACATACTTAAAAGCAAACATCCCGATTGGTGCTTTAGGCTCGCTCCTTGTTTCCAGTGGGTCGGAGTTATATATAAGTAGTGGGACACATGAACATGTGACTCGAAATCTCCGGATCGTAATCTTTCTTTTGGGGCCCTTTTCCCTATCTTTTTCAAATTAGGCCCAAATATGTGAGAGCTGCTTTAACTTTAGTGAGCGAGGTTTACTGATAAAAATAACATAGACCGTCACTGCTGCTGACTGTACATATACACCCTAAACTCCATAATATCAACCCCCATAATGTCACTCACTCTCTAATATCCCGAAACCCTAGGGAACGGATGTTCGTAGTTCAAATCTCACTCCTTATTGTCACCTTTCTCTCCCTTATATCACGAAATTTGTCATTAATGCAAACCACCAAAGAAGTCAACCCACACCCTTGCATTGCGCCATGTGTCAATATGCGGAGTGTCACCTTCTTGTTCTTCTTGTTCTTCTTGTTCTTATGCCAGTTGTTGAATGTTGGTACATGCATCCGCCACATCGCCCGGGAATGCAAAGCGGAGTGGGCCACACCACACCATTTAATATGTTGCACTTTGTGTTATTCCATAGTGTCACATGCTACATTAATTCACTAGTATCACGCATCCATGTTAACACTACATAACTCTGTAATATCACGTGCAGTTTGATTGCCACAAGTGTGATACTACGGAGTTAGAGTGCATAGCCGTGCCCTATAATTTGACTAAGAAAGTGCAATTAAAACGCAATATCACTACCCTATGATCGGGGAGAACCGGCAATTAGTCACAGATGAACCGGTTGAGTTTGAGAAATAACTGGTTGAAGTTCAAGACTACAAGAAAATTACCAATCATTTTAGAGGAATTTATAGAATATACCCCAATTTTATCAAGGAAAACCAAAGTATGTCAACATGTAACCGGTTGGACTTGCAAACACTAGAATCTCAACCGATTATGCCCAAAAATCTCCCCAATCACTGTCACTACCGTGTTCAGTGCATGTTCACTTCAAGTTCACTTTCAGAAACTTTCATTGTGAAGGTAACCAGGCTTTTGTTACAAATCTCCATTGTTTTGTTTGTTCAGGGTTTAGGTTATATTTTTGGGGACACGCAACACATAATGCACAAACTTGAGTTGCCTTATACCATGCCTAAATTAGGACCAATGACTGGTTCATATCATACCCCGGTCACACTGGGAGGACAAGCTTTGGGACCTTGTTCCAAAGTGTTCGGGCTGGCTGCCCCTAGTTGCGGGGGCCTCCAAACCGGCTAGGCTGGCTGGGGGGACCGCTAGTTGCTGGTTGTGTTTTTGGTTTTTGTGTGCACCCAATGTGTAAGTCGAGTGTAATGCATGCTCCTCCTACACATCGCTCCTTGCTATCCGTATGTTTACCAAAACACAAAAACCTAATGGCAATCCATGTCTTCTTTCCAAATCATCGGCTACACAGTCAACTTCAAGAGGCATGTAACCAAACTCTAATGCAACACAACAAGCATCTTAAATATTTAACAAAGATTCTTACGTTCTCGTTCTTTCACGCCTCAATTCCCTCACCAATTGATGTGAAAGGTTCCCGTGAGATTTCCTTCATATTTGTTTTTCTTTGTTACTTTTCTTTTTTGGTTATTGGTAAGAAGCATTTTCATTAACCCTCCACCAATCATCTTTTCAAAAAATACGGAGACTTCTTCTTGTTGTGTTCTTTTTCCCTGAAATGGGCTTGTGATATGTTCTTCTCTTCTCATGCATTGCACCAGAAAAACCACTTTACTCTTACAACATGTGCATGGGACTGAGCATTTTTGCCTCACTGCCAATTCATTCATGCAAATGTTAATTACATATATCTATAGAAACCACAGTAAATTATGTATGTAGTGTCACTTGTTATTTGAAATTACACAATGCTTTATCTATTTACTGTGCTATATCTCATATATTACCAACAAATGTCAAATTGGTTATTTGAACACTATACAACCTTATTCGATAATAATAGATTACATCAATAGTAAAACGATATAGCACTGTGTAACTCCAAATAGTAAGTGACAATAAATATCATATTTAGTGTAGTGTCCATGGATTTTACATTGAAACAACATATCGCGTTGCCCTACCTTAGAAGGTGTGGAGTAGGCGACCTTGTGTCGATCTCAATACAAGCTCTCGCCATGGATCCTCCCTCTTAACTTGTACGGTGGTGGGTCTCTTAATCAGCGTTGCTTCCTTTTGCATACCTTGAGCCTAAACCATATTGTAAACTCCTCGGATCTAAAACAAAACAATTTTGAAGTTTCTTCAATCTTGGACCCTAGGTATAAACCCACGCTAAGGGTTAGGTTGACATTAGGGATCATGATCCAACAAACTTGGGGTCCAAAACACCTCTCTATGTGGACCTCATTTTTGGAACTCATGATCAAACCCAAGCTTGAAAATTACTTTCTCCAAACCAGGAGGAGTATTTTCTCGAGTTGGGACCGCTGAGAATTGACATGAAAAATGATGCCACATCAGTACCACTTCATATATATTTTTAAAATTACCCTAGCGTAAACTCCTTGGGTCCAAGAATGTTGCCCTCGACCAATCCGATCGCACGATTTTGGAAGTTTCTTCGGCCCGGACCCAAATGCAAAACCCACCCTAACTTCAAGGCACATACGTCATTGCTTGCCCCACCCATCTCCATGGCCGTGTCCGGGGAGATTTTGGAGCATAATCGGTCGAAATCCCGAGTGCTTTGAAGTCCAACCAGTGACACGTCGCGATCCTTCGGTTTTCCACTATAGTAGCAATCCGAGGGAATATTCCACGGATTCCTCCGAAAACGGTCGGCGGTAATTCCCCCGGGGTTCCGATCGTCAACAAGCAGTCGGTTTCTCCCCGTTCGTTCATTGATCGATGGGCCCAATGCATGATGGGCCAGGCTTCACAAGTTTCTCCTTGCCGATGATATTGGATCCTGCTCTAAAAGTCTTTTCCCCACTACTAGACTCACATGCGCCTTGCAGCGGCTACAAGTTTAAATAATAGCCATGCATTGTAGCTCTGGGTCCACCGGGATGTAGTGACTCAGCTGATGACAAATCGGCCTCAGCCTACGTGCTTATAATATAATATAAAGCCTACGGGAGCCCGGCTACTGAACGGCCTTTTCGTGCAGTTAAACTCGTGCATGCACCTGCAATTAAACCCGATCCAAATATATGTCTCGAGAGAAAATTTGGGCATGAATAATAACGGAGTCATGCCCTGATCACACCAAACTTTCTGTCCGGTTCTAGCCATGAAATTGCTGGGGATTATGTTGAGAAATATATGTTGGCCACCCACTTTTCACACTATTACAGCCGGAGATGTTGACGGATGGTGTCGGAACTGGCCGGTGTGATCAGCCCCTCAGTGTTCAATACACCCTAAACTCCGTAATATCAACCTCCATAGTGTCACTCACTCTCTAATATCCCGAAACCCTAGGGAACGGATGTGTGTAGTTCAAAACTCATTCCTTATTGTCACCTTTCTCTCCCTTATATCACGAATTTGTCATTAATGCAAACCACCAAAAAAGTCAACCCACACCCTTGCATTGCGCCATGTGTCAATATGTGGAGTGTCACCTTCTTATTCTTATTATTATTCTTCTTCTTCTGCCACTTGTTGAATGTTGGTGCATGCATCCGCCACATCGCCCAGGAAGGCAAAAGCGGAGTGGACCACACCACACCATTTAATATGTTGCACTTTGTGTTATTCTATAGTGTCACATGCTACACTAATTCACTAGTATCACGCATCCATGTTAACACTATAGAACTCCGTAATATCACGTGTGCTTTGGTTGCCACAGGTGTGATACTACGGAGTTTAGAGTGTATTGAAGTCTTCAACACCTATCAAATGCCATTTTGGCAGTCAAAGAAGTTTTTTTTGGGCACTTCGTAAAAATGTGCTCTGCAAAGTTTCCACCAATCACAGTGAAGGCCTCTCCAAAAACTACATGTCACAAAATACAGTGGTTGCAATTTGCAAATAGAAACGTAGCTGGACTTCAATCTTGGCACTCGAGCAAACACTTCCAATATGGATTGGGCTAGAATTTTTGACACTTGGAAATCGACCAAAAGCCGGAGGGCTTTGCCTTTGGAGTTGGATGGTGATTGAGTGCATTATGTAGGGAATCTAAATAATTTTAGTGCATCATTATATTGCATGTACTTCTTCAATATAGTGAGACATCATATTACTTTCATATTCAATACAAAATGGCCAATATCAAGTTTTTGTTTTGTGAACTGTTGCAAAAAAGTTTGAAAGCTTGAGTGAAGTGCAATTATTTTGAAGCCCTTCATATTCAAATGCATGTGCACACTTCAAACTTGAACGGAGGCACTAGACCAATGCCCGGGAAGTTTTTGGGCATAGTCAGTCAAGATCCTAGTGATTCTAAATCCAACTGGTTACATGTTGACATCTTCCGGTTTTGCTTTCATTCATTTGAGGTATATTCCATAGATCCCTCTAAAATGATCGGTAATTCTCCTGAAGTCTTGAACTTCAATCGATTATTTCTCAAACTCAACCAGTTCATCTGTAACTAACTGTCAGTTCTCTTTGGGCATTGCACTAGACTGTTTATTGCGTTTAGTGTCACATGCGTAATAGTGTCACTTTACTCTATGTTGAGGCATATGTTAGGTTACACTAATGATTGACAACTTCATCATTAGTGTCACCTCAGGACGCTTGGCATTCAAGTGCACTTACTGATTTGTTGGCATGAGTGTGTTTAGCAGTGTTATGAGGTGTATGCCCTTGTTGCGCAATGGTCTACAAGTTGACTAAAAATACACACAAATGACACTTGTCATTAGCATGTTTAACATCTTGCTCTTGCATACTGAAATGTGGACACATGACACATGCCATTAGTATGCTCAATAATAATCTTCCCCTTGCATACTAAAACGCACAACGATCATCTCAAGTATCCCAATGTGCTACGCTAGATGTCATAATGTAAAAAAATCTTCACTTGAAAAAGGTGCTTATGTTGACGAATAATATCATATTGGCAATTAGTGGACGTGACACTTTGAGACCTTTAGGCATCTACTTTAGACCCTTTGCAAATAGTGCATGTGACACTAATAGCATAAATGGTGTAGAGTCATCCTTTAATTCACCCAAGTCTTTTCTTTTTCTTTTTCTTTTTTGTCAAGAGTTGGTTGCTTTGCCTACAAGATTTTCCACATTCGGTAAGTTTTCGGTGCATGCATGGAATCAGTGTGGAGGTTTGAACAAAGAAAATTTTAATGTTTGGTTCATTGGGGACGAATATGTGAACTTTTTGGTGTGCCAGTGAGGTGCTTTACAAGGGCAAATTCCCTCGACTCTACTGTTGACGCTCAACCCTCCTTTCACCTAATATGAAAAATTCCCTCTCTTGCAAATTTATATACAAATGGGTGCCTTTTTTTTCTGATATTATAAACTCATCTCAATTCTTTCCAAATTAAAAATGATTACTATATTATGAGCACACAATCCAATCTCATCGTAACATGTGTCATTTGATCCTCCATACCTTGATTGTAAACTTTGCCATATTGCTCAAATATAGATGTCGAATAAAGAAGAGTGACCGCATAATACCATATGTTGGTTTGGTGGTCTAGTATGCATGTTGTGGTGTGGATCATAGAAATTCCAAATAGACTTGGTCGACTCTCATTGAAGTGTCTTGGTAGTGGTTTGCAACTAAGTTCTTATTCTACAAACAATCATTTGAGAATCAATAGTCTTCCACCACGGACAACTTCCATTTGTAGATTAGTGTGACTCTATCGGTACCCTAAGGCCCTTGCCCTTTACTACACTCGATAAGGTAGACGTGTGTTATTCACATACTTTTCTCTCCGCACCCATTTCTCGTAGGATATGGAACACGCAATTGGTGCGAGATGATGAAGCTAGCAAATCAAATTTGTGTCTGTAGTCATTTGCCTCATTAATTCTGGAGGTCATATGAATATCTTATTCATTATTAAAGTGAAGATTCTTGTGCTCATTAAGTGGTCATATAGGTCTCTCCAATCATATTGACGATCAAGTCTAGAATAGCTAGCATATTTTGAGCACGTAGTCCAATCTCTTTAAATTAAGACATGTTTTTTTTATATTTGTCCTTATATCCATACATAATCAGATAGTACTAAAATATAGGTGTCCAAATTAATGTTGTGTTGAGTTCAGGCACGCTTGTCTTATGTGCAATCGTGAACATGTTGACTCTTACTCATGCAAATTACCTTGGATCATAACCATATCACAAAGCTTATCACTTTGCTTATTCAACCGTATTGCAACCACAATAAATAAAATAATAATTATTCTTTTGATCAAACGGTAGTAAATATTCAAAATAGTGTGGAATGTCAATATAACATACTTGTGGAGGGAGCCTAATTGCACGTAGAAGTGGATATTGTTTATGGTAAATATTGTGGGCATACTTATAGTGTCGCTTACCCTTCGGTGCACTACAGTGTGGCTCACAAATACGTCATTTGGTGCATTAACATAGTGTGTGATGGTCTTATACTTGAGGGAATTGGTTTTGCATAGTTTTCTCCACATATATGTCCTACCCATGCGGCTTTGATAGATACTATATTGTTTTGTAAAATCACAAAGTCTACAAAAATTGTAGTTCTAGGCAACTAACATTTACCAAGGCAACTTCTAAAGAGAGGACAATTTTAAACCTTGTTTGATGTTCATTTTTGGAAATAAATTGAATATTCACATGTTAGATTCAAAACGCCCATGTAGGATGGGTATGAATTGGATCTCACTTTGTTGGAAGCCTCTCAAATGCATACTATTATATTACATATTCAATAGAGATATCGTGACCCGTAACATAGACCTCTGATATCCTACATTGTGTATTGGTATATAGTGTGCATTCATAGTAATACCCTCAATCTTATTAGTGTGAAATTCCTCGTTTATAGCATGGCCCATAATAATGCTTGTAGTATGTTTGGGTCCAAGTTGTTGAATGCGAGCATACTAACATGAGCATGCTCATTCATGTTAGACCCTTTAGACGTAAGCCTCATAAGCTTCTCTTGTAATTAAGAGTAAGCACCACAAACACATATGTTATAATGAGATTGGACTATGTACTTAAATCAAACACCATTCCAAGATCCAATCTTTTATCTTTTGCATCTCTACTCCTATTTTGAAACTTGAAATGACAGTCTTCGGTAGGTTTTTTAAATTTTAATTTTTTTTTTTATTTTTAGAATTTCAAACTATGGAAGAATTAGCAACATTGGGACTTCAACACTTGGACTTCATAGGGACTTCATTTGTCCGAGTGTTGAAGGCCCCATGATGTGTTTGATTTTTTGAGAGATATGTGAACACTCAATGTCCATTTGAATGTAAAAATACAAAAAATGATGAAAACAATCAATGTGTTATTGTCTTATGTTAATATGTGTAATCAATCGGTTAACAATTATGGTAACCTAATCAAAGCATTTGATCGTTATAATACCCTCATGTGCAACTCTATTGGCGGATCCGCCCATACAACACAAGAATGTTGTAGTTATAGACTAGGCTTTGGTCCAATTATACTCAAACATTGGGTAACATTACTCTACACGTCCCACATGTTCATTGTATACGAGCGCTACAAGTTGTGAGTCCCATGATCAAAACTATTTTCCTATAATGCATAAGGCTTTACATAAAAATTGCTGAAAGTAAGATTCTATTCGGTCAAAGATGGTGAGATATTGATAGTTGATTTCCTTATAGAGGGGTTAAACCACCCCTCTCAGGTGCACCTGTGAAGTGGCAGAAGGCTTCAGAGGAAAACAATTCTATCCTCTACATTGGTGATAACGAGAATGTGCGGGAGCTTATTTTGCCAGATTCCACCTTTAAATCGGTGGTATGGATTTAGAGGTGTTTGTATTGAGACCATGCGGTCATGCTTTAACCATACTATGAGCAATTTTTAAGCTGATCCAACATCTGTAAATGCTTGTGGATTGGAAGTGCCCACAGTAGCGCCTCAAACCTTATATCATGCCCTCACTAGTACATTGATTATCCCCAATTAGTGCATGTTACTATTTGAAATATTGCAATGTTATAACATCTTACTTAAGGGTTCAATTGTTACTAACGGAAGTTCAATAAGATTATCAGTGTTAGTTATTTTGTTATATTGGGACTTTCAACACTCGAAGTAGGTGAGTCTTTTGACTCGGAGGTTCAAAGGTTCTCTAGTTTTTGACCACCTCACAAATAAAATGCGCATATGTGCATAGACAATTGTGCCGCTCATCATGAGCATAAGAATTTTTAGTTATTTTTTTAAAATCCTACTCTAAATTTGTCATACTAGTTATGAATCGATCAATCATCACTTTAAATAAAAAAATATAAATTAAAGATGAGCGAAGAAATATGGACCTATTTTTCAATCGGATTGGATGGCATCAATGTTAGGATCAATTTTCAAGAAATTCGTTCCTAACATGTTGGAATTTTTCAATATTTTGGTGTCTCTTAAATTTGAATTAACTAATGACGAATAACATAGGGACGTAGGGTGTTTGATGAATCAAGCACATTTGTTGTTGTAGTGCAATGGCAAATGCTTAGATCTTTGCACCATGAGGAATAATGCATGCCAACTGCATGTTGAATAACTACAACCCTCTTTACACTAGAGATGTTGCAAGCTCGAATAAAGGAAGGAAAAAAAATGATTGGTGGGATGTCTCTTACACATGCTTGAACTTCACTCAAGTCCACTCACTTTACACTTGAGTTCACTATATTGTTATGACATAGAAAAATAAGGTGCTCGGTGACGTAAAATAATGTTAAATATGTATTGGGGAAAGGGCGCATCCATTCAATTGCTAAATAATGTTATAAAGTTCATAGCATTACTCAACAATGATCATATGCTATATGGGTCCGAGAATTACTAGGAACTGCATGAGAATTAATCGATAATCCCAACACTTTTTGGTTGAATATACAAGCATGCAAGGGGAGTGCTAACGAGACCTAATGCATCTCAAGGGTCCTTCCTTATCTCATACTTTGATTGCAACAACTACGGTGACCATGACATCAACATATGGTGGGTAGCCTCTGAATTAGAATGAGAATATGCATGACATATTGAGTAATGTTACGTTGTTCAACAACTTCCATAAAATATACATAAAGTAGCAAATTCAATTTTGATGAAACATAATAGCATTTTTATAAACTGGTAGGAACACCACATGCATCACATGATTTCCAATACTTGTCATGTGTTGCTTGTAACATTTTAACAAACCCCCTTCATACTTGAGTTCTCACTAGGCTTAAATGATGATTCCTCATCTTTGGAGTGGGATATCTTCAAAGGAACTTGGATGTTATAATGACAAACCCTCTTGTATGTACACGTGTAAGTAGACTGGTGAGCCCACCCATGCCATGTGGCCTTAAGCTGGCCCCTTTGACCATTTGATGTTGAATCACAACCAATTGTTGTTCTCCAATTGCGTCAACAACCACCCAACCACTTGGGGGTTGCTGGCACTTGTCAGATGTGACTAACAACCTAGATGGCATGTACATTAAAGAGGCTTGGGAAACAATATCTCAATATTTAGAGCTCAAAGTGTTTTAGTGGGATTGCTATTTTCCCTAGGAATTGAGATCCATAGAATTCACTATTGCAATGTAATTCACGTAAGAGGAGAATATATGTATGCATAATGATTTAACCCAAAAAGATAAATTAGTGATAACCTAGGATTGAGCTTGCAACCGAAAATGACTGGAACGAAGTTTTTGCCATGCTCGTTAGCAATGTGCAAGGATAATCCTTAAAGGTCTCAAAGGCCCATTTTGGGCTTCAAAGCATCATGAGGAGGTGTTTAACCCTTAACTTCCCAAGCCTATGAAAGGATTATTTTGAGTGCATTTCACTCAATGTTGGTCAAGGAATTTTCATGGGAAAGTGTTGAGGTTAAAATAAGATTTATTTGTAGGATCTTGAAACATGGGACATGAGCTAATTCAAGGGGAAAATTTGGGCATGAACGACTCTTTGGTTTCTTAGATCATAGCAATTGAAGGAAGTGATGCACAAGAAATGCCTTGTTTTATCCCCCCAAAAAGACCTTGACCAATCAAATTCATTGGAACGGAATGCTTGTGTGATCCACTAGATGTGAACAACTCAATAGCTGAGCACCTCCACCAATTCTCAGGCCAAAAGGTGCAAACCACAATAGGCTAGCCACCTTGCATTTGGAGTATGTAAATTGTCTCATATTTCTAACCACATATGTGCAAAGAATTCCTTTAAAATCATAAATTGTGACAACATAAAAACAAACGATTGATGTGAGCGCACAAAGGCCATTTTTACATGAACATCAAAAAATATCTCACTTCTACAAAAATAAGCATCTTTGATGTTCATGCAAAGTTTGCATTGGAGTGGCAAACATTGATTGGAGTCAACACTCTCACATGAGCTCCCAACACAACAAAAACATGACCACTTCCCACTTTGGGATTTTTTTACACACTCTAATCATCTCCCAATTATATGGGTTATGGGTTCATGGGTTGATATCCATGTTGGTTGATGTTCATAGTTATTTGATTGCAGATGAATGACTTGGGTGGGGTTAATGTAGGGAAAAAATCATCCATTAACCAAAAATGGGTTGCTTGAGAAGTAGGAGTTAGGTTACTTATCATAAGGTTTAGTTGGTCAAAGTGACACCATCTAAAATTGAGTAACTTACCAATACATGTAAAGAAAACATAGAGAGGTTTGGCCTTGGAAAATGACATGATATGAACTACGCACCATGTGGGTTTGATCACCGTTGTCACATGCAACCGTAATTTTTACATCCTAAGATTTATAATCCATTATGTGAAATATAGTTCCATTCTCATAGACCAAGTGAAAATCAACTCCAAAACTTGTGGGGGGTCTTGCACAAACAACCACATAGGCAATCATGCAATGGTAGCTTGAAACCTTCAAGGATTAGCTATTGGCCCTTAAAAAAACTGGAAATTGTCCTAGAGGTTCTCGAATATCCCCTTCCTCTAATCAAAGAGACTAATGTAATACCTCATGGCCCAAGGTTGCTCTTGTGATGCTCGCAGAAATTATATATGTACTGGAAAAATATTGGTGATTGCTAATGTACTCAGGGGGTGCACTCCCTCTTATATTTTGCATACACGTGAGCTCAGGACCTATTTATCAGAGGGCCATTTACCTTGCAGAAAAGATTATAAGGTATGGCATGTTTCAAAATAAAGGTAAATGCTTGTATTTTAATACACCCTATCAGTAATTATAATTTTTGGGGAATCATTTTAAAATACCCTATTTTATTTATACTGCATTTTTTCCCTTATACCCCAAGTAACCAATTTCTTAAACTCCACATTGGATACATTGGTTCAGTAACGTTTAAGCCAGCTAGCCTGCAAAGTCATTCATCCAAGCTTTTTCAACAAAAAATGACCTCTTTTCATCCATAGCACATACCCTACCCTAGACCCAGTACCCCTAGTAATTGTTTCCACACTATTTTACATGTACTGACTAGATAAAAGAGGCCATTATATGTGATGGTATTTTACATGTAAACATGTTTCACTATTTTAAAACCCCCTATATTATATGTATGTTTTTTTTGCAAAATTGATCTACAATGAATATATTAGACCCTATTTTTTATCGCACGTTGTTTCTACGATTTTCGCCAGTGCTCCCCCCGAGCTAATGTATCAAGGGATGTTTCAAATTTGCTTCCTATTAGAGCTATCCGTAAAGTCTCTCAAAGAGGAATGAAATCGTGGGTTTGATCGTTCTTTGAGAAAACTTTCTATGAAGAGCTTGCTAGTTCATTGTGTTTTGGAGCCTATTTTGAAAGTAGGGTGTAAATTGGGACCTCCTCCTCCCACCTCTCAAACTTTGAGAGAATTTTAGGATCTGCAAAAGAGTGTGCACATGGGACCTGTTGTCTAAAATCCCAGATCAACCTATGCAAGGTTAGCTTGGCTCACCCATCCTAGTAGGGCAAGCTAGAAAGCAAGTTTTCAATAGCCTGACACCACTCCTTGTGGATGATAATTTGAGCATTAAGAAAACTTGGGTGACCTTGTGTTAATTCTCATAAACCCATGGTTTGGGACTTAAACCCATGGTTTCATTCACTTTATGAATAACTCTATAAGAGTGCTATGTTTGACTACCCCTTGAACAGCTTTTGTATTCATGTCATTGTTCCAATCTGTGAAAGGCTTAGTTTTTTTCTTCCCACACCTTGTTTCCTACTGGTCAATATGTCTCTGGCAGCGAACTACGCCGCTGTTGAATCAGGAAATGGACGGATGTGAAAATCATAGTTTTTTCAAGATCCCGGTGATTGCTAATGTAGCGTGAAATGATTCACTGTTGAAAATGTTTATCTGCATAATTTGGTTCCCTTAACATGTTTGATGTACACCTCATTGTCGCATGAGAATCTGCAGAGCGCAAGCTTAGCGAAAGGCTCAAATTTTCCCAGACCATGTTTCCTACCAATATTTCTGTGGTAGAGAAGTATGCCGCTGTCAAATTAGGAGACATACAGACATGAGAATAGTCGTACTTGAAGATCCTCGTGATTATGTGGCAAGAAATGGTCAACTTGTTAGTGTTTATCTGGTAAATTTGGTTCCCTTAATATCTTTGATATGCATCTCATTGTTGCAAGAAAATTTGCAGGGCACAAGCTTTGTAAAGGCTCAAATTTTCCCATATCATGTTTCCTACCGAAAGTTGTGTGGTAGAGAACTATACTGCTGACAAAATAGGAAATGGTCAGATGTGAAAATCATAGTACTTAGAAGTTCCTGCAATTGTTATAACTGTTTATCTTGTAAATCTGGTTCCCTTAACAGCTATGATGTGCATCTCATTGTCACAAGAGGCTCTGCAGAGCGCAAGCTTTATGAAAGGCTTAATTCTTTCCATACCATGTTTCCTACCGGTATTTCTGTTGTAGCTAACTATGCTGCCATCAAAACATAGTACTTGAAGATCCTGGTGATTGCTAATGTAGCAGGGAAATGATTTACTGAAATTTGTCTATATGAATGATTTGGTTTCCTTAACAGGTTTGATATGCTTCTAATTGTTGCAAGAGAATCTGCAGAGCACAAGCTTTGTGAAAGGCTTTATTTTTCCCATACCATGTCCTAGTACACTGATCATCCCATTTAGTGCATGTGGTGCTAATTCCCAAAACACGCACTATTTAGCCAAATCTCAAAATTAGTGAGGGCTGAAATTTAACTGAGTGATACTAAATATATGCATGCATGCTCATTTGTCATACATTTCAAGAATGCTCAAGGTGTTTGTAGAGTGCATAATTTATTTCGGTGAGCTTAAAGAGGCTTCTTCATTTTTTTTTAGTCAGCGCCACTCACTCCTAAGGCATCTAACTCTAAGAAACTGAAGAGGGCTTGCATTGAAAGGTCCGGCACTTTGACATTTTTGGCTCTTGAAACTTGACATTTTTGGCTCTTGAAACCCTTGATCTTCTGGTGGCACAAATTTTATAGTGTAAAGAAATTTAGTATCACCTTCACTAATTTCCCACGCGCACTATTAGCCCACCCTCACTAAATGGGATGATCAGTGTATTATTTCAATGGTTAGCGAACTATGCCACCGTCAAATTAGGAGACAAACAGATGTGAGAATCATCGTACTTGAAGATCCTGGTGATTGCTTATGTGGCAGGAAATGTTCACTGATTGATGTTTATCTGGTAAATTTGGTTCCGTTAACATCTATGATATGCATCTCATTGTTGCAAGAAAATCTGCAGGGCACAAGCTTTGTGAAAGGCTCAATTTTTCCCATACCATGTTTCCTACCAATTTTTGTGTGGTAGAGAACTATGCCGCTTTCAAATTAGGAAATGGACAGACGTGAAAATTGAGGTACTACTTGAAGACCCTGGCAATTGCTATAACTGTTAATCTTGTAGATTTGGCTCCCTTAACAGCTTTAATGTGCATCTCATGTTTGCAAAAGGATCTGCAGAGCGCAAACTTTAAATAGGCTTAAACTTTCCCCATATCATGTTTCCTACCAACATTTCCGTGGTAGAGAACCAGACCGCCATCAAATTACGAAATGGATAGATGTGGAAATTATCAAATTTTCTGCAGTCACGCCTGTGAAGTGTTTAGCAACAATAGGTTAGGATCACAAAAAGAACCCAAGTTACTTACCTGGAGAGACAAAGAGAGAGATTCAGAGCATTACAATGGTTTTTTTGGTGCAGTCATTGTTGAGATCCTTGGATGTATTGGAGAATTATGGCTGACAGCATGTCGACCCAAATATCAGGCAGGCCTGGGAGGCACCAGTGCAAGCAATCGTGGCCCCACAACAGGTGTGCGTCTTTCTTGCCGAGCCACCGATCTGGATGTGCATCTGCTCGAAATTCACTCATATGTGCCACATCCAAAACCACAAATGTGTTGTGAGCTTGTAATTCTGATCGTATTAAAGCATTTACCTCACGCTCTTCCATGTTCTCCCCTCCATTGGCAGGATCAAACCACGCCTCCACCTGGAAATCAGGATTACCACTCACATGATGAATTGCAAAACATGTGGTGTATATGCAGTGTCTGGATTTCCTGGTCTTCCAATAGATTTTCAAAATACGTAAACAATTTCTTCAAAAAAAAAGAAAAAATGCCTACATATATATATCTTCACAAAACAAAAATCTTCTGTATCATGATCTTTGAGTGCAGAAAAAGAGAAAAAGAAAAAGAAAAAGAAAAAAACACTCATCAAATGACGATGGTCACCCGACTGTTAAGCTCAATGAGCATGTATACTTAAAAGCCCAAAAGGACTGTCCAGTGAAGCAGGTCATGGAGTGGGAGCTGAGTTATTTCCATCTATCTCCAAGCACTTGACAGCTAGATATAGTTGTTAGTTTTTGCACAGAAGCATGAGACATGCACATAGAAACTACACTTCAATAATTCCCAACCACATAGCAGAACCACCAACAAACTCACCAAAGTCAATTATTTTTAGTAGCTTCAAGCTTAAAATAAGACAAAGAGAATTCATCATGGCTTGCAGTTATTCCATTGGTTCCTAAGCAAGGATCTGCACTAGGAAGGATGGCACGACCTCTTTCACTATCCTCACAGGCTATCTTGAGTTCAGAAGACTTCCAAAAAATAAAAAAGCTCAGTGGTAGAGAGAAACTGCACCTTGCGAACAGAGCATGAACAGCACCAATTGAACAATATCGACAGCAAATTTTCCATTTGAATCGTCTGGATCGGTTCTATTTGACTTATCCGGTCCTGTCTATAAACCCTAAGACCACACACACTTGTCTACAAAGTACAAGGATGAATTGAGGAATCCAATGTAGATTGCTTTGTACCTGAGTGTTATTCAGAAGCAAGGAGCCACTACATGTTCCGTTCTGACTCCATCCGCCGCCCTGAAAATGGCGCGGACTTTGCAAACGCCATACCTTCAAACTTTTGGCAGGAGCATTATTCTCTATATAGTCCAGTGTACTTCGGACAACTGCTGCGAGTCCTTCCTTCATGCTTAAGGGTGGCAGCAAAGGCTGCCCTTCCATGTAGAATAGCAAAGGTGTTTCTCTGGGGAATTTGTCATGACCCCACCTGTGAACAACATGGTGTTCATCAATTATATATAAACTCGGTTGGTTCTGCCCAAAATTAGAAGATGGAGTGGATGAAGCAGGAGATGTTGTGTGTCAAACCCTGGCATCCAATCATACATGTATGTAAAATATGTATGTAAAATGGTCCAGCTGGGTAAGTGAGAGAGCACAATAGATCTTTACCAATGGCCGGTGTTGAGCACAATGACATCATAGAACTGTGTAGCATTGATCCAATTGTCAGCTGGAACGTCAATGTCCACACGGAACCCTGACCTGAAGCCAAGCTTCTTCAGTGGCTCCTCCAGAATCACTTCCTGCCTGCAATTCATCTTACCCTAAACTATTAGCTCTCAGATGCTCTTCCTCGGTGTTCCCGTGTCTGGTTGTACTTGTGTTTCTTAGTGCAATCGCAACGTCTACTTTCAGAGAAGGACATCCATTGTACATTGCAAATCTAATTTACAGCAGTGGCTCCCCTTCGACGAACATTTCTACAACAATAATTTCATAGCCTCAATGTTCAGTATGCATGTGCTATGCGATCACATGAGCTGAGGATCCTCTCTAACTCAACGTGACTTTTTGGTCGGGAGTTCCATGTTCGGTGAGTTTTCGGTGTATGCTCGGAGGTAGTATAGTGGACGTAGTATAGTGGACTTTCAGAGAAGGACATCCATTGTACATTGCAAATCTAATTTACAGCAGTGGCTCCCCTTCGACGAACATTTCTACAACAATAATTTCATAGCCTCAATGTTCAGTATGCATGTGCTATGCGATCACATGAGCTGAGGATCCTCTCTAACTCAACGTGACTTTTTGGTCGGGAGTTGGTTGTTATGCATACAACAACTTCCATGTTCGGTGAGTTTTCGGTGTATGCTCGGAGGTAGTATAGTGGACGTTTGAACACAGAAGAACATTCTATGTCGGTACCTATCAACTCATTCAGGGTCAATCTCATTTTGGCATGCCCAAAAGGTGCTAAAACGAATTTGTCCAGACTCAATGAACCTCACCTCACGACATAGGTTGCTCTTCATTCAAATTCAAACACAACCTTCGAGCATGCAACATCACAAGTGGAAAGAAGATGGTTGATATGGCATGCAAAACAACCAATGGAAAATAAAATCATAGGGGAAACAACCAACTCCCGCCGACTCAAAGTCCCATTGAGGTGAAGGCTAACTCTCTTAAGCAGCGATGGAAGTCCACTCACTTGCTGTACTTGGAAAGAAGTACTGCCCTGTGATACCCGACCGTCAAATTCACCGATGGGAAGAAGCCCCCTCTCCCCGCACCTCTCTTCTTCCACTTACGCGCATTGCCATCCACGCTACTCAAAATACACAGGAGTGACACCACCAGGTTTTCATTCACCGAGTCTCCAATAAACCCTACCCGCATGCCTCGCATGGCACCAAGGAACGCTTGGGGTTCCACCATCATGCCTACTATTCCTATTCCTATTCCTCCTCTTCTCATTGAACAGTTCGTCTCCCATGTCCATTGACCGATCTTCTCCGCTCCAGGTCTTCCATTTCTGCCGCAATTCCATGCTGTTCGGTGGAACGGACAGTCTTTGGAGTAGAGTGGCTTCCTGGCCTTGTCCAGCACCCATGTCCCAGCACCATCGCAGAATGTGCCAACATTTCCTTGAAGCTGAATCTTTGAGAGGTTTTGGGAGTTGGAGAGATTCTTTGTGGATTTTGTTTTGAGTGGGGTGTCTGTGCGAATTAGCCATATCTTGGATGTGACGTATTGGCGCAGGAAGCTTGCACACGAGATCATGACGAGCACCGAGAGCAGCATCAAACTCGGCCATGACCTTGACATGCTCGACCGGGAGATCGAGTCTAAACCTTTGGTCAGGAGTGATCACCAAGATCTCTTGGAGATGGATGCTTCTTAGCTCACTTGTTTGGAACTTGGGTTGATTGTAAGAGCTTCTTGTTCAGCTCTTTTTAAGGATTTGTGTGTCACAAGCAATGTGAGCTACTGTGACATGATGCTTAGCTACTTACAATCGTCTTTCTTAGGCGGCTATGGTGGTTCCGAATTGGCCTGCTGCCAGATTGCGATGAGTTTACGTCATGAGCTTCAAAGTTTGTGCATTGGGATTGACCTGCAGATTTACGTAATGCTATAGTCCCAATTTGCCTTTGCAAAACATCACTTCGCTGAGCTTAGAACGTTTCCGTCTGATTCCAATCGTGACATTGCTGGGGATTATGTTGAGAAACAGATGTTGGCAATTCCCAACTTTTGAGCTTCAAGAAATCATTCGAATATGACTCATATTCATTAAATCCATATCTTGATTATTTTATGCACAAAATTTTTGCGGGACTTATGTTGAGAGTTGGGTCTAGTTTTTTGCTTGACCCAACTCTCAACACAAGTCCGAAGCCTCTCCTCCGAAAAGTGTTGCCATGTAGCCTTGTATATCATACTTGGGATCTGACCCCGTGTGAAGTGGTAAGTCCCAACTTCCATGCTCTCAACGGTTGAGATTGCTTGGACTCACCTCAAGTGACTTGGGACTTGGGACCCCATGTGCATTGGGATTATCACATCCCATGACCCATCCCTCTCCTCTCCTCTCATGTTTGTCTGTTGTTTCCTTGGGTGGTAGCCTCTTGCAACCTTCTAAGGTATGTGGGTGTTATTTGGTTCGTTTTTCATGTTCTCCAACTTCTCCCGATTAGGTTTACACAACAAAACTCGTGTTGCATTAGCAAATCTACGATGAAACATCTGCAAAAAAGAAAGAAAAAAAGAAGGTTGAAAATCAGATCTCCCATGATTTAGTTATGGTTATTGGAAGTGTATGTTTGTTGATTTTTTAACTCGATATATTTGTAGGTCCTCCCAATTGTGTTCATTGTTGAGTGTATAGTTAGTTATTGATATTTGAAGACGTAGTCCATCTCTTTTAAACATGCATCTATCCAAAATTGGTATTCACCAAGGATTAAAGAGTGCCATAAGTTAGGTTCTTGGTGGCATCAATTTATGTATCCGCTTCCCAACCAGAGTGTACCCTAAGTCAAGGTAGATGGGTCTTAAATGGTTACTTTTTTTTTTGACTAGCCCACTTCTCCTAGGATATGAAACACGTGATCAATGCAAGATGGTTATTAAATCCAAATCAAGGTTGTTGCCACTTTCCACATAATTTTGGAGCTCATATGAATATCGTATTCATTATCAAAGTGAAGACTCTCGTGCTCATTAAATGATCCCCCTATCTATGTCAACAATTGAACCTAGAATAATTAACATATTTTGAGCACTAACTACAATCTCTTTTGAACACATGCCTTTTTGTATCCGTTCTTGAAGCCACACCTAATCACACACCACTCAAATTATAAGTGTTCAATTAAGAGAAGTAACCGAATTAGGCACGTCTGCCTTACTCCTTGTCCAGGTTTTGAAAACCTGAAATTGGTTTGCTCTAGGTGTTCCCATGTGTCCAACCCAAAACCTGGGTTTTATGCAATAACCCGGGTTTCCGTCCATGGGGTTTTACGTTTGAAACCCCTCCGCTTATTGTTGACTAGCGGGAGCTAAGTTGGCTTCGGTGGTGCGAGATGGAGGGAAATGGCGTTCGAGGGCACTTGTATCCGCTGCTATGAATGCACGAAGGTACATATTTCTTGTCTTTCGTAGATCAAATAAAACTCTGTTTCTCAATTTCTCTTGTTCTCACATCGACTTATGCTCAATTGCAAGTAACGTGGGCCACATGTTTTGAATTGATTGTGCAACCATGTTGCTCCGGTTACGCTGTTTTCGTGCATCGAAGATCACGTCCTCAGAAATGTTGCAGAGAATGTTGCACTCGGGTGGTGTGAAATCAGGGGTTTTAGGTTTGGTGGAGTTTTTAGGGTTTAGAGTCGTGCACTCGAATGATCGTGGGTTGGATCGAAACCAAACGTATTAGACTCTTCGATGCAATCAGTCCCTTGTGATAATTTATGGACGCTCGAACTTGCGAGGGGGACATGAGGGGAATCAAAGTGTTGAGTGGGCTCAGAAATTCTGACATGGATTGGGTGCTCCTATTGACTTATCTCTTTGTACTCGTCTGAGACTTCTAATCATAGTTCTAATTCTACATTGTGCACCCATGTTTTGCGTACTTGTACATATTAGCGCAGCTCACCAGAAGTGGTACATGTTTTGTGGGCAAGACCACTGGATACCTCGTCATTTGTCATATGGTCACCAGCAGGATGACAAAGCATTCAATGGAGAAAATCAATGTCTTTCTGATAAATAAGTAGTGCAGTTTTTGGGGCAAGACTACTATCATGTATTTATTACTTCTTTGCATAAGCACTTGTTTCCTGTCATCAGCAATTATCGTTGCAGATGCTTCTACAGAGATATTATCATAACAAAGGCTCGAGTATACCCATGAGCATCATCCCCTTAAAATTACATGAGAGTCCGTAGTTAGGCGGGATAGCGACTGCCCTGGGAACTGGGGAAGAATGTGTACAATCGTCAAGTTGCCTCGGGGACGAAAATAATAAGTGGAGAAAGTCACTCTGTATTGATGACATGGGGCAGATCATGTCATCCTGATTTGGATTGTAATATATATATCCCCTGTGGCTGGTATTGCTACAATGCCTCAACGGTTTGGTTGCTACCTGTTGACTAATGACTTCTGTGTACAACCACTTGTTTTCTTTCATCGGCAATGAAAGAAAAAAATGCCGCAATGACTGGTTGGTACCTGTTGATTACTTTTGTGCATAACCATATGTGTTCTGTTTTTGGCTATTTTTTTATTGCAGATATGACTACTGAGACAAAATCATACAAGGGCTTGAGGAGATGCATAAGCATTCCATTGATATTTGTTTGAATTTCATGT
This sequence comes from Polytrichum formosum, assembly GCA_964035585.1. Classification (NCBI taxonomy): domain Eukaryota; kingdom Viridiplantae; phylum Streptophyta; class Polytrichopsida; order Polytrichales; family Polytrichaceae; genus Polytrichum; species Polytrichum formosum. Next base: position 34,942,034 of record OZ037938.1, read on the forward strand.
GTGCCTATAATTCAGTGGCACAGTGATAGCCTAAGAAATTGGGAAGCATGTGTATAATAATCGTCGGGTTGCCTCGGGGATTAATAACATTTAGTGGAGAAAATTACTCTGTTGTGATGACATGTGACAGACTATTATGATGTCATTCTAGAAAAAATTGTATCATATAGCACCTGGTGCCTGGTAATGCTCACAGTGCCTCAATGATTGGTTGCTACCGGTTAATTAATGACTTCTGAGCATAACCTTATGTATTTTGTTAATGGCAAATGTTGCAGTTGCAACTACTGAGGGATTATCATACAAAGGCTGGAAGTGACCCTTGAGCATCAATTTAATTCTTTTGAATTCTATGAGTGTCTGTAATTCAGCAGCATAGTGATGGCCCTGGAAATTGGGGAAGAATGTGTACAATCATTGGGATGCCTTGGGGACCGAAGCGACAACGAGCTTCAAGCCCTCGCACGAGCAGTGAACTCGGTCTTGGTGGACTCGCAACGTGAAGATGTTGCCCTAAATTCTCCAGTTCTGGAGAAAATGGACGTGGATTTGATCAAGACAGCCTACTCTGCCCTCGTCTGCCTCTTTGTAGAAGCAGCCAAAAACAATGCGTCCGAGAAATCGGTGGTGATGTTCTTGTGGAGCGAGTGTGGCGTGCCAGAACCTCAGGGGAAGCTGGTGGCGGAGGTTTTTGAGAGCAAGAAGGAGGCTCTACGAAGAGTGATGTCTCGAACCGGGAATTGGAGCTCGATTCCACGACTTGTGGGAGTGGATTGGCGCCTGGAATATCGTGTTTTATCAAGCACGGAATTCCAGGACCACCCGCCACGGGAGCTTCTTTACCATTGTGCCATGAAGACGGCTGAGAAACAGATGGTAACATTGGATGGGGAAACAGATGGAAAGATTGACTTCGTTTGTAGTGTGGAGCAGCTCCAGGATCTGGTGTCCACCTTGAAAGATGCTTGCAAGGCGGTTGAAAGGGTTGTTCATCAAGGGTGACAAATATGATTGAGATTTGTGCTTTGTCAAGCTTCCTCGAGGTGAAGATCTAGGTTGAAGGGTGCTGATTGTTATGTTGGATTGTAAGAAGAGGTGGACAAAGCTCATCCGAAAGGCAATCTTGTTGAAGCTTTGGACCATAACTAGCCTGTGTGAAGATGGATGTTCTTGCACAAAGAAGAAGATTGCAAGCACTCAATTTGCAAAGCACCCACCACAGGAGCTCCATTACCATTGCGCCGTGAAGATGGTCGAGAAACATATAGAAACATCTGACGGGAAACAGATGGAGCGATTGATTTCCAGTGGATCGGCTCCAGGATCTGGTATTGACCTTGAAAGATGCTTCCAAGGCTGTTGAAAGGGTTGCTTATCAAGGGTGACAAATATGATAGAGATGTGCATATGTTGAGCTTCCTCGAGGTGGAGATTTTAGGTTGAAGGGCGCTGATTCTTGTGTAGTGTATAAGAAGAGGTGGACATTGCTTAATATCCAAAAGTTAAACTTGTTGAAGCTTTGTACCATAACTGGCCTGTGAAAAGATAAACTTTCTTGCACACAGAAACAGATGGCAAATACCAAGTATGAGAACCATCAGTCACTGGAGCTTCTTCACCATTGAACTGCACGCCTCAAAAATAGTCAGTGCCTGAACTGCACACATTTTCAAGAAAAGAATAGCATACCTTAGTTAGGAATATGTAAGTTCTTGAAGTGTCTGTTGATGCTTTGAGCTTATCGCTAACAATGTCTATTCTAAGCCCACATACCTTAAAAATTATTGCAATTTACTGAGAATTTATTGGAGTAATATTTTTATCAAATTTCTTGGTATTTATTTAAATACATTTAGCACATTGGTGGTGGTGCATTCATGAAAATTAAATTTCTCAGACTCCTGTCTCCACCACATTGGTCATAGATAAATTGAAGAGGACAGGGAAACAGATAGAAAGATTGAATTTGTGTGTAGTGTGGAGCAGCTACAGGATCTGGTGTTGGACCTTCAAATATGTTTGCAAAGTTGTCAAAAGAATTGTCCATCAAGGATGACAAATATGATTAAGATGCGCGTTGTCAAGCTTTGCCAAGGTGGAGATATTAGATTGAAGGGTGTTGATTCTTATGATCTAGGTAATGGTGCGAGGAGCCCTGCCACGAGCTGTAGTAGGCCTACCAAGTTGCAGTAGCAACAAAGTTAGGTATTGGGTTGTACATTATAGATGTTGGTAGACTGACACGTGTTCATTGTTGAATGTAGTGGTCAGGTGATGAAAAGGTCATCAATAACAAGTGATAATGTGCCTCCTTGTATCCAATCAATAATAGACATGTCAACAAAATCGCTCGGTCTTACCATTACATAGTATAAGAGGTGGACAAAGCTTATTCAAAAGTCAATATTGTTGAAGCTTTGTTTCTACACTGATATGAGCAATTAGGCTGACCCATGCTAATTTATTGAAATTCCACTCTATTTTGAATACTTATTATCATAGTAACAAAATCCAAGAATTTTGTTTTCCTGTGCATGAGTAAACAAAGTTTTGTAATCTGATTTTGACCGAAGGTAATTTGCATAAGTAAAAAGGTGAACCTATGCACATGTCAGTGTAGGTAGCCTGTGTGATGAAGGGCTTTCTTGCACATAGACAAAAATGGCCGCTCACACTATCATTCCTTAGGACTCTCGTTCTCAAAGACTTAAGCAGGGTAGAATAAAGTGACACTGTTCTGTGAAGGTTCCAGGCGCTGACCAATTTGTGATAAAATTCAGATATGCAAATGATAGAATATTGTAGACTACCGTATTGTGTTTCTCAGGCTGTCACCCTACTATCTCTGGGAACTGAGTTATACTAAACAAGAGAAGCTATTGAATCCATGCAGGGTGTGAAAATACATCAAGGGGTAAAATCACATATACAATTCCACAACAGTGGATATCCCATAATTAAGATCATGTTCTGCTCAGGAATGTTACTTCACAAGGACATGCTGAAATGGTTGTCCAGGGATCAAGCATTTCAGTGCAGGTTACACATCAGAAATACCACCTTAACGTTGGAACAGATGAGATGGTCATTTAATGGAACTCACTCTCCCGCCCAAGAGCATACATCATGCTGTTCAGAGAAAACAGTTTCGTTCCACTGCTCTTCCTCTTTCATGTTGAAGCTTTCAAGATCTATATGCTTTCTAGTTTCTAAATCAAAGTAAAAGAACCTCAAAAGTCATCATTCATTGGAGATGCAGAACTATAGCTCATTATGGTGCACAGAAGATTTAGAATGCATGTATGACTCCTGAGAAACACCAGTAAATTTCCAAGTATACGAATCCTTGACACCTTTCGTCTCCGATGTAGGCTTCAACCATGGAGGCCCATACTGTAGGCAATCACTCTGAGACGCTGCCCATGGGATGTCAACAATTGGACCAATGGTGATCCGCCATAGGTCAAGAATGATGGTCACAAGCATTGATGCCCCTAATGCATCAACAATGACTTCTGGCAAGGTCCATAGGGCATTTGGATCCTCGTCCATCCTGCAAGTTTTTTTTGTTTATACATCAGATCAAAGCTCTCCAGGAACATTATAGAATTTTCTGATCTTGACCTAATCTGGTGACGTTGCCGTTCATAATACAAGAAGTAACCAATGGAAATTTCCAGCTGACTCCACATCTTCTACTTTGGACTAGCTAGGTAATTAATTGCTCACTTTATGAGTTACATCCTTCAAATGAATTCTAGATCCTTTTCCCCAAGTTTATAGGTGAATAGGATCAGAACAGATTTGACAAATATCACATAAACTGAGGTAGTTTACTATGTTATTGAGCACATGAGATCATTGCATAAGAGAATTATAATAACTAAGACCATAACCACACCCAAAACCAACAGCCTAACCTCTTGCACTGTAAATACAAATTGATTCTGATAATAGCCACCATGAGGCTCCCATGTTGGTTTTGGGCCATCTACCAATAAAAACTTTGAACCCTTATAACTTTTGCATATGGAATTTAAATAAGACAGACTTTGGTGCATTGGAATCCTATGTCAATTGGCAACGAAAATCATTTTAGCAACTCAAAATGCTATAATTATATACTCAGCGCTTAAAGTGAGGGTCTTAGCATCATCTACTGTAGTTATTCTATCTCTTGAAGCTGGAAAAGGCTTTGGAAGAAGGCTTACCTTTTGAACATTGGGAAGCTGACAATAAAGTAGCAGGCATAGAACATTGACCCCACCTTATAAAAAGCCATTCTATCAACCATTTCATAGTAAGGGAACTGCCATGCACACCCAAGATGTTAACCCAACATGCAAAATTAATTATAAAATATATTGCTTCATCCATTTATACGACACAAAGCTTAAGTGGGACATGGTTTCAAGAGTTCTAGAGTAGTGCAAATTGAGAATTTTATCTCTAGTCAAGAAACTATAGAACCCTTATTTCATGAAAGATAAAAACAACACGTACTTGGGAGATGGTGAGAGCTTCTGTCAAAGCAGTGATATAAGACAACACCAAGACCCAGCAAGCTTGTACCAACCATCTTGTACGTCTGTCTGATATATCCTGGAGCGCATCCAACAACAGAGAATCATTAGGAAGAGTCGTTAAGAATTAAGCGGAGTTCAACATATTTTTCACAGGACATAGGTTGCAGCCCAATCACTCATCCAAATATCTATTTACTTACAAAAGGATCAAGAGATAAAAAATTACTTTAATTGCATGGCCCAGCCTTCGAAGAGTCATATTCGAAATGGTGTGATACAAGAGGAAGTAGGGCTGGGTTAACAAAAATGTTGTGATCGGGACCTGAAAAGATGCATGGTCATTATCAGAAATTTGAGTTGGCCCTTGTCAACCTTCAACACCCATAAAGCATAATTCATCTTAGCTAATCATCCTTCGTTTGCATTCACACCAACTAGAAAATCAATCAATTACTGTGGTGTTTGGCAGCCACCAATTAGTTGATTGATTCCAAATTTGCAATCACATTGGGTTCCACGAAACATGCAGTCTGCGTTGGAAGGGTTGGCTTCTGGAAGACATAGAAACACCTGCATGCCCAAGTACAGGAAACCATCAATTTTAAAAATCTAAAGATAGCCATTCTTGATTTAACCTTGGGTGTTTGATTATACTTACATGATTGATTTTGTATGAGGGAAAGGTGTAGATAGCCCCCAGGACAACAAAGAAGTAGTGAGTCCAAAAGTAATTTCCTACATAGCCAAAAATAGCAACCCAGACATTCGCCTGCACACCGAACCACCAAGAAAAAAAGGTCAGACACAAAGTGCTAACTAAGAGTATTAATAAACACCGAGGTTATGGAGGAATTCCAACCTATAAAGTAACTTGCATCCCACAATCAAGTGTCTCTATGTCAATAATAAGTTGAAGGAATCCCTGACAACCGCCATCTTCAATATGATTGTTTGAAACATGGGGCACTCATCACCAGCCTTATTCAAGGACAGAGATTCCAAAAAAAATGAATTTTAGCAACCCATGGATTTAAGAGAAAATACCACTTATGAGAGTGTGTAAGACAAGTACCTTGAACCAATACCGCATATACCATGGTTTCTTTGAGTCTTCCTGCACATGACAATCAAGGCAGAGAAGTGCTCCATCAAGCCTGGAAATAATGTGGAGCACATAAGACAGTAGTTCAGAAGGACATCCTGTCACACAAACAGGATGTCAAGATGTCTCATCCATAATTAGATGTAAAAATATAGAATCGCTATAAAAGATCTCTGTAGCATTTTATTACAATCACAGAGTCAACGGTTGAGAGTTGGAGAAACTTACTGCAGAAACGATGAACAATGGGAATACAACACAGGGGGCAGCTGTAAGAAGACCGAGAACCAGATACTCAAACTCTTGAAACCTCTGTATTGAATTTCACAAACAAACCAATAATGCCCACCAATTCATCAGCCTCTGCAACATGTAATAATGCCAATTTCAAAATGCAAGTGGCCTGCATTTAATGTTGAGTCAGTGATGATATCTTCAGGGTTTAATATTTTCTCAGTGCTAATTCAACATGTAGCTACTGATTCATTCAACATTGATTCAACTCATAATTCAACCTTTTAGGTCTTGCAACTATTGCTTACAGAAACAAAAGAGTAGAAATGCAACCCTATTTCTGGTAGGCACTGATCCAATGTTGCAGGTGGATGTGATTGAATCAATGTGAAATCAGTGTCTATCTATGAATTTAGAGGCTTGTGATGTTACAAAGGATGACAAGCACATATGACCATCAGCCCCAACTTCAATCACTATACGCAACCTAGAAGAAAAACACCACTCTCAACATATTATGTCTGCTGGGGAGTTATGCCTCCCATTTAAACAAATAAGGTGGAAGCGACAATATGCAATCTGCAATATATAACCCCTGCATTTGTCTCTGCTGGGAAACATGCGTGTCACATAAAACGCATAAGGTGGACGTGACAATATGAAATAAGAGGAACCTAGAATGGCATGGTCTACATAGCTTTTCCTAAGCTCTGGATCAGCATAACTCATCAAATTAGCATTGAAGTGGAGCTCTCTCCGACGAGGGGCTAACTCTTAATATCCAGAAATTCCTAAAATTTGTTCCGCCAAAAAACAATGCTCTGATTTCCAAAAATGAGGGAGTTCTTCAAGCGGTATAATGATCCAACATGCCTCATAGAGACGAAGAGGGACGACGACACCGAGCAATGTAATGATCCAGAAGGGACTGTACGCAAGGAAAAAAATCTCCCCCCATCTCTTGCTTGGATTTTCGGCCAGCCACAAGCTTTTAATCTCAGGCTCTGCACACAATTTCACATCCATCCCCATTGTCACATCAAGAACTGCCCAACCCACCCTAAACCCAAAACCCAAAACCCAAAACCTCCACAATGCATTCCAACAACAAATCACCAACGCCACCGCGAACTAAGCAAACTTCGTACCAGGCGACGTTTTTTTTTTTGCCATGTCTCGAAAACCGGGCAACGATGTCTGACTTATATTGAACGATGTCTGACTTATGTTGAATCCTAAACTCTCTCCTATCTGCACGAGTCCTTTTAGTCATCGACCCATAGGTTCAATCATACATAGAACAATGGCTATGAAGTCTTGTATGATATTCACGTGATGCAATATTGCTCTAATGGATACAGATACCATTTGTCCGAATCTTCGGAGCATATGAGATGGCCACAAATAGCTGCGCTTCGAGGAAGGGAGGTTCTGGAGTGACGGGCAGTGACGGGATGTGACGGCTTATGATTTGTCGAGCGCACATGAACATCTTATTCATTACCAAAGTGGAGTTTCTCGTGTTCATTAAATGGTCATGTAGATCCCCAACCATGTTCATTATTGAGTTTAGAATGGTTTTCATATACTGAGCACATATTCCGATTCCTTCCAAATATCCGTTCTTGTGACTACACCTAGAGTAATCTCCCACTCAAGTACGCACTTTGAACCGGAGTTGTTGGTGCGCACTTAGTTGGTAGGTGCGTACTTTACTTATATCGCTTTCTAGACCCTCTGATTCAATGAATCGCAATGGGAAACGGATGAAACCTGAGGCAACCCAAAGTCCAATGATGTGAAATCATTGCAAATTCGCAATGGGAAATGGATGAAACCTGAGTTAACCCGCTTGAACAAAGCCCAACAATGTGAAATCATTGCAAAGTTGAGCAAACTGAATGCGTTGAGCAAGCGGGCGCTCGGGTGGGAGTATGAAGTCAGTGAAGGAACCATCCGGAAAGTTTGGGACAATTGGGAGAACATACTTCAACCTATTGAGACATTTGTTGAATCTGAAAGTGCTACCAACTTCAAAGGCTTTGAAGCTCTACACAGCACTGTCCTCGACATCAACGACCAATTGCTTTGCTCCAATGTTCAAGTGGAAGTTGGACAAATGTATGATGAACAGTGACGATCATTTGAGACGTTTTAGCGAAACGTTAACAAGCTAACATTGAATGCCAAGTGTAAAATTCATGCATTCGTAGCAAATGACTTTGCATGACATGTTCAAACAATAAAGTATGAACCCTAATTTTTGTCAAAAAAATTGCGCACTTACCCGGGATGCGTACTTAAATGGGTGCGTACTTAAGCGGGAGATTATTGTAATTACATACTGCTCAAATATGGGTGTCTGATTGAAATAAGTAACCGAAATAGGCATTTTATTTTACATATCAATGTTGGACTAGTGTGTAGGTGAATGCATGGCACCAACACAATATCCATATGGTATAAGAAAACCCGCCTTGTGACTAGCATCAAAATTTTAGTACCAATTAAATATCATTATTTGGTGGGTATCACTAGATGAGAGGATCTTTGTATGCCCCAGTCATTATCTAGGTCAATACCATCCCAATGTCATATTGATATTGGAAGTATGAAAGTTCAAACTTTCAAATATTTGCACGCTCCGATATCAACAAAACATAAAATCCTTATCATATATACTTGTGTGGTATAAAAAAAGAAGTGATATCAATCCAACTTTGGTACATACCACCAATGTTGGTGGGGTATTAAGTTCTAATACCAAGAAAAACGAGTCTTAAACAAACACTTTTGCCTTTGCACCCACTTCTTGTCGGATATGAAACACTCCACCACTTGAGGTCATTTATGTCAAAGCTTTATTCAAAAAATTATATGTGGTTGATATATCAATACATGGTTGGTTATTCAAATTTTTTGAAACTTTCCAAGGATACCTATAGTCTTGTAACAACATGTAATAACCAAGTACATTATGTATAACCGATTCAGGGGGGGGGGGGTCACCGGCCGAAAAGTAGAAACCACGTGAGAACAACTATAGGGTGTTTTTTATTCATTGGCAAGAAAAATTATAGAAACTTTGGATCTACCATAGCCTACTTAAATTGCGAAACATTTGATTATATATAATTTAGCATAAGGGGAAAACCCCCACTTTAGGTTTGAGGTAGAAAGAAATTAGCATGACAAAAATAATAAAGGATTTTTATAAAAAATAAAATGAGTATATTCACATATAATACATGCAAAATGGATGAAAATTGAATGACTGGGTTATGATGTGTACATTTTTCTTTCACCAATATATAGCAACGTGGATACACGTCATGCCATATTGGAGTCTTAAGTTTTCCTTCGTACAGAATGAGTAAATCAAAATTTTATAAGTAATTTAGCATCATTTGAAATAGTCTAGGATTTTTTTATTATAATTACCTATAGGGTGCTGAATATTTGGTGAAGTTGCTTTTTTCTACTTAAAGGGTTCCCTAAAATCCAAACGAGGAGGTAAATAACCCCCATAAAAATACCCTTTGTACGCACGTGGTTACATAACACAAGAGGGAGTGACCCCCCCGAGATAACCGACCAACATAAGTACATGCCCTAGACACTTAAAGTATTTTAAACTTTCTGGTATACTCACATGTTGTACATACATAAGGTCAAAGCGCCTATAATGAATGCTTTGAACACTTGAGAACCTTTAACATGCTTGAAAATGTTTACAAAAAACTCAAATTTTTAACAAACTCATAAGAAGGTTACATTTATTTCATGAAATTTTGACTTCATGCGACTTAGATATAATCGACGAAAGTTAAGATTTACTACAATATAAAGCGAATAGATAGCCCCGCCCTCCTTCTTTCTAAGTAGAAGTGTAGAGACATCCAAAATTATTCTTTCTCTCTCGCTCTTTCTTATTGAGTTACAAGGGTGGGTTACATTAGGATCCGAATCCAAGAAACTTGTGTCCAAAGTGGGCCTTTCTAGATCTTACTTTCGGACAAGTCTCAGACTCAAGATTGGTTTCTTAAAGTAGGAAGAGTATTTTCTTGAATAAGGGACTCTTGAGAATTTGTAGGACAATGATATCGCTGTGACAATAGACCAACCACTTCATTATTTCATACCTTCGGCGTGGACTTTAGTGTAAACTCCTTGGGTCCACATTTTTTCTCTCAATTGGTAGGATGGCTCGATTTTAGGGCTTGTTGAACTTGACCCTAGTCTAAACCCATCCCGAGTCCCCGGGTACACAACTCCCGTATTATATGGCCCTGATTATAATCACTTACAATGCATTTTAGTCCAATCTCAAGTGATATAATTTGTTTTCATGTAGGAAACTCTTGTAGCCCTTCTAACAAGGAATCCAAAAATTTATTTACATATAGGAAATGAATATTCCTTGAAGCATAAAATTGCATCAAAAACCTAATTATATGAGTTTTTTAATACATGTACCATAGGTCAAACTACCAAAAAATTTGAGTTTTTTTATTAAAAATTTAATATTATTTATTATTATAAATAAAACATTGCCAATGACTTTTTAATTTTAATTGGAGGCAACTACTCGTGAGGATCTTTTAGAATTATGCATAGGCATAGGTTAAAAAATAGGTGTTTCACTTCTTTATGTACGTTGTGGAGTTTCTAATAAATAAATAAATATGCAACCCAACTTTTCCTACATCTCAATTTATTTAATTTGGTCTTTACCCAAATTTTTGGTCCTTTTGTTTTTGTATAATTTGATTTAATTTTTACAAAAGCCGTCCTCTATACCGTTTTTAATCTGATGCCCCCTGTGTATAATATGGGAGTTGCGTACCCGGGCCTAAGCCTTGGTTCCAGTAATATCAAATTGAACTAATCAAATAGATAATTAAACTTTCATAGAGTTCTCCATCGGATGTGATTTAAAAAAATAAAAGTCAAAACACCACAAAATAAAAAACCCACTTTACTTTTAGGTTGATAAAAAAATTACATTTGGTCTTGTCAAAAATTAAAAGAAACTCGAAGTGTATAAAGGTGTTGTAGAAGTCATTATCAATATGTCTAAGATTCCTAGAAGTCTCATGTTATTCTAAGATTCCTTGAAGTCATAGAGATTGTTAAATCGACCACACATTGGTTAAAACGACTATAGTCAATGTGTAAGGTGTTGACTGGGCTATGACTTGTCATCCAAGTTGGTCAAGTTTACTAATCCTAACACAAAGCTGATACCTTGCTCCTCTTCATGTGTGTGATGAAGAATTAATGACAAATCATGTGACCGTGTGATGCATCTTTGTGATCGTTTTAACAAACTACATGGTCAATTTAACAATTCCTAGAATTATTTGTTGCATTTTATCAACCAAATGTTGGGTTCATTATTATGTAGAGGTGCATGTCAACCTAAGTGTTATGTTGTGTGAGGACACTTAAGTTATATATTGGTGAATTTATACCAGCAATTGATAGCTAGTTGTGTGGATCCGCAATATAAAAGCCTCAACTACAATGCCACCATCACACGACACCTGAATGGACATGCGTGACAATGGCAATGCTCATGATGAACATGAGAGATCAGACAATTTTCGGTACAAGGAGTTGCATAAATATTTGGAAGCTGCAAGAATTCACGGTAATTGCAACCGATTTCAAGATCCAACTGGTTATTACGCCAAGAAAAGAAAGTCAGAAGATCATAACCAAGATCAGCGTCATGATCATCACGAGAGATTTAATTTTAGAATCACTATATCAAGACACCATGTGGATGTTCATGGTCGTGATCGTCATAAGAGATCTGATTCTAGATCAAGATATTATGCGGATGTTCGTGTTCACGATCATCATGAGAGATCCAATTGCAAAAATGGTAGGTTAAGGCATGATCCTAGTATAGATGTTCATGGTTGTGATCGTCATGACAAATCCGATTCTAGATTAAAACATCATGTGAATGTTCATGTTCATGATCATCATGAGAGATCCAATTGCAAAAATGGTAGGTTAAGGCATGATCCCGTAGACATTCATGGTCACGATCATCATGAGAGATCCAATTGTAGACTAAGACGTCATGTGGATGTTCATGTTCATGATCATCATGAGAGATCCAATTGCAAAAATGGTAGGTCAAGGCATGATCCTATAGATGTTCATGGTCGCGATTGTCATGAGAGATCCAATTCTACAAAGAGTATGTCAAGAAATCATCTGGAAGTTCGAAAAACTCGCCGAATCAATAACTATCACCACTCTCAAAAGGTTGACATTGATATCCATAAGCAGCTTGCCAGTGGACGAGAGCAGCATGACCTGCGTGATGAGATTATGAAAATTAGATTGAAGAAGGTGGAGGATTCCATGAGAATAAAGGAACTTGTCAATTCTTCTCAACAATATCGATATGAGCATTTGACGGCTCATGCATCGGCAAGTAGACATGAGAGGGAGGAACTGCAATGCAAGTGGACGGAAGAGAACCAAGCAAAAATCAACAGAGATTATCAGCACAAGAAACTGGCAAGTGTAATACATAGGCGTGAATCATCTCCAGAGGAAGGAGAATTTTTTGCGAACAAAGATGTGCAACCTCAACCATCAAATTTCATAACAGGAGATCCGGCTACGTCAGAAGATGAGAATGGTGACCTCTTGACCACGGATTCAGATGATGAACTCTGTGACATCCTCATGAAGTCCTATCCAAGGAGTTATGGGCAACATCCTTGACTTCTCTCCCTTAAAACTTCAACTTTTTCTTGACAACAAGAAATATGGGTGCCTTAGGGTTTAGGTTTAGGTTGATGATCCTTCGATGATAATTTTATATTTGATGATGCAGATGCTTAAGTGTTTGACATATAAGCTCTGAAAGAGTCTCCTCCAATAGAGTTTTCATCACCAACTACATTAGATAATTAAGAAGATCACTTACTGTCCAGAGTCTCCCTGTTCAACTCGCCTTTTACTACATGAAATATGACTGTATGATGAGGATGAGGATGAGGATAATGACTTGTAAATAGAATTTATAGTTCATGAATGTTATTGTGAATAGTCAGCACAGGATAATACTATGAAGGAGTGGTTCTCCTTTTGGATTTAAAATTTGAACACAAAATTGATTGGACTTCATAGATTTTGTTGGACCACATTCAGTTTCTAATGTGCTAAGACTTCCACAATAAGACAACAAGGCATATTACTTCAATGACATTCATATGAAAAATGGCATATGTAACACTCGCAACACTAGACAGACAGACAGACAGACAGAGAGAGAGAGAGAGAGAGAGAGAGAGAGAGAGAGAGAGAGAGAGAGAGAGAGAGAGAGAATACTGATTCCTGCAGAGTCCACTTAAATTTTGGAATTCAAGACGTTGGAGTTCAAATCAAGAAAATGACACTCACTGGTCCACCCCGGGACCACTTGCAAGGATACTGGTCAAATTCATTGACAATTTATTGAGTGAAAGGCACGAAGGATGCACCTACAGAGTGGCACAATGTGAAAATTTGGTTTCATTGCCTGGACTAGATGTCAATTTAAAAGGAGTGGTTCCTAGCTAATACCACCCACTACACAAATTTTGTTGAAGCACATAGGAGATCATGTCTCTGCATTTGTACTCGCTTGAATGAACCTATGTAAATTTGCAGGTTACATTTGATCAATTTATCGATTTACAGAGTTTCAGTATTAACAAACAGTCTTTATACAACTTCAAATTCTAGTGCACGAAATCCACCCAACTGCAGCTAGAGAAGCCTTCCTATGTACAAATTTTGTGTACAGACCTGCGTCTGGATTGGGGGGATTTCCGTCTCTAGCTTGCCATCTAGAAACATGATTTACCTGGATGTAAGAAGTTGATTGCATTGCAGTTTGCTCCAAAACCCTGCAAACTGCCCCAGGGTTTATCTACTTCCAAATTTGTCGTTGTCCAGATTATATTTGACAAGTTAACTTCCTGCTCACCTTCTCCCCCACACTATACTGCAAATCCTTATATGGAATTAAGATCTTCATGTTGAACACTGGGCCGATTATCCACAAGTCTTTCCAGCATCCAACTTGGTCGCTCATCCCAATCGAGATCAACACTTTCAATAATTCTTTTGTGCTTTTCTATCCACATGGAGAACACTTTATTTATAACCTTCAGTTTGTGTGCATGAGCGGACCAGTCCACATCACATCCATGTGTATATCCATGGATATGCAGTCTTTGAAACTTAGTCTTGCCATTTCGCACCCTCGCGCACGAGCTTCAATGTTGTGAGTGCATCCAGCAACTGAGCCCACCTCCTGTCGACAGAACCCGTGAACCCAATCGACATGCGCACGAGCCCGGCCGAAATGCCAGCTACCTCTCGCTCCTCCTTGCTCAGCTCACTGCTGGTACTTGACCCTGAGCATGACATAAGTGTATCGTGGTACCCGAGGCTGACAGCCATTAAACCAAATTGAGACACATTCTGCAAGTGCTTCATCAAATCATACGCGCGGTCTGTCGTCTCGAGGTCCACACACAGCATCCCACCATAGCCGTAACCCTCATTGCTCAACTCCTGCATTAATTTGTGTTGCGGGTGGTCCTTTAAACCTGGGTAAATGACTTTCAACCCTAGCCTTTTCAACCGTTGGGCGTAGATCAGAGCTCTGTGGCAGTGCTCTTTCATGCGTATACCTAAATGGGGCAGGCGCAACGAAATTTGAAATGCAATTTGGGGATTCATGGTTGGACCGAGAAGCATTAGGGCACCTTGGTGTAAACCCATCATGGAGGCCACCAGATCAGCCGATCCACAGACCGCACCGGCAATAATGTCACTTGCACCGCTGACAAATTTGGATAAACTGTGAAGAACTACGTCTGCTCCAAGTCGAGCTGGAGAGATGAGTAATGGTGAGAATGTGTTGTCCACCACCACCTTCAGATTTTTCTCATGCGCTATGCCTGTACAGACATACAGGTAAACCGTAAACCCCATAGCATACTATTATATAGGACGTATGTATAATCATGTATAAGGACGTTATCTTTCTCTCACACTACATAGCTTCAAGAATAAACTTTCAAGAATCAAGGTCCCTGAGTACATGCATGAATGCCGACGACAGTAAAGTAACAAGCTCTCATTTAATCGACACCTCGTTGTTGCTAATCTTCGGACACAAAGCCTCCTTCCATCTACCAAGATTCAATTAGAAGGTGCACCCCTAATGGAATAATTCTTAGGTTATCCGAAATACCTAAGAATTATTCCATTTGCATTGAAACCTAAACAGGCTACATAAGAATGACACATGAGTTACAGCCCTTGAAGGCCTGAGGTTAGAGCATTTTCTAAGATGTGTTATAAAATTACATTTCGAAGGGTTCTTGAGAACTAGGTATCAGTGAAGAGAAAACGTTAGAAACTATTAAAGGATCGCCTCCATGCGGTTAAAATTACAGAGAATATTTATGGTCCTCCCACACTGAATCTAAAAGTAAATCCTTTGAGAAACTTAATATCCTCAGCTAAAGATACTCTAGATTGGTGGTTAAGTTGCGAGCAACATGATGATATGATCTTGAAGTAAAACAAAACTGTCAGAATGCATATTCAAGAGTTGTGTGCACTTCATGAGGCACAAAGGATAACTATTCATGGAATTGTATAAGTCAGCTTTTGGAAGTGATACGTTTGAAAAACTTATTCGTTAGCAAGATCTGAACATTTGAAATTGAGAGTCCGGTAATTGGAGAATTTTGAGCAATCGGCATACCTGCAAGAAGTGGGATATTTGCCACACTTAGTTGTGGGTTCGACATAGATTCAAAGTACAACACCTTTGTGGATGGTTTGATGGCCTTCTGCACAGAGCTCAAATCTTCGACATCAACAAAAGTGGTGGTGACGTTGCTTGATCGAGGAAGGAAATGAGCCAGAAATGCATGTGTGCCGCCATACAGGCGGTTTGAAGCGACAATGTGGTCACCGGAGCTGCACAGTTGCATCAAAACAGCGGCTATGGCGGACATCCCACTTGCAGTGCAATACGCCGCCTCTGTTCCCTCCATCGCTGCCATTTGACGTGACAGGCTTAGCACTGTAGGATTAAAATGTCTGCATCAAACAAGTAATAATTTCAAGTAAATGAGAAATTCTGAAACATAAATATGGTTGATGATTTGCCCAACGAATCACTGTAGGGTTCAAATGTCTGTACCAATCATTGATACAAGTGAATGAGAAATTCTGAAACATAAGTATGGTTGATAAATTGCCCAAGATATCACTGTGAGGATAAAATGTCTGTATCAAGCATTAATTCAAGTGAAGGAGAAATCTTGAAACATAAGTTTAGATAATGAATTGCCCATAAAATCACTCTAGGGTTAAAACATCTGTATCAAACATTGATACAACTGAATGAGACAGCCTCAAATGTAAGTATGGTTCATGAATTGCCCAACATTTTCCGGAGTTGCAGAATAAGCCCAAATTTTTCATTCAGTTGAACTATAAAGTGTGCAAAGGTGTAGGCTTAAAACTTGAAGTATGACCCACTCAATGTACATTCTCTGTTCTCACCCAAAAATTGTAAAAGGATAGCGATTCCTGTACAGAAGTTGTCATATCTCTGGATCCCCTGTTGAAACTTGATGCATGAGCCCTAGTACCTTCCCCTCTCTCATGTCAATAAGATTTAGCGAAAGGAAAAAAGAGACGAGGGATCCATGTCATGACAAAAAGTAGAGTGTTTCCAGGTGACATGGTTCAAGTCCAACCTTATGATGATTACGCTACATATTGCAAAGAAGTCCGCTTGAAGAAGGTTACGCTCTTTATTTGTGTGCACACAACCAACTTCCGTTTCTCATGCATCAAAGTGTTGTGGTGACTAACCTAGTTGGGAGTCACAAGAAATTCCATACTCGTTACTCACAACTATCCTCATATTGGCTCAAGTTCACCCGCAAGCGGCGATTCCTCCCCCATGGTTCACATGGTTTAGAAAAAACCCCTCACATTGGAATCCATAAGAACTCAACTATCAGAACAGTGCAAAAAATTAAAAGTATGTTCTCACCTGCTGTAGATGTAGAAATCGCGGTCTGGACCCAGCTTCCCTTCAAACAACTTGCCCATGGTCTCTGGCTCCATCACCGTGAAAGTGGTCGAAGCTTCAATGGACATGTTCACTCCACCATGTTCTCCAAATTCATGGCGCACACTGGCCAACCCTTGCACCGGATCCATCCATTTCTTCAACACTTGACCATTCATTTGGAGGTCATCTTTCTTCAACACTTGACCATTAATTTGGAGGTCATCATCTTCTTTCTCATCTCGAATCCGCTTATGTCCAACCACCGACACTACTCCACCATTAAGTGTCTTTGCGCTATCCATGACTCGATCTCTCTATCTTGTCCCAAGCAAGAATGTTGATGAGCTAGAATATGTCAAGTGCCATCAAGAAAATATTAACAACAAAGTACTTACAACAAGGCTAATTGCTCTGAATCTCATACCGCAACAGAGATATACACATACAAATATCAAAGCTTAGTAAGAGAGGAAGGTATAGCATAACATAGAAGTTCTCCCCCGATTTTCTTTTCTCGTGCTTCTCGATCGGTCATGATTCCTTGAGATGTTGAGAGAATCATATCTCCTATTACACCTAAAACATTGGGAATTACATTATGTACAGAATACATTCTTGAACCTGGTTCACCGGACCTCCCCCAACAGATAGTCCCACACACACACAGATATTAAAGTTACAACGTATAACATCACATAAAATTTCTCCCCCAATTTTCTTTTCTCGTGCTTCCCAATCTATCATGACTCCTTGAGCTGTTGATAGAATCATATTTCCCATGCCACCTAGAAATTTAGGAATTCCTTTATGTTTACTGAGCCTCCCATGATAACCTCATATAAAGAAAACTAGTGTAAAATGACTAATAATTTGTATGAATTTGTGTGTCATCAGTTTCACGCAATTAAGTGAAGGGATATCCAGCATTGTCGTCACCACCGACTTTCTGGTTTGTACTACTTCACAGACAACAATTTGCAATAAGTACAGTGCATACCCACTTTCTTGATCTCGCTAATTTCCTAAGGGTGACTGAACATCCAGAATTCCCCACATGCAAAATCAGTGGTAGGAAGTGATGCCAACAACAACAACAACAACAACAACATGATGGAGTCATGCTTAATCACTGCCTCTCACACATTAGATTGTAAGTCCAAGTCCACATTGCATAGAACATTAAATTCACCAGCACAAAGTTAGACTCCTCCCAGAGTCTCTTCCGCTCAGAAATTCGAGATTCCGATAGGCTAATTTGCTGTAGAATGTGAATATCTCGAAACAAGTCTTGAAGCCTTCAACTCAGACACAAGTACACAAAGTGACGAAATTCAAGGGTACCCAGTATTCTTCCGCCCAGATGAAGGAATGGAGAATTAAGCTAGCAATGCAGATCGAGTCTGGACATCAGACGCACATACCATCATATACTCAATTCTTCTGTCAAGAAACCATCATCATCACAAAGAAAAGCATCATCTCACTTCCCCTGCCTTGCAAGCCTCCCCCCAACCCAAACCTTGTATGGATGAAAACTTTAGCACCACCCACACGAATTAAAGAAACATACCGATTCCCAAACCACCTCTGATCTCCCGCCCCGGTAGCAAGTCCAAAACCAAATCTCTGTAAACTCTGCTGTAGTACCCTTGCCTTAATTTGCAGATTTCGAATGACAGCCGAGTGCACTCTCCAACCGGATGCCAAATGTCCAAGACGGCGGGTCCCAGACCTTACGGTGGCAAATCCGAGGTTTAATCCTCACGAGCTCCGAGAAAGGGGGTATATATGATCTCCGACGGCATGGGTGTTTCACGTTGTGATGATATTGCATCATGATGATCATGCATGTCCTCCACGGGTAGCTTCCTTCCAACTTTTGCAAAAGAGACATGTCAAATATCATCATCCCATTCCAGCTGCCATTTACCAAATGAATTTCCCACCCCTAATTAACCTCCTCCACATGCGGCATCATCGATCAACAATGTATTTTAATCTCATTCACTTTATACCTACGTACACTACGTACTACTACCTTGACCGAGTGACCTAACCTATCTATCCCCATCAATTTGACCTGACCCAAATTCTTCAGCAACCGAATTTCACCTGCAACTTCGCAAGAACCCTTAGAATCATTAAATGCATATTCTCCATGCTCCTGGACGCTTTTGGCATCCGCCAACTCCAAGACACGTGCGAATTACTTACAGCAACTATGTGTTCTCTCTGAGATCTTACTATTCTGCAGAGTTGTGGGATTTGCGCATGACTGTGTCACAGCCACATCACCATGGACTCATGAGTCATGACATCCTTGCTTTTGAAATGAGTATAAATTTAGATTGAAGGAGTTCGGAGATCCATCACGGGGAAAAAGGTTCAATGTCAATTACATCATTTTTGCTTGCAGGTAGCTTCGGAGGAGGATGCATAAGTTAGGTTGCCAAATGCATCATCACCGCCGCTCTGAAGCTTCTTTTTTTCTTTTCTTTTTAAAATTCTTCTATTTTCTAATTCTTTCTCCACTGCCTCATAAAATTATTCAGCTGCTATCAGCCGTTCCATTCTAGTTGATAAGATAACTTCACCAAAAGTGCCAACTCAAATTTCACGAAGGTTCCAAGCTAGTTCATGAACATTCCAACCAATGTTATTAGAGTGTTCTACCAAGTTCATGAATCTTAGGTCCGAGATGACCCTAAACTACCGGATGATGGTGGAGGGATACCCAAATCTCAAGGAAGAGGTTGGCGGTTTGAATCCCGGCTGTGAAATCTCCTCTCTACCTGACGGAAAACTTGCCAGGTGGTCAACTGCCTCTTGTGCTTTGGCGCTGGCCTGTCGGCCTTCTGTCTCAAAAAAAAAAAAAAAAAAGGTTCATGAATCTTCTAAATTAGTTCATGATTCTGCCCAAAAAGTTGGATAGTTTGACCAATGGTACATGTATTAAAAAACTCATATAATTAGGTTTTTAATGTAATTTTATGCTTCAAGGAATATTCATTTCCTATATATAATTACATTTTTGGATTCCTTGTTAGAAGGGCTACAAGAGTTTCCTACACGAAAACAAATAATATCACTTGAGATTGGACTAAAATGCATTATAAGTGATTATAATCAGGGCCATATAATACAGGAGTTGCGTACCCGGGATTGGACTACATGCTCAAAATGTGCTAACCATTTCTGGTGCAATAGTCAACATAATTGGAGCACATATAAGACCACTTAATAAGCATAAGAATATTTGTGTTGATAATGAATAAGATATTCTCATAGGAGCATAAGCTTCAAAAAATAATGAGGCAAATGGTTATGGGCCTGATTTCGATTTGCTAGTCACCTTGTACTAATTGCATGTTTCACATCTTATTAGAAATGGGTGTAAAGAGAAATATTTGAATTAGTCAAATCCACCTAAAAAAGGTAATAAGGTGTGATGTGTATGGCAAGGCTTTTTTTTTGAGAACAGACACCAAAAAGACATGTTTTAGCACATGTGAGATTGGACTATGTGCGCAAAATACAAATACCATTTTGGGTTCCATACTTATGAACAAAATTGGGAGGTCATTTGGTGAAAAAGAGAATCTTCACTTTAACATATTTTTTGAATCTCAACTCCGATTTTGAAACTTGTGATGACAATATTTGTTAGTCACAATTGCTAATGGGATGAGACAAATTCCAATCCAATCCAACAATCATAACTGTCTATAAAGTTAGATCGGGAATTGTCTCTTTTGGTTTAAATGTACAAATCACAACAATTATTGATTCTAGTTTCAAAAATTTAGTGGAGACGTGAAAGTTGTACGAGGTCAAAGTGGAGATTCCCTTTGTTTTAATTGTGTTCAATGCTCAATCTAGAATTGCGTCCTGTTAAGAAAATATATTTGTGCAATCTTACTGCCTGATCATGCCATATTAGCCATGCCAAAATACCTCTCAAACATATGCATGTAATTATATAAATTGCATGACATCACTAGCAGATGAGCATGTGTTCCGTTGCCCTAACTTCAAATTCAAACTGAAACACTAAGATTTTGGCATCCAAAGGTTTTATTCTCGAATCTACTACAAGGCCCATGAACACAACTCATTAGCTGAGTAATATTATGTGACTTGTACATACTGTGGGCATAAAGTATATGGCCTTATTTGTGGACACTTACATCTCCGCAGACAGTTTTCACTATTGGATTTGATTGGGAATGGTCTCTTCCGGTTAAACACATATTTAAGTAAATTTAGACAATTAAGGAGTCTAAATTTAATTTTTAGTTAAATAAACATGATTAATAGTTCATTAATGTATAAATTAAATGAAAGCGGCTCGCAATATATCGTGCCACGGAGGGGGATCGGGTAGTCTCCCGATGGCAATGTGTGGGAAGCATGCAAAAAAATGGTAGAAAAAACAAGGCACTGATGTATACAAGAACATCGGGAGATCTCCCCATCCACAAAAATTCAATTACAAGACAGTGAACAATACATAAAACGATGGACATGTTGTTGTACATAGTAATCAATGAATTCTTGAACCAAAGCCGTGCATTGTCATTGACAAGCCATGCACGAAAAATAGAACATAACATGAGAATCCAACATCCATACTTGAAAAATGCTTGTAGCACCAGAATTGAACAACGGGAAGGCTAAGCGTTTAAATCTCTAAGTATTGAAGCAGTACAACTTCCCGGACTATGTCTGGGTAGACCATAGGACCGGGAGGGCTCCCGGTGCGAATGAAGGGATGAGCGACGGAGCATCAGTGGTTGATTCGTTGTGGGCAGAACCTAGAGGTGTGGGAACCCGAGGATGTCCGAGATGGGGATGACATAGTTGAGCCTGCAAATGCAAAAAACGAAAAATGTGAGGAAACATGAAGAGGTTAGCACATGCAGAAAGCAATACCAAATGAGATTATAAAAAAAAAGTGAAGTACCGTGAGAAAGTTGAAGGTGGCGTTTAACTGGAAATCTCCTCCATTGTGGAATTGATGAATTGGCTGCCATGATTTGTAATAGGCGGTAAGCAACATAGGAGTTACAGGTTGAAATCTTGTTGGGTTTCAATTCGACTCGCTTCTTGGGAGATTTCTTTGGTTTCAAAAATGTGGTCCCCAAAAGTGCCGCGTTCGAGGACACTCCAGACGAAAAAAATGAAAGTTAAAGTATGTTAAAAAAATGAGAGAGGGTGAGCGAACATCATCGATCGGGAGGTCTCCCGGTGTGAATTTAGAAATGAAAAGCAAAATCAAACAGGGGAGAAAGAATTGAAGTCAGAATGAATTGAAAGTATTGGAAGAGGAGGCGTGTATGAAGCACATATTGAAAGTGTCGCGAGATTGGACGGAATATGGCGCGCAATTGGCGGTCACGAATGGGCTAAACCATTTATGGTAACGTGGGAGTGGGGGTTGTCCGTCTGTGATATGATTATGCAAATAGAGAGGAACATTTGGTGCGTGTATGAGTCCCTCGATGTAAGGGTACAATGCGGTTGTGATATTATCGATGACTCTGGGACCCGGCCAAGTGTGAGGGAAATAGCAACAGTCGGAGGATTTGTTCCTAATATGACGGCTGGGTTGGTCGTCGACAAACAATATATTGCCCTCCCTACAACCGAAATAATTTGCATGGTGACTAAGGAGGACTTCTTTTTCTTTAAGGAGGAAAGGGACGTCCTTACTAATGAAACCGTTTGTATTCGTGCACATGGATTTACCCCAGACAAACTTGAGCGTAGATATGATGTTTTCGCGAAAGAGGCGGCGAAGGACAGTGTGGAGAACTGAATCTTCCATGCACGACCAGACAGCGACATGGAAATCGCGTAGGAGTAGGGACATGAACTCTCTCAACCCGGGACGGACTTTGAGATCCCATAGCTTGTCCATCAAAAGGTTGTCCTTGCCCCCGAAACGCGCGAAGCACTTGGCTCGAACCCTCTCCGGGGAGCGCCTACAGAGAAGACCATCGACGGAGAGAACAATCAACTTGAAGGGCTTGGGTTTGGGTTGGAATCGAGGGCGCACATGAGTAACAGAAACCTCAAAACCCTGCACATGAGAGGCACCGGGAGGTCTCCCGAAGAGAATATGAAGAAAGAAACGGCGGGGGAAATGTCGACAATGCATGATGAAAAAAACTCATTCAACGAGTAACACATTTACAAACACATTCACGACACAAGAAATGAACAGGTTGGTAAGAAACGAGGAAGTTATTACAAAGACATGAGAGTACTTAAAAACATGAATAACGGTGTTTGGTTGCTGGTTGCATGTCCAAAATGTTAGATGGAAGAAGGACACCCAAAAAAATGAAACCCAAAACAAAGAAATGAGGAAATCCAAAAGAGAAACCAAGCGTCAACCCAAGCCCACCTCCGTGACAAATTTAGGGGAGCCAGAGGACATGGAAATCTGCCGAAGATGCGCAGAACCGCACTCCGAGAGCAACTGGCCAGTATAGATACTTCCAGAGAACCCAGAGTAACCAGGAACATGGCCAGCCGACTGGACAGCGGGTGACGTTGGAGAACCCAGAATATTGGCAATTTTCTGGGACACCTGAAGGGGCAACGTGGAATCACCTCTTTCCTTTCTTTTGAGTGGCCTTCTTTC
This sequence comes from Polytrichum formosum, assembly GCA_964035585.1. Taxonomy (NCBI): domain Eukaryota; kingdom Viridiplantae; phylum Streptophyta; class Polytrichopsida; order Polytrichales; family Polytrichaceae; genus Polytrichum; species Polytrichum formosum. The sequence continues at coordinate 34,965,670 of OZ037938.1, forward strand.
CTCTGACACTTGAAAAAAATGGGAACACCGTGAGACGTTGGACAAAGCATCGGGAGGTCTCCCGATGTCAATACTTGGGTTGAAACTCAGGCGCTCTGTCCACATCATCTGGCTTAAACCTCCTGGAGTAGCCAGCCATAAGCTTAACGTAGCGAGAGTCAGACTTACGGAGCTGGGCCTTTCCATCCGGGAGGGGATTCTTTTCAACAAACTTTCGCACATCCATGTTTGAGGCCAAGAGATTTTTCAACCAGTCAAACAAAGTCCGGAGAAGGTAATTATCCTCATGTAGGACTTCAGGCCTAAACGTGGGAGGATGGATGGCCTGACTCCAGTGGTTAGGACAATTTTTATCCGGGGAGTCATCAATAAGCATAACATTACGTAAGGTAGCATTAGGAAGTTTTTAAAAACCCTAAGTGTGAGATCCTTCATCAAAATGGGTTGGTCGGGATTATCCCTATGCTTGGAGACAGTGCAATGATCCTGATAAAAGAATCCATGGTCATCAAGGGGAATATCAAGGCGACCAAGCTTGAATCGCCTGCAATCCTGCATAAGAGCATCAACCATCTACAAGGCTTTGTGCTTCCGGGTTGAAGTCCAGAACAAGACGTCAGCCTTCTCGTACAACCAATCTAGGAGTTCACGGGCACCACTCCGCAAAAGGGTCTTGTCATTTTTGGTACGCGGTTTAGAGCAAAGGAGCCCGTTGAGATCAAAGACTAGGAAATATCTTACCGATGGCAGACTAATGGACTGCGGAGGCAAGTCAGTCGTTGCTGCAAGACAATGGAACATAATTTCAGAAGAAGGTTACATGAACCTCATACAATAAAAGTATATCTATGGAGATCCATCATCGGGAGACCTCCCGGTCCTGAAAGAGAATATTGCAAAAGAGTATTAAAGTGAGAAAGAACTCACCTCGGGGGGACATTTAAGTGGCCGGAGTCTCCTGGAGGATAGCAGCATCCGCAGCGAGAGACTCCACGGTATGATGTTCTCTGTTAGTAGTGGCGGTGCGCCTAAATCTCGGTTTGGGTGAATGCGAACCCGAACTGCCCATGGGCATGGGACCACCAACCACTTGGGACTTCAGCTTCTGGCGAACAGGGCGAGGGGGAGAAAAACTCATGTCTTCAACATCTACTGGGGTAGAAATATCATGGACGAATTCATTCTGCATGGCTTCATCCGCAGCAACATCCATGTCAAGATCGTGGTCATCAACGAGGATAGGCGATTGAGGTCGCGCGGTTGGAGGAGACATTGGTGTGGGTAGAGGAATCGGGAGCACTATAAGAAAACTGCATTTCTTGATGATGTTTTTGAAATTTTAGGCGACATCCAATAGAACATCTAGATGTTACAGTGGACGTCATTATTGACATTTGGATGTTCTATTGGATGTCGCCTAAAATCGTCTGCGTTGTCCAAAAATGTCATCAACAACGCAGTTATCATCATCAAAAACGTAATTTTCTTATAGTAGAGGTCTCCCGATGCCCGAGGAGGTGAGGCTAGAGGAGAAACGTTGCTTGGGCCAATGGCAGAGTGAGTTGGCGAAGCAACAATGTCGGGCGTGACGTCTTCGGCCATCGGGAGGTCGCCCGATGGATCACCGAGGTGAGAAGGGCCTCCTCTATCGCCTGCCTGCTCCGAGTCACCAAGGTTAATAACCTCCATGTCAGTGTCTGAGTCTTCAGCAGGGGTGGGTTCTTCCAGTTCTACGACCTTTTTCTTCTTCTTGTTCTTTCTGGAAGCACGAGCAAGTTGTTTCCGCGCCAGCCCTTGCAGATATTGAATGATCCGTTCTCCCAACTTTGTGGCCTGAGTGTGACTCACATTGTCCTGGACGATGTCCGCAGTGGGGACAAGTTTATGGAGACCTAAAATCGTCAAATTTCCCCCGCATTGTATGTTCAAGATAATCATGTCGGGTTTAAGAACACCCCCTATAATTGCGTCGAGGGAGGCGATGCTCAGCTCTACGCTTAGGGCCGACCAGTTTCCCAAATCAGATTGGTCGAGGGAATTGGCATCCACAAAGGTGGGTAGCTTGGGTGAACCGAAAATCCTCCGCAAATGTTTGGCGCTATCACCATCCTCGACAACCTTCGGGAATACAACCAAGATGTACACGAGCACTTGTATATCATGGGCGGGAGTAACAAATTTTTCATGTTCCGTGTGTGGAGAATACATGACTATGTGATAATCCCAGACGGACGAACCACGCACCCACATGGCAAATTCTGAAGCGGTCGGGAAGGAGCAAAAGAAATAGTGGACCCCCAAAATTGAAGAGTTTTCCTCGAAGACCTTTAGGAATTCTCGATTTATAAGATGTTTGGAAGGGACACCTCGTTTTCTGTCCCAGAAATTGGAGGCACTGACAATGTAAGGATCATCAGAGATATTCCAAGCGCGCACAGCATGAAGAATATCTTGAGCGCCCTTCGCCTTGATGACAAGGTGTTTTGACCTGATGGCATCATCTGCACACGGCGTGGAAGTCACCCCCTGTAGGTAAGCATTGTAAGCATCCCAGAAATCAGGAAAAGCAGGTTCCTGGGAGATTTTCATCAAGTCTTTCCTCTCCTTCATCCAAGCTTTCCCAGCTTCTGTTCCCTTGACAAGCTTACGCATCATGGCCATGAAAGCGGCATCGAATTTGTGCTCTTTGGCCACGGCTTGCCATTCCGAATAGGTCCAAGCCTTGTATCCTTTCCCCTTGTGTGGTCTCTCCCAGCCGAACTTTGTCATCACCTCTTGCCTAATGACCATCTCGTCCTTCTTCTCGTCGCACATATCAGTGAAGGAGACAAGATCTGCAACACCAGGCTGCAAAGATTTGCAACACACTTTCCCTTTGAGAATGAGGTTGCCAATCTCCTGGAGCATATCGTTAGGGAGGCCCTGAATTCTGCTAACATCGGATTTGGTGAGGGGAGGTCGTTTTGATGTCCCGGAAAGAATGACCCCGTAACCGTCAGGAATGTACCCATCAGGGTTGTCTATTGTGTCGTGACGGAGGCTTATCCCGGCATAATGTCGTGCCGTCACGACACGTATCCGTCACGACATTATGCCGGATTATGCCGGATGCTGTCTTTATCCTGCCGGACTTGAATTTTACCGATTTTTTTGTGTAATTACATTACCCAATTTCGGACACATAGGATTTACATTGTCCACGTGTGACGACATGTCAGCAAAGTAAAGGGAAAGTGGGGAAAATTTTACTAGCGCCCGTCCGCCCCCCCCGTCCGCCCCCGTTCCCAATCCCCGTTCCCACCCGTCCGCCCTCGTTCCCAATCCCCGTTCCACCCCGTCCGCTCCTGTTCCCCCCCGTCCGCTCCCGTACCCAAACGCCGTCCGTTCCCGTTCCCAACCTCCGTCTGCCCACGTCCCCCGCCCCGTTCCCAACCCGTCCGCTCCCCCGTCCGCCCCCCCCCCTCCGTCCGCTCCCCCGTCCGCCCCCCCGTCCGCCCCCCCCCCCCCCCCCCCCCGTCCGCTCCCCCCACCTCCGTCCGCTCACCCGTCCGCCCCCCCCCCCCCCCGTCCGCTCCCCCCCCCCTCCGTCCGTCCGCCCCACCCCCCCCCCCCTCTCCCGTCCGCTCCACCCCCCTCCCCCGTCCGCTCCACACCCCCGTCCGTCCGCTCCACCCCCATCCACCGTCCGCACCACCCCCCCGTCCGTCCGCTCCACCCCCCCTTCCCCGTCCGCCCCACCCGTCCGCCCCCGTCCGCCCCACACCCTCCTTAGTAATATTTTATTACTTTGATTTTAACACAATGATAAACACAATGGCAAAATGGTCTACGTGGCAGGGGAAATATGCACATCCACGTCGACGTTTTCTGCCACATAGGACGCCACCTTGGCAAGAAGGTAAGTATTTTACCCACCCTAGTCGGCTCCCCCTATGTTGACCCTACGTGGACCCTATTGTGTCGTGACGGAGGGGTCCGTCACGACACGACACGTCGTGACGGCACGACACCGTCACAACGGCGGGATAGACAACCCTGGTACCCATCAACCCAGTTGTCAAACACCAATCTCCAAGTGGTAAACGTAATTTCGCTGCATATGACAAGGGGGAGACACTCTTTGATACTTCTCGTGTCGTGGAATGTTGTTGTCACTGCATGCTTGAATTTTTGGACATGGTGTAGAGCGACGTCAGAATATGTGACAATAGAAACAGTAAGCTAAAGGCATCGGGAGGCCTCCCGATAAATGAATATGTATCTCAAAACTCGAACAATAATATTGAGAATAGTACTTACATTCCATTCAAGAGAGTGTATGCCACCCAACTTAGCAGGTTGTGGTTGGTTGTGGTCCATCCAAACTGCATGCCCTTGAGTCACGTCCTCGAAGAATGTAGGCTTGGCGTCTTTGTCGTGAATTTTGAGGTTCAACACTTTGGACATGTACATAACTTTCTCCTTGTCCAGGGACCACACCACGACAATCTCGTGATTCTCGCAATAGGTCTTCATGTCCTGCTTGGCGGCAAGGTCTGGTATGGCCATTACCTCTTTCATGGCCTGAATTGTGTGTTGACCACCAATAATCCAAAAATCGCAATCCAGCATATCCTCTTTCAAGGTCGGTTTCAAATCGAAAGGCTTGAACTCTTTCAATGTGTTATCAAATACAATTGGCATGACAAACACTGGTTGCTTAGCCCTGGATCCATGGAGCGCGATGACTTCGTCCATCAACTGTTGGCGTTGCCCCATTGTGACTTGCCTGTGCACCCAAGTAGCCGGTGCGCAGTGCAGCCGGTTCAATGGCACCTTGACCCTCCGACCATCGGCGTCGTCGAGTGGCTCGCAGCCCCAAACGTACAATGGCTCAAGATGGTTGTGGATGGCCTGGTTGATGATTTCCAGCTTCTTGGGGTCGGTCCTGGAGCTCTTCTGCATGCGCAATAGATCTTCGAGGCTAGCTTCCTTTGCGGTCTTAGGTGGCTTGGAGGCCGCCCTCCTCTGTCTCTCCGGAGTCCCACCTGGAGTCGAACCAGGAGTGGAGCCTCTGGAGACCGGGAGGTCTCCCGATCCAGGTGTGGAACCCCTCCTCGCCTTCTTCTGTGTTGGCGGGATGACGATGGCCTTCAAATCCTCCACCATAGACACAAACCTTTCACGCACATCGCTTGGCAGCTTCTCGTCGTCGGGGAGCCACATGAAGCCAAAATCTGTCGATCTCCCACAAATATCTGTGTCTAATTTCGCGACGGGAACCATCAGGCCCACATAGTTCGTAGCCACGGTGGGGGAGGATTCGCAAAGGTTCAGGATGACGAAGACATCTGAATACTCCTTACAATCAACGACATCAACTGAGGTCGGTGACGTGACCTTCCCACCGACCACATAGACAAACCTAATTTTCATCCTTTGTTGAGAGGTGTCCTCCACAACTTCAGCGCCCCACTTCTCAACCTGGTTCTTGATTAAATAGGAGGCCACAGAAGGTGGCTCGAAAAGACCTACATTCTCTCCAATCTTTGCAGACACCAGATGCTTCAACCGCAAGGTGCCCATATCGTCTCTGATTCAAACAAGCTATTGTGAGCTTCTAAACAAGTTACGAGAGACCAAATTCAAATATAAATTTATAGAAATCATTTAGCATCGGGAGGCTCCCGATGTTGGGGGATTGCGAATGAGAATTCAATTTGGTGTACTTGCATCGGGAGGCCTAGGGTTGCTGGGGGATTGGGAATGACAATTGAATTTCGAGTACAGCCATCGGGAGGCCTCCCGATGCTGGGGGAATGGGAATGACAATTGAATTTCGAGTACTGCCATCGGGAGGCCTCCCGATGCTAGGGGTTTGGGAATGAAAATTCAATTTCGAGTACTTGCAAAAATTCATGTATGCAGAAACATTTTGCGTGCAATCCATTTGACATCGGGAGACCTCCCGGTGGTGAAATATAATGGCCAACAAACTAAAATTTGCACTGCAACAACTCACCAGTAGATATGTGCGGCTACTCCAAGCTCTATGTGCGACACCTCCGTGTGCTCCACCTCCGTGTGCTCCACGCGACACCTCCATGTGCTCCAACCCTCTACCTCGGACTACACGTTCAAAAATTACCACATGGATGAGAGTAATGTGGATGGATGATGTAAGGATGGATGATAAATCATGTGGATGGATGATAAATACTGTTTATGGATGATAAATTTTGTGCAAGGATGGATGAACTATGTGTTCATGTTATGGAGGAGAGTCTGAACGTCCTCTGCTCACTCCAGAATGCAGCAGGGCTTCGCCGTGGAGCAAGTGTTGCAAATGGCTCCGGGAGAGCTCCTCATATATACTGCTCCGGAGCCGACATCCTAAACCCTATTTCTTCCCTACGTCAGCTATACAACGTGTGGACTAGATCGCGATGTGACTGCAGGTTGCTGTCCACAGAGATTAGGTTCCTAATCTCTTAGCACACTCTGTTTAATGATCACGTCGTGCACATAATGAGGGCGCCAACGGCTCCAATCGCCACCACTTTGCATGCCAATGGCATCTGCATTGTCACTGTCGCATGTGCCGCTCACCATCAAATCACCGTCTTCAATCAACACTTTATTCGTCACGCATTCCAAGACTTTCTCTGGCACGATTCCAAAACTCCTGTCGTGTAACTAAATGGCGACGAGTGGCCGACAACCCTCTATCATAGGAGAGCTAAATATAGCCATATTCTAGCGCCTTCTCAAAAATTACAAGCGGTAATAATGCTTGTGAATAAAGTTTACAGCGAGTGAATATACCCTTTGACATCCATCCGACAATATCGGGAGGCCTCCCGATGCAGACAAAAACTAACAGAATGTCAAGATTATTGCTTCAGGGTAATAGAGCAGCGTGGAGGGTATTGAAATTGAATGCGGAACTACATGAATCCAACATCTCAAGACCGGGTTCACACAAAAGAAAATGAATGTAGAAATCAATTTTGACCGAATTCAAAATTTGGAATTATAAAATCACTTACCCCATTCTAAGCTCAATTGTCATTTCAATGGAGAGAACAATGTCAGGGCTCGGCGCTATGGTTGAACGATGACCATTAATGATGACGAGGCCTTCTGCGAGAACAAGTGATGGAAGAACCAAGACGATAAGAATCCAAAAATAGATCAACAACAAGAAGTAATCCAATGGATCCAATGCAGTAGAAGAGAAGGCATCTTTTGGATTAGGCCGATATCACAATGACCACCACAAAAATCCCTCTACACCTCTTCATTCTGAGGTTGCGACTCCTCATTTCTAACGCTTCATTGTGCGTGCTTGACGCTTCATTCCGCTACGTCCCGTGTATGTCCTTGTCTAGTGTACAATCCTCTTGCTTCATCAATATGCAAGTTTCTCGTAGGCCACACTTACTTTCATTCGCACACATTCATGCCGAGACTTTCATTCACAAGCTTTCATTCTCTGATATTCATTCAAATTGATCATCCACAGTATTCATCCCTATTATTCATCCATTTCATTCATCCATAGTGACGTCAACACTAGACATTGTGACGCAAGACCGGGAGGTCTCCCGATGATCTGAGTTGTGACATTGTTTTCTTATCCTGGAACACCAATAGGATCGGGAGGTCTCCCGATTCCGTCGCTCAGGGTTTAGTATGTTCAATTCCCAATCAATGGATTGGGAGGTCTCCCGATGCTCGTAGCGTTGGGTACTTTAGCTGAGATTTTTGGAACACCCGACCTTGCATCGGGAGACCTCCCGATGCACGTTTACCACCCCCCTAGTACATCGTAGTCATTGTTGTTCATACAGGATCGGGAGGCCTCCCGATTTTGAATGATTTGTGGACATGGCTTTTACCGCAGGCCAGAAAGTCTATTTCATATTGAATGACATCCAGGTAGGTATAGGCGAAGTGGTCGATGGCGGGTGCATTCAGGGTCCTCCTTTGCCAGGACAAGTATTCATCAAAGCACTGCGTGTGCACTACGGCCTCGACCAGATCGTAATCGACTACCCGAATGTTGGTGATTGCATTGGCGACTCGGTGGGGTATCCAATTCCATGGGCCCCTGAGAATCTTGTGGTGTGTAGCAAAGACGTTGTGGAGTCCTCCATTGATTCGTCAGAGGAGTTCACTATATTCGAAGATGATGACAAAGAAATGGAGGATCCCCAGAATTCCGAGCCTTTGCTGCCAAGTTCTCCAGAATTGAAGGAATTGATTCTCCCAATGTTGACGCCATCGCATCCGATGGAAGTTTCTTACCCCTCGCGGACGGAGTGAAGACACAAAATTTGCAACTTGGAGAACAACACGGGTGTTGTGTTGGCGACAGGCCGAATCTATGTTTGCTTGCCAGAAGAGGTATTTGTCATGGATATGATTGGACCCGATCACGTTGGCATGATGGTCATCAGTTCGATTCCAGAAAATGGGGACCATATAATGTCCATGAGATTGTGGCCATTAAAGGAAACTCGTTTCCTAGACGGTCTCCTACTCTCTGAGGTGGACCAGCACCTTTGTGACAATCCATCGAGTGAGAGTAAAGAAGAATTCTTTGCAGGTGTTAAGAAATCTGCTTATCGCAGCTCCATTCGCAAAAAGAAAACACCGGAGAAGGCGCCCAAAATTGGTCGTCTCCTCGACTTGGTGTCAATTCGCGCTGTAAGTGCGCAAAAATGTTGCTCGAGGAACTGTTGTCAATTGTTTCCATGGTCGTCCACCCAACACGTCAGGGTGAACTACTAGAGAAAGTCCTTTGACGAATGGAGGGAATGGGGTACGGAGGTTTTTAGTAGGATGCAACCCATGGGATCGGGACTCGGAATTGTGTTAGAGGGCAAAATTGTTTGTCTCTGTGCTTGGTGGAAAATTCATGGCGTATCTCGTGCAACGTTCATGACTTACAAACAATGATATAGAAATGGAAAGAGATCGTCAACTCATGGCAACAAGGGCATGCGAAAACCCAGAGCGAGGATCATCCAAGCTCAAGCGGCTATGGAGTCGATCATTCGCATGAATGTTGATCAAATGTCCCATCAAATGAAAGGAACTGGAAATGGACGACAGGATATTCGCAAAGTTCTCCCTGCTCATCTCGCCTGGGAGAAGGTGCGGGAGGAAGTTAATGAGGTGAGAAGACGTCACCATTATTTAGTGTCTTTTAGGAATCCTCAACATCGGGAGACCTCCCGATGTCCAACCATATTTCTGTGATTAGTACATTCTTCTATCACGCAGTCCACGCAGATATTGAAATCTTTTGCATATTTGTTTAGGTCCACTGTCACGCAGAACATCGGAAGGTCTCCCGATTCATTACTTTTGGATTTCAAGGCCATTTCATTATGTATTTTTACTTCTCGTATTTGTCTACATAGGGTGAGCCATGACCATCGGGAGGCCTCCCGATGGTCATGGCCTTGCAGTTCTTTCCGTTTTTCGTTTTCTTTGTGCATTCAACATTCTTTTCAAACAGTGGACATGCATTTTGAACATTAGATATTTTCGCAAGCACTCTGTTCAGAGTCTGTATTTATTCATATACAAAAATTTTGTACATTAGATGTTTTCGGAAGCACTCTGTTCAGAGTTTGTATTTATTTATATATAATAATTTTGTGCAACAATGGATTTGCAAACACTCTGTTCAGAGTCTGTATTTATTTATATACAAAAATTTGTACATTGGAGGCTCCACCCTATTCTACTCACTTTCCAATGAACTACGACTTTCCAATCAACTACGACTCGCTACTCGAATCTTGAGTTGCCGAGCTTTCGTAGCGCTCTTCGTCAGATTCGGTTCGAGGTGTTCGGTCGTCGAAGACTCCATACTTGCCGTTGTCCCTGGCGTAGGTTTTTTCATCTTCCGAGACTTCTTTCTCCTCCTCCTCGTCTTCGTCTTTGTCATCCCCGTCGCCGCGTTTCTCCTCTTCCTCTAGATGATGTGCGAAGAATTCCTCGTAAATCCTCCATTCTTCTATGTCGCGATCGCCTCCACCATTGTTGGATGCTCCCACGCTGAAATACTGAAAATTATCTCCCCCTCCCTTTCTCGAACTCGCGGTTTCCCTAGTGGAATTCTTCGAATTCCACACCACTCTGTTGTTCTCTGTGTCGCTTCCTCTGGTCTCATCTACTCTACATTTCTTCGAACTTCTCCCGCCACAACTGCCCCTACCCTCTTTCCTTCTCATATTGCCGGGTTTGTTAAAATCTTCTATGAGTTGGATATGCAAATTGGGTAGAATTTGCAATCGACTCCTACAGAGATGGACGTTGGTGTTTCTGCGCTGTCTGGGGGCCTCCCTTATAAGCGTTTCAATTCTCATGGGACATCATTTCCTTTCCCACCTATTATTAAGACGTCAGATTTTCTTGGCATTGCACGTATGTGCACTTGATCTGTGGGGCCATCATGTTATGTGAATCTGATACGCCGCATCTTCTTTTTAATTCTGATTACATCTAATCAAATAATTATTATGATATCGCCATCGTGTATGTTGCATGGGGAGGTCTCCCGATGATTTGGCCGAATTCACACGTGCCTAGTATATGTAACCGATGGCACGTCATCTCCTGAAATCATGCTGCCATGGTTCATTATCCATTTTTCCATCATTTAGTTTAATATTTTTGTTTTTCCATCTGTGTCTAGTTTGGGTCACGCATCGGGAGGGCTCCCGATCCTTTCATTGTTTATTACTTCTGCAGTTTACATTGTCTTTATTATTCATGATTTATTTCATTGTTTATTGTTTCTGCAGACCTCCACGTTCTTTGGAATACAGAGTGTATCCCAGTCCACTGTCAGTCGCCTTCGGAATAGTGTATTTCGAAACGTTGACGTTCGTAAAGGCGGCTTCAATTTCTCAAAGTACTCTGAATGCGAACACTACAAAGACTTGATTGACATGAGTATCAAAGGCAGTGAAGAGAGGGAGAATCTCAAGAGGAGTTGAGAAAGCACAACAACCACCAGATTTCATGCCGCAATCTCTATCATGCATGGCGCCATGAGTCCAAAATTAATCCCCGCGAGGTTCTGACTATCATCCACGACGGCATGGACACAAACAAAACAGCAATCCCCCGACTTCGTGTCATCACGAAGGCCACTGCAGGGTTGTTTTAACTTCCAATCAGCCTCACTGGCATGGTCACTCATGACCACGGCGACGGCGCATATACACACTACGCAACCGACTTGTGGCCCAAGGATTCCAACTTCACCATTTCGTCCCTTGCCAGGTGCCTCCGTGCGTTGGAGAAACCCCATGTTCGAAATTCCAAAATGTTGTTTCAAGATCCTCCATTGAACGATTATTTTGATAAACTTCTATGGGGTAAATCTCGATGAGTTCTTAATTCTTTTTGTCCAACATTGTCATTCACGTCATGGGGTCCTTGTCATCGGGAGTCCTCCCGATGCTCCCTCTTTCTCCTCCCATGGCTGGCCTCCTTCGTTTATATCGGGAGGCCTCCCGATGCCGCAGCCTCCAACCTCACCTCCATTTTCTGGTCTCTTTTCTGTGCAGATGCCGATCTTCCTTCCCCGATGCAACGGATGCTCCGGATGTTGTACGTCCCCTTCCAAAGAAATTATATCTCCAGCTGGACAACTCCGCTAGGGACAATAAAAATCAAGACGTCATGGCCTTCTTGTCCTTGCTGACAGCTCGCAAGGTCTTTCATGAGATCCAGGTCGGTTTCCTTCTCGTAGACCACACCCACGAAGATATTGACGGCTACTTTAGCTACTTGTTCAAATAACTCAAAACAACCAACACCTTTGTCCTCTCCGACCTCATGAAAACGTTCATGGAATCACAGTTCCTTTCCTTCATACCCGAGTTGATTCAGGAGGTCGCTGATTCCAAATCCTTCATTAAGGGATACGCCGAGGAGCTCGTCGGTCTTAAAGAAATGCACATTTTTCGCTTCTTCCTTGATAACGATGACTGGCCTATATTCCAGTATAAAAAATCCGCACTTGATCCGGATTGGTTGCCACGAAGCAGCTCCATTCGCATGTGGAAGGACGATGGTCGTGGTCGTCCTTTTCTCCCCTCTGGCGACCCTCCTGCTCTCCAGATTAGGCCTCCTTGGGGCCACATTCTTCTTGGCCGTTACGGTGACAAAGAAGTAAGTGCTGACGATGCACGTGATGCAAATCAGAAGAAGGATGGGATTCGTGCTGGTATCAGAAAATATATCAAAATTTGGGAGAGCGGCTGTCTTGAGAATGATACCTACCGTCAAAAAATGGATGATTATGTCACCTACTGGAAAGATGTCGCTGAGGAATTGGATGCTTCTTTCTCCCCCACGCCTCCCACCCTACAACTTGGTTTTTGGCCTTCTACTTCTTATACCACTCCAAATTCATCTATGTCTGACCTTGTTCAGACTGACACAACCCCTGAGGATGTTCCCATTGATCCCTTTTGTGGAGTGGCCCGCGACAAACCCAAGGAATCCTTCAATCCTTACAGAGATGTTCTCCTTGGTGACTTTGTTCTTGTTCGTCCTTCCGACCTTGACCTCTACCCTGTCTGGATGGGCCGAGCACTCACTGCTGTTCAACTCGATCGTAGCCATCCCCAGTATGGACAATTTCAAATTCGATATTGGAGGCCAACCAAAGGCAAGAAAAAACTTTCTGACCATGATCGCTACAAAGGGGCTTGGGATTCTAAGTGGGAGTGTGACCCATCTTCCACAGCTGTCATGTGGATAGAATGTAGTTCTGTTCTTTATTCCAATAGAGCTAGAAAAACACAAACGACACTTCTGTTGTGCAAATAGGCAAATCTGAAAAGAAGTATGCTCAACGAAACCTAGAACTTGCAAACTCTGTAAGTCAGCCTTCTTAGACCACCCATCGGGAGCCCTCCCGGTGTTTCTATTTCCAATTTTCCTTCCAATTAATATATGTTCATCTTTTATTTCGCTCGTCGTGGTGCTCTTCTTTGTTGCACTTGCACATGGCTATCGTTTCACATGTTTTGTATTTCTTTTCATGTATATCCTCGCTCGTGCTCATTTCTTTCACATTTTATGTGATTTTTGTTCTCAATTGCTTCACACTGCATTTTTTTGTGTCGTCCACTTTTCGGGAGACCTCCCGATGTTTTCTGCTTTGCACGCACATGTTGTGGACTTCATGCCATTCTCTTCTCGTCCCATATCAGGAGACTTTGTTGCAAACTGTATTTTTAGTTTTCTTATGTTCTGTGTTTTCTCCTATTAGTGTGGGATGCTATTCTTTTCTACATGTTCCCAACATGTGTCCTCAATTATCTTTTACCACATTCTTTGGTGTGCGTACTCCCCAATTATGTTACATGACAACACGGGGAGGTCTCCCGATGCTTCTTTACTTTGCCTCCATAAATTACAGATTGGTGTTTAGCATCAGGAGATCTCCCCATGTTATGTTTGGTTTTCCTTCTTTTCTTACATTATTATCGCTAATTTTATTCTCTACCTACATTGTCTACCATAATTAATTATATTAATTTACTATTTTAATCCCATGATTATAGTAATCACGTCCTAATTTAGTCTAATTTTAATTCATATGTCTAGTTTTAGTTAAATATGTGTTGTTAGCAATTACAAATCATAAAGATTATTCTTTAAATTTTTAGAATCGGATTTGAGATGCCAAAATTATAAAATCTCAAAATGAAAATTCCCTTTTTTCTTCATTTGAGCAAATAGTGCAATCTCATAATTCATTCCAACACACATTTTCCATATATAGACATCTGATCAAGAAGAGTAAACACGTAAGGCCCGTCAACCATATACCTTATATTTGGTGATGAAAAGCACACATCAACTTCAAACAAGCATACATCAATTGTACCAACAGTATCTCTACATGAACATTTCTCTCAACCCAGGAAAATTCCTTTGAAATGGAATTAGAATAGAAGCATATTTTATGCATTTTAAGCAATTGATCATAGACATAACATTACCAAGCAGCTAGAGTAGAGGCTCCCATAATCGATCACTTAAGAAATTTTATACCAAATTTGGAGAAGTATAAGGCGGTGTAAATTTTTCCGGTGTAGGAAGATAGAATTAAGGAGGAATGTAATTTTTCCGTAATTTTATTCCTCGAATTGAAACTATTGTGAATTTTTGAAGCCAAAAGTTGGCATGAACACGTTATCAATGTCTAGAGTTTGCCATAACTGCTCATTTTGAGACGAATCCCTCCTCGCTTTAGCAATCAAAACCACGGACATGTGTCATGGCACTAACGATTCCCTGATGATACCATAACCGAAGATGGAGACTTAGGGTTAGTTTCCATGTAGGCTGCTTCACCCACCATATGCTGGTGGAAATGTAGATTCCACCTGGTGGCATCTACATTTCCACTAGAATCTAATGGGCGAGCAGCCTACATGGAAACCGACCCTAAGAAAGCATGAAACATGGAACCTTATTTTAACCACCCATGAAAAGAAATTACAGAAATCAATCCCAACCTAATCGAAATTATGGCACCCTATAGATTTCCCATGGGGTCTTGATCGGGAATGGGCGCCTCTACTCTAGATAATGGTCTCTTTCCAAAAAAAATGAGGTATTAATTATAAAACTAAAATTGTGATAAATTATAGTTTCTTGTCAAAAACCTTATAATACACAACTTGAGTGCTCCCCATAAATGAGGAATTCCGGAATTAAAGGTGAATTATGCTCGCCATATACTTGATCCCTCAAAATGCAGCCAAGGACTTGAGTGATGTTGTGTGCATAACATTGTTAAGACCCAGGTAGGCTAACCTTTTTGCTGAAACGGGAAGCCTGGGTAGGCTGGTAGATTTGGGAGAACCAAAAAGTTAGTAAGTTAGATGTAGTCTTAATGCGTATTGAATCGACTCATTATTCTTAAGGATGGAAGGTAGTTGCCAAATAAGTTAGGTTAGCCACCACAACATTTTTCAACACTTAGATGCTTGAGAACCGAAGACAGTTGCGTGCACATGTATTAGAGAGCGACCTTCTTTAAGAATACTATTCTCTTGCAATAATCCAATTACAAGTTTGCATTTGAGTCGTGTGACCATGGAATACATTACATTTGTCATGACGTGGACCCCTTGTTTTGGCATGAGATAGGGGCAAGCACGTACTACCTAATGCTAATGAAACGAGTTTCGATAGGGGAGCCACCAAACATACCACGTGACAAAAGCACACACTAACTTCACATATTCCATAAGCAACTTACATCAATTGTACCAACATCATCTCTACATAACTACATTGCCCAAGAAATACCCTTTGAAAAGTATAGAAGTCTATTGGTAGGAGCATCTATTTGCGGCACTTTGAGGGCTCCTGTCGTATGAATTTTTTGGTTTTTGTAGCCTAAACGAAGTTTAGTGTGAACATCTCCTTATTTAAACTAGAAAAGATGAAATTATCTAGTATGACAGGGCTATTGTCTTGTGATAGGAGGAAGTAGGCCATGTGAAGGCTATGGCCTGGTTTGAAAGGACAAAACTATAATAACTACCTTGTGGAGTGAAGAGGAGAGGGCCCATTCATTTTTGAAGGCAAGAGGCGAGAGGCCGAGAGCTTGTGTGGTAGTGGAACCACTTCTGATTTTTGTGTGAATTTTTGTGCGAACCTATTTTGAATAGTAAAGATATATTATAGCATATGCATGTGATTCACATATGCCAAGTCTATTGTCTGTTGTGTGTTTATGTTGTTAATTTTACCTCCAGGGGGATTGTACTGGAGTTGTGGGGATTTGTTTAATTCCTGAGCAACAGCCTCAGTGCAAGTGTGTTTGTAAATCAACCAGGAGTGATTCTTCAAGTTTTAACTTTACCCAATAATCTGAAGTTACTTTATGTTGTGTCAGCTTTCTAGCTCTGTTGCAGTTGCTGATTAATTTAACAAGTAAGACTATGGCCTGAGATTGTGACGAACTGCATTGATGAAAATACTTTCTCAGCCTGTTATCTGTATGAGGTGATTTCGCAGTGGTTGAATATCTGAATAAATTACCTTTGCTATTTAATGGGTATGAAATCAGGGGTGAATTAAACTACGGAGATTTAGGCCATAGTTTGACTGAACTGTCAAGTAATGTTTCTCAGATTAATTACCTAAAGGCAAGAGTGTGTTTACTTATGTAAGGGATTGAGTAGCGCCCGAGGGGTTGTGCGGGTCGCAAAGTTGTTAATGTATAGGCCTAGAATAAATTCAATTTAAACTGATTCAATTACAGTTGCGGGAAAGTTGCTGGAATTTAAACAATCTCGCTTCAGTCCATGGTCTCAGAGGTTGTGACTCGTGTAAAGGTCAATATTTAATCGAGGCTATGGTCTGGCCCACATTTGGGCATTGCGATTGCTGTAATTTCTATAATGTGAGGATGTGAAGGACTGACTGAATTCAGATTGATAGAATTGTTATCTATTTCGAGAGTTCACCTGCTCTAATTGAATTTGAGGGAAATCCATTAGTTTAATTGAGTCACAGGAAGGTCTCCTTGAGATTGAAGGTGCTTAAGGATGACTATGGTCTGGCTTACCTCAGTACGGTATTGACGCTGCAATTTATCTAATTTCGAGACCGTGTAATTTTTGTATCAGTGTGTGTAGCCAACACCATTAAATCAATAATTTTAACATGGATATTTTATGAATATGAATCCTCGAGTGAGAGGTTGTTGTGAGTTGTGCAATCTTGTCATTAAAGTTGAATGATAATATAGAATTGTTTTAATGTGTTACTCACATATTTGATTGCATGACATAATGAAGAGGCTATAGTCTTTTCATTGATACATTTACATATTTCTAAATTGTCTCTAAAACTAATTGCACCAATAAATCAATTGTCATAAATGTGATTCAATTCCCTAAATCAATTTGAGAGACGAAAGTAGTGTCGTTGTAACATGTGAAAGTGTTAGAGAGTTGTGGCACCGGATTCCCGGGCACAATTAAATCGATCAAAGAATAAGACTATTGTCTTCGTAGTGTAAATGGAGAAATTGTTTCCTTCTTTGATGGAAGTTGAAGCAACAACCTGTTGAGACCATTGTCCGTGAAAGGTTAACCAGATGTGGGGAAGACAAAAGGACGTGCCGCTTATGATTCCGGTAAGTATTGATTGCAAATTAAAACCTTAAGGGAATTAAGGTTAACGTATAATTTCATTACCTTTACAAATTGGATTGCTTAAGCGTTAATTGTAAGAATGGTAAATGGAATGAATTGATGAATTAAATGTTTTGAGATTTAAGAATGTGGAATTGGAACATTAAATAAACTAAATGAGATTATGAGTGATGTGAGAATATGTTAACACGCATAAGTGGTCTTGACTTATTGCCTTGAGGAAAGAAATTATAATTGCCTTGGCCAAGACCAAGTAAAAGACAATTCTCGGACCGTATAACTAAGATTGAATCTAATCAAAGAAAATTGACCATCATGAAAGGATTACCGCACTGTCTTTTCAAGTTACATTAAAAGGGACTAATTAATGAAAGATTATGGACTACGCCGAAGTGCCCTTGACTTCGGTAGAGAGACAAAAATGGGTTACTTATGCAAGACCATTGACTATGCTTGTGCTTATGCTTGTGCACCGCACTTGGTCCAATTAAAATGAACGCACTGCCAGACTATTGCATGGGAAATTAGAGTGAGGTGAGAGACTGTCACATTTGCATGTACTGACATGGAGAGATTTTTAGAGTTTTTATTCCTTACCCGTAAGCCAATTGTCAGTCATAATCCAAAATATGGTAAATTAACCTTGTGTTTTCCTTAATAAAACTTATCTAAGACACCTAGATGTTGTACAAGTCACCTTTTAAGTCTTCCCTGAGTGTTTCCTTGGGTTTGTTCATAACCAAAAATTGACTACAGCTCCCTATTTCATCTTTACATGTGCCAAAATGCAATTTCCACGTGGGATACAAGTGGGTTGTGGCGAATGTGAGGGTGACACGTGACAACTTTTGAGGGGGGAAATAATTATTTTGTGTTGGAATAGAGAGCCCTCTTCAGTAGTATGCAAATATTGAATCAACAAAGAATCATTTATGGGTGCAAGCATGGTAAAGTGGACCAAAAAAGTGCTCCGGTATACTAAAACCATAATTTGTTTGGTCAAAGGCCTAAAAGTAGTAGTAGCAAGGCATTGTTTAAATTGAATTTCTTTTCATGATGACCTTTGTTGTTGTGTTGAATACTCAAATGTAGAAAATCAAGTTGATATCTTCAATACTTATCATTAAAAAGTGATGCTCAAAAGAAAATGGTTGAGTTTGGTTTTGGACATGGATTTCATGACCTTAACTATTTTGAAGTTGGAATTTTCTTTCATATTCCTTGAATATATTGTCTACTTGAGGGCATCATCACAAAACTTTATGGAAAACCATCAATTTAATGTAATTTTATCGTACTTTAAACACATTTTAGACAGTCACTTGTTCAATATCACCTACTTGCACACCACTTGCACCGTCTTGTAAAATATGTAGACTTTTCTTGGAAATTTTTTGTCATCATAATTTGCTTGGCTTTGTAGATTAGTATGTTTTTTAAATGTTTATGATTTCTTTCTTCACAAAATTCAAAGTTAGTGTATAGTTTTGAATCATTTTCACTGAACACTAGGTAGGGATCAAGAGTTGTCCACTTTACCGTGCTTGCACCCTTGTCTGTGAAAGACAAATACATCATGAATCCATAGCTATTTTTTGGACATTGCAAATTGAAGTTGAGAAGTACAAGAATTAACATTGTGACATAAACGCCTCCAAACTTACTATCACCCTCAAGAATCCAAAATTTAAAAGTGGTGTCACATGCTCGTTGGGTTATTTCAAGTCGCTAGTGACATATCTAGATTGTTCATGTGCTAAAAATGGGTGCATTTATTGGGGATGGAAGAAGGTGCCTAACAATTATAGGTGTTTCTCTAACCATACATGAGGGTACAACCCAACAATGTGGTGAGAATTAAAGAAAGATGGCGAACACGTGGCCAAAGGCATGTGGCATCTTTTGATGAGATTGGTTTAAGTGTGAAACAATCATATCTAAACACAATATTTTTTCATATTCAATAATGCATATGAAATTATCAAATGCGTTGTTAATACATGCACATTCAAAATGATTATTTTGGGGAAGAAGACTAAGAGCATATCATGGCAACCCTAATTATACATACTTTAAGAAGTAATGTGATCAAAACATCTCTCTAGATGTGTAGTCAATTCTCATAAACAACACAATGTACAAGCGATTCTTTTTTTAGAAGAATAAAAAAAGGTACTAGATAAGCTTAGTAGCCATTGGGTGGACCTAGTTCAGTGATGAGTGGTTGTTAGCTAGGTCCACCCTATGGCCAATACCTAACGTGATTTCCATCAAGATTAGATTATGCACATTACTGAAAAACTTTATTAAACATTTGTTGGACCATATGACATTTTCAATATGAGGTGAATGAGATTCAATATGTGGTTTCACCTAAGAAACTTTTGTTGGAGGGCACAATCTCTTGCCAATAAGAATCACTTGCTTACAATAAGAGATGCAGTCTACACCCAAGGCTCGTTCTTGCCAATTCTATCATGAAAGACCCACCAACAAAACTACATGTTCTCTCATGTCACTAGAAGAAAGCCCGTTCATTACAACCATCCTTTGCAACTTGGCCATTGCAAGAAAAATGCATAAATAAATTGCTTTGGTTGTCACCTAGAGGTTTTGGTTGCGGTTTTTGGACAAATGACAACCATAAACCTCTAGTTGACAACCCAAAGCGATTTATTTATGCATTTTCTTGCCATTAGTTGCAATGGCCAAGTTGCAATGGATGGTTGTAATGGACAAGCTTTCTTCTAGTGGAAATCACCATGTCCAAAAATCGTGCATAAGTCTAGATTTACTTAATACCCAATAAACTATACGCTCAAAAGCTTATTGTAGTTAGTTTTTTTGCTATGACTGAACAAACAAAAACCCAGGGTACAGACTCTCAAGGAAGGCTTAACTAGTGTCTATTACAGGCATCTGTCACATTATAGTTCATTAATCAGACAATAGGTATGCTATCTTCACTCTAAAACATCTCTTATCCATCCTTTACTCTCCTTTCTCACAAGGTTTCCTCTCACTGTATTTCTTTCAGTGGGGTACGTGTGTCTGTCACAGTAGTAACCATCTCGTCATGAGATTGTATAACAATAGTCTTCCGAGAACAATAGTCTTTGAGTATCACAATTGTCTTTGGTAACCATTGGCCAATGCATCTTCAAATCACAACAACTCCTTCATTAATTGGTCAATGTTAATTTCAATACAAGACAAATTGTTCTTTCATTAATTCCAAGATTTAATCATTACTCACAACTTATGCAACTAACAACAATCGGCAAGGCAAGCTATAGTCTTAGTGGCCCTGCACAACCTGCAACAACAACAACCAGGGTAACACACAAGACAATAGTTGATCGGGTTAACTTGCACTTCATACTCAAAGATCTAGTCTCTAGACTACCTCTCAATATAAAACTCCATTTAACTCTAGGATAACTTATGCCTAAATCACATTGATAATCCAAAGTTCATCCTAATTCAAATATACTTAATCAATTTAATCTCTCATTTTCCCAATAATCAACCGATCAGAAGTGATTTCTCATCACTTCGGTTGATTAGGGAATCTCTCATCTAATTGACTTGACACACTTAACTCCTATCAGCCTAACATATTGATTTTAACAATAATCTTAATTGACTGAACACAATGCTCTTTCTTCTTCCTCACTGCCTCTCTCAGGTCTTAACAATCGTCCATTGTGTAACTCATAGACTTGGACTCTTCAGTTTCCTCACACTGTCTAATACATGATAACAATTGTCAATAGTTGAACTCTCGGACTGGCTCTCGGCCTTCCGGATGCCTCACTTCCAACTGGTGCCTTTCACAGGACCTCTCCTCTCAAGTGGTTTCCCTCTCCGACACCCTTGAGCACACTGCTCCGCTCACCTTCTCACAGGGAAATAACAAATCTATGTAACTATGGGCTTGGCCTAATTTCGACTCGGCCGCTCAGTCCTGGTTGTTCGAGGACTCCGCCCATCAACTACCCTCGTCTCTGGTTGCACTTGTTTCACTGCAAGTAATTATCTTCCTCTTCTCTCATTTTCCTTATCACCTCCTTCGTCCAAGGTTTTTCTTTTATACGCTCATCGCTCAACTGGACTCTCTCTCTCTCTGTCCATAGTTCGACTCAATTGATCGCCCGGTATGCTCTCAGCATTTGATTCCTCTCTCTCAGGTCGCAAAGACTTCTCATTCAGACAATTGTTTTCTCTTTCCACAGTCTTGAAGCATTGGGTCGCAATACCAGCAAGTTCAACTCTCTTTAGGGTTCCATGCTCAGACTATGGTTGTACAACGCTCGATTTCTCACGACAATAGTTTTCACTCTGACATTTGATCCTTAATCCCTCACTTATGACTTCTTCCTCATAACTCCAGAATCTCTCATCTTCTCACAAACTACTCAATTCTTTACTCGTATTGATTTCATTCCCATTAACTCTCAAATGCTCGTCCTCACTATTTTGATTTACTCGGTTGCTTTCACAATCTCAAGCTCTGTCAATTACAATTTCAACAATAGGCAATAGTTTCTTACTTCTCTCACTCCCGTTCAAACTCTCACTATAAATTACTCGATTACACTCTCAAACATCTCACACAGACACTGACAATTTCAATGATAGACGATAGTTTCACGATTCACATTACTCTTCCGAGACAGTAAATAGTTCGACCTACTTCGGCCATTCAGTCAACTTTGATTCAGAACAACTATAAGCTTTACAGAAATTGGTAACCCGCAATCACTGCGGTGTTTACTCAATCCAAACAGAAAATAGTTCACTGTTAACCTCGCCCTTCTCGGTGCAGAGGGAGACAAGTCTATAGTTCAACAATGCGCTCAAAAGTTATCAGGAAATGTCTGGCTTCTTCCCCCTCACCAGCCCTCTTAGCTCGGCGGGGAAGAGGACGATGGTTACAGTAACCAACTAAGGGCACCTAAGCCCATGCCAATGGTTATAACTAACTTCCTAGCCTATGGTTCAACTATGTTCATCTATTTGGATGCTTTTTCATCCAAGCTTTCACTATTTGCCCATAGTTTCACTAAATGACCAAAAATTTGGCTCACACTTATCATCAAGAGTTAACAATGTTGAAAAAATCTATATGATTGTTTAAGAAAAAAGAAGTTATTTGCATTGACTTCTCATAATGTTTGCATCACAACTCCAATTCCAAAACTTGAAACAACAATCTTCATGCTTCGCAATCGCTAATTTGACGAGCCAATTCCCAAGCCCATTCAACATCCAAGACTTTATGTGGAGTTTTAGGGCCACACACGTTACCCGTTCTTTCAAAATAAAGTTGACATATCCCATAAATATTGTCACACGTAACAATGCATGTCCGGTGAAACGTAGCATCTAACATTGGAAGGAATGCCGACTTGGAGACTACTTCAATAGGTACAAGATGATGTTAGATAATTCCGTTAGAATTGTCCCCATGTATGAATTTACCCTTTCATTTTGTTCAAAGCCTATAAAGGTCCTACGAAGCCCCTAGACCTTTTTCCTCCAAAATGGAACACATGCGGTAAATGCACCGGCCCGACACTAGCCTTTTCACATGCACGTGGTGGCTCCCAAAGGGTGGAGCTGCACTAAATAGTCTTGTTAGTGTGGTTTGTCATTTGGAGTTATGCATTGTTATAACATTTTTACCGAGAGTATCGTTTTTTTCACCCAAATAACATAGATATGCACATCAAAGAATATGATATAACTTATTTGGTTAAAAAGGATAATGTCAGTAAAGAGTTTAGCAACACGTAACTCCAAATGGCAACCGATAAAATAGGACTCTTTCATGTAGTTGGGGGTTCTTACATGTGGAATTATACAACAAGGTGGGTGCATTGCATGGTATAATGTGTTTGGTACAAGTGCATCCCGTGATGCATTGCTACATCTCAATGATATGCTTGTGTATATTATGTATGAGGTAACTACCATTAAGAACAATGTTCCGCCAAATAATATGATGTCTCATTTTAGTGAGTGGCAGCAGCCTCGAGTTAGCAGGCGGTCTAGATTATTTTGTAGAACATTGGGCACTTGTCTCATAGCCTTGCTTTGTAAATCCATTTCAGGGTTTGCATATGAGCTCGCACTTATGATCAAGATGAAGCATCCCTCATTCACGCCAACTTCATGCCAACACAAGTCTCTCTCCTCTCTCTCTCTCTCCAACAATAACATACAATCAGGTGGAGGCAAGGTTATTTGTGAGAAGATGTTCAGGGGGGGTTTACAAAATACCCTAAATCAGTGAAGGCAAGCATATGAGCAAGACTTTGTGGAATAATATTACTCCCCCAAAAGCTCATAATACCAATCCCCAACTGACTGCATGCCATAACATAGACAAACCCATTTCCATTAATCATAAGCAATTTCGCATAAGTGTAGTACAAGTGTGATATTGGAGTGACTTTTCACAGGTTCGGAAATTGATATCACAACAATGAACAAAAACGAAATCACAATCTATTTTCAGGTTTTGAAATCATTTTAATTTTTCAAAGGCAAGATTATCTCCTAACCCATATTCATAGCATAGGTCAGCCTATTTCTGATAACTGGTAGACAAAAACTTAGTACACTCAATGCCCTTTTCAAAGAACCCAAATTTGTGCCGTTTTAACTTAAATTTTCCCATCGCGCTAAATGTGACTGTAGCATGTGTGAAACTTCATGACTTTTACCATCATGTTAGAAAATGATGGCTACATGTATGGAACTTCTCAGCTTTAGAAGACTCTATGTAGTAAGATTGGGGGGGGGTATCGGAAGTGGGTTTGTCTACCATAGTTTGTGGAGCCCACGATCGGAAGCCTAAGTGTGACTTGGTCTTTTGACCAACCTTCCCTTATTTGTTCAGACAATCATTTTGGGACGGAGGGAGTAGTATCTTAGCTATAAGAATGAGTACTAGAGGGACCCAATTCAGATGTACAAATTAACTAAAGCAAGATGCCACATCTAATTAGGCACACTCAAAACCTGCATTTTTTGGAGCTTTTGATGCTCAAGAGTTTGAGCAAGTGTAAAGTGACCATGCTCAAAGTAAGATATCAAGCAAATATAATCTAGGCAATGAAGAATAAACACGACACACCAAAGAATGCTTGAAAGCCCATGGGCTTGGGACCCACGGAAAGAGAGTTCATTTTCATGACAAATCTTCACAAGCAACCTCCATGAGGTAGTCTTGATTTTGACAAAAGGTTTTGTTATGAACAATCCACTTGGGCTTTATCAAGGTAAATACTTCAAGCTCTTTTGACTAAAAAGCTCAAGTGTACAATCGAATCTAAGTGAACGAGTGTAATGTAAGAGGCTCCCCACCAACGAGAATGTTCCTTTCTACAAGCCCTTTAACCTCTCTAGTGTAAAGGAGCCTTTGGAACACACATGATACATGCCGTAGGGTCACCGTACCTAGCAACACTTCACCTCTACATACACTCACTCTAAACTCTGTAATATCATGTTTGTGGCGACCAAAGTGCATGTGATATTAAGAAGTTTTGTAGTGTTAACACAAATGTGTGATAAAACAGAATCAGTGTAGCATGTGACATTATGAAATAACTTAAAAGTCGACAATGCAATAATGACAACAATTACAATGATGATGTGCAAGCGCGTGGCTTGGAATCTTTGGCGGATTACTTTAATGTTAAAGCCCATGACATATGGAAGGGAAACATAACAACAAGGAGTGAGATTTAAACTGAGAATCTTCGTTGCCTAGGGTTTCAAGATATAAGAAAAGGAATGACATTAAAGAGGTTGATATTGCAAAGTTTAGAGTGCATATGCAAAGGGACTTGAGCATTACTATTTAAAATTTTGAATGACCGCAAGCAAGCGAGTTTGAAATGACAACTTTGAGAATGCAGGCTCCAAACCACTTGTGATGCTACATAAACATAATGAAATTTTCTTAGGTGGGAAGTCCTCACTTGGTCTCACTTTCAAAACTTTTAGATGCCATGTCATATGTTAGTCTCTCAAAGGGTGAGAGGAAATTGTTGCATACAACCATGCCTCTCATCCATCCATGTTAAAAATGTGTCTCTTGTAGGTTTGTGGTTAACTCTTTTCAAATGTGGTCTACTACACAAATTCAAGGACTCATTCGATGAACTTTTTCCTCTCAACGAAATTGGTACTACTATGCTCGCATGTGCAACATCCAAGCAAATGGTATCTTAGGGCCACTTTACATATGGCCAAGTGTGGTTATGACCATGAAATTGTGAGGCCCCTTGAAGATCATCCAAAGGCAATACCATGGAGAAATGAAATTGAATTATGTGTTGTCATAGGCCTTCCTGGGGGGTGGACTCTTCATATCATGTGCGAACTAACAAAGTATAAGAAGGGGTATTATTTGAGGCATTAGCATATATAGCATAACATTAAGTAGCAATGCTAGGAGGGTACTCGCAATATTACCTTTGAGTACCCGCAATATTACCTCAGCAAGAAGGGGAAAGTTTGCAAAGCAAGGGTGAATGAATGGATAATTAATCAAATATAGTAGCTTCAAAAAGGTATCAAAGAGGTTTCCAATGCGGGTGTCAGGAAACTTTTCCAAAAAGTGCAACTACCTTTTTGACCTCACCAACTTTCCCGTTGCTTTATAGCTATTTAGATTTGTTTAGATCGTAATTTAGCCTAGATTGGGACCTTTACCGCCACTTGGCATTAGTTTTGTCCTAGAAACCGACATAATTAATTCTAAGCATTGAAAGTAACTACCCAAATAAATTAAAAATAGCCTCAGTGAAACTCAAAAGTAGTGCTACCTTTGCTCTTGAAAGATCATCAAACCGGGCTTACTACTTAATGTTATGAAGGGAGAGGTATTGTTTTTCTCTGGTGTGTAGATTTTAAAAAGGATGTTAGAGGTTTGAAGTAAAAGTAGATGTACAAAAGGGGGACCTCAAATTTAGAGAAAAAAAATTGACAATAGATGTGCTAGTTTCATCCCCTCAGCTTCAATGATATGTGTGTTTTCGGGTCAACTTATTATGAAATGAATCCTATGGATATAAACATGTTCAATAACTCTTCTCATTAGAAAGTGAAAGCTGATTGTAAATGTAATCAAGGCATACTTATTTTGTGATTTATAATTTACATATGTCAAAGTGAAGGCATTTGTCACATTAAAATGAAAAGCTTAGTATAACTACATGGATCCATTTTCTAAGCTACCATTAGTATGTATACATACATTTTTTTCCCACTATAAATCTCTCATATACATGTGGTTTGTTTCATAGTCACCCATATGAAGAGCCTCGGGCCCTGGGTGGGCCTTCTAATGTCGTGTAAAGACATACGTGACCAGACTCTCAACTGAATGCTATTTCATTACCATCCTGTCCATGTGGACCATTCTGTACAGTAAGTTATATTTTCAATTTAAGGATTGTGGGACTTTGGAGTGCCATTATCTCCCAGCTTTGTGTTATACCTCTCTCTTTAAGGTGGGCTTTGATGCAAAATATGGTAGACCATGAAACGTTGTCCATTGCATGCCATGTAAAGCTCTGTGTAGGTTATTCATCCATTCAAACTTCCTCGTCCCTTATGCCTTCAAGCTCTAGTGTAAAGTGTCCATTAGGTCAGCCTTCGATGTAAATGCCTTTCGGCTACACAATGCTCTCCGAAACAAATTTTAACCCCTCAAGGACTACAAGGACAACATTGTCCATGTGGCCACCTGCCACATGGACAAAACTTGTAAATGGTGATGCCACATGGCGTTCCAAAATTTTGAGAGCTACAAAAAGGGCATCCCAAATCACGACTGCCCAAAGTTTGACCCAAAATAATTGGGCACTTGCGTCGTAAAATGATGAGAATGGCTACAAGGCTTGACATGGCTCGGCCTTGGAGGGTTATCCCTTAAAGGACGTGGGGTCTCAATATACTGCCAAATACACAATTTACATAGGCTTCACCAAATTCATAAATCTTATTTTGTATATTTACATGTTTGAAATTTTACTATATACATTGGCTTATATCAAGGCGAAAATAAAAATATGCTCATAGTAAACATTGATGACAAAAATACAATGTATGTATTTGCATCCAAGGGCACCCAGGCTGCGTGTTTGAACTTAAATTTTTAATAACATCAAAGTGGTTAACTCATTCAATTGGTACACTTGAAGAATAAGGTAATTTTAGATAGGGTTAGTTTCGACATGGTTAGCTATAAATAAAAGTATGCAGCTCAAATATGTTGTTTTTTTGCTTGGTGAGGCCTAATCTAGACCTCTTAGATGGTAAGTTAGATGAAAACATCACCAATGTGTAGTGCCGATTCAAATCCTCACTTGACTATCTCAAATCATGCTTTTTAACTCTGCCACTCTAAGAAATTAACACATATCATTATTTAGACCCATGATAGTGTTCTGTGGGACTGACAGTATTCTAAGGAATATTCCCGGTATTTTCACATTCCGTTTGAATGTGGGGAATATTCCATGGAATACTGTCAGTCCCACATAACATTGTCATGGGTTTGAATAATGTTATGCATGTTCGACACCAACATGATGTACTTTTAGTCCCATAAGCCTTTTGGCTTCCCGGGCTCTGAAATCGAAATCATTCCAGTTTAGAAGCCCCCCCAATGACAGATGGCGTGGAGGTGTCCATGTTGTACAATTTGCTGACGTGGAATAAACCATGGGTCCAACATGCAGAGTGTGTGGCTGCCTCAGCAGCCATGTCACAACCCACATCCGGCCATGTCAACAATGGACCTTTTCAGATCAGCTCCTTCGTGTGTACCTCCAGAGCATTTTCTTTGTGAGTACACACACCCATTCACAACACTTTTAGCATTTGCCAAATTTAAACTTGTCTAAAAGCTACATTAGGTAGACGGTGCTAAAACCGTCGCTTTTTAAAAGGCTGAGCATAGATACTATTCTATAATTATTTAAAGTTTTGAATGATTCTCTTTAGCAGGTGACGGGGCATTCTAACGCATCGAAGTATGTCTTATTTGGATTTCGTATGCAAAAGTTAAAAGCGTTCAAAGTTTTACTGGTAGATGACCCACAACCAACACATACCATGATGTTAAGGATTTGGGAGAACCAACCCATACACTCGTTCCTTGTTGGATGCCTAAACCCTTGCCTCCAAGGAACCAGCGTACGGGTTGTTTCGCCCCAACCGATGTTAAGATGGTGAATATCCTCCACATGTGTAAGTATTTACCGTGTAGAGTTTTAGGGTGTTGGTTTTAGCATTGTACGTTCTAAGATTCTTCAATAAATTAGATGAAATAGACATCAGTGCATCGTAGTTGGCCCAACCCCGACATGAATGGGTGAATGTTCTTTCCTACCTTGATCATCATGTTTTACCAAGTGTCAATGTAGGTGTACTTCCATCCTTCAAGAGAGTGTTCACCATATTGTTGCCAATTAAGTTTTGTTGGATAGGTTGTTATTAGGTTGGTGGTGTTAGGGTAGGTATACTGGTTTTTTTTTTTTTTTTTTTTTTTGGTTGATCACCAAATATATGAGGCATTTAATGGCTATCTTTGTGTATTTGTTTCATTAGATGTTTGGTTTTTGGTTTTTGTATCTATTCAAGTGTTATTCTAGAGTGTTCATGAACTACCCCTCTGGGACCCTTCAATAGCAACTTCACCTCCATACTCTACCATCACATAAGTCCTAAAAGCACAAGTCATGGGCAACTAAAAACAATTCCAAATCTACTACCACCCTGGTATATTTGCAATAATATAAGTGGAGCATGATGCGTGCTTTTGGAACTTGTATGCTAGTAGTGATGGTAGTGACAAGGCAAGTCATAGTAGGTCATGGTGGCCATTACTTTCAATGACCCCCAATGCTAAAAAAGCTAATATGTTTCACTCAATTTCATGCCATGTACAAAGGTTGTTGCTAAGTTTTCCCCTACACTCCAAGTGCAAAATCTTTATTATATGTAAGCTCAAATTTTTGGCTATAGCCTAGCATGTAGGCTAGATTTCAGAAATTAGTGAGAATTAGCAGGCAATAGGCAATTCAAAGGTCATCCCAAGTGGATTTAGGGGGCTATTGCCACTTCAAGACAATTGCCGTAACCACCTTCTCCTCCCCCTCGATAAGGAGAAGACCAGCCACTAGAGAATCAAGTTATTTTTCATTTGTAGAATCTTGCATAGTCTCGTAGTAGTACAGCAATAGACTTTACCAAGTGGTAGGAACTCAGTGATTGAGTCTAGAGATAGGCGTTCTCCAAAGTGAGAGAATAGTAGTAGGTTGATGTGGAACGATTGATTCGAATTCTTGAATCTTTGAACTTTGATATGAAGGATAAATACCTTTCATGTGCAATGGTCTTGATGTCTTTTAAATGGAATTTTGATTGTTGATTATGTTTCTAAATGGAAGTAATGTCTTGTGTGATTTCTGCTAATGGCCATGAGTGTTGAAATAGATAGATAAACCGCAAAGAGGGCAAGGAAGATTAATGATAAAGTCTAAGAGCCAATGAGGATGGCCCCTAGGCTATGGCCATAAACATGAGAGATGTTTCACTCAATTTGAGATAGAGAGTGAGGGCTAATTGTTGAGGGAATAGGGCAATAGCCTTGCGAAGGATGAAGAGCTAAAAGCATGTGAGGCAAATGTGTGATTGAAGGCTATGAGAGCATGAGTTTAGCAAGGACAGATAGTCTTTGACGAGAGGCCAGTGATTGGCAAAGTCAAGTTGCTTGAGAGAGGGCTTGGCAGTTGAGAGGAGCTTGAGCGAAAGAAGTTGTGAGATTAAGCAATTAGGCAATAATCTTAGGGTAAGACACTTAGCATGAGAGGGGTAAGTGTAGGCAATTAGCCAAGAACATGAAAGTGAGAGAAAGCCGAGACGCTCAAGAAATGCCATAGCTTGTAAAGCGAGGAAATCACCGAGTGTGAAGCGAGAGAGGAAGAGCCCGAGATGGGCAGTTAGAAGTTGAAGAGTCGATAGAGACTGAGAAAGGTGATTAACCTGAGTAAGAGAGGAAACGATGGATGGACTTGATGGGAGAGGTGGAGTGTAACGTGTATTTACTTATTTATTATTTATTTACTATTTACAACCTCTAGTTCAACTAAACTCCTTTGCTAGAAGACTAGAGGCTCCACCCTAGGTGCTCTAGTAGTTCTACAAGGTAAAGGGAGTTACTACTAGTTGAGACTGTGGTGTTACACTAGGTTATCACCTCGTAAGTAACGACCATGAGTTAACTATACTTAGAGTTATCCTAAAGGCATGGAGGGAGAGCTAGTGGTATATCTTGCACCACTAGTTGAAGGGAGCCTCAACTCATAGTAGTAGCAAGTATATAAGCTCTAAGGTTGGGTGGAACATGCCTCTTGAATCTCATTTTTTCTGAGATACGTTACATGGAGTCACGAGAGGAACCGGCTAGGCCATAGGCTTCACAGGTTTCTCCACCATCAGAGAAAGCACAAAGAGGCAACTCTAAGAAAATATAGCCTGGAAGCAGTTACTTGACTTACCTGGTATAAGGCTAATGGTATGAATGCAGGCAATGGACATCCTTAGTAGCAGGCTATAAGCTGCAAAAGACAATACCATCCCGAGCATGATAAGTTGTTTGATTAGAGTAAGACTTTACCAATGGCAATTCAATTTGAGACTAAAGTAGTCTAAGGCTTTAATTAATGGATATAGCCTAGTTGTTGATGCATTGATTTTCACATAATCTTGTGGATAGTTGTTGTGAGAAGTTACCAAATAAACGGAAGATGAAGATGGTGATTACAGTCTTGGAAGAATGGCCAAATGACTGTAAGTTAAACTAAGAGGAATTAAATTTGAGATTATTGCAAGGCATAATTCATGACATTGAAAGATAATGTGGTACTCACAAAAACATTGCCCCGGACTTTGTCCTGACAATTTGCCAAGCTTTTGAGCTTCACAACTGATTAGAGGATGGAATTAGAGTGATAGAAGTCCACACACACCTAGGACGGAAATTACCCACGATGGAAGAACCACAATAAACCACAAGAGTGTGAGTTAAGCCTAATAAAGAAGGAACAAGGGAGTAAAAGACCTAGATTGTTATTGTAATCCTTAATCCAATGTGACATTAACCCTTATAGACACTAGCTCAGCCTTCCTTGTGATCTAGTTCCTTGGGTTATTTTTGTTTGAGTATTGAAGTGATAGCAAAATCCTAACTACAATATACATCTAGAGTGCTCATTTTGTCAGTTTGTTCACCTCAAAATCATATGAAGCTTGCAACTTTCCACTAATCTACATTCCAAGTAATTCATCTATAATGAACATAATCATAGAATGACCAAGGGGTATTTTATAGTTTAGATTGTATGGATGTGATCTTTTGAGAACGCCTTGGAACTTCCCTTGTGTTCTCAAATAGCCTTGAAATTTTTACTTCACAAAATAGAACCTTAGAAAATGATTCTATCCCTCATTCTTTTGAGGGATTATAAATTTGAGGTTAAATATGGAAAAATGTTTGAAGTGAGAGACATTCATGGCGAAACCTTTAAGAAAAACCTATAGCCGAAGGGTTTGGTCCGACATGGGGATGTGAGTCCGCTCCCGATTTAGTAACCCTTGATCATGCAACATGATGAATGGAGGGGGCATAAGGGGGTTGATAAATGATGGACGGGAGGGCCTAACCTCCGTAATGTCGCCCTTTGTAATGTCACTCCCTTTCTTATATCTCGAAACCCTAGGGAAAAAATCAGTTTAAATATCTCCCCTTGTTATCACATTTCCCTCCCATATATCATGGGTTTTGACATTAAAATAATCCACCAAAGAATTCAAACCACACGCTCGCATGCATCACGTTATCATTGTTGTCATTATTGTCATTATTGCAATGTTGACTTTGTGTTATTTTTATAATGTCACACACTACACTAACTGTCTATTATCATGCATCCATGGTAACACTGCAAAGCTCCTTAATATCACATGCACTTTGGTTGCCACAAGCATGATACTATGGAGGCTAGAGTGTATTCATGTTAGGCCCCTTAGCTAAAGTTTCCTAAGGGACTACTAGCACAAATATACGGGTTGTAGGGTTCAAGTCAAAACCACCCTAGACCAATGTCCCGCACATTGCTTGCGTTTTGGGTGCACCTTGACCACATATTGCGTATCTATGGTGGAAAGCTCCATCCTATCCATGCCAATTTTGATGTTAAGATTTGTTGCAACTTGCCCTCAAGTATATCACAAGCAAGGAAGTTCGGTATTGGCATCAAGCTTTGGATATGATGGATTATTTTATCCTTTGCATATGACTTAGTCCACACATCTTCAAAGCCATGGCAGTCATCATAAAATTGATGACGAGTAGCCCCAAATTAATGTGGGTCCCGCCTTTAAAATATTCCAAAGAACCTAGTTATAGGGGGTCTAAATAGTCCCTTCAAATAATGCCCAAAATGTGTGGGCAAGTGCCAATAATATTTTGGTTACAAGATCATGCTCATGTCCTAGCGTCTCAAGTGAACGAGCATACTCATGATTTAGCAACCCTTGAACATTCAATCTTCAAGAATGGAATGGAGGACAAAGAAGAGGAAATGAAACAAGATATGTCATGAGATGATCAAATTGGTCATTTCTTATTTGACATATTGTGAAAAATGCAATGTGAGCATGCTCAAGTCCGTCTACTCATGATTTCGCAACCCCTGATTATGTAATCAAGAAGAGTGGAACGAAACAATAAACGAGGAGGAAAATAAAAACAAATCACATTTGGAGACGATCAAATTGATTTGTTTTGCCTTACTCAAGATATCGAACAGGTGGTTGACGATTCACTCTTGACGTGCGCTCATAACACACACTTTGATTTGTTGTTGTTGTTGGATGGTAGTAGAGCGTATTCTCCCACCAATTCATTAGCAGGTCTCAACCAACCAAAAGGAAGAGAACGTATGTGATCATGTTCAAGTCAATATATGCTCATGATTTGGCAACCCCCAATTTTGCAATTAGGAAGAATGGAATGGTGGAGAAAGAAGAGGAAAATGAAACAAAGTATGTCTTGAGATGATCAAATTGGTGGTTTTTAATCAAGATATCATCAAGATTGTTATGCGAGCATGCTTCAATGTGCTCATGATTTAGCAACCATGGATTATGAAATCAAGAAGAATGGAATGGAAAGAAACGAGGTGAAAAATGAAAGAAATGACATCTTGAGATGATCAAATCGTTTCCTTCGGTCTTAATCAAGATATCGCACGGACGGTGGACACTTTCTTCTTAATGTGTACCTATGCCCCGCATTTTGGTCTATTGTTATGCTTGGATGGTGGCAAAGTATGTGTATCCACAAATACACAAGCATGTTTCAACCAAAAGCAGGAAATGAACATAATAGGGTCTCTAGAGAATGTGCCCTATGTGAGCATGCTCTTGTCAATCTATTCCTGATTT